>JAAGEH010000392.1:17198166-17564510 GCA_011751065.1 Lasiurus cinereus
AGAGAGAGAGAGAGAGAGAGAGAGAGAGAGAGAGAGAGAGAGAGAGATTAAAACATTAATGAGAGAGAATCATTGATTGGCTGTCTCCTGCATGCCCTCTACCGAGGACTGAGCTCACAACCCAGGCATGTGCCCTTGACTGGAATCAAACCTGGGATTCTTCAGTCCATAGGCCATCGCTCTATCCACTGATAACTTAACATGGTTAAGTTATAAATTTAGCAAATAATATCATTTTGAGTTTATTTTTGTGTATGATGTAAGTTGTGGTCTAGTTTTATTTTTTTGAATGTGTCTGTCTGATTTTCCCAACACCATTTTTTGAAGAGACTGTCTTGACTCCATTGTATGGTCTTGCTCCTTTGTCAACTATTAATTAAGCATAATGACTTGGGTGGATTTCTAAGTTCTCTGTTCTCCTCCATTGGTATATATATCTGTTCTTGTGTCAGTACCAGGCAGTTTTGAGAACTGTGGCTTTGTAATATAGCTTGATATCTAGTATTGTGATCCTTCCAACTTTGTTCTTCTTTTTCAAGATTGCTGTAGCTATTCAGTCTTTTTTTATTCCATATAAAATTTTGGACAGTTTGTTTTAGGTCTATGAAATACATCCTTGGTATTTTAATGGGGATTTTATTAAATCTATAGATTCTTTGGGTAGTATGGACATTCTACCAATCCATTAACATGGTATGTTCCTCCACTTGGTATATCTTCCTCTATCTCTTTTTTTCAAAGTCCTGTAGTTTTCCAAGTACTGTGCTGTTGTAAGAAAGAAAGGTCCATCCATGCTATTTATAATGGAGAGCATTATGCTAAGTGAAATATGCCAGTCAGAGGAAGATAAATATCACATGATCTCACTCATTTGTGGAATATAATGAACAACATAAACTGATTAACTAAAATAGAATCAGATAGATAGAAGCATCTAACACTCTACTGAGCCTTGGAGGGAAGGCAGGGAAGGATGGAATGGGGTGGGTAAGAGATCAACCAAACGACTTGTATGCATATAAGCATAACCAAAGGACACAGACAAAAGGGGGACAGTGACATGCCCTTGGTGGAGCGGGGGGTGGTAGCTGGGGAGTTGTCAATGGAGAAAAAGAAGACATATGCAATATTTTCAACAATAAAGAATTTAAATAAATCAATTCTGATAAGATTTTCTCCTATATCTATAACAGAGTTTCCAAAGTATGTTTGTATTTTCTTATAATTTACAAATCAAAGAAACTTTGTAATTATTTCTAAATGTTGAATGGTTAAGTTATAAATTTAGCAAATAATATCAATTTCTTCTTTGGCTTTTCTGATATTCCTTTCCATCACAGAACATGTTATATGTTTTTATGCACAAACATGTTAGTCATAGCTCTAGATGTTGAAAACACAAAGGCAAATTAAACATAGAGCTGGATCTCAAAAAAAATTATAGCCCAATTTACTAATTATTATAATAAGGATAAGTAAAAGTTCATGTGAGGTAATTCCCAAGGATTGTTTACTGAGCTCCTGTTTTAAGATACACAGCATAATAAGTGATTTATATGTCATATAATTTAATCCTCAGAAGTAAGAAGGATATAGTGAGAAGTAAGGAGAAATAATAGGCCACTAGAGGAAAAAGATCTTGAATGTTCACAGGTGGATGATCAAAGAAAACCTCAGTATATTATTAAGTATGGGATAGTCTGGTTAGAGACTCTGAAGATAAATTAATTATAAGTATACAGGGAAAGTAAGGAAACAATAAAAAATAATCCAATTATTAACTCCCAGAGCAGTATAAGAAAGTGTGTAATTGTAGTACTCTACATTACTTAACTGGAAAAATATGCATATAGTCATAATGGTGTAAACAGTGACTAGTGAATAACACAAAAATTGCTATAGCAGATTGGAAAATAGAAGAAGATGACAGGGGTTGGGAAGCTTCTTAGAAACAATAAATTTCATTCTTCTGTTATAAGAAGACAGTCTTTCAAATAAGGAAGACTAAAAATATCAGTAATAAGTGTTATTTTGAAAAATAGATTTTAATTCAAAAAGAATGTCCAAAAGAATTTCTGAAGAGCATTTTAGGGTGGGTTGGGAACATAAACTGCTGTTTTTATTTTTAAGCCCTTATGGTAGTGGATATTTACCCAAATATAAAAAATTGAAAACATTGAATAAAGTATATATAAATTCATTGATGTGGTACTATATTTAAGATATTAAATTATGTTAAGTGAATTACAGAAAAATATAGTTTAAAATCCCACTTTCTTTGTTAAATTATATATTTAGATATTTACTTACATATGTTTTTGCCTTGAAAATGGTTTAGAAGGAACCACATCAAGCTGGGATGGGGATTCAATGGGAGGAATTTTGACTCAACTCAATATAGGTTTGATTACTTGACATTTTTTTATTTTTACAATGTTTGTGAATATTATAAGGATGATTTTAAATATTTGAATATTTTAAATAATATTCAATGCATATGAAATTATATGTGAATGTGTATAGGGAAATATATAAAATCATCATCTTTAAAATACTGAGATGCTGTGTCATGGTAAAGTTCACTTAATATTTACTCTGTTTTCACTACTCTCTGTTGTTTTTTCAAAAAGGATAAAACAAAGTTAGTATACATGAGTACAGTATAAGACAACAATGACTTCAATATAAGCTATGACATGAGAGTATGTATATATCTAAATAACTCCTGGAAAGGATGATAAAAAATAAAAAGTTGTATTAAGATAGTCTGATTATAAATAATATTTTTAATCTGCCTATAATTTGCATATGTGACATTTACACAAAAAAAGAATGGATTTGCCTCAAGAAAACAAACTTAAATAAACAGCAAAAAGATTTGGTGAATGTGGAGAGAAAATAGGGGGGTGGTGAACAGAAGAACGCATGCTTGCTTAATATTGACTATATGCTAAATATATGCTAAGCACTCTGCTAAGTATATGTTGGTGGCAGGGACACTGTCATACACATGAGTTTTTCTTCAGTGCATTAGTACAATGCCAGGCATCTTAGTAAATTGTGGTATTTAAGGAGGTGAGGGGGCGTGGGGGAGTGGGGAAAAGATTAACCAAAGAACTTATATGCACATATGCATTATCCATGGACACAAATAATAGTGCATGAAGGCCTGGGAATAGTGCAAGAGCAGGGAGAAGAGAGTCATTGGGGGGAGGAAAGGGAAATCTGAAATATTTTCAACACCAAAGATAACTTTAAAAATATATATGCAAAAAATAAAATAAAGTAAAAACAAAACAAAAAAAAATGAATCAATACACCAATGACTTAAAGAATTTTTTTTTTATTTGGCAAGAAAAGAAAGAAGGAAAATGATGGTGCCATGATAGTAGTAATGAGTAATAGCAATAATAAGTAATGAAGTTTTGTTTGATTTTCAGAATAATGAAAGCTGATTACATTAAAGATAGAAAAGATTCCATAGATGGTCGAGATGCAATTGTAGATGAGGTCCTAAAAGCACTTAAGAGATGAGACACAGAGCAAAAGTGAAGAGACAAGTGTTATGGCAGTTGCCCAATATAAGGACAGTTACATGTGATGGTGATTTTGAAGGTCTTTTGAAGAGTTTACTTTGGATTTTCTCAAGCTTCCCCAACTGTGCTTGGGAAGTAAGAAAAATATAAAATGAAAGTTCTTTTTTTAATCTCAAAAATTAATGTTCCACCATTCATAGAATGGCTCTAATATTTAGCTGCCAAAATAGCCTTAGAAACTGTTAAAAAATGAAAATTTCAAAAACATGGAAATGAGCTTTCACTATCATGTTTGATAACTGTAACACTGTCTGTTTTGTAAAAGCACATTAGATTGTATTAAATAATTTAGATACTTTGTCATAAATGCAGATTTATTTTGTTACAACAAATCAAAAGATAAAAAAATCATGAAATTTAAAACATGCGTTTCTTCTTTCATGTAAACTATTAATAAAATTTGATATTCATTTGGGATTCATCCTAAATTCCTTAGAATTTTCATATTCTTATCTGTAAATTAGAACCCATGAACTATTAGCTTTTACAGCCATAACTGTGACTATAAATAGACATAATCAAAAGAATCCTTCAATAATCCCAACATATAATAAGGGCACTTACAACACTTTCAGCTCACAGGTGAGAAGTGTAACCTATAAAGGAATGTAGGCATATGATTTAGACAAGGATATGATTAAGATTAAGGATATGACCACTGTGGGGAGAATGGGAAAGATCAATAAAATCTCTCAGTGACTGAATATTGAAATTGAATGAAATTTTAATATGCAGTTGACTGGAATATTCTTGAAGATATATATCTGAATCATGCTTTCCCTGAGGTTCTGGTTTTTAGGTGCCCTCCAAAATTTAGAACTGAAGATCTGGCCATTGATTAAAGTAATGAATTCCTTTAAATGAATAGATTATATGGGAATAGAGCTAAACTTAATTAAAAATCAAGTAACTGAGATATTGGGCATAGATCATGTGCTTATGCATTTATTTATATTTTTTAAATATTCTGAGTATATCCATCACTACTCCAAATTTCCTGGTAATTATAACATTTAATACAAACTTTATATTTTGAATTTCAATTTTTAATGATTGGAGAAACTGATTTAATTGAAATGGCCAATGGCAAGACATCTCTCCTATAATCTAAAAATAATGCAAAGAGGACCACAGAGAAGAATAAAGACTCTACCAATTGTCAAGATTGGGAAGATAGCATGTAAAACATAAAAAAAAATGATGTATTTATTTTTAAAACAGACTAAACACATTATAAGCATGACATCATGATAGAATCTGATTAAGGTTAGGTCAGCATCAAACACTGACATAAAAGTTCATGTCACAGGATATGACTTTTGAGAACCTTTGGAATACTTACCAAAGACATGAACTAACTTTAAAAGTCCCATCGTAAGGTATGTGTGAATAACAATAGGACTTTATAATTTAGCTGGAAATGTATTTTAACTAGGTATTAATATTATGGGTCACACTCAGATGCTCTTGCATGCTGAAGTTTAGAGTGATTTAAGCTCTTTCTGTATAGTAGGTACAGATCGTAGATTCTATCTTGGACTAGTATATCTTCTGATGGAATAGATAGCTATTCCTTAGAGAAATCATGTTAATGGGCTACAGGTTTTCCAGAATTTAGCTATATGCTTAGGAAAAGAGTAGAATGCAAACTTTAGATTTGAAAAACACCCCCTTTCCACTTTTTATCGTGGCAGTGTGATTTGGCAAGATACTTTTAACTTTTGAAAAGCAGAACTAGAAAGTACATCTTTTTAAAATAAATGTATTCAATGGAAAGCAATTTATTTTTCTTGTCATTGGTGTTCAATATAAACTTTTGATAAAGGGACTGCTTAAAGCCAGGTATAATTCCTTTTATGGTGATTAGACAAATTCTTATCTTATGAGAAGATTAGGGTATATTAAAATCTCAAATAAAATTCAGTCAGTCCATCCCGAATACTATAAGCAATACAAAATAGAAAAGAAGGAGGGAAAAAGAAAAATGTTTTTTAGCAAGAAAAGTCAAATAAACAGAAACTAATTAAAATGGGGAAAATATAAACATTTACAACTTTCCTGTAAAATTGCTTATTCAAGCTGATTCATTTCTTTAACGGAAAAGGAACAAAGACATTGTTTTAGTTATCTATATAACATAAATATCATTAGCATATCATTAGCACATGGGAAAGTTTACATCTTTAACTTGCAAGCATGTGGCTTGGATGGTATTCATCAACAGTCTGTTCTAAAATTGTGTGCATGTTTGTGTATTTAATATTCCCAATTTTTCTTTCCTGAAATATTCTTCTCCAGTAAAACTATTGAACGTAGAACTCCCATTTACATTGACTTTAGAAGAAAGGTTGCTTCCTTAAGTCCCTCATTTAAGTACATACAATGAAATGCCTCGTTAAGAACCTTAATTTAAAGCAGCACACAGTTCTGTATGTCAGAGGTAATAATTACCTTCTTTAATGAGCCTGACTTTTCCCTGTGATGAGTAAGACTCTGCCTTGTTTATACTAACTCTAAATTTATTTCTGGCTTTCTTCAAGTGCTCTTATTAAAAAAAATAATAATAACATTATGTCTGTCTTCCCAGGGTCAAATTCTGCCTATTCTATACTCAAACCATGTGCTATTCAAGCATGGTTTAAAACAATTACTTATATAATCTTGGGACATTCAGGAGACTAAAGGACTCACAATCCATACCCCAGCTTCCAAGTAGAGCTACAGACAAACCATTTCAGGCTGACAAGGGTCTATCCTATGATTTTAAATAATTTCCATGTGAAGTATACATTTAAAATGTCCCAGCAAATCTAAGCAACAATATTGAAAGGCTCTTGAACAAATTGATTTTCCAAACATCTGTTATAATCTCAAAAATTTAAGATATATTTTTCAGTCTGAGGATGGCTCAAAGACTGGTGCCCAAACATATGGGAAATTATCTGACAACTTGCTTAAATTATAATATTTAGCATTTCTTGATTTTCTCAATATAGATATATCTTATTCCTATCTTAGCAGCTAACCCTAGTGTTCTGCCAACTTTTATTTAAAATTCATACAAAATAACTGAGAATTTTAAAAAAATTATTTTAAATTTTAGTTATTGAGTTTAAATCATCCTATCTAATAAAGAGGGAATATGCTAGATGACTACCACACCCTCACAAAGATGGCAGTGTCCACAGCCAATAAAGAGGGAATATGCTAATTGAATACTATGCCTCAAAGATGATGGCACCCACAGCCACAAGATGGCGGCACCCAGTCCCCTCAGCCCCACTGGGGTGGCCAGGTGTGCAACACAGCCGGACCCGCCCCCAGGCAGGTCCAGACACTCTGTGCTCCTGCCTCTGGAGTCCCCTCAGCCCCCTACTATCCAGGGCCAGCCTGAGACACAGACAATTATCGGATGGTAGCTACTCAGCCACCCAGGGCTGCCTGAGGCTCAGGTAACCAGGGAAGGCTGAGGCTTGCGCTGCCAGCAGTGCCAGCAGCAGAGGTGTGATGGGGGCATCGCTTTCCCCTAATCACCAGGTTGCATCCTGGCCCTGAGGGGGCAGGCCTGGTGAGGGACCCCCCCCCCCTACAATGCATGAATTTTCATACACCTGGCCTTTAGTATAATATAATCCCTTTGATTTCCAGATAAAAAACAAATAAAAAGATATTACATGATCTCACTTATATGTAGAATCTAATGAACAAAATTAACTGATGAACAAGAAAAGATTGAGAGACATTGAAGCATGCAACAGACTGAGTTTTTTTGGAGGGGTAGGAAGAGTTTAACTAATGAATTTATATGCATATATGCATAGCCCAGGCACAGACAATAATAGATAATAGGGCAGGGAAGGCCTGAGAAAGGGTATGGAGTCTAAGTGTGTGTGTGGGGGTGTGTATGGGAAAGAGACATCAGTGATACTTTCAACAATGGAGTTAAATTTAAAAAACAGTACAGCGCATACAATTATATACAGTACATAATACTTAATAATGATAATAAACAACTATATTTGCTAAAAAATCCTATATAATAAAAAACTAATATGGAAATTGTCCCCTCTGGAGGTCATTCCTAGAGCTTGACTGGGAGCTCGACCAGGAGCCTAGGAGTTCCACCGCTCACTAGGACATGTGCTGATCACTAGGGACCAGTACAGAACATAGCAAGCATTAGCAACATGGTGCTGGCAGAGGGCACCAGTGGAGGTGCTGCCAGTGGGCACCAGTGGAGGTGTTGCCAGCCACAATGGGCCCTGATGAGAGTAGGACTGTGTCAGGATGGTGGAGCAGGTGAGCGGGCTGCACCAAGCCAAAGTGGGTGCAAGCAGGGGCCTGATCGCCCAACAATCACCCTGCAGATAGTGACCAGTGGCAGCAGTGGGGAAGGGGAGAGCGGGGCCACCACCAGGCTCCCAGGTGTTGAGGGAGCCAAACGGGGGGCCTGACCCCAATCAATCTCCCACAGGCAGATGGTGGATCAAGTGAGGGGGCGGCTTTAGGCTAAGGCGGGGCTGCCAGGAGGAGCTGCAGGGCTGCAAGGATGAGGGTCTTAGCTGGAGGCTGATCTCTGTAGGGCACTCGGAGGAACCCCCCCCATGCATAAATTCGTGCACCAGGCCACTAATTAAAAATAAAGTCATATGTATGTAACAGAAGCAGAACTTAAACCCAGATATTTATTATATGTATTCAAAGTGCTCTAGTCCAGTGGTCAGCAAACTGCCTCTCGGAGCCACCTGCAACTCCTGAGCCGTGGTTTGCCGCTCTGTTGACTAATGAGTTTGCCAACCACTGCTCTAGTCCATTAAAATTTGTCCTTTGTTTCAGGGAAAAGAGTGATAGAATAATTATTCTTTCTAGTGTTTTTTTTTTTTGCAAGATACATAATATCAGGACAGGTTCACTTAAAGAAAAGTTTTATGTTTTTCCAATTGGAAAGTAGGAATCAGGGCCATTTTATTTCTTATCTCCTGTACCCTTGTGCCAAATATGACCCAGAACTGCAGAGTCTGGAGATGAGAAAACCTGAGAGAGCACATGAATAGTCATGGTAGGGAATGTAAGGCGATTCCATAAAGAGTCTTTCCTAAAAAACAACACAGAGAAAGTCAAAGCACATGCATGCCCACGTCACACAGCAAGTCACAGAGTCCAGAGAGCAATTCTGCCACCAATTTCCAGCACAGCTCTTTTCTGACTCTAAAGCAGACTGCTTAGTCTGGCACTTGACATTTTATTTATCAATTTATACTGGCAAAGTGAAAATAAAATTGCAAAATTGACAATAATGATCCTGTCCCTCTCGCTCCTGTACTGGATGCAGAAGGTGTCAGCATAGATTTACTATAACTCCCTTAGTCCTTTGATATTATTCTTACAATTAACCACAAGGAAGTTTTTATGTGAAAAGAATAAGCCAGTCAGAGAAAGGTAAGTATCACATGATCTCACTCATATGTAGAACCTAATGAACAACAGAAACTGATGAAAAGGGGACATATGTAATACTCTGAAAAATAAAAATTTAAAAACAAAATAAAATGATGAACATAATAAATACAGAGATATAGAAGCATGGAACAGACTTAGGATTCTCAGATGGAAGGTGGGGGTGCGGTCAAAGATTAACAGGGGAACTTATTTGCATATATGCACAGCCTGTAGATACTGACAACTGTGTAGTGAAGGTCAGAAGGGTCAATGAGGAAAGAAAAAGAGGGACATCTTTAATACTTTCAACAATAAAGATAAATTTAAAAAAAGGAAGTTTGTTCTTTAAGCCTCATGAATTGATATCATCCTTTTCAATCTTTCCTCTGGTTCTTTCATTTTAGTATTATATCAATTCTCAAAAAAGCATTTGTCTTTTAATTGTGCTCTTCTACTACTAAAGGTGAAAAAAAAATTTTTTTTTAAATTTCTTGGTGCTATAGGCTTTGTTTTAAAATTTAGAATTTAATATAGAAATTTGGAATATTCTATCTCAAATGTATCTCAGTTTCAAATCTATTTATTTCAGTCTCAAGCTCAAATAGGATGTAAGTGAAAACACTAATACCAAGGTTCCTGTTTGCCAGTATTAACCCAGTGTATGGATAATCTGTCTATACAGGGTTTGGCAAAAGGTTTACATTTGTGAGTATGTGAAATACAGAGTTTATTCTTGTGTTATTAGTTATTAACTAGAGGCCCATTGCACAAAATCCATACACTGGGGGAGCGGGGTGTCCCTCAGCCCAGCACCCTCTCAAATCTTGGCCCCTTTGGGAGATATCTAACTGCCGGATCCCTGGGGGATCCAGCCTAAACTGCCAGTTGAACATTCCTTTTACAGTCTGGAACTGCTGGCTCCTAACCACTTGCCTGCCTGTCTGATTACTCCCTAACTGCTCCAATGCTGGCCTGATTGACACATAACTGCTCCCCTGCCAGTCTGATCGCCCTAAACTGCCCTCTGCTGCTGGCCCAATCATCCCAACTGCCCTCTGTGGGAACCTCTTTCCACGTCCCGCGTGGTTCAGGGTTCCTGGGTCAGGGTTCGGGTTCTGAAGGAGGCCGCACGCAAACGAAATGAGAGACTAGAAAGCATAAATTTGGCGACATTGGGGGGCCAGGCGGGAGCCTTCCTCTAGTGGAAAGGACTGCCACTGCTCTGGCCTTTTTCTCCCTTTTATTAAGGCTTTGGGACACACCCCTAGCCTTTAGGCAGGAAATAACAAAAACAGAAATTAACATGAAACAAACATAGAGGTTTGCTTCAACCAATAATGTTTCAACTAAACAGTGAGTAATTAGCTCTGACCTTTCAGAGCAATTAAGGTTGACCAGCCTTCTGGCTTCCTGTTTACATCCATTTAGTGAGAACAATATTTGGTTTCCAACATCTCCCCCGTTTTCTTTTCCTCTAAAAAATCTTGCACCTACAGACTAGAAATAAATATTAAGAACAAAAAATAAGATAAGCAACAATGGCTATGCTAAGAGGTAAATGAATAAGTCTATAGTATCTTTCTTTCTGGACCAACAGTCCTTTGAGTCCCTGTTTCAATGTCCAACAATTTTTTGAATGTACATATTAGCAATGATATTTCAGTTCTGGATGGTGGACAAATGGTGGCAATGCAGGTCCGACCCTCTCTGGTTTGGTCCTGGGCAACCTGCATCGATGCACAGCTGCTGACTGTTAGGATGGCAAGGTGTCGTCAGCATCTTCCATCTCTGGACTGCTTCTCCTCTCGTCTTCATAGTTGGAGCATTCTCTGTTGTAGGACTTCACATGGTCTTGGAGCTGTTTTTCTGAAAATATATAAACATTCTCGACCAAAAGTTAGTAAAGGAATTTTTTCTATAAATTTGACTTTAGATCCTTTTTATTTTTGCCCAAATGATTTTCTTTTGGCTTATTTTAATACTATGTATGTTTTTAATGGGTGTCTTGCTGTTAAGTAAAAAAAAATTTTAGATGTAATTTGCTTACAGGATACTTTTTCCTTACATAATATTACTGTACTAACCCCCTTTTTTATGTAATTATGATGCTTTATGTTTATTGCATGTTGAGTAATTTTACCATGCAATGAACTACCAATAGAAATTTAAGTTAATACTTTAGGAACAACTGTTTTCCAGTACAATTAAATTTTCTTGAATATTCACCTATTTCAATTAACCAATTAAATTAATTTGAAAATTTAACTACTATTTTATTGTTAAATTTAATATTCTAACAACAATCTTAGTTTTATCCTGTAAATATTAGTGGAAAGGATTTATTTGCATTCTTGAGTAGGCTCTGAGCATTCCTGGTGTTAAGTGGGATTTAGAATATAGGGCAGCTGTTAGCCAAGTCTGTCTGTTGCTGGGTCCCGATCTGAGCTGCACCAAATCTTTGTCTGTCATTTGTGTCCCGAACGGAGCTGAGCCAAGTCTCTGTTTTGTCACCTGGATCCCGATGGGAGCTGGGCGTGGGAAGTGAATCAGCCATGGGGCAGGAGACCTCCCTCTGCAATGTTGGGGGGTGAGGATCAACCTCTGTTGATCCCCAAGTTTTTTTCCTGATGGCCCCTCTGTGACTGTGCCTGTCTTAGGTCAGGAACTACCATACGGTACCAACCCACCTTACCCGTCATTGGAAAGCAGGGCGGCATAAGGCCCAGTTCCTGGCTTAGGCGGTGGTCGGTGTAACGTATAAGTTCCAGTTGCCCGTCTCTGGCTAACCAGCCATCCTCCGGGGCCAAGCAGGTTGATGTGAGGTTCAGTTCCGTCTCCTTGAACGCTGATGCCCTTGTGGCCTCCACGCCCAGTACCTGCCTTGGGATCCCCTCGCCTACTGGCAGGGTCTCAGCACTGATCACATATCTTGGGGAACCCAGGTTTCTTCTCCAGGAAGGGCCCAGCTCACACCACTGGATGAGAGACAGATTCATGGTACCAGCCAACACTAGGCTTCAACCTCAGCATGAACAGAAAGCTCAGGCGACAGCTGTGGGAGGGTCCTTCTTGGCAAAAAGAGCAAGAAAAGCCAATATAGAATGCTCAAGTGCCTTCTCACTGTCTTAATTTCTTTTATGTTATGTTATTTATTTATTTTTTAAATTGCTACCAAATATTCAGAGAATTAGATTGTAAGTTTGTTTGGGATATTTGTCAAAAAAATAATGACATTGTAGAATAATATTATGTAAGGAAATTCTTTTGTTCTAGGCCATGGCAATTCAATTTTAAACTGGCTATCAATTTCTTTTTTGTATAGAGAAGGTCTTAGTTACTTTATTAGAATATTTAATCAAATTGCTTACAAAAATATTGGCTCTTTATTTAGCTGAAAACTTTGATTTTTATTTAAAAAGCTAATTTATTAATTAAAGTAGGTATCTCAATTTAAAAAGCAAAGCAAATTTAGTAAATGGTTATGTCTGATTCACAAGCCACAAATGTTGCCCTGCCTCTAGCTTAAGAATATAGGTGGCTTTGGGCTTTTTGTCATTTTAAATTCTAATGTTGGAATTTTAAGAAATATTTACTTAATTTTGCCCTTCTTAGAGACTACAAGAAACAGGGGAATCAGTATACCTAACAGTTCTTACCCATGAAGGGTCAGGAATATAAGTCAAAAATACTTCCCCATGTGCCCCAGGAAATATTACCATACAGCTGGTAACTGTATTGCAAGAAATACGTTCTTAGGTATCTGTACTGTCCTCTTTACCATGTTCCCAGTGACATAGGACCCCAAATTCCTGTAGGAGTAGCTTGCAGAGCAATATCAGGAGTCAAAGTGACCTCTTTGGTGCTGTTAAGATCCAGGCCTGCGCTTCCTGGAGTTGCTCAGATGAGGGAATCCACTGTGGGCCTTGCAGGGCAGGTTTCCGCTATTAATAACGAGGCTGGGGGGCACCCCTCTGGCCGTTTCCCGGTGGTTGACCATACACTGTATCTTGATTTAGAGGCTGCCCATTTCTATGAAATTTTGATTTACACTGTCTGGCCCAATGGTTACCTCTCTGACATCTAGGACACCGAGAGACTGGATCTCTCAGAGGCTGAGTGTTTATGCCTCTCCCTAGAGTGCTACCTTGTTTCCTTCTTAGAGGCCAAAACCTTCACAACATTTAAAATATAGTTATTAATTCTTATTTGATAAAGCTTCCCATGAAATTTCAAGTATATTAGATCGGTTAAATTTAAGAAGATGTCCTTTAAAAAGAGAGAACAAATTTCTTGTATTACTCTGGGCCCATGGAGCTTTACAAGAATCATCTCTGTTAAAGCCTTGAAATTTTAACATGGAAAAAACCATCAAATATATATATTCATATATGATTTAAAGATTATAATATTTTTTATAATTATCTTAAGATATCAATTATATTTTTAAACTGTCAGTTGGAAATCACAGAATTAATCCTTTTTTATTAGACCAATCAACAACGTATTTTGAATTCCTAATTATTAGAGAAATATTATTTTATTTTCTCCCAATTTAATTTGCATTTAGCTGAAAACCTTGATTAATAACAGAAAATCTTCTCCTTTTGGTTCCTTTACGCCATTTTTCTTAAAAAATAAAGACCAGTTCTGTTTTTTCTTTTTCTGCAGCTTTTGTGGAGAGATTCCAGCTTAAAACCCTGTCTAATATTCAAAAAGATGGACAATTGCGCGCATTTCTTTTTAGGCCGGGCTTCTCTCCTCACGAGTACAGAAATTCCAGACACATCTCTAAATTTTTAAAACTTTTTCATGGCGAGAAAGGAGACTTTAGATTAGTATACTGGGAGAGTGGACTTTCATACTGGATTGCCACAGTGTCTCTCTTCCTCCACATCCTGCCTACTTCAGGGAGGAAAGCATCAGTAACAGATCTAGCCTAATTTCTTTCCATACTTAAAAGATAAAGACAGATCTTAAATTTTTTCTTTCTTTTTCGCTTTCCGAAGTAATAACTAGCACCTAATTTGGCCAAGATTAGCATTTCCCTGCGATTTCTCTTATAATTTTTAAGTGAAACCTTAAGTAATCTCATTGCAGGAGAGCAGAGAGCCTTGCCGTCTCCTGCCACCTTTGAATTTCTCCACACCAGAGGCCGTTTAAGCAGTGGAGTTTCACTTATTACAGATTTCAGATTCCAAATGCAAACTAAGATTTTAACTTGAACAAGAAACCACATTATTTAAGCTTGCAAACCAAAAGTCTATAATACAGTTTACTTTATATTTATAACCTAATTCTTCCCCATTAGCCTGGCTGCAAAAGACGTTCCCACCCTACTTACAGATCGCGACTCTGCAGTTAATCCGTGGACTTTGCGTACGTTGAATTCCCCTTACCTTTTCCTAGGTGAATCTTCCCTCACCATTTTCCTTGGTGAATTTTCCTTCCTTCGCTCTTAGGCGAATAATACCTTCTCCTCCAGATGTCCCGCGGTCAGGCGCCAGATGTGAGCACCTTTTTCCGCAGCCCCTGATGGGCGCCAGATGTGGGAACCTCTTTCCACGTTCCGCGTGGTTCAGGGTTCCTGGGTCAGGGTTCGGGTTCTGAAGGAGGCCGCATGCAAACGAAATGAGAGACTAGAAAGCATAAATTTGGCGACATTGGGGGGCCAGGCGGGAGCCTTCCTCTAGTGGAAAGGACTGCCACTGCTCTGGCCTTTTTCTCCCTTTTATTAAGGCTTTGGGACACACCCCTAGCCTTTAGGCAGGAAATAACAAAAACAGAAATTAACATGAAACAAACATAGAGGTTTGCTTCAACCAATAATGTTTCAACTAAACAGTGAGTAATTAGCTCTGACCTTTCAGAGCAATTAAGGTTGACCAGCCTTCTGGCTTCCTGTTTACATCCATTTAGTGAGAACAATATTTGGTTTCCAACAGCCCTCCCCAGCCAGCCAGATCACCCCCAACTGCCCTCCCCTGCTGGTCTGATCACAGCCAACTGCCCTTCCCTGCAGGTCTGGTCTCCCCCAACTGCCCTCCCCAGCAGGCCTGGTCCTCCCCATCTGCTCTCTATTGCAGGCCTGGTCCCCAGCAACTGTCCTCTCCTGCTAGCTATCATGTGATGACATAGGGATGGCCATCTTGTGACAACATGGGGCAGCCATCTTGTGAGGGTGTGATGGTCAATTTGCATATTACCTCTTTTTAAAAATATATTTGAATATTTTATTGATTTTTTACAGAGAAGAAGGGAGAGGGATAGAAAGTTAGAAACATCAATGAGAGAGAAACATCAATCAGCTACCTCCTGCACATTCCCTACTGGGAATGTACCTGCAATCAAGATACATGCTCTTGACCAGAATCAAACCTGGGACCTTTCAGTCCAGAGGCCAATGCCCTATCCACTGATCCAAACTGGTCAGGGCCATATTACCTTTTATTATATAGAATTAGAGGCCTGGTGCATAAAAATTTATGTACTGGAAGGGGATTCCTCAGCCTGGCCTGCCCTCTCTCACAGTCCAGGAGCCTTTAGGGGTGGGAGGTGAACTGGCAATTAGGGGAAGGTGATATCCCCATCATACCTCTGCTGCTGTTACTGCCAGCAATGCAAGCCTTGGCTGGCCCTGGGTACCAGCTGAGGCTTGCTGTGTCTCGGGCTGGCCCTGGGTGGCTGGGGAGCTGAAAGAACTGAGGCACTACAGAGGCAAGTGCACAGATTGGCCGGAACCCCTGGTGGTGGGTCTGGCTGTGCTGTGCACCTGCCACCCTGGCAGGGCTGAGGAGACTGGGCACTGCCTCTTGTGACTGTGGACACCACCATTTTGGGGGGGTGGCAATCAATTAGCCTATTGCCTCCTTATTGGCTGTGAGCACTACCATCTTTGTGAGGGTGCAATGGTCAATAAACATATTCCTTTTTTATTAGATAGTATTATTGTATTGTTTTCTATATAGACAACTGTAAGTCTACTTTTGTTCCACTCTGTATTTAGAACTTATTGGGAGTGGGTGATGTTGGGTGGGGAATGGATGGATTGAGAAAAAAAGAAAATTTATGGACATGGAGAACAGTTTGGCAATTGTGAGATGGGGGGATGGAGGTAGAAGAGGGCATGGAGGTAATAAGTGGTGATGGAGACATAAATAAAGACAAGAGTGCTAAAAGTTAGAATTTTATAAAGCTTCCAAAATTGGCAGCTAAATTTATAATGTTTGGAGAAAGGAGATCACCTTCAATTGCAACTATCATTAGAATTTTTCAATTATCTGATATTATTGCTTTGTAATTTAGGTGTCTCAGCAAGTTAAGTAACAAAATTCACAGAGTAATGAACATTGTGTTGGATCATCATTGGCTGGATAAAAGACAGGGCTCTTAAATTTTAGAAGTTAGTACCTAATTCAAGAATCAGTACCTGACATAAATAAATTTTTGTTGCTTTTTATTATTCAGTTTCTAGCCAATAAAATAACAAATTGTATGATATGAAATAACACAGAATTGAATTTAACAGAACTGTGTTTGAAACCCAATTTTGTTGCTCTCAGCTACAGGATTTGGGAAACTTTTCTATGTCTCAGTTTCCTTATCCATAAATTAGAGATAAATACCTAATGTATACGATTTCTATGAAGGATAAGGTAATTGATATGAAATGGTCAAGCATAGAATTTGGCATATGGTAGAAACTGTCTGAAAGCCATGGCCCAAGATTCATTTTAAAAGGAGTGGTAATGTTTATAATATAAACTAGAGACCCAGTGCATGGATTTGTGCACTCATGGAGTACCTAAGCCCTGGTCTGTGCCCTTGCACAATCTGAGACCCTTAGAGTTTTGGCCTGTTCACTGCAGGCCTGATACAGAGAGGAAGGAGTCTAATCCTGTGTGTTGTCTGTCTCCTGGTGGTAGGTGTGCATCATCGTGACAGGTTGACTGGTAGTTCAGTCATTTGGTGGCTTAGGCTTTGATATAAATAGACTAGAGGCCCAGTACATGGATTCGTGCACTGGGGATGGGGTTCCCTCAAACTGACCTGTGCCCTCTCACAGTCTGGGACCCCTTGGGGGATATCTGCCTACCAGCTTAGGGACCCCCCTCTTGCAGTATGGGGCTCTTGCAGTCCCAGACCCCTTGCTCCTTACCACCTGCCTGCAGCAGAGGCCAAAGAGGCTTCCGCCATCACCATCATTGCTGTGCTCGCCAGCCATAAACCCAGCTTCCTGGTTGAGTGGCACTCCCCCCTGTGGGAGTACACTGACCACCAGGGAGCAGCTCCTGCATTAACTGTCTTCCCCCTGGTGGTCAGTGCACATCAAAACAATCAGTCATTGCACTGTTTGGCCAATTTGCATATTTGGGTTTTCTTATATATACTAATAAAAGGGTAATATGCTAATTAGATGGGATAGACCAGATATCTTCTGGACATCCTTCTGGACAAAGCCATGGTTGTGGGGGCAGAGGCAGAGGCAGTTAGGGGCGATCAAGAAGGCAGGACAGCAGTTATGAGGTGATCAGGCCTGCAGGAGAGAGCAGTTAGGGGCAATCAGGCTGTTAGGAGAGAACAATTAGAGGAGATCAGGCAGGCAGGCAGAGCCAGTTAGGGGAAATCAGGAAAGCAGGCAGAGTGGTTAGTGGTGATCACACAGGCTGTCAGAGTGATTAGGGGTGATCAGGCAGGCAGTGTAGTAGGGGCGTTCAGGCAGGCAGGCAGGCAGGTGAGCAGTTAGGATCCAGCAGTCCCAGATTGTGAGAGGGATGTCCAACTGCAGTTTAGGACTAATCCTGCAGGGTTCAGGTCTAAACCAGCAGTTGGACATCTGCCAAGGGGTACCAGATTGGAGAGGGTGCAAAATGGGCTTAGGGATCCCCCCCCACCTCCATACATGAATTTTGTGCACCAGGCCTCTAGTGTAGGATAATTGATATATGTATGGTAACCTTTTATTTTCCAATAGCAGGATGTTCATAAGTCTGCAAAAAAAAAGATCCAACTTCAGAATTTTTTCTTCTTCTTTATTTGCATTTGAAAGTAGCAAAGCCAATCTATATAAACCTGCAGAGTTTTTGTGGAATTTTTCAGCCTGTTTATCTGAGATCATATACATTTGAATTAACATAATGTTGTGTTATATATTAAGTGTAAATAACTTTGAAATATATACAACAAAATGTAATTCTAATTCAACATCAACAATTGCTAAAAATATGCATCAAAACATCTAGCTCCAGCTCAGCAGAGCCTTTGCTCACCAAAGTGTATGGATTGATACAAATAATTTATTAGATAAGTTCAAGCACCTGGCCCTGAGTAAAATAATGGTGGTTATCAGTGCCCAAATGTGGCCTCCTGGTCTCTATAACATTTATATTCTTCTAGAGAAACACCAACAATAGCATCAACATATAAATACCTCAATATTTGTTAAAACAACAATAATTTTTTTAAACTTTAACCACAGCACTTGACATTTGACAGAAGATATTCCAATATGTAATTACTTTACAAGTTATTAACCTTTTGGCAACCAGCTACTGAAAAAAAAACACACAACAAGAGTAAAATCTACCATCTACTGAGATACAATAACAAATTTAATTATAGCTTCCAACATTTGTAGAAAGTACTGGCTGCCATTATCCCAAATTAATTTGTATATTCAATGAAACTAATTTATTTTATGGAACTTGGTAACTTTATAAGAAAGAACTAAAAGACCACCAATGGTCAATACTATTTTGAAAAAGAAAGTGGTGAGGAATTTGACCTATAAGACACAAGATGTTCCAGGAGAAGGAAGAAGAGGAAATAAGCAGAAGAAGGGTGAAAAAGGCTAATGTAATTGAAAATGTATTTTTATTTAGGGCTAGGAAAATAGACCAAAGGAACATAACAAAAAGCCCAGCAACATGTATATGAAATATCTGGTTTAGTATTCATAAAAAGCCAGCAACCAGAAACCATAACAACCAGAAGTATCGGTTGCGATGACACCCACTATGGCCAGCAAAACAGGCCTGATGGGGGTTGGGGGGGTACCTGGCTGGTCAATCTCCCACAGACCTTCCCGCTAGCTGGCCCTACTCCCAATCAGGCTCACCATCCCAGTCAGCCCAGGGCCCCTCTCCCCAGCCAGCTCTGCCCCAGATCACCACACACACAACAATAGGGGATTGGGCTGGCTGGCCAACTCCCATGGCACCTCCCCCAGCTTCTGACCCCCAGTCTGACTCCTCACACCTCTCGGGGGTGGGGCATGTTGCCTATCACCCATTGCCTCTCCCCCCAGCCAACCTGGCACTGATCAGGCCCTAATCAGGTGGGCTGGCAAGTCAACCTCCTGCTGTCTGCTCCTCCCCACAGGCCAGGCCTGGATCCACACCACCTATACACAAATTTATGCACTGCACCTCTATTATAAAAATAAAATCTACAGAAAAGGCTCAAAAGAAATACTTCACTCTCTCTAGTTGTAAGTGAAATAAGAATTAAAAATACCTTTCCACACTAATCAGACTGACCAATATTAAAAGTTGTTTTAACCTTCTTAATGGCTGCGGAATAGACGAACGCGTCTGGAGCTTTGTCCGCTGGGCAGAGGTAGAGAGAGCAGCTGAGAGTCGCATGGGGAGTGTTCTTTGGCAAGTTAAGAGTCAGTTATCCTCCAGGAGAAGGCGAGGAACTGCTGGACAGGGCTCTCCTGACCAGGCAGCCCCGCTGCTGTGAGGTTTTTGTCTCCCAGAACCACCAGCGTGAATGCGGAGATCTTGCCTTCTTGCAGAGGGAGATGGATGTCTGCCACGGTCTGAAACCTGCGGCTGGGGCACCCACCGAGCAGCCAGGAACCCAAAACACCACTCTCCAATCGGCGCAGACACGCAGGCGCCAGATTCAGAGATCCACACAGCACACAGAAAGGTCAGATTTCTCCTGGGATAAGGTGAGGTCTCCTGCCCCTCAGAACAGAGACGTGCACACCGTGGGAGCCAGGCTACAGGAAAGCTGCCTCTGGAGAGTTCCGTGGAGGTGGGGCAGTGCCTGATCCCTAAGTGTGGAGGCAAAACCTCCGAGCTGTTGACAGAGGAGAGCTTTGGAAAACGACTCATTTTTATCTGAGGCAGAGGGACAGCTTGGGAATTATTACAGTGTCCCAGCTGCAAAATCCCCACAAACAGGTTTTGAGAACCACAGAGTAGCAGAATCTGAGCACAGCTTAGAGAGGTCCTGTGCTTTGTCTCAGAGATCAATTCTGAAACACTGCCACCCAATGGATGACACACAAATTGACTCTCGCATAACCACAAAAGAATAAAGACATTAAAACATCAACAGTGCAAAACAGGGAACTGTAATACCTTCCCTACTGGGAAACAGGAGTGCCAAGCCGAATAATTGTGGAAGTCAATGACCATTCTATTTTTTTTTCTTTTCCCTTTTTTCTTTTTTTTCATTTTTTTTATTTTTCATTTTTACATATTTTAATTAAAAGATTATTTTTTTCTTTCCACCTCAATTGGTTTTACCTTTTTAATTATTACATTTTTGTTTTCAACTAGTATTATTACTACTAGTATTTTACCTTTTTGGAAAAAAACAATTGTCATTTTGTTTTCTCTTTATTTTTCTTCAGGATTAGAGTTTTACATTCTATTTTCATCTGTCCTTTAGCATAATTTTACTCCCCAACTCAACTCTACCTTTATGCCAACACTTTCCTCCTAACTTTCCCCATTTTGTTGTCTTGTTTCTCTTTCCCTTTTCAAACTTTAGATTCTCCCTATTCTTTCTCTTTACCTGGTTAAAATTTCACCCCACTTATATATCTAATTTCAAATCCCCTACTACAAGTCCATACAAACCTCTCTCTTCTTGTCTTCACTAGCCAAAAAGTTGTTTTTTCCCTATGTCCTTTTGTTGCAATTTGCTTGAACAGAGATAATATCGATTTTTTGAACTTTTTTATGAGATTGTTTTAGCTTATTCTACTTGTTTTATTTTGCTTTTTGCTTGCTTTTGTTTTCTACCTCTCTTTTCCCTCGCCTCCTTCTATACTAGTTGTTATTAGCAGTTTGTATTAATCTCTAGGTACTGGTTGCTAGCCTTTATTGGGATTAGTGACAGTTCTATTGGAGTTTTCTCCTGGCATCTATATTTTGTTCCCATTTTCTCTCTTATCCGCTTTCTGTTCTCTCTGACTTCATTTCTCTTTCCTTTTTTTTCTTCTTCTCCTTTATTTTATTTTATTTTTTGTTCATTTAGTTACTTATTTTTTTCTCCCTCTCCCAATCTGATTTTGGCACTTCTTTCCTTTCTTTTTTCCTCCTTTTCCTCTTTTCTTTCTCTACTTACCCCTAATTTGTCTTTCATTGGTGGTCACCTTCTTGGTGATTATTAACATTGTGAATAGATTTCTGTTCAGTGCCTTGGGTGCTGCACCAGGTCATGTTGTAGTCTGTGCCTTTGAATCAAAGTAGGAGAGAGAACTACATAACCAGAAACGCGGAGAAGAAAAACCATGGGCAGAAGAAGAAACAGCCCGCTTACAACAGATAGGCAGGTATCACCAGAAAAGGAAGTAAATTAAATAGAAGCAGAAATAAGCCTGCCAGAAAAAGAGTTCAGAAAAATGATCATAAGGTGCATGAAAAGAATGGAAGACAAAATCGACAATGTGAGTAAGAGCCAAGAGGAAATGAAGAAGAAGCATGAAGAAATGCACAAAGAAATAAAAAATTATATCACTGCTTTAAAGAACTCAATAGAAAGCATCAAAAGTAGACGACAAGAAGCAGGGGACCGCATCAGTGAGCTAGAAGTCACGGTAGGAAAAAATACCCAAGTACAGCAGCTTCTAGAAAAAAAAAAAAAAAGGAAAAAACAAGAGGAGAGCCTAAGGGAACTTTGGAATAACACGAAACAAAACAACATCCGCATAATTGGGGTTCCAGAAAGAGTAGAAACTGAATAAGGATTAGAGAACCTGTTTGAAGAAATAATGACAGAAAATTTCCCCAATATAGGAAAGGAAAAACCCACACAAATCCAAGAAGCTCACAGAGTCCAAAGCAAAATGAACCCCACAAAACCGACACCAAGGCACATTATAATTAAATTGGCAAACAGCAACGACAAAGCAAGAATCTTAAAAGCGGCCAGAGAGAAAAAGAGTTACCTACAAAGGAATCCCCATAAGAGTAGCTACTGATTTTTCAACAGAAACTCATCAGGCCACCAGAGAATGGAATGAAATATACAAAGTCATGCAAAGGAAGGATCTCAACCCAAAAATACTGTACCCTGCAAGGCTCTCAATCAAAATTGAAGGTGAAATCAGAAGCTTCACAGACAAAGAAAGACTATGGGAATATATTACCACCAAACTAGCAATGCACGAAATGTTAAGGGTCTGCTGTAATAAAAAGAAATAGGAAGCGAAGAAGGAACTCGGGGCTAAAGACTAAAAATGGTGACGGATAAATACCTACCAATAATACCTTTAAATGTAAATGGATTAAATGCTCCAATCAAGAGACATTGGGTAATCGATTGGATAAGAACACATGATCCACATATCTGCTGTCTACAAGAAACTCACCTCAGGAAAAGAAATGCACACAGATTGAGGGTGAAGGGATGGAAGATGGTATTGTAGTCAAGTGGACATGAAAAAAAAAGCTGGGTTTGTGCAATACTTATATCTGACAAATTAGATCTCAAAGTGAAGGACATAACAAGAGATGAAGAAGGCCACTTCATAATACTAAAGGGAACAATCCAACAAGAAGATATAACTCTGGTAAACATATACACACCCAATATAGGAGCACTTAAATACATAAAAAAACTCCTGGAGGATATTAAGGGAGAGATTGACAGCAATACAATCATAGTAGGAGACTTGAATACCCCACTGTCACCACTGGACAAATCTTCTAAACAAAATATCAGTAAAGAAACATCAATCCTAAATGACTCACTAGACCAGATGGAATTAATTGACATCTTCAGAACATTTCACCCCAAAGCAACAGAATATACATTCTTCTCTAGTGCACATGGCTCATTTTCAAAGATAGATCATATGTTGGGTCTTAAGAGAAGTCTCTTCAAATTCAAGAAGATAGAAATCATATCAAGCATTTTCTCAGACCACCGTGGCATAAAACTGGAAATCAACTATAATAAAAACAATAGAAAGAAATCAAATACATGAAGACTAAACAGCATGCTATTAAACAATGACTGGCTAACCAGAAAGATCAAGGAAGAAATAAAAAACATCATGGCAACAAATGACAATGACAACACAACAATACAAAATGTATGGGACACAGTGAAAGCAGTCTTGAGAGGGAAGTTCATAGCCCTACAAGCCTACTGCAAAAAACAGGAGACAATGGTAATAAATTACCTAAACCTACAATTCAAAGAGCTAGAACGAGAGCAAGAAGATAAGCCCAATGTACGCAGAAGGAAGGAAATAGTGAGTATCAGAGCAGAGATAAACAACTTAGAGACCAAAGAAACAATTCAAAAGACCAACAAAAACAAGAGCTGGTTCTTTGAAAGGATAAACAAGATTGATGGACCCCTAGCCAGGCTCACCAAGAAGCAAAGAGAGAAGACCCAAATAAACAAAATCAGAAATGACAACAGACCCTGACGAAATACCAAGGATTGTTAAAAAAAATTCTATGAACAACTTTATTCCAACAAATTGGACAACCTGCAAGAAATGGACATTTTCCTGGAAAAATATAACCTTCCAAAACTCAACGAGGAGGAATCTAAACATCTCAATAGTCCAATAACTATGGAAGAAATTGAAGCAGGCATCAAAAAGCTTCCAGCAAATAAAAGCCCGAGACGAGATGGCTATACCAGCAGAGTTTTACCAAACATTCAAGGAAGAATTAAAACCTATCCTCCTCAGACTATTCAAAAACATTCAAGAAGAACAAACACTTCCAAATACCTTCTATGAAGCCAGCATCACCCTCATTCCAAAACCAGATAAAGACAACACAATGAAAAAGAATTATAGGCCAATATCTCTCCTGAACATCGATACCAAAATCCTCAACAAAATTCTAGCAAATCGGATCCAGCAGTACATCAGAAAGATCATATACCAAGACCAAGTAGGATTCATCCCAGGAATGCAGGGATGGTACAATATCTGCAAATCAATAAATGTGATACATCACATAAACAAATTGAGAGATAAAAATCACATAGTCATATCAATTGACGCAGAAAAAGCATTTGACAAAATCCAGCACCCTTTCTTGATAAAAACTATCCGCAAAGTGGGTATAGAAGGATCGTACCTCAACATCATAAAAACCATATATGAAAAACCCACAGCTAATATCATACTCAAAGGGCAAAAACTAAAACCATTTCCCCTAAGAACAGGAACAAGACAGGGATGCCCACTCTCACCTCTCCTGTTCGACATAGTACTGGAAGTATTAGCCATTGCAATTAGACAACAAGAAGAAATAAAAGGCATCCAAATTGGAAAAGAAGAAGTAAAGCTGTACTTATTTGCAGATGACATGATATTGTACATAAAAAACTCAAAGGACTCCATTCCAAAACTAATTGACTTAATTAATGAATTCAGCAATGTAGCAGGATACAAAATTAATGCTAAGAAGTCTGTGGCATTTCTATACACTAATAGTGAAATTACAGAAAGAGAGACTCATAAAGCAATCCCATTCACCATCGCACCAAAAAAATTAAGATACCTAGGAATAAACCTAACTAAATAGGTAAAAGACCTATATGCAGAAAACTACAGGACACTGAAAAAAGAGATAGAGGAAGATGTTAACAGATGGAAGAGCATACCATGCTCATGGATTGGGAGAATCAACATAATTAAAATGTCCCTACTACCCAAAGCAATCTATAGATTCAATGCACTACCCATTAAAATAGCAACGACATATTTCACAGACCTAGAAAGAATTCTTCATAGATTCACCTGGAACAAAAAAGACCACAAATAGCTATAGCAATTCTGAGAAAGAAGAATAAAGTAGGTAAGATCTAAATACCAGATTTCAAGCTCTATTACAAAGCAACTGTTCTCAAAACAGCCTGGTACTGGCACAAGAATAGATATATAGACAAATGGAATAGAATAGAGAATCCAGATATCCACCCAAACCACTATGCTCAACTAATATTTGACAAAGGAGGCATGAACATTCAATGGAGCCAAGATACCTCTTCAATAAATGGTGTTGGGAAAATTGGACAGACACATGCAAAAAAATGAAACTGGACCACCAACTTACACCAAATACAAAAATAAACTCAAAATGCATACAGGACTTAAACATTAGAAGGGAAATCATAAAAATACTAGAGGAATCCACAGGCAGCACAATCTCAGATATATGCCCAAAGAACTTCTTCACAGAAACTCCCCAAAGGCAATTGAAGCTAAAGAAAAAATAAACAAATGGGACTACATCAAAATAAAAAGCTTTTGCACAGCAAAAGAAACCATCAACAAAACAACAAGAGAGACCACTGTATGGGACAACATATTTGCAAATATTATCACTGATAAAAGTTTAATCTCCAACATCTACAGCCAACTTATACAACTTAATAAAAGGAAGACAAACGATCCAAGAAAAAAATGGGCAACGGACCTAAATAGAACCTTTTCGAAAGACGACAGAAGGAAGGCCAAGAGACACATGAAAACATGTTCAAAGTCACTAATCATCCGAGAGATGCAAATCAAAACAACAATGCGATTCCATCTTGCATGGGTCAGAATGGCAATCATCAACTAATCAACAAAGGACAAGTATTGGCGAGGATGCGGAGAAAAAGGTACCCTTGTGCACTGTTGGTGGGAATGCAGACTGGTGCAGCCACTGTGGAGAACAGTATGGAGTTTCCCCAAAAAACTAAAAATGGATCTCCCATTTGACCCTGTCATTCCACTCTTAGGAATTTATCCTAACAAATCACAAACACCAATCAAAAAGGATTTATGCACCCCTATGTTCATAGCAGCACAATTTACAATAGCTACAATTTGGAAACAGCCTAGGTGCCCGTCTACAGATGAATGGATCAGAAAACTGTGGTACATCTACACAATGGAAGTCTATGCTGCCATTAAAAAGAAGGAATTCTTACCATTTGCAGCAACCTGGTTAGAACTGGAGAACCTTATGCTTAGTGAAATAAGCCAGTCAATGAAGGAGAAGCATCACATGATCTCACTCATTTGTGGATAATAAAGAACATGTAAACTGATGAACTAAAGGATAGATGCAGAGGCAGTAAAGCATCGGACTGTGAAATTACAGCAGGAAGATTAAAGTTAGGTGAGGTAGATAAGAGATCAATCAAAGGAGTTGTATGCATGCATATAAGCATAACCAATGAACATAGACATTGGGGATTTGGGGTATGCCTGGGAGGGAGAGGGGGCAATGGGGAGATATGTATAAAAAATAATAAAAAAAGTTGTTTTAAAGTGTTTAAAAGGATAGGGAGAAATAGTATAAATCTAGTAGAGTTGCAAAATAGTATAACCCACATGGGGGAGGAGGTCATCAAGAGGATATGTCCTCTGGTTGACTCATAAGCTCAACCTGGGCCATAGGAGGCTCCTCATTTCTCCCCTGTCCTTAGAATGTTCTTTCTACCTACAAGTTCTACCTTAGGAGCCATTCCAAAGAGACAGCCTTGAGAGAGCAATATGTTGTCCAGAACTTCTGGATTAAATATGGACTGAGCCCTGTTCAAACTTCTATATAAACTCGTAAGATCTGGTGGGTGGATGCAGATATCTATTTGTCTTATAGTTGGTCCAACTCACAAGCCTTGCATGTAAATTTTCTTTTTTTTGAAACTGCCACCTATCAGACGAGAGCTTCTATCTTCAATCTCTTCTTGCTCTCCTTATGTAGGGACTGTTTTCAAATTTCACCTTGGAAACTCCCAAAGATTTCAAACCAGCACTAGGACCAAGGCTTCCCTAATGCTAGAACCACATCCAAGCACTAGGGAAGCCTTGGATGTGGATATAAGAAAGCGTACTTAAGAATATTTATTGCATTATTAGCTATAATTATAGAGTAAATGGGCCAATAAGATTGGCTGGGCTATAATCCTAGTAGCAATACTTACTAGCTCTATGAATTTAGGCAAGTTACCAATGTCTTTGTGCTGTAGTTTCCTATGTCTAAAACAATTTCATAGTGTTTTTTCAGGAATAAGTCTTCCACATATAATTTTTAATTCTTTTTAAATAGTATACTTTTTTAATATATATATATTAAAATTAATAATATATACATATATATTATTAATTTTTTACAGAAAGGAAGGGAGCGAGGGAGAGAGAGTTAGAAACGTTGATGAGAGAGAGAAATCTATCAGCTGCCTCCTGCACAACTCCTACTGGGGATGTGCCTGCAGCCAAGGTACATGCCCTTTACTGGAATCGAACCCAGGACCTTTCAGTCCACAGGCTGGTGCTCTATCCACTGAGCCAAACCGGTTTTGACAATAGTATACTTTTTAACTAGCTTTGTTATTTATCCATACCAGTTTATTCACACAACATGACAGAAAAAATATTTATACATCATAACTTCATCATTTCATGCTCCACTGGGTCTTCAATGCTTCAACATTCATTTCAGCTTCAGAAAACCTTCTTCAACAAAGCTTAAGTAGAAACAGGTAACAGATTCCATGTCAGACCTCATATTTCATAAGTCAGCATTGTGTGGTTAATATACAGCAGGTCACCCAACTATCAGAAATAAGCACAATTAAAGAAAATCAAATGTACCACAAATCATAAAACCAAGAACTGGAGAGATAAGGGAATGCTCGTACTTTTTAAAAAAGAACCATTTTTCAAAAACCGAAAATTCTCATACTTAGCTTATAATGTAATTTGATTTGCAAAAATGGACACATAAACATACCATTTGCCAAAAAAAAAAAAATTAAAACTCCGTAATTCAGTGGTGATGTTTTTATGCTTTGGACTATTTCTTATATAATTACAAGTACAATAGAAAATTTAAAATATTAAAAATTGAAATAATAAGATAGAGCGTAAAAAAGAATAAAAGCTTCTCTAAACTTCTTTCCTTCACTAAAGATGTCCTTACTTGACATTATGTGTGTGCACGCACACACACACACATACACACACACACACACACACACACACACAGACACACACGCTATTTTAAATGCACACTGAATTGCAATATTCATCACACATGTATAGGACCAATTTCTGCTTTATTCTTTATTTTTAACAGTATATTGCTCTCTTATATAGATTATATATATAAGTTAGGGTTGTAAATTTTTATTCAAGTACTCAAGTATCTCAATATCATTTATTAAATAATTTTTCCACTGATTTAAATGCCATTTTTATCATAGTCATAGTCTCTGAAATCTAAATTCTTATACTGATCTACTTATTATTCAATTTTATGCCAAAACCAGATTATTTTATTTGCTGCAGTTTTATATTATATTTTTGTATGTATAGAAAAGCTTCCCCTCCTTTGCACTTTAAATTTCTTTTGCATATTTTTATGCCTTCTTTCCTCCACATAATCATTACAATTTACTTATAAAGTTTCATACAGTGTATTTTGGATATTTAGATTGGCATTTCTTTAAATTTATTGATTTATTTGTAAAAATGGGATATTTTCAATATCCTAAAAGATTGTAAAAGGAATAAAGTGGATAAAAAGTATACCTTTTTTAAGTATTGAATGTCAAAGAAAGGTAATTTTCTAAAGATGGATAAGTAAAGCTACTCATTTTTATTGTGAAATAAGAAGGAAAGGATAAAGTGAAAAATAAAAGTGCAAACAATAAAATACGTTATAGTTTAGCAAATTTGATTTTAAGCCAAGTCTATTTTACTGTGTCTGGACCAAAATGTTCTCATCTATTAAATAAGAAAGTTGGACAGGTTAAGATCTAAGGCCTTTCCAGCTCTATAGTCTGTAATGCCCCTATTCTAGACAGGAGAAATTTATAAGCCAAGCCAGAAGGAATTAAATAGAGACCCAGACAAACTTGTGTTTGGCTATATTCATATCTTATTCTGGAGGAAAAGAAATTTGTCGTCCTTTATACATTTGTGTTCAACCAACCTAAAAGAAGGTATTATTAATTGAATTGTTCACTTGAGAATATTGAAGTTTAAAAGGGTTAAGTAAGTGCTCAAAGAGCACACAGCTAGCAAAATATCATTTTAATATTAGATGTGTGATCCCAAGGCTGATTTCTTTCCACTGTGTGGAGCAATTCTGAGTGCTTGGTAAAGTGATAATTGAATAAATTGATGGATGGACTGATGGATGAATTGGTGGATGAACAAATGGATGGAAGGATGAAATGATCACATTTCTATTATGTGTCTTCTCATTTCAGTGTAAATAAAAGAGGGAAAGAAATAGTAGATCTTGTTATCTAGCTTTCAGATGAATTTCTTTCAAAAATATATTTTTATTGATTTCAGAGAGGAAGGGAGAGGGAGAGAGAGAGAGACGCATCAATGATGAAAGAGAACCATTAATCAGCTGCCTCCTTACATGCCCCATACTGCGGATCAAGCCTGAAACCTGAGCATGTGCCCTGACTGGGAATTGAGTCGTCACATCCTTGTTCGTAGGTCAACACTCAAACAATGAGCCCTGCCGGCTGACTATTGTTGATTTTAAATCCTCTTTAGGATTCAAACCACTATAGTCAATGTACCCCTTATTTTTTTGTACTACCTGCTTATACTTCCAGCAGTACAACTGTGTAACTGGTAATCTGGCTGCAATACCACACAAGAGACAACTGGACATTATAATCTCCTAATTAAAGTATAGAACACTATTTAATATTATTTCTTGAGGAAAAAAAAAACAAACTTCCATCTACTCAAGCTTACAGACCCAGCTATCAATTTTCAGGAAACATAGAGTTCAGAACCTGCTAAATGGCATCATAAAAGACAATTGGAAAAATTCAAACTATGAGGAACTCCAAATAACAAATAGTACAGATTTTTAATAAATTAATTGATGAGTGACAGCAAGGGAGAGACAGAGAAAGAAAAAGAAAGAAACAGAGAAGGGAGAGATGTAATATATTAAATAATAGTTATACGTACTAAATAATTATAATCTTATTTAATCTTGATTCAAACACTCAAAAAATTATCTGAGACAATTGAGAAAATTTGAATAGTACTTATACATTTAATGGTTATTAAAGCATATTGTTAATTTTATAGACTGATGACTTTGTTGTTATGTTTAACAAAAGAGTTCTTTATTTTTGTGATAAGTACTAGAAATGATTTAATATTTGGGATTTGTTTCAAAATAATCTGACAAGAGGCAATCAGTAGTAGTATAGATGAAACAAAATTGGTCATGAGTGGTTGACTGTTAAAGTTGAGTGTTGCATAAGTGGGGATCATTATTCTATTCTCCCCACTTTTGTATATACATAAAATTTCCCATAATAAAATGTTAAAAAAAATATTTTCCAAAGATCACAAAGCTGATGAGAATTTGAATGAAATGCAATTTGATTTTTAAGGGGAAGTAGATGAGAAGTTAAATAAAGGAGAAAAGGTCAAAGGTGGAAGACCCTGAGTAAGTAGAAGAGGATAGGACCAGGGCTCCATGGGAGGGTTAACCTTGCGCTTTACACCTGAGAAAGAACACTTCTTTCTTGAAATGGGAGAGAAGAAAAGAATAACGTGTGAAGATACTGACATATCTATTTGTTGGGGAAAGAGGAAATGTGGGAAGATTGGATGCCTTTAGCAATTCACCTCACCTCTTTGTCTCTGAGAAAAGGGAGGTAAATTAGGAAAAGGGGCTGACTGGATGATCTCCAAGTCTCTTCCTACAAATCCATCACATTTGTGTCTTTGATGTCAGTGACAGAGAATAGAACTCCTACCTTTTGAATTTCAGACTCTTGGTAATTACTTTGAAAACCAGTGATTACTTTCACTGTAAACTACATAATTTCCTCCTTATTTCTCACAATATCTAGTAAAAGCTGTCACAAATATTCTTTGAGAATCATCTTTTGGTGATTGAAAGTTTATTCATTAATCTGCTACTGATTTTTGTTTACTATTAAATAATGACTTGAATTTATTACTTTACTTGGAGAGTTGATCAAAACCAGGCTTCCTATCATTGGAAATTCATGAAACAGAAGGCCATCCTTGAAATAACTTCTAGCAAATTCTGATGGATATTTTTTATGGTGAGTAAAGATTTGTTATGTGGTAGAGATTTCAGCCCTAAAACATGGTCCTTTACTCGCAAACAGCTGAGAACAAATGAAATATAATTTTCATGTGGCATTTCCAGGCACCTGAGGCAAAGCTCACTGAGAAGACGGCCTGACCAACCTGGGAATTCTGAATTCATTGCTTTCCATCTACAACAGCCATGGGAAGTGCAGAAAAGGCAACACTCTTCCTGCTCCACCAAAAATAGGTTTTGTAGTATTTTACCTCAGGATTCAGGAGTGGAGTCCTTATAGAGACTGACACTTTGATCATGCAAACGTTGATATATCACTTTGCATCACATCTCCTGAACTATATAGGCGAAGGAAATCAGAAAAGCGTGGCCACATTCAATGATCTGAATTCTTTGGTCACAGCTCAGTATTCTGCAAGTCAAAACAGGAATAAATTATTATAGAAGACTTCCCAAAGCAGCTGCTTCATATTAAACACTGTCAAATAATTCCGAACTTCCTTTGATCTGAATGAATTCTCTATATTATTTTGGTGACTCCTACCAGATCTCTCCATGACTTTATCTTTTCTATTGTATTCTATTTCTGCCTATAAACATTCATTTTCACTGAGAGAGAACTAGAGAGAGAGAGAGATCCATTATTTAGTTGGTTTTATTTTCTGAATGTATAAAAACAAATAAGTGGTTTAATAACTTGAAAAAATGATAAAGACACAAGAAATAAAAATATAATGTCCTGAGTATTCTCCCTTTAATGGTTTGTGGAAAATCACCAAAATGTATATCTAATGATTTAGACTTTTCCTAGGAGTAGCAATAATGATTCTAAACCTTCAGAGAAATTGATAAAAAATATATATAGAGAGAGGGACACAATAGAGAACACTGAAAATAAGTACAGTGCTCTGTGAAAAATAGAAATAAAAAGATTATACATGAACCACAAAAGAAAAAAGAGAAAACAAATTCTGCAATTTGGATTCTGTTATTTAATCCCAAAGAATGGCTGAGAATTATAAGAACAGTATCATTTATTACAGTATGACAAATTAAAAGTTATGCTATGTTAAATATTTTATTGTTACATTTAATATCAAATTTATGCAACCCATTGCTTAAAATAATATAGATAAATGAGCAACATTTGTATCTTGTACTAGTATCATGGATTAAAAGCATATCTAAGAATAGCAAGAACTGTTTTTTGAGACTTTTTTTTTCAAAACAGATGAAAATATATGACCAGTTTAAAAGTTTTAACAGGTTTTCATCTTGTTTTAAAATCATTCTTAAAAGCTAAATAATTTTCATGGAGGGGGAGAATAAATTTCTGTTTAAAATAGACTCAGAACAGTAACAGTCTTTGAATACATGTTTCCATATTATCTGTGTGCAGTAATAAGTTATAAACATTACAAAACTAATTCACATTTGGCCAAGTATTAAAAATAGTAAACTATGTTAAAAAATTAGAACTGCAAATAAGTTATTTGTATAATAGTCAGAGGAGAAGGCGATGCCAGGCCACAAACCCATGAAGGATAGGCTAACTCTCACTGTGCGCCAATGCGAGTGGCGACTGCAAGATCAAGCCTCTGCTCATATACCATTCGGAAAACCCCAGAGTCTTTAAGTCACATAAGATTTTAAAAGATAAACTGCAAGTTATGTGGAGGGCAAACCCGAAGGCATAGTCACCAGGCAGTTCTTTGTGGAGTGGGTAAACCTGGTTTTCAGCCCTTCTGTTAAGAAATATCTACAGGAAAACAACCTAACCATGCAAGCCCTCCTCGTCCTCGACAATGCTCCTGCTCACCCACAGAACCTCAAAGATGAACTCCTCGAAGAGTTCAAGTTTATTTAGGTTGTCTACCTACCTCCCAACACCACTCCTATCCTGCAGCCCATGGATCAGGAGGTGATTTCTAATTTTAAAAAGCTGTACATCAAGCACCTGTTCCGGCGCTGCTTTGAGGTGACAGAGAACACAAACCTCACCCTTCGAGAGTTCTAGAAGAACCACTTTAACATCGTGATATGCCTCAGAATTATTGATCAGGCCTGGCTGGGTGTTACAAGGAGGACTTTGACCTCTGCATGGAAGAAGCTGTGGCCTGAGGCTGTAGCCGAAAGGACCTTCGAAGGATTCGAACCCGAGGTGCCAGTGGAGGAGGAGATAGTGTCTCTGGGAAAATCCATGGGCCTGGAGGTGGATGAGAGAGACGTGAATGAGCTCGAGGAGCACTCTCTGGAACTCACCATGGAGGAGTTATAAGAGTTGCAGTCTCAGCAACATGCGGAGGTTCTCCAAGAAATTGGTTTTGAGGAGGAGCCAGAGGTGGAGGAGATCTCCACAAGTGAGATAAAGGAGATCTTAGGAATGTGAGAGAGAGTGTCACACTTCGTGGAAAAGAAACACCCCCAAAAAGTTGCTACTGGTGGTGCATCGGAGCTGTTCAATGAAACTTGCCTCATCCATTTCAGAAACATTCTGAAAGGGAGGAAGAGGCAAACCTCATTGGACACGTGTTTTTTTTTTTTTTTATTGAAATCGGCCAAAAATGCAAAGACCAGTAGCAATTAAGTTCAGTGAAGATTAGTTAAGTTACATTCAGTTTAGGGATAAAGTGTAGCATTAAGAGTGTAAGGAGTAGGTAAATACACTTTATAAAACCAGTTTATTCCTTTACATTCTCTTTTATTATGTTTTTATACAATATTTGTTATTTTTAAATACATTTTTCTTATTCAAAAACATGTAACAAGAACAACTGGGGTGGCATTTTTGGGGCTGGAACCAATTAACGGCATTTCAATTGATTTCAATGGGCAAAGTTGCTTTGAGATACGAGCAATTAATATATGAGCAAGGTTATGGAATGAATTAAACTCGTATCTCAAGCTATCACTGTATAATCATCATTAGAAAATTGTAAGTATAACATTGCATTAATTATAGTTTTACATAGGCTATAATTATAAGACATTTAATTCTGGAGATAATTTCAGTGTTGGCAGGCCTCTTAATTTGTGAATTCATGCACAATTGTTTTTGCTAGAAAGCTATACTATGGTCTTTATTAATCCATAGTGTCTCTGATTTGGTATAAATTCCTAATGTCTTTTCAAACCAAGATAATGTTCTGCTATAAACTTTTTTTTCTCCCAAATTCCTTCTCTCAACAATTCAATGGAGTTCTGTCATGGGAAGTAACTCTAGAATTAATTAAATTACCTCATTGGTTTTATATCTTTTGCTAGCACTGTTGTTTCTTATACTTGAAATTAGCAGTGTTGGATTTTTTGTTGTGTTTTGTTTCACCTACAGTGCTGATGGTATCAACATATAATTTAAGTGTCTCGGAACAATGCTATTATCATCATACTAAAACCCAGTACACAAAATCTGTGCCCTGGTAGAGTCCTTAGTGGATACCTGGCGCCTGCTGGCACCTCCGTCCCTCCCCCCGCCCCAGCCCCATCCCCTGGTCAAATTTCCAGATGAACTTGTCAAAGGGACAATTTACATACTACGCTTTTATTAGATAGGATAAAAATACCCACTGAAGTAATATTTAAGCTATACAAACCTCTTCTTCTAATTTTATTGATTAAAATACTTTAGTGGCTCTTCATTCCAGTAGAGTAAAGTGTTAATATAAAAGAGCTTTTAGCCGAGACCAGTTTGGCTCAGTGGATAGAGCGTCGGCCTGCGGACTGAAGGGTCCAGGTTCGATTCCGGTTGGGGGCGTATACCTTGCTTGCGGGCACATCTCCAGTGTGGGGCATGCATCCATGTCTTTCTCTCATTGATGTTTCTAACTTTCTATCCCTCTCCCTTCCTCTCTGTAAAAAAATCAATAAAATATTTTTTTTTTAAAAAAAAAGAGAGCTTTTAATATTGGGACCCAACCTATCTTCAACTTCTGTTGTTTCTCCATTTTATCACTTCTTCAACCTCTCCTACACAGGTATTTGAACACAGGTATACACACACACACACACACACACACACACACACACACAAATGTTTCAAGAACATGAGTTGACCCATGTTCCCTTGATTACTCTTAAACTTCCTTTTCCTTAGTTTCCATAATATCATCTGTTTTACAAAGACTTCCTCAATCCTCAACAAACCAAGTAGAATCCATCCATTATTCCCCTATAAAGTCCAATTTACACCTCTGTCAAGCAGTTATTAATTAACTAATGGCTCAATGTATGAAATTCCTGCAGGAGGCTTGGCCCTTGCAGCCCTGGTTCGCCCAGAAGGTTGTTCGTAAGGATGCCTGGTCTAATTAGCATATTATGCTTTTATTATTATAGATATTACAACCTTATCTTTTTTTTCCTTTTCTGTCTACATCTACTCTTAATTTAGGGTGTCTTAAGGAACAAGAAAGAAGGATAAAACTAATCATTTTAACTACCTAACTAACTTTGAAATAAGCAGTATATTTCTCTTTTTCCTGGAATGAAACTAAATGACATGAAGTCCACTAATGACCACCATCACAGAGTTAGTAGTAGCAGAGTCAGAATCTTGAATTCAAGTTCATCTGACTCCTCAATTTATGACCTTCCACTATGCAAACATGATTGTCTCTAGTTGATTTTGCACTATGCCTAGAAAATAACACTAGATAACAGAGAAGATGGATGGATAAATAAATTCCTAGAACATGAACTAGACTACCAACATGGTATGCATGGAGGTCTACAGGAACAAGTGAGAAGACCACAGTGATATCCAGGTCCTAAGGTCTGCTTTAACCAGCCCAACCCGTATTCAGTGTTAGCATTCCCCGGTTGTCACCCTTCTCCAGGAGACCCAAGTGATAATTATGGTTCCTCAAGCCACTGCCACTTTGATAGCATTCAATATTGGAATTCTCTTCTTCCAAACCTACGTATTTTTGCACATATTCCACCACTTTATAGTTTTTTCTAAAGGCAACATGATGTTATGAAAAAAGGGTTAATAATGATTCCTTCATCTTAACTCTGCTTTTCACTGGCTGAATAGCTTTTAATAATAGGTTGCTTAAAATTTCTATGTGTCCTTTTTCTCAGTGTAAAATTAGATTAACAGTACATACTTCAGAGGGAACTTAGAATTCTTTGCAAAAATGCATAAAAATTGCCCAATACAGCCCCTAAGGTAAAGTAGACCTTTCTTGAATATTAGCTCTTCTCTAGTAATCTTAACACTATTCCTAGGTTGAGTTTCATAATTAAAATTATATGGTGCACTACAGTGCTCTGTTTCCTACTGCCAGCCAGGTGCAGTACCTGAGCAAATTTAGTGACATGATCATGAGAGCTGCCGCAGATCAGGCCCAGGAAAAGGCAGTGATTACATTTATTAAAGACAGAAAGGGAGTGGACTGATAATTCTCAGGGGGAAAGGGGTGAAGGGTGTACAGGGAGAGACTGGACAAAAATCATATACCTATGGATGAGGTCAACGGGAGGGAGGTAAGGGTAGAGGGAAGGGTGGGAGCCAAGTGGAGGGGAGCTATGGAGAGGGATAAAGAGAAACAAATGTAATAATCTGAATAATAAAGATTTAATTTTAAAAAAGACAGAGTTCAGAGAAAGGCTTGACCAGGGTACAATTGCTTCATCTGTTCCAATAAACTTGAATCTCAATACAAAATACATGTTAGATGAATAATTTTTACCTTAAGGAGGAAAACATAGTTTAAATGAAGAATCCCCAGATGAAAGCACTGCTCATCACCTTACCATTCCCCTCAGGAGACTCTATATCCTCCTGAGAATTCATCTATTGATCTTGTATGAGAACTCACCTATTGATCTTGCCTAATCTTCCAAATGGAAACAAACTGTTGCTCAGTGTTCAGCTCCATATTCCTAAATACCCCAAAGTAAGTCAGGCTACTCCCATATTATGTCTTGCTTTCTCCATTGGCCTCCTTATGCATTCAAATTGATAAACGTCCTTGTACATTATTTTTAATCTGCCCATATCTAATGCATCAGTATCTTGTTATGTTTCCTTTGATTTCATTGTTTGCAATACTAGTATAAGCAGCAGAGAATTGCCAAGGCGCTAAGCAGTCCAATTTTTCTTTAATTTCTCAGAAAATTGACAGTTTTATGAACTGTCTCTTTACCTATGCCTCATAAACATGTCAGGCTGTGGAAAACTATTCTAATTAAATCCCAGGGGAGCCACAATGGAAGATTATAGCTGCTTGGCAGGTTATTAAAAAACAGTTGTTCATATATACACAAGTATGTGTACTGAAGCCTAACATTTGACAGAACAGTCAAGGAGTTAACTCCACCAGTAACTTCAGCTAAACTTGGATAAAAAGAAATGAGTATAGTGTGTGGAAAAAGACTGTTCTATTCAGGCTTTTATTTTTATATCCTTTGCGAGTGCCTATAGATTACCAGATAGTTTACAAAGTGTCCAGGGTCATCACCTTTTTCAATGATCTTTAAATACCTGCTGGAGAAAACAGATTCACCTTTGTCTTTCCAGTTAGTAATTGCTGATACCAAGATTCCCTTGAAATATAGATAATTGCACCAACAAAAAAGGAAATACAATAAGAAGAGCTTTTCTCTCTCAAAAGTGGGAAATCTCTAGAATATTGGAAAGTCAAATCTAAGGAGAATACAATATAATTTTGGTTCATGTGAATATTTCCTAGCATTTTCATTCTTACCAAATGAACTATGCACTCTAAGTGGATAGGTAAGTATTTCAACCTAATTGGAGACAGCCATTTTTCAGATAGTTAAATTTAAACCTCACATCAAGAAGAATGATCCAGAAAGCTTTCTCTGGAGTATATAATTTATAAAATAAGGATATTTTAACTAATTAAATTGAGAGTTGTGTATCAGCTAAATGATGATTCTGGTTGACATATTCAAGAGTGGTTGAAATGTGATCCTAATACCTTCCTACTTCCCATTGAAAACAGCCTGGTGGACAAGATAGCATGCTCCTGAGGTCAGTCAGTTTTCATATTCAGTCTATAACAAGGACAGTTCCCTTTTTATCTTTCATGACCATAGAGTATACCAAAATTTTTGGCAACTATACAAAATATTGATGCCCAAGCCATTTTGGCTGAGTGGATAGAGTGTCAGGCTGTGGACCAAAGAGTCTCGGGTTCGACTCCGGTCAAGGACATGCACCTTGGTTGCAGGCTCCTCCCTGGTCCAGGTCCTGGTCAGGGCTCATGGAGAAGGCAACCAATGGATATGTTTCTCTAACATTGATGTTTCCTCCATTTTTCCCTCTCTTATCCTAAAAATCTCCCTAAAAATCAAAGGAAAAATATCCTTGGGTGAGGATTAATAAAATAGTCATAGCCATGGTCTACAACAAATTTGAATAAGAATTTTTGGCTGGCTCTTGCAAATTCATCATCACTTAGAATCTGGGCTAGTTGCCATATGATATTTTTAAAACAAACCAAGTCTACCTGTAAATCAGGTCCTATATGTCCATAAGCACCATAGTATTTTAGAAATCAAATGAGAAAATAATGTGCAATGTTTGAAAAAAATAAATTGGTTTGGGCTATGTTTTTCTATTTGCTAGTGCTTCCTATCTCTTTCCAAACTTAGTACCTCTTGTTTCCATCTACATAATATCCTTGTTTTCCAGAATCCTTTTTCTCTGATTGTAAACTAATAAAAAAGGCTTTCCTTGATCCTGTTTCTCTTCCTTTCCTTCACTTTTTTTTCAATATGTTTTATTGATTTTTCACAGAGAGGAAGGGAGAGGGATAGAAAGTCAGAAACATCGATGAGAGAGAGACATCGATCAGCCACCTCCTGCACACCCCACACTGGAAATGTGCCTGCAAGCAAGGTACATGCCCCTGACCGGAATCAAACCCGGGACCTTTCAGTCCACAGGCTGACGCTCTATCCACTGAGCCAAACCGGTCTTGGCCTTCTCTTCATTTTTGCAAAGGAATTCGGTCCTGCTAATACTAGCTTGTCTCAGCTGCTTACTTACTGCAGACTTCTTCTCCAGCTTTTCCAATACTGTGCTTAAGAACCATGAACTCCTATTGAGTAGTGGCACTAAAGAATAACTAAAGAATTTTCAGTCATGTCACCTAATAATGATATGTCTAATCTCTTAACATTTGTTAGTCTGTGCATTCCTTGCCTTGAGAATTTCCCCATCTCTAAATTTGTCAGTAGATCTTGACCATCTGTTGCTATCCTAGATCCAGTCTTTGGCTGCTGGTCATGCTAGTTATTAGCCCTCATATGAGAAACATTGCAGATACATAATCTCTCAGATACTACTGGATATAATGGATTTTCAGAGTTCAATCTATTTTTAAAAAATATATTTTTATTGATTTCAGCGAGGAAGAGAGAGGGAGAGATGAAGAGAGACGAAGAGAGAGGGAGAGAGAGAGAGAAACATCAATGATGAGAGAGAATCATTGATGGGCTGCCTCCTGCATCTTCCCATTGGGAATCGAGCCCACAGTCCATGCTTTTGACTGGAATTGAACCTGGAACCCTTCAGTGCGCAAGGCAACACTCTATCCACTCAGCCAAATCAGCTAGGGCCAGGGTTCAATCTCTTAATTCTTCATACAAGTACCCTCATTCCTGGTCAGCCCCATATCTGAGGTTTTTTTTTTTTTACCTATATTGCATATTGCACATTTTATTGAGTCAAAGCGTACACAATTGCAAAATATTTTCTAATTCCTCTCCTATTGAACCTTTCCACCGAGTACAGTTTCATCCTTGAGAAACCCTCAATTCTTAATTTGCATGCTACAAACTATCTTCATTTCTCTTAACTCTATGAATTATCTTTCTTTGTCCCCTCAACAACTCCTTATAATCTTCCTTTTCCCTAAATGAAAAAGACTATGCAAGATTCTCTGCCAACCCATGTTTCTCTCTCACTTAAATTAATATACCTTATAAATTAATTCAGACTGCCAAATCTCCCTTTTCCTTACTTAACATTATACTTAAGTTTCCAATTGCCTTCTGGACATTTACATTCAGATATCTATATACCTCAGTATGTTCATGTTAGTGTTCCCATACATCTAATTCCTCCTCCAGACCTTTCTGTACCTGTAGGAAGACTTTTTCCCAAGGTTCCAGGGTTCCTTACCATTTGACTCCAAATTTCTGCCAAATTTCTATATTCAATCAGTAGATAAGTATTGTGGACTTTATATCTAATACAGTGCTCACATACATACCATCTTGCCCAGTTCTACTGAAATTTCATCAACTTTCATTGCATTTATTATAATAGCTTTGTAACTAATTTTTCGCAGTTTATTCTCATCTAACATTTTATCTTGAAATTTGCCTTCTTAAAATTCAATTGCAATGAAATCACCCATGTGTTTAAAAGTATTGAATGATAATAGAATAGTTCATCACTGCCTATATTTTTTAACCAAATCCCCATAATTATGCACTGTCATTAACCTACCTATTCTCTGCTTCTTTAGGTAGACAAGAGAAGCATTTCCCTCTCTCAACTCCTCCCTCAACATTTATTAATGCCTTTGCTTGTGTCCTTTATTCTACCTTCCAAAGCTTTTTTCCACTATCTCAGATCTTTTAAATGTTGACAATTATGTTTCCAAGACTGGAAAAGAAAATATTTAATATAAGCTTGGTATTTTTTTAGAAAAGCAAGGAAGACATGAAGGACTAGTTGGGTCATGTTCTAGGACATGGGAGCGACAAAAAGGGTCCTCACTGACCAAAAATAGTACTCCAGCTAATAAAAAAAAATATCAGAAAAGGTTGCAACACATCAAATAAAAAGCCATGAGCTAATAATAATATTCTTGAATTTCATGAGAACATATTTCCCATTCTTTAATTCTAATGTTAGTTTGTTCTTATATCACTCTTTGATTCCTTCAAATGACTTGACTATCTTTCTCCTTTGCATCCCTATAACATGTTACTTTTACTATGAGTATTCTATATTTCTTAATGTATATGAATCTAATAATGTGGAGAAATATGATTCAAAAATCCCTTTTAGAGGTCAAGATTTTATTTCAAATATTTGTAAATTTTCTTTGGTATATAACCCATTTTTAAACCTAAAGAATTCTAGTAGAAGAAACTATAGTAACAAAGTGAAATAAGAATTGAAAGTAAATGACTAGATAATTCAAGTTTCAAAAGTCACTTTAATCTTAATAATATGAGTTATCTATACCAACACTGTTCATAGAACATTCTGTGATGAAATAAGTTTCTCTAAATTTGTACTGTCCGACAAAATAGCCACTAGATACATGTGGCTACAGCATGTGGTTAGCATGGCTGAAAACTGAATTTTTAATTTTGATTATTATTTTATTATATATTTTTATTTTAATCACATTAATTAAATTGCCAATGTAAGTAATGGTTACAGTATTGGACAGTACAAATCTAAATAATTGCTTCCAACCTTGACTTTTAATAATTAATTAGTATTGAGATTTCAGTAACAAATCACACAACAAAAGAACACAATTTATAACTAAAAATATAAAAATAAGAACAACTATTTAACATCTATATATTCTAAGCATTATTATAAGGTCTTTATATACATTTTCTGATTTAATACACAGAATATTTATATGACATTGGTGCTATAAATATTCGGATTGCACAAACCAGGAAGAAATCAGAGAAATTAATTATACCATCTAGTAATCAGCAGTCAGGATTTGAACTCAAATGGTCCGAATGCACATCTCATGAAATTGTTCTTTACCACTACATTTACTGATGAAATCTGCCTCATCTCCTTATTAATCAAAGAATCATAGTTAAATTAAAATAAAACATGTCATAACTTGTCATCCATTAAATTAGCAAACACTTAGATTCTAGTATCCAATAAATAAACTTATTTATTGCAGTTAGAAGGTATAAGAGACAATTAATCTAATTTGGCAATAAAAACTAAGTGTCAAAATAATGCCCATAACTTTTATCAGCTTCCATTTCTGTGTATTCATTCTAGAGTTACAAAAGATCATGAATACTTAACATAGACACAAATATTTAGATGTATCAATAGGTATAAGTTTATTTGACATGCATTCAATGACAACTTAACAGTTAAGTGACTACGATCCCCCCAAAAATATTAAACACATAATAAAAATAATAATAATAATGAAGTAATATTATTCCATTCAAAAATTATAAAATATTATTTCTAGCAATATTACAAAAGTAATAACATTAGAAAATAAAACCTGTGCTTACTATGATGACAACCTTAAAAAGTAATCATTATTCATGAAATTGTGATAATTACACTGTAGTATAAGAAACAAAGTGATTTTCTTCCCCTTTACAAATTATGACATGGTTTGGAGGATGTTATTTAATTCAAAGTTGTCATTGCAAAAAAAGTATCTTGCTACTCAAGTGAAGTTAACTTGAGAAATATTTAGACTTACAGAAGCCCAGGTTCCACTACAGAATTACTGAAACAGAATCTGCCATTTTAACAAGATTGCAAGTAATTTTTATTCTCACTAAAGTTTGAAAAACACAATGTAGTGTGCTACAGGTAATGAGCACTCTTTTTTTATTATTTATAATTTATTTTTCCCCTATTGCCCTCCCCACCCCCCAGAACATGCCCTCATCCATCTCCTCCACCTATCCCCCCCCCCCCATTGCCCTGTATCCACTGGCTATGCCTACACACACATGCATACAAGTCCTTCCATTGATCTCCTACAGCCTCCTCCTCCCCAATCTCCCCTGCCTTCCCACTGTAGCATGACAGTCTGTTCATTGCTTCTTTTCTCTGCATCTGCTTCCCCCTCAACACCCTGATTCTTGTCTTTAAAAACATCTTGCCCCTGTAGGCTAGAAATAAACCCACAAGAGAAAAAGAAAAATAATTGAGTTCCAATTTCAATGTCCGATAGCTTTGAGTCCCAGTTTCAATGGCAAACAGTTCCTTATGTGTACACATCATCAATGGTATCTGGGTAGTGGACAAATGGTGGCAATGCAGGTCCTACCCTCTCTGGTTTGGTCTTAGGCATCCTTTAGCGATGCACAGCTGCTAACTGCTCGCATGGCAAGGCGTCGTCAGCGTCTTCCATCTCTGGACTATTTCTCCTCTTGCCTTCGGGGTTGGAGCAGACCTGTCAGTTCCTCTCTGTTGCAGAAGTCCACTTGGTCTTGGAGTTGTTTTCTGAAAATATATAAACATATTCTCAACCAAGAGTTAATAAAGGAATCTTTTCTATAAAATTGACTTGGGGTCCTTTTTATTTTTGCCTACCCACTTTTCCTTTGGCTTATTTTGACACCATGTGTGTTTTTCATGGATGTCTTGTTGTTAGTATTACAAATGGAAATTAATTTTCTAAAGTAAAAATTTTCTAGATGTAATTTACTTACCATATATTTTTCCTTACATTATATTACCCTACTTCCCCCCCCTTTTTTGATTAATGGAGAATTTGGTAAAAATTTTAATGCAATCTTGATAACTTTAAATTTTAATTTTTTGCACACAAATATGCCTGTTTTATGTTCATTGCATGTTAAACAATTTTACCATGAGATGAGGACATTCCTTGGTAATGAGCACTCTTGCTGCTTCCTGGAATCTATTTCCAAGCTATGATAACTACCCACATACTGAAATCAATTCCATCAATTATGGAGGACTTATTTCCACAGAGGATATCTTTATACATGAGTACACTAACCTTGTCACCACTGTTGGGAACATTACTATATATGTAGAAAATCCATGAAATACCCTGAACTAGAATCTTGAACTTCCTAACTCCAAATGTTTTCTTCAGTCCACTTCCTTGCCTTACTCCAGTGGCTTGATCCTAGATCTGGATCAATAAACAGGAGCTATAAAGCCTTTACTAAAACTAGACATCCATCTTGTTTAATTCATCCTACAAAGAATTGCCATAAAATTCTTATTAAAATGAAATAATATTTTACCATGACTGCTTTTGGTTAACTTTATTTCCTTTACAGCATCTATCATGTAATTCAGTAATTTTTGTGCTTATCTATTTATTCCCTCCTCCTATCTCCCAATGCTTAGATCACAGGACAATGTTCTATCATCTGTGACAGAAATGTTTAGCCCAATTCCTATCTCAAAGCAAGTACTTAGCTTTTGAAGAATGAACATAGGCATATGTTCTGGGTATTTTTCCACTTATAAGTACCTTTATTCTCAGCATGTGGACCAAATGCAATTATCCTCATTTGGTAAATGAGGAAAATGATGTCCATGACTTTCCAAAGATCAGAAATAAAATGAATAACAAAGCCTACATAAAAATTTATGTTTTCTGACTCGAGTGACCATAATTGTCCATTTCAGTAGGTTGGTTTTCCAGTTAATAATTCTGTCTAAATTGCAGGCTCTGACACAGTCTGTCAACTTTTGTCTACTCATTGATTATATATGCACTTTCTTTGGTATATTCAGGTAAACCTACTTAATGACACATTTACACCATAATTCTTCCTTCCTTTATACCTATGTCCATACTGTTAGCCTAAAGTAATACCTTAATCTTTAAGTAAATCCAACTCATCATGAATCCAATCCCTAAAATTCTGCTACATGTTACTCAGTACTGCCCAATTTTAGTATATGTCTTCCTTGCTTTGCAAAATTTTCCAATATGCAAAATTACAATGGTCTTATTTAGTTAAATAACACCAATTTCTCCCACAACAATGTTAATTTCAGTTAACGTGGCATATTAACTGTGAGTAATTGCATAAAGTAAAATTGCTGCTAACTCTCTAATTAATAAATCAATATGTAAATAACAGATGTGCAGCATGATCAGTGACCAACCCCTTCATTTTTTTGGAGTCTGCGCATCTGCTATCAGTACACAAAAAGACAGCAAAGCATGTAATTTCTCAGTGATAAAACCAAGTGACATTTTACAAAAATGGATAACCATTTCCTAAAAGGGGGAATTGATTAGCAAAGATGAACATACAGCAAAGAAATAAAAAATGGAAACACCAAAAGTGAAAGTAGAATCAGATATAAATAGAGTTAAGGGAAAAAATAGACAACCCTGAGAATATTGGCACTGCTATTTTTCAACATATTCTACATATACAGCTGGAAAAACTTGGTGAAGAGCAACTTATTGATACAGATGAAGAAAGTGGTTGTAATGAAAGGATGAAGGAGCTGGCAAAAAAATATTCACAGATATTTAAAAAAGGCAAAGGATAAAAGATGAGAAGTTGATCCAAACATAGAAAAGAGCATGACTATTTGCCAAGTCATAGAAAAGAAGGGTATGCTAAGAGAACAATGTAAGCACTGTCCAAACCACTTGACACCTTTTTTATAAATAAATACTTTTATTCATAATATTTTAATGTTTTCATTTTTATTTCTCTATACAGTACAAGAGTTCTAAATGTTTTAATGCTATAGAATAATATAATTTTTTTCTATTGATTACTAAAATCTCTGCATGTAATACATAGGAAAAAATCATCAGAGTGAAAATGCAATCTGTACGATTATAGAGAATATTTGTAAACTATGTACCTGATAAGAGATTAATATCCAAAATACACAAGGCACTCAACTCAGCAAAAGAAAACAAATGGAATGGACATTTCTCAAAATAAGATATACATACGGCCGTCAGGCACAGGGATAATGCTCAGCATCACTAAGTGAATATATCAATTTTTTATACTTTTTTATGAAATTGTTTTAGCTTATTCTACTTGTTTTATTTTGCTTTTTGCTTGCTTTGTTTTCTACCTCACTTTTTCCTCGCCTCCCTCGATACCAGTTGTTATTTGAAGTTTGAATTAATCTCTAGGTATTGCTGGCCTTTATTGGGAATAGTGACTGTTCTATTGGAGTTTCCTCCTGACATCTATATTTTGGCCCCTTTTCTCTCTTATACACTTTCTTTTCTCTCTAACTTTGTTTCTCTTTCTCTTTTCTTTTTCTTCTCCTTTTTATTTTATTTTATTTTATTATTTTATTTTTTATTAATTTATGTATGTATTTTTTTCTCCCTCTTCCAATCTGATTTTGGCAATTCTTTTCTTTCTTTTTCCCTCATTTTCCTCTTCCTTTTTCTCTACTTACCCCTAATTTGTCTTTCATAGGTGATCACCTTATTGGTGATTATTAACATCGTGAATACATTTCTGTTCAGTGCCTTGGGTGCTGTACCGGGTCGTTTTGTAGTTTGTGCCTTTGAATCAACATAGGAGAGAGAACTACAGAACCAGACCTCCGGAAAAGAAAAACCATGGGCAGAAGAAGAAACAGCCTGCATACAATAGACAGGCAGGTATCACCAAAAAGGAAGTAAACAAAATAGAAGCAGAAATAAGCCTGCCAGAGAAAGAGTTCAGAGAAATGATCATAAGGTGGATGAAAAGAATGGAAGACAAAATCGACGATGTGAGTAAGAGCCAAGAGAAAATGAAGAAAAAGCAAGAAGAAATGCACAAAGAAACAAAAAATGAAATCACTGCTTTAAAGAACTCAATAGAAAGCATCAAAAGAAGACTAGAAGAAGCAGGGGACCGCATCAGTGAGCTAGAAGTCATGGTAGGAAAAAATACCCAAGTACAGCAGATTCTAGAAAAAAGAGCCTAAGGGAACTTTGGGTTAACACACACACACACACACACAAAAAAAACCAACTATCGCATAATTGGGATTCCAGAAAGAGTGGAAAGTGAACGAGGATTAGAGAACCTGTTTGAAGAAATAATGACAGAAAATTTCCCAAATATAGGAAAGGAAAAACCCACAAAAATCCAAGAAGCTCACAGAGTTCCAAGCAAAATGAACCCCACAAAGCTGACACCAAGGCACATTATAATTAAACAGCAACAACAAAGCAAGAATCTTAAAAGTGGCCAGAGAGAAAAAGAAAGTTACCTACAAAGGAACCCCCATAAGACTAGCTACTGATTTTTCAAAAGAAACTCATCAGGACAGAAAAGAATGGAATGAAATATACAAAGTCATGCAAAGGAAGGGTCTGAATCCAAGAATACTGTGCCCTGCAAGGCTTTCAATCAAAATTGAAGGTGAAATCAGAAGCTTCACAGACAAAAAAGGACTAAGGGAATATATTACCACCAAACCAGCAATGCAAGAAAAGTTAAAGGGTCTCCTGTAATAAAAAGAAATAGGAAGGGAAGAAGGAACTCGGGAGTAAAGACTAAAAATAGCGATAGATAAGTACGTATCAATAATAACTTTAAATGTAAATGGATTAAATGCTCCAATCAAGAGACATAGGATAACCGATTGGATAAGAAAACATGATCCATATATCTGCTGTCTGCAAGAAACCCATCTAAGGAAAAGAGATGCACACAGATTGAGGGTGAAGGGATGGAAGATGGTATTTCAGGCAAATGGAAATGAAAAAAAAGCTGGGTGTGCAATACTTATATCTGACAAATTAGATCTCAAAGTAAAGGACATAACAAGAGATAAAGAAAGCCACTTCATAATACTAAAGGGAACAATCAAACAAGAAGATATAACTCTGGTAAACATATACACACCCAATATAGGACCACCTAAATACATAAAAAAACTCCTGGAGGGTATAAGGGAGAGATTGACAGCAATGCAATCATAGTAGGAGACTTTAATACCCACCTGTCACCACTGGACAAATCCTCTAAACAAAAAATCAGCAAATAAACATCAATCCTAAATGACTCACTAGACCAGGTGGAGTTAATTGACATCTTCAGAACATTTCACCCCAAAGCCACAGAATATAGATTCTTCTCCAGTGCACAAGGGACATTTTCAAAGATAGATCATATCTTGGGTCATAAGAAAAGTCTCTTCAAATTCAAGAAGATAGAAATCATATCAAGCATTTTCTCAGACCACCGTGGCATAAAACTGGACTTCAACTATAATAAAAACAATAGAAAGAAATCAAACACATGGAGACTAAACAGCATGCTATTAAAAAATGACAGGTAACCAGAGAGATCAAGGAAGATATAAAAAACACCATGGCAATGAATGACAATGACAACACAACAATACAAAATGTATGGGACACAGTGAAAGCAGTCTTCAGAGGGAAGTTCATAGCCCGACAAGCCTACTGCAAAAAACAGGAAACAATGGTAATAAATCACCTAAACCTACAACTCAAAGAGCTAGAACGTGAGCAACAAGAAAACCCCAGTGTACTCAGAAGGAAGGAAATAGTGAAGATCAGAGCTGAGATAAACAACTTGGAGACCAAAGAAACAATACAAAAGATCAACAAAACCAAGAGCTGGTTCTTTGAAAGGATAAACAAGATTGATGGATCTGTAGCCAGGCTCACCAAGAAGCAAAGTGAGAAGACCCAAATAAACAAAATCAGAAATGAAAGAGGAGAAATAACAACAGACCCTGCCGAAATACAAAGGATTGTTAAAAAATACTATGAACAACTCTATTCCAACAAATTGGACAACCTGCAAGAAATGGACATATCCCTAGAAAAATATAACCTTCCAAAACTCAACAAGGAGGAATCTAAACATCTCAATAATCCAATAACTATGAAAGAAATTGAAGCAGGCATCAAAAAGCTTCCAGCAAATAAAAGCCCGGGACCAGATTGCTACACAGGAGAGTTTTACCAAACATTCAAGGAAGAATTAAAACCTATCCTCCTCAGACTATTCAAAAACATTCAAAAAGAAGGAACACTTCCAAACACCTTCTATGAAGCAGCATCACCCTCATTCCAAAACCAGATAAAGACAACACAATGAAAGATAATTATAGGCCAATATCTCTCATGAATGTAGATGCCAAAATCCTCAACAAAATTCTAGCAAATCGGATCCAGCAGTATATCAGAAAGATCATGTACCATGACCAAGTAGGATTCATCCCAGGAATGCAGGGATGGTACAATATCTGCAAATCAATAAATGTGATACATCACATAAACAAATTGAGAGATAAAAATCACATAATCATATCAATTGATGCAGAAAAAGCATTTGACAAAATCCAACACCCTTTCTTGATAAAAACTCTCCGCAAAGTGGGAATAGAAGGACCATATCTCAACATCATAAAAGCCATATATGATAAACCCACAGCTAACATCATACTCAAAGGGCAAAATCTAAAACCATTTTCCCTAAGAAAAGGAACAAGACAGGTATGCCCACTCTCACCTCTCCTATTCGACATAGTACTGGATGTATTACCCATTGCAATTAGACAAGAAGAAGAAACAAAAGGCATCCAAATTGGAAAAGAAGAAGTAAAGCTGTCCTTATTTGCAGATGACTTGATACTGTACATAAAAAACCCAAAGGACTCCATTCCAAAACTAATTGACTTAATTAATGAATTCGGCAATGTAGCAGGATACAAAATTAATGCTAATAAGTCTGTGGCATTTCTATACACTAATAGTGAAATTACAGAAAGAGAGACTCAAAAAGCAATCCCATTTACCATCGCACCAAAAAAATTAAAATACCAAGGAATAAACCTAACTAAAGAGGTAAAAGACCTATATGCAGAAAACTACAGGACACTGAAAAAAGAGATAGAGGAAGATGTTAACAGATGGAATAGCACACCATGCTCCTGAATTGGGAGAATCAACATCATTAAAATGGCCATACTACCCAAAGCAATCTATAGATTCAATTCAGTACCCATTAAAATACCAATGACATATTTCATAGACCTAGAAAGAATTCTTCATAGATTCATCTGGAACAAAAACAGACCACGAATACCTACAGCAATTCTGAGAAGGAAGAATAAAGTAGATAAGATCTCAATACCAGATTTCAAGCTCTATTACAAAGCAACTGTTCTCAAAACAGCCTGGTACTGGCACAAGAATAGACATATAGACCAATGGAATAAAATAGAGGACCCAGATATCCACCCAAACCACTATGCTCAACCAATATTTGACAAAGGAGGCATGAACATACAATGGAGCCAAGATAGCCTCTTCAATAAATGATGTTGGGAAAATTGGACAGATACATTAAAAAAATGAAATTGGACCACCAACTTACACTAAATACCAAAATAAACTCAAAATGGATACAGGACTTAAACATTAGAAAGAAACCATAAAAATACTGGAGGAATCCACAGGCAGCACAATCTCAGATATATGCCCAAAGAACTTCTTCAGTGATACTGCTCCAAAGGCAATTGAAGCTAAAAAAAAAACAAACAAATGGGACTACATCAAACTAAAAAGCTTTTGCACAGCAAAAGAAACCATCAACAAAACAACAAGAAAGACCACTGTATGGGATAACATATTTGCAAATATTATCACTGATAAAAGTTTAATCTCCAACATCTACAGCCAACTTATACAACTTAATAAAAGGAAGATGAAGGATCCAATAAAAAAAATGGGCAATGGACCTAAATAGAACCTTTTCAAAAGACGACAGAAGGAAGGCCAAGAGACACATGAAAACATGTTCAAAGTCATTAATCATCCGAGAGATGCAAATCAAAACGACAATGCGATACCATCTTACACTTGTCAGAATGGCAATCATCAACAAATCAACAAAGGACAAGTGTTGGCGAGGATTTGGAGAAAAAGACACCCTTGTGCACTGTTGGTGGGAATGCAGACTGGTGCAGCCACTGTGGAGAACAGTATGGAGTTTCCTCAAAAACTAAAAATGGATCTCCCATTTGGTCCAGTAATCCCACTCTTAGGAATTTATCCTAACAAATCACAAACAGCAATCATAAAGGATTTATGCATTCCTATGTTCATAGCAGCACAATTTACAATAGCTACAATTTGGAAACAGCCTAGGTGCCCGTCAGCAGATGAGTGGATCAGAAAACTGTGGTACATCTGCACAATGGAATTCTATGCTGCCATTAAAAAGAAGGAATTCTTACCATTTGCAGCAACCTGGTTAGAACTGGAGAACCTTATGCTTAGTGAAATAAGCCAGTCAATGAAGGAGAAGCATCACATGATCTCACTCATTTGTGGATAATAAAGAACATTGTAAACTGATGAACAAAAGGATAGATACAGAGGCAGTAAAGCATCAAACTGTGAAATTACAGCAGGAAGATTCAAATTAGGTGAGGTAGATAAGAGATCAATCAAAGGACTTGTATGCATGCATATAAGCATAACCAATGAACATAGACACTGGGGGGTTGGGGTATGCCTGGGAGGGAGGGGGGGCAATGGGGAGATATGTATAAAAAATTAATAAAAAAAAGAAAATCTTTCACACTTGAAAGAAGAAACTAACATAAAGATACAAAATTTTCTGTCATTATATCCATTGTACGAGTATGTTCATCTAACACCATCCCGTCCAATCCTAAAATAAATTTTAAAAAAGCTAGCATGCAGAAGTGTCACAAACATATACTACGGACAGGGAAAAAAACAAAGAGAAATAAGCTGCACTCAGTGGCTTGAAAGAAAAACTCCATGGTAATGCACTCACCATTACAAAGAGAATCTATATAAAAATCTTAAAAGGATCAAGGAGCAGAGCTGTGGCTGAAGAAATCCAGATTAGCTTGGCTAAAGATGATAGCCATAAGATGCACTAAGAAGATGTCCAATAATAAAAAAGAGAAATTGTTTGCCAGTAAAAATTCATAATTTTGAAAGTGGACACCACCAGCTAGATTTGATAATTGTCAGATCCTTAACGGAAAGAAGAAGCAGGATACGGTTTAATATTTTTCAAATTTTAATTAAAACTTAAATGGTACTTATTCCTTTGCTCCTCCACGATTCAAGCAGTTTCACAATGTTCTAATAGTGAGAGGAAATGATTCTCCACATTTGCAGAAGGGGATTTTAAGAATCAAAGAAACATGGTAATTACAAAGAATAAAGTTCCACATGCAGCATCCAGATATATCCTTGTCTGACTACTGCCTGCACGCTTCAGCAGCACCACGCATCCTCTGTGAGCCTGGCATGCGGGTGGCCACCTGCCTGCCTCACAGTGAGCCAGGCCTTCATTTCTCCCTGTGAAGAAAAGTGTTTTCTCTTCCATGCCCAGGAGGAAAACTTACAAGATCTCCCCCAGGCATAAAGGGAAGCCAAGATTCTAATGAGTAATTTTGGTCTGCTTGATATTTGGTGAGATATGAGCCCCACTGTTAGATGTTTCTCTTTTCACTACCTGCTAGAAGAAAACAGGACCACATGCTAATTGCAAAATCCCTTTTTGAAAATCTTCTGATTCACATGCTGTTCTCACCATTTGTCCTTAGCAGACATCAGTCAAAATTTGTTAGCATTACTAGATGGCAGAAAACAGTTTGAAAAACTAATTTCTGTTTTAAAAAGCACTTTACATCACCAAAAATGGGTAAGGGGGAGAAAAATGGGCAGTGAAAATGGTTGATAGTAGGACAGCAACAGCTTTATTAGGTTTGGTGGAGTTTTTACACGATACAGAAGCAAATATCCATGGCTTATTTGCTGTTGTAGATTTCTGAGGCCCATCTCTCATACTCTCAGCTTTTGGTTAAGGGAGTCAAGTTTATTGGTAGTGTTTTACCAAAAAGGAGCTGGGTTGGACACAATAAATAAACTTTTGTGTGAGGTCTCATGAGAAGTTCGAACTAGAAACTTTAAGTTCTGCTCCAGGAAATTAAAGGTATGAATAAAATATATTTTATTAAATTTTTTTGGATGTTAGTTTGTAGAGATTTGATTCTTGAAATTAAATAAATAAGTAAACAAACAAAAAGCACGGAGTATGCAAATTTTGAATTGAAAATGAATCATCTAAAGAATTTTCTAAATTTAAAGAAAGGGCAAACTATACACTGATTAAATGATGTGTTCAAGTTTATATCAATTAGTGGCAAAGAAACTATAGTGTCTGAGTTTATTAGTTATTAAATCTGATAAAAATTTTAAATTTGTCAAAATATGTTCTATGAATTAGTTAAATCAATTTCTTTATAAAGGTTAGACCAGTTCATTAACCAATTAACTGCCACACGTCCGAAACTGAAACCATCCTTGCATCTAGAGACGCTTATGATGTATGAAGGGTTAAACTATTTAGTTAGAAAACTCTTTTTTTAAATTACACTCTTCTTCCCCACCCCAATTCATTGCACTTATGGTGTATAAATGGCACATATATTTACAGTGTATCAATTGACTGGTTATGAATGACTTAACATTCCATTCAGGTAAGTTGTAACTTAATGATAATGTAAGAATGTGTATGGCATAGGTCTTCCATGGCCTGCCCTCCACAGCCATTATCAATCCATTTTTGTGGTATTTTGCAATCATTTACCCTTTTAGTTAATAAGATGTTTTCATAAATATTGTCTAATTTGAACCAAGGCAATTTGTATTATCATTTTAGCAATGGTAAAAACTAGGAGAAATTGTCTGTTTTACTTGAACTCCCCTACCTTTTGGTTTTTGACACATAGTGAACTGATTCAGAGCTCATAGACACTAACAGCATTTTGCTCAGTTTAAATACTGGTTATTGGTTCTGCAATTTTCTGGACCTATATCTTGGGAAGCTATTTAACCTCTTAATTCCTCAGTTTCCTCGCCATACATAAGGGCAATCACAGAACCAATCTACCTAGAATTGTTATTAGTTAACATTGGTAGAATGCTTAGAACAGAGCATGTCACCAGTTATGCTCTATTCATGTGTTTATTAAACAAAATGATCTGTAAATACTTGAACTTGAAATACGTTGTATTTTTTATTTACCATGAAAACTATGAACTAGCTTATCTTCTGTACTCCTTGCACTTTTATTCACCAAGAATTCAAATTAAGAAAGAAAAAGCATCTAAACTCATGCAAATTTCACTTACCAACCCTCTGCTTCTAACAGTCTATCACTTAGTTAGTTTCCGAGACCACTGGTATTTTCTTTGCCATCAATATAATAAATAACATCTCCATTAGTTAAATCTTTGCAGCTGCAGTTGCCAGGCCAGAACCCTCTCCTAGGTGTGTCCAGAAACTGGGCGTATAATTTGGTGGTGAGTAAGCAGGTTACAGTAGAAGCAGAGTATGATTTTATCAGATACTACTGATTTGTGCAGGCAGTGAAAGGAAGAACTGATTACCAGATTGACTTCCCCCTCCTCTCTAGTGGTTTTCCCTAAGGCACATCCTGAAGTTAGAGATGCTATTAGATGCATGAGTAGTGGAAAGACTCCCCTTCTTAATATCCAGTTAACTCTTTCACATTCTCTGGTACTTCTTATTTTGGCCTAAATCACTCAGACCACAATTTTACAATAGCTAAAGTAACTGAGCACCAGTCACAGCAGCACAATGAACGAAGAAGTACTCAGTAAGCCACATATGCACCTGTTTACAAAGTGAAAGTATCTTATAAAACCTCCTTAGCACTTTTGAAAAGAAAATCATTCCTGCCACTTTTCTAAACATCCTCTTCAATGTACAAATGAAGCAAAAAGAAATGGATCCTGTGATTTAGACAAAGCTGAAGTTAGTGGCCTAAGTTCTCTGCTTCTTCTTGGCCATATAAACATATATATAAAAGGCTAATATGCTAAGTCCCTGTGACATGCACTGACTATCAGGCTGCAGACGCTCAATGCAGGAGCTGCCATGATGTACACTGGCCAATTTCAGAGAAACAGCACTGTGGACCTGGTGCCACAAAGCAACACTCAGCTTCCCCGAAGTGGGACCCAGGCCTCACCACCACCCCAGAGTGACAGCCCACAAAATCACAGTCAACACTGCTGAGATGCTATGACACAAAATGCAGCTCACAGCCCAGCCCAGCCCAGAAACAGTCACTGTGGGAACCAGATAATGATTTCACATAGCAACCCCTGGCATCTGCTCTCTAGTGACTAGCCTCCTTGGAGTTTCTTCAGCCCAGGAATATGACATGCTTTATAACCAGGTGCAAACATTTTACACTTTAACCAACTGTCTGTGAAGTGTTTTCCCATGCCTCATCTCATTTGATCCTCACAGAAGTCCTGGAGTAGGTAGATAGGAGACTTGGTAGAATCCTATTTTCTTTTCATTAACTGAAAAACAGAGATTTAGAAAGCTTAGAAACTTGACCTGACTGAAAAGAAATAAGAAATGGTGAAACTTGAAAATCACTTCAGGTTTTCTCATTGTGCAGGATATAGTCAAACACTGCTGTGGTTAAGTATTTTACCCTTTGTTCTTCCTGCATGATCTACAATAATAATCTGCTTCATATTGATATTTACTGCTATGTTGCTGACAATTACCTGAAAGAGAAGTTGGAGTGTTCTATTGGGTTGGAAAAAGTTAAGTTAAATCAGAAAGCAGGTCTAATTAATCAACTTTATTCTATATATATATAAAAGGCTAAGTTGACTCATGCATGTGTGATATATATAAAGCTCATACACATGAGTTGCGATCTGTTACTGTCGATCATGAATTTGGTTGGCACTTCTGTTATAGAGAAAGGGCAAATAATGATATTAAAATATTTCTTCTAATTAATTTCCTTTTAATGTGCATGAATTTGTGCACCAGGCCACTAGTGACACTATTTGTTGATGGGAAAGAATATGTAAGATTGAGGTTCAAATCTGGATTGTTATGACCTACTAGTAATTTCCTTAAAAGACAAGATGAGGTTTTGATGTAAATATAAAGCATGTGTAAATCCCAAGTGGTCACAGAAAGCTTTAAGTTTCTCTCTTTATAGTCCCCAGTGTCTGCCTGGTATTCTGTACATAGTAGATATTCTGTAATGTAACAGTATTAATTGATTTGGTGCATAAATAGTAATAATATGTTGTCTTTACTTGTATTGTCATGGCAGCTATATTGATAGTTAAATTGCTTGTGTTTTCTCCAATTATGTCAAATGAAATGGCAAAATGAGATGTTTTAATGAATGAACATAGAATATAAGCATGAATGAGCACAGAGATATCTCTAATAGTCATATTTAATTGGCTTAAAGAGACAACTGAACGCACAATCACCCCTCACTTCTCTATTTTATATACATTAAGATAATATTTCATTATATATTTTCCCATGTAGTGTAAATTGAAAGACTCAGAAAATATCTATAAATAAAATCCTAAGTGATTGGTCTACAGGTAACTATGATGCACACTGACCTCCAGGAGGCAAACACTCAACACAGGAGCTTCCCCCTCGTGGTCAGTGCCTCTCAGCTGACCAAAAAGTGCCAGGCTCATGGCTCCCAATCCAGGCATTGAGATTGACTGGGTGAGAGCCCACAGCAGCTTCTCTGGTGCTGCATGAGGAGTGAGGCTGCAATAACGAGTGGTGGCTGCATGGTTATGAGTGCACCAGTCACCCTAGGACAGGCATGCAGAAACCGTAGCAAAGTGGCAACAAACCTACTGAGCAGCAGCAGCAGTGGGTGCAGCAGCCAGGACGAGCAGGAATGGCCTGGCGCCAGGCCTGGGCTTGGGCTCTTCCCGTCCGACTGCCACTTCATACACTACTTTGTGCTAGGTGGGATCAATGTGGACAGCTGGGCTGGAGCCTGAGGAGTTGGTGGGGAAGGCCGGGCTGTGGAAGCACAGAGGTACACTGATCACTGCAGGCCAGGTTCAGGGACCCATTGGTGCAGAAATCTGTGCACCAGACCTCTAGTATTAAAATAAAACCATATTTGAAGCAAACCAAGCAGCATATATGAGTAGTAAAACTTTTTTTTTTTTATATCTTTCTAATGAATGAGCCTAGTTCCATGAGTTAATCTATCGGGTTCCCATTATCTGTGTTGTTGTTTTTTTCCATCCATGGAATCCATCAATCAGCTTCAATCAATAGTTTTCAAACAAAGGCAATAGGGCTATGCTGCTGGCTAAATTAACATAGGGCTATTTAATCTTTTTCCATAGGATCTTTACCTCTAAATTCTAGATTCAGATCTCACTGGTTTTAAAATTTGATTGATTTCTCTGTTATCACTTTTCTATGGCTTTCAAATTTTGTCAATGAGCCTATGAAAGATAACACATTTATATAGGTAAAGTAGATTTAATGGGTTACTGTACTAGACATCGGGGATTGAAGTTAATTTTCTATTGTTTCTCTTTTGTCATGTTAATATAACATGAATAAATAATTTGTATATCAACCTGACAAATGGGTAATGATTGAAATATGATATAGCTTATTAAAAATAAAATAAAAAAAGAAGGAACTCTTATCCTTTGAGACAGCATGGAGGGATTTTACCATTGTGGTAAAATACATAGATTGGGATTTTACCATTGTGAAGTTATAGATTTAAATCTATACTTTTTTTGTTTTTTACTTTAAATAAATTTTTATTTTTCACTTATATTTTACATGCAAAATTGTATTAGTTTTGGGTGGATAGTCCAGTAATTAGACATTATAAATTTCTAAGTGATCATTGCTATAAGTCTACTACCCATTTGACACAATACATAGTTATTAGAATATTATTGATTATATTCCCTATGCTGTTCTTTACATCCTCTTGACTATTTTGTAACTACCAATTTGTACTTCTTAAGTCTGTTACCTTTTTGCCCATTCCCCCAACCCCCTCCCACCTGGCAACTATCAAAATATTTTCAGTATCTGAATCCATTTCTGTTGTATTTGTTTTATTATTTTGTTCTTTAAATTGCACATATAAATGAAATCATATGGCATTTGTCTTCCTCTGTCTGACTTATTTCACTCAGCACAAAATCCTCTAGTTCCATCCATGTGGTTGCAGATGGGAAGATTTTTTTTTTATGGCTGAGCCATATTCCATTTTATATATGCACCATTTCCTCTTTACCTATTCATATATTTTTAAATTAAATTTATTGGGTGATATTGGTTAATAAGATTATATAGGTTTCAAGTGTACAATTTTCTATATATTTGAGAGTCTGCCATCCAAAGTCAAATCATATTCCAGCACCATATAGTACTTGGCCCCTTTTACCCTTTACTAACTTCCCCTCCCCCTTCCCTCTGATAATCATCACTTTGTTGTCTATGTCTATTAGTTTCAGTTTTATATCCCATATATGAGTGAGAACATACAGTTGTTAGCTTTTTCTGACTGACTTATTTCACTTAGATGATGTTCTCAAGGCCCATCCATGTCACGAATGACAATATTTCATTTTTTCTTATGACTGAGTACTATCCCATTGTATATATGTATCTCTTCTTTCATATATGGATAGATACTTAGGTTGTTTCCATGTCTTGGTTATTGTAACAAATGCTACAATGAACATATGAATGTATTTGTCTTTTCTTTTAAATATATTTTATTGATTTTTTACAGAGAGGAAGGGAGAGGGATAAAAAGTCAGAAACATCAATGAGAGAAAGACATCCATCAGCTGCCTCCTGCACACCCCACACTGGAGATGTGCCCACAAGCAAGGTACATGCCCTTGACCGGAATCGAACCTGGGACCCTTCAGTCTGCAGGCCAATGCTCTATCCACTGAGCCAAACTGGTCTCGGCTGTATTTGTCTTTTTGATTTAGTGTTATAGGTTTCTTTGGTTAAATCCCCAGAAGTGAAATTGCTATGTTCTTTCTTTGTCTCTTGCTAAATAGATTTTGTTTTAAAGTCTATTGATCTGGTATAAGTATTGCTACCTACCATTTTTTTGGTTGTTTTGTTTCCATTATTATGAAATATATTTTTCCATCCCTTCATGTTCAGTTTATCTTTCAATCTGAAGTGAGTCTTTTATAGACAGTATAAGTAGGGATCTTTTTTTTTTTTTGAGAACTGCACCACTTACAAATACACTATATTTACTTCTCTATTAAATGTCCTCTTAATCAACTTAAAACTAATCTTTTCACAAATACTTTTCACCTAAGTTTATTTTTTTGCACAACTATGACAAATCTACTTTTGTTTCTTATTTTTCCTGCATCCATTTTTTAATAGGTGTGAGTGACCAATAGAATTCCATAAACTTGCTTTTGATGAAATCGTGTTTACTCTATAATCTTTTTTTATTTTTCAATTTTTTATTTTTTTATTTTTTATTTTTTATTGTGTTACATGTATACATATCTCCCCGTTGTCCCACCTCCCTCCCAAGCATACCCAAACCCTCAGTGTCTATGTTCATTGCTTATACTCATATTCATTGATTATGCTAATATGCATGCATACAAGTCCTTTGATTGATCTCTTATTTACCTCACCTAACTTTAATCTTCCTGCTGTAATTTCACAGTCCAATGCTTTACTGCCTCTGTATCTATCTTTTTGTTCATCAGTTTACAATGTTCTTTATTATCCACAAATGAGTGAGATCATGTGGTGCTTCTCCTTCATAGACTGGCTTATTACACTAAGCATAAGGTTCTCCAGTTCCATCCAGGTTGCTGCAAATGGAAAGAGTTCCTTCTTTTTAATGGCAGCATAGACTTCCATTGTGTAGATGTACCACAGTTTTATGATCCACTCATCTGCTGATGGGCACCTAGGCTGTTTCCAAATTGTAGCTATTGTAAATTGTGCTGCTATGAACATAGGGGTGCACAAATCTTTACTGATTGGTGTTTGTGATTTGTTAGGATAAATTCCTAGGAGTGGGATTACAGGGTCAAATGGGAGATCCATTTTTAGTTTTTTGAGGTAACTCCATACTGTTCTCCACAGTGGTTGCACCAGTCTGCATTCCCACCAGCAGTGCACCAGGGTTCCTTTTTCTATGCATCCTCGCCAACACTTGTCGTTTGTTGATTTGTTGATGATTGCCATTCTGACAGGTGTAAGATGGTATGGCATTGTCGTTTTGATTTGCATCTCTCGGATGATTAGTGACTTTGAACATGTTTTCATGTGTCTCTTCGCCTTCCTTCTGTCTTCTTTCACAAAGGTTCTATTTAGGTCCATTGCCCATTTTCTTATTGGATCGTTTATCTTCCTTTTATTAAGTTGTATAAGTTGGCTGTAGATGTTGCAGATTAAACTTTTATCAGTGATAATATTTGCAAATATGTTCTCCCATACAGTGGTCTTTCTTGTTGTTTTGTTAATGGTTTCTTTTACTCTACAAAAGCTTTTTATTTTTAAATACTCCCATTTGTTTATTTTTTCTTTAGCTTCCATTGCCTTTGGAGCAGTATCAGTGAAGAAGTTCTTTCAGCATATGTCTGAGATTGTGCTGCCGGTGGATTCCTCTTGTATTTTTATAGATTCCCTTCTAATGTTTAAGTCCTGCCTGTATCCATATTGAGTTTATTTTGGTATTTGGTGTAAGTTGGTGGTCCAGTTTCATTTTTTTCCATGTATCTGTCCAATTTTCCCAACACCATATATTGAAGATGCTATCTTGGCTCCATTGTATGTTCATGCCTCCTTTGTCAAATATTAGTTGAGCATAGTGGTTTGGGTGGATATCTGGGTTCTCTATTTTATTCCATTGGTCTATATGTCTATTCTTGTGCAAGTACCAGACTGTTTTGAAAACAGTGGCTTTGTAATATATCATGAAATCTGGTATTGAGAACTTACCTACTTTATTCTTCTTTCACAGAATTGCTATTTGTGGTCTTTTTTTTGTTACAGATGAATCTATGAAGAATTCTTTCTTGGTCTGTGAAATATGTTCTTGGTATTTTAATGGGTAGTGCATTGAATCTGTAGATTGCTTTGGGTAGTATGGACATTTTAATGATGTTGATTCTCCCAATCCCTGAGCATGGTAAGCTCTTCCATCTGTTAACATCTTCCCTCTCAAGACTGCTTTCACTGTGTCCCTTAAATTTTGTATTGTTGTGTTGTCATTGTCATTTGTTGCCATGATGTTTTTTATTTCTTCCTTGATCTCTCTGGTTACCCAGTCATTGTTTAATAGCATGCTGTTTAGTCTTCATGTGTTTGATTTCTTTCTATTGTTTTTATTATAGTTGATTTCCAGTTTTATGCCACTGTGGTCTGAGAAAATGCTTGATATGATTTCTATCTTCTTGAATTTGAAGAGACTTTTCTTATGACCCAACATATGATCTATCTTTGAAAATGACCCATGTGCACTAGAGAAGAATCTATATTCTGTGGCTTTGGGGTGAAATGTTCTGAAGATGTCAATCAACTCCATCTGCTCTGGTGAGTCATTTAGGATTGCTGTTTATTTGCTGATATTTTGTTTAGAGGATTTGTCCAGTGGTGACAGTGGGGTATTAAAGTCTCCTACTATGATTGTATTGCTGTCAATCTCTCCCTTAATATCCTCCAGGAGATTTTTTATGTATTTAGCTGCTCCTATATTGGGTGCATATATGTTTACCAGAGTTATTTCTTCTTAATGGATTGTTCCCTTTAGTATTATTAAGTGGCCTTCTTTATCTCTTCTTATGTCCTTCACTTTGAAATCTAATTTGTCAGATATAAGTATTGCAACCCTAGCTTTTTTTCATTTCCATTTGCCTACAATACCATCTTCCATCCCTTCACCCTCAATCTGTGTGCATCTCTTTTCCTGAGATGGGTTTCTTGTAGACAGCAGATATATGGGTCATGTTTTCTTATCCAATCGATTACCCTATGTCTCTTGATTGGAGCACTTAAAACATTTACATTTAAAGTTATTATTGATACGTACTTATCTGTCGCCATTTTTTAGTCTTTACCCCGAGTTCCTTCTTCGCTTTCTATTTCTTTTTATTACAGCAGACTTTTTAACATTTCTTGCATTGCTGGTTTGGTGGTAATATATTCCTTTAGTCCTTTTTTGTCTGTGAATCTTCTGATTTCACCTTCAATTTTGATTGAAAGTCTTGCAGGGTACAGTACAGTGGTACCTCGAGATATGAGTGCCCTAACATACAAGATTTTTGAGATATGAGCTGTCGAGCACAAGTTTTTTCCTTTGAAATACGAGCAACATTTGAGATAGGAGTAATCGCGCGGATTGGCCAGCTGCACACAACCCACTTGAGCGTCTCATAGTTTCCCATGTCTCAAGGTTATGGAATGAATTAAACTTGTATCTCGAGGTACCACTGTATTCTTGGATTCAGACCCTTCCTTTGCATGATTTTGTATATTTCATTCCATTCCCTTCTGGACTGATGTCTTTCTGTTGAGAAATCAGTAGCTAGTCTTCTGAGGGTTCTTTTGTAGGTAACTTTCTGTTTCTCTCAGGCCGCTTTTAAGATTCTTACTTTGTCATTGGTCTTTGCCAATTTAATTATAATGTGCCCTGGTGTCGGTTTTGTGGGGTTCATTTTGCTTGGGACTCTTTGAGCTTCTTGGATTTTTGTGGGTTTTTCCTTTCCTATATTTGGGAAATTTTCTGTCATTATTTCTTCAAACAGGTTTTCTAATTTTTGCTCAGTTCCCACTCTTTCTGGGACCCCAATTATGCGGATGTTGTTGTTGTTGTTGTTTTTTTCGTGTTATCCCGAAGTTCCCTTAGGTTCTCCTCTTGCTTTTTAATTTGTTTTTTTCTAAAAGCTGCTGTACTTGGGTATTTTTTCCTACCGTGTCTTCTAGCTCACTGATGTGGTCCTCTGCTTCTTCTAGTCTACTTTTGATGCTTTCTATTGTGTTCTTTAAAGCAGTGATGTCATTTTTCATTTCTTCTTGCATTTCTTCTTGCTTCTTCTTCATTTTTCTTGGGTCTTCTTCATTTCCTCTTGGCTCTTACTCATATTGTTGAATTTGTCTTCCATTCTTTTCATCCACCTTATGTTCATTTCTCTGAACTCCTCCTCTGGCAGGCTTATTTCTGCTTCTATTTCATTTACTTCCTTTTCTGGTGATACCTGCCTTTCTATCATATGCGGGCTGTTTCTTCTTCTGCCCATGGTCTTTCTTCTCCAGGTGTCTGGTTATGTAGTTCTCTCTCCTTATCCCAGGTGGAATCTGACCTTTCCTTGTGCAGTGTGGATCTCCTCTGAATCCACCACATGTCTTCATCAATTGGAGAGCAGTGTTCTGGGTCCCCGACTATTCGGTGAGTGCTTCAGCTGTAGCTTTCAGACCGCAGCAGACATCCAGCTCCCTCTGCAAGATGCTGTGGCTCCGGCAGACAAAAACCGGGTGGCAGTGGGGCTGCCTGGCCAGGAGAGCCCTGTCCCGCAGTCCCCCACCTTCTTCTGGGTGGTAACTGACTCTTAACTTGCCAACAAACACTCCCAGTGCGACTCTCAGCTGCTCTCTCTCCCTCTGCCCAGCGACAAAGCTCCAGACGCATCCGTCTATTCCGCCACCATTTTCCTCCCTCCTAAGTAGGGATCTTATTTGGTTATCCATTCAGTCTCCTTGTGTCTTTTGATTGAAGCATTTAATTCATTTTCATTTAAATTTGTTGTTGATAGATATGTATTTATTGCCATTTTATTATTCATATTTTATCAAGTTTTTTTTTAATTTTGTTTTTAAGGACAGTCTTTTAACATTTTTTGTAATACTAGTTTGCTGGTGATGAACTCCTTTAACTTTTTCTAGCCTGGGAAGCTCTTTATCTATTCTTTGATTCTAAATAATAGCTTTGCTGGGTAGAGTAATCTTGATCATAGATTCTTATTCTTGTTATTCATCAGTTTGAATATTCCTTGCCAATTACTTGTAGCCTGCAAAGTTTCTGGTGAGAAATCAGCTGACAGTCTTATGGGAGCTCCCATGTAAATAACGAATTGACTTCCTCTTGCTGCTTTTAAGATCATCTCTTTGTCTTTAACTTTTGGCATTTTAATTATGGTGTGTTTTGTTGTGGATCTCTTTAGATTCATCTTGTTTAGGAATATCTTTGCTCTGTGGACTTGTATGCCTATTTCTTTCACCAAGTTAAGAAAGTTTTCCATCATTATTTTTTTCACATATATTTTCAATTTATTGCTCTCTCTCTTCTACTTTTGTCACCCTTCCCCCTCCATTATGTGAATGTTGGCATGCTTAAAGTTGTTCCAGAGGCTCCTTATAGTATCCCCAAATGTTGCCTTCTTTTTCTTTTTTGCTGGTCTGATTGTGTGTCTTCTGCTTTTTTATCTTCCAACTCTCTGATTAGATCTTCTCCTTCATCTGTAATGTATTCTTCATTAAAAATAGTGTATTCTTCATTACTGATTGGCTCTTTTTTATCTTTTCTACCTCCTATCTCCCTTTTTATGTTTCTTATCTCTTTGTTGAAGTTCTCAATAATTTCATCTACTCTTCCCTAAGTTCATGGATCATCCTTATAACCAGTGTTTTGAACTTTATATCTAGTAGATTGCTTGCTCCTATTCTGTTTAGTTCTTTTTATGGAGTTTTGTTCTGTTCTTTCATTTGGGACATATTTTTTTGTGTCTTCATTTTGGCTGTCTCCCTCCTTTTGTTTCTATATATTAGGTAGAAACTGCTACATCTCTGGATCTTGGTAGAGGGTCTTATGGAGTAAGTGTTCTATGAGTTCCATTAGCACAGCCTTCCTGATCACCCAGACTAAGCAGTCAAGGTCCACCCCTCTCCTGTGTGGGTTGTGTACATCCTCTTGTTGCAGTAGAGCTTTTATTGCTGTTAGCATCTCAAAGCGGAGCATACATCCCCAGATGATTGGCTGTGAGGACCCACTGTCATCACTGTGGAGGATCAGTTACCCAGGAGCCAACCTCACAAAGCAGGAATTACTTCAGTGGGCCTACTGAGTCTGCCCCTTGCGCATGTCCCTTGTGAAGGAGATTAGGTGGTACTCCAAAATGGTCTGAAACTGTCCACTGAATGTATTGCTTATGGTTCAGCCCAAAGTCAGCTGCTGCCTGGGGACACCAGGCATGAGCTACAAAGGAATATCTGGCTGGGCTTGGAGATGCCCAGAAGAGACAGAGCTTTGAGTCAAGGCTGGCTGCCCCTAGTGCTGAGCCTGGGTCACTTAGGGAAATGCATGCAGCATGTCAAGGCCAGGTATTGCTTGTTTTAGATATTCTAGGAAAATGTGGAGCATGAGCCAAAGCAGGTTGTTTGTAGAACATTGGCCCACAAGTTGGATGGGGAAAGCTCTCAAGAAATCATCAGAGCAGGTCTCACAGTGTTAGCCAGACAATGGAGACTCAGATATGCTGTCTCTCTGCCTGTCAAGTGTGGCTCAGAAAAGGGGCAATGGTCTCTGCCAACACTTATCTCTGAGAGAAAGTTGCCCCTCCAGCTCTTGCCCTGATCCCAGACAACTCAGTTCCTCCTCATATATCCCTAGTTCCCCAGTGCTGGAGCTCAAGTGAGTTAGTTCAAGTAAGTTGGTGCACAGGCTCTTTAAGAGGAATGACTGGGACTGCAAAAGTCTTCCATCTCACTCAGCCACAATCCCCACTAGTTTTTACAGCCAGAAGTTATGAGGACTCCTCTTCCTGGCATGGAACCATGAGCTAGGGAGCTGAGATTCCTACTCCTCAAGGAGACCTGTGCATCTGAGACATCCCACCTGATTATTACCAGTCACACATGTGTATGGGCCCAGCCCATTCATCCATTCATGTATCCAACCTTTCTACCCATCTGATGTGGCTTCTTCTATATATCCTTAGTTGTAGGACTTCTTCAGGTGGTTCTGAATGATGGTTGATCTGTAGCTTACTTGTAATTTTGATGTTGTGGGCAGTTCCAAGCATAGCATTTACTTATACATCCATGATCAAAACCTAAATACTGGCTTGATGGCAGCAGCAGTGGCTTTTTTATTTCCTGAGAAAATGAAAGATGCTACACTACCCTGACCCCAGGCAGAGGGGCAGGGGAGGCAGTAGGTGGGCAATGGTACCCAAGGCTCCCAGTAAGGAACCTTGGATATGTATGGTCATGTGGACAGGGAGAGGTAGAAGCTTTAAATATACAAGTTTTATAGATCCTTGTTTGTACACTTAGACAATGTAAGTTCACTATGACCATATGTAACACAATATTTATCAAAATTATAAGAACATAAAGTCACCTATCTTATATAATAAAAGGTAATATGCAAATTGACCATCACTCCAACACACAAGATGGCTGCCCTCATGTGGACACAAGATGGACTGCAGGGGAAGGCAATTGTGGATGATCAGGCCAGCAGGGGAGGACATTTGGGAGAGACAAGGCCTGCAAAAGAAGGCAGTTGTGGGTGATCAGGCCAGCAGGGGACGACAGCTGGAGGTAACCAGGCCTGCAGAGGAGGACAGTTGGGAGTACCAGACCTACAGGAGAGGGAAGTTGGGGGTGACCAGGCTTGCAGGGGAGGACAGTTGGGGGCAACCAGGCCTGCAGGGGAGGACAGTCTGGGGGGATCTAGGCCTACAGGGGAGGACAGCTGGGAGGGTTGGGCCAGGCCTGCAGGGGAGGACAGTTGGGAGCAACCATGTTTGCAGGGGAAGGGGTTGGGGGTGGCCAGGCCTGCAGGGGAAGACAGTTGGGGGGTACCAAGCCTGCAGGGGAGGACAGTTGTGAGGGTACCAGCCTACAGGGGAGGGCATTTTGGGGTAACCAGGGTTGCAGAGGAGGGAAGTTGTGAGTGACCAGGCCTGCAGGGGAGAGTGGATGGAGATGACCAGGCCTGCAGGGGAGGGCAGTTAGGGGTGACCAGGCCTGTACAGGAGGAAAGTTAGGGGTGACTGGGCCTGCAGAGGAGGGCAGATGAGGGTGACCAGCTCTGCAGGGAGGACAGTTAAGGGTGACCACCCTGCAGGGTAAGGCAGTAAGGGAAAACAAGATGGCAAGAGAGGACAATTAGGAGTGACCAGGCTGGCAGGGGAGGGCAGTTAGGGACCATTGAGCTGGCAAGGGAGCAGTTAGTCATCAATCAGGCTGGCAAGGAGTGGTTAGGGGCTGATCAGGCAGGCAGTCAGGCAAGTGGTTGGGAGCCAGCAGTCCTGGATTGTGAGAGGGATATCCAACTGCCTGTTTAGTCCCAATCCCACTGGGAGCCTAAACGGGTAGTCAGACATTCCTTGAGGGGTCCCAGATTGGAGAGGGTGCAGGCTGGGCTGAGGGACTGCCCCCACTTCCCACTGTGCACGAATTTCATGCACCAGGCCTCTAGTAATTAAATAAAAAGACACCTTGACACTAAAAATACCATTCAGAACAGCTAGGTGGAGAATTTTTTCATGTCAAGGTCCTACCACTGGTAATGTTGAGCACATGGCAGTGTAAAAATACCCTTACTGAAAACAATTAGGAAAGTCAGGTAAAATGCACAGTCAAAAGTTGGAAGACATCACAAAGCTTCTAAGATAACCACAGATTGGGTAGAGAAGAAGGTAGAGAGAATTAAACTCAAGTTAGATAAGCCTATCTCTTTGGCTTCTTTTTTACCTTGGGGCATTTTCTCAAATGGGTAGAAGGTTGAAAATCTGAGTGCAACATTTCAGCCAGGAAGCAAAGGGCCAGAAAAACACCTGCCAGTCTCACAGAATGGACAGACAAAATTTGGAGTTTAGGATCTCAAAGCAGCCTAGAATTGAGAGAAATGGAATGGGTAAAAAGTGAGTGGAACCTTTGTGGTTGTCTCCTCAAGGCCTTTACCAAATCGTTTAGCTGTGAGGCAAGAGGTTAAGAATCTAAGCTAAGGCAGTCTGAAAATCAGAGCTTTAGGAAGTTTTACAGGGCTTAGAAAATAAATTTTGTAGTTTAGAACCCACCAAGGACTTGGGAACTCTAGTAAATACCCAAATCTCTTGCCAGTTATCCCATGGAGACAGGGTGGAATAGACATTGAAGAAGCCATACCAAAACCTCAACTGGACTTAAAGAATTCAGTCTTTGACAGATAGAGATAAAAGGTTCACTTGCCATAACATACTTTGCTATATTATAATTTAAATTTGTATATAATACTTTTTAATATGGATTTTAGAGATTATTTCCTTTAGTACCTAAAATTTTAGTTATTAATTATTCTGATTAATTTATTTGTTTGATGTGGATAAAAGAATAGATATTTCATTTTGCAATTCTAGGCTTATCCAATGATTTTTTCAGAGTTAATTTGCAAGATATATGCAAATTTGTTTCAGTCTTTGTTTTGCTAAAATATGCATTTATATACAGGGTTGGGGATTAAGCCAGCAATTTGGGCATGTGCCCTCTCCAGGAATTGAATTGCAACCTCCTGATTCATGGGTCAAAGCTCAATCACTGAGCAATATCGGCCAGGCTTGTACCTATCTTTAAAGAAAGATTTCTTCCCCGTAGGAGTTAAATTCTATATTGTAATCAGTGCTAAACACTTCCCACTAAAGTAGTTACACTGTATGCAGGTTCTTCTTTCCAGTCCTTTTCTCATTTGTTGTTTTTAAATACATGCCAACAGTCTGCTTTTACTTCCGTGAATACTCAATTGTTAGTAGGTTCACTCTAAACAATCACAATGTTACTTTCCTTGGACATCAATAAATTTGATATAACTTTACTATCTCGAAGGCAATAAATATTCTTTTACAAAATGTGTTTCATGAATTAGGTCAATTACATTTGGGCCGCTTCAGAGCTGCAGAGAAAGGTGCCAAACATTTGATATAATACAACATTGTATTTATCAGGGGAAAACAAAACTTCTGATTCTCTCATAAAAAGTAAAGGGAGCTCCGCAGGTGTGACTCAGTGGTTGAGTGTCAACCTATGAACAAGGAGGTCACGGTTTGATTCAGAGTCAAGGCATATGCTCAAGTGCAGGATTGATCCCCAGTAGGGGGCATGCAGGAGGAAGCCGATCAATGATTCTCTCTCGTCATTGATGTTTCTATCTTTCTTTCCCTCTTCTTTCCTCTCTCTTAAATCAATAAAAAAAACATATTAAATAAATAAATGCACAATAGAACAAGGATATGCAATGTCAGATTTGTTTTAATTCAATCTCCTTGTTTATTAGGAAGGAATAGAAAATAATGCTTGAAAAAATTATTAGCAATAAGCTATTTAACATGTTTTCATAGTTATTATAGACTAGAGGAGAAACCATACTGTTTTCAGAGAAGATCAAGACAAAGAGATCATCTGAAACTATAAGAATTCCTTATCATAACACAGAAACTACTGAATTATAAGTCTGGAGGAAAGTATGACAAATGAGCATTGAGGAGTGAAGAAAGGCTTGAATATGTGGTATAGGCAACCAAAACCTTCTTGTTAAGACAACATGGCCTTCCTGAATCATGTGAATTAAAGTAGGTCATTGTAAGGAACATCAAGAGAGCAAAAGATGGTGGTGTAAATTATGGTTTCATAAGTTGTAGAAACAAATTTGCATATATCTTGCAAACTAACTCTGAAAAAAATCATTGGATAAGCCTAGAATTGCAAAATGAAATATCTATTCTTTTGTCCATATCAAATAAATAAATTAATCAGAATAATTAATTACTAAAATTTTAGGTACTAAAGGAAATAATCTCTAAAATTAGTAATTTACCACAGTACATACATCCAAATCACCACTAATATTAAAATAAGTGTATTACTTCCTGTTATGATTCAATGCTTCATGGTTTTGACTTCCCTAATTGTACTAACATTTTTTTTCTTTTTTTTTATTGTTTAAAGAATTACAAATACAAGTGCATATGTCTCCTCCTTCCCCCGCCCCACCCATTAACCTTCCCCTAGCCTTTCCTACTCCCCTCCCTTGGAATATGCCCTCACCACCCTTCCCCCAGTGTCTGTATCCATTGTTTATGCTTATACTAGGTGTACCAGTTAATAAATGGTGGATTTTATAATCAAAGAAAACATGATAATTTCAAGAGAAACATCAAAAGTGTTTTATTCAAAGTAATGTCCATCACTAGCTACCCCATCTTTCAGGTAATTTGTGGATACTATCCCAAAAGAACCTTTCCTGTTTTGAGGCAAACCATTCAGAGACCCAATTTTCCATTTCTTCTTATGTTTTGAAGTGCTGCTCAGAAAGTTCATGTGTCATCAATTGGAATAAGTGGTAACCTGAAGGAGCAAGGACTGGTCAATATGGTGGGTGGGTTAATACTTTCCAAGCAAGATCTTTTAATATGCTTTAACTGGTTTTGAAGTGTGTGATGGTGCATTATCATGAAGCAAAATTACTTTGCCGTGTCTTCTGGCACATTCTGGTCATTTCATGATCAAAGCATGGTTCAAATTGATTATTTGTTGTCAGTAGCAATCAGTATCAATGGTTTCACCTGGTTTCAGAAGTTCATAATACACCACACCTTCCTGATCCCACAAAATACAGAGCATTGTCTTCTTTCTGAAGTGATTTGCCCTTGCAGTCGATGTTGATGGTTGATCTGTATCAACCCATGATTTTGTGCATTTGGGATTCTCAAAATAAATCCACTTTTCAATTACACAATTCGATATAAAAAAGATTTTTTTGTGTGCCATTGAAGCAACATTTTATTGAAGACTTTTTGGTTTTCCATTTGTCATTTGTTCAGTTGATGTGATACCCATTTTACTTCCTTTAAAATCTTTCCCATTGCTTGTAAACAATCAGAAATTCTTTGCTGAGCAATGTTTAATCTTTCTGCAAGTTGTTTTTGAGTTTGACACGCATCTTCATCCAATAATACTGTAATTGTTTGTCTTCAAACTTTTTTGGTTGACCTGGACATTCTTTGTTTTTCACATCGAAATCATCACTTTTAAAGCATTTAAACCAGTGTTCACAAGTGTCTTGAGATGGAGCACGTTCACCATAAGCTTCCTGAAGTATTCAATAACTTTTTCTTCAAAATAATGAATTAAAACTTCCCACAAATGCTCTTCTTTTTCACATGAAATTTGATATTTTTAAGCATAAAAATATCTATGATGTTAACACCTTCAGCAAATTTGACATATGAAGTTTTGAAGCTTGATGTCAATACAACAAAATAGCATAGATATCAAATTGCATATACAGTGGTACCTCGAGATACAAGTTTAATTTCTTCCGTAACCTGACTCATAGATCAAGTTGCTCGTATCTCAAAGCAAATTTCCCTATTGAAATCAATTGAAATGCCGTTAATCCGTTCCAGCCCCCAAAATGCCACCCCAGTTGTTCTTGTTACCTGTTTTTGAATGAGAAAATTGTATTTATAAATGACAAATATTGTATAAAAACATAATAAAAGAAAATGTAAAGGAATAAACTGGTTTTATAAAGTGTATTTACCTACTCCTTACACTCTTAATGCTACACTTTATCCCTAAACTGAATGTAATTTAACTAATCTTCACTGAACTTAATTGCTACTGGTCTTTGCATTTTTGGCCGATTTAAAAAAAAACACGTGTCCAATGAGGTTTGCCTCCTCCTCCCTTTCAAAATGTTTCTGAAATGGGTGAGGCAAGTTTCATTGAACAGCTCCGATGCACCACCAGTAGCAACTTTTTGGGGGTGTTTCTTTTCCACGAAGTGTGACACTCTCTCTCACATTCCTAAGATCTCCTTTATCTCACTTGTGGAGATCTCCTCCACCTCTGGCTCCTCCTCAAAACCAATTTCTTGGAGAACCTCCGCATGTTGCTGAGACTGCAACTCTTGTAACTCCTCCATGGTGAGTTCCAGAGAGTGCTCCTCGAGCTCATTCACTTCTCTCTCATCCACCTCCAGGCCCATGGATTTTCCCAGAGACACTATGTCCTCCTCCACTGGCACCTCGGGTTCGAATCCTTCGAAGGTCCTTTCGGCTACAGCCTCAGGCCACAGCTTCTTCCATGCAGAGGTCAAAGTCCTCCTTGTAACACCCAGCCAGGCCTGATCAATAATTCTGAGGCATATCACAATGTTAAAGTGGTTCTTCCAGAACACTTGAAGGGTGAAGTTTGTGTTCTCCATCACCTTAAAGCAGTGCCGGAACAGGTGCTTGATGTACAGCTTTTTAAAATTAGAAATCACCTCCTGATCCATGGGCTGCAGGATAGGAGTGGTGTTGGGAGGTAGGTAGACAACCTTTATAAACTTGAACTCTTCGAGGAGTTCTTCAATGTTCGGTGGGTGAGCAGGAGCATTGTTGAGGATGAGGAGGGCTTGCATGGTTAGGTTGTTTTCCTGTAGATATTTAACAGAAGGGCTGAAAAACAGGTTTACCCACTCCACAAAGAACTGCCTGGTGACCATGCCTTCGGGTTTGCCCTCCACATAACTTGCAGTTTATCTTTTAAAATCTTATGTGACTTAAAGACTCTGGGGTTTTCCGAATGGTATACGTGCAGAGGCTTGATCTTGCAGTCGCCACTCGCATTGGTGCACAGTGCGAGAGTTAGCATATCCTTCAATGGTTTGTGGCCTGGCATTGCCTTCTCCTCTGCCGTTATATAAGTCCTATTCGGCATCTTCTTCCAGAAAAGCCCTGTCTGGTCACAGTTGAAGACTTGCTGGGAGATATATCCTTTTGCTTCTATCAGTTCGGAAAAAGTTTTGAGGTAATCCTAAGCTGCCTTCACATCCGAACTTGCTGCCTCACCATGCCTGACGTTAGAGTGAATGGCGGACCTTTTCCTGAAGTTATCAAACCAGCCTCTACTGGCTTTAAATGAGTCTTTCGATGCTTCGTCCATGGAAGTGCGCGGGGTCTGCGCCAGCAAATCACTGTAAATTGCTCGCGCCTTCTCGCATATGATGCCCTGTGTTAATGTATCTCCTTTAAGCTGCTTCTCCATCACCCACACCGTCAGTAGATTCTCCATCTTTTCATGGAGAGAGCTACGGAGCTTAGAAATTATTGTAATGCCCTTAGCTGGCGTAATACCCTTTATCGACTCCTTCTGTTTAAGCACAGTGCATATAGATGAAGTGCTACGCCCATATTGCCTCGCCAAGTCAGCCACTAGCACACCGTGCTCATATTTTTCTATGATTTCACGCTTTAATTCAATAGACATCATCCTGTTCTGAGCACTGACCTTTCCACTCGCTTTCTTCGGACCCATGGTTATAAAAAGAAATGTAATAAATATGTAAATGCATAACCAATGAACATAGACACTGGGGGGTTGGGGTATGCCTGGGAGGGAGGGGGGGCAATGAGGAGATATGTATAAAAAATTAATAAAAAAAAAAGAAAGAAAAACTTTACAAAAAAAAAAAGATGCTTCGACAACGAGGTAAACAAGCACACTGACTGAGGAGTGGGAAACTATGAGATGCTCTAGTCTCGGTAAACTGGTGGGTCATGTGCATCCAGCCGATGTTGCGATTACTTGTATCTCAAATGTTGCTTGTATTTCAAAGCAAAAAATCGCTCGCTCGATAGCTCGTATCTCAAAAATCTCGCATGTTAGGGCACTCGTATCTTGCCCTACCACTGTATACAAGTCCTTCAGTTGATCTCTTGACCCAGTGATACCACTTCTAAGAATATATCCCAAGAAAACAGAAACACCAATCAGAAAGGATATATGTATCCCTATGTTTATAGCAGCAAAATTTATAATAGCTTAGATTTTGGAACAGCCTAAGTGCACATCAGCAAATGAGTGGATTAGAAAACAGTAGTACATCTACACAATGGAATACTAAGCTGCTATAAAAAAGAAGAAATTCTTACCATTTGCAGCAGCATGGATGGGCCTGGAGAACATTATGTTAAGTGAAATAAGCCAGGCAATAAAAGAAAAATACATGATCTTACTCATTTATGAAAAATAAAGAACATTATAAATTGATGAACAAAAATAGATACAGCCGAGACCGATTTGGCTCAGTGGATAGACCGTCAGCCTGCGGACTGAAAGGTCCCGGGTTCAGTTCCGGTCGGGGGCATGTACCCTGCTTGTGGGCACATCTCCAGTGGGGGGTGTGCAGGAGGCGGCTGATCAATGTCTCTCTCTCATCGATGTTTCTGACTTTCTATTCCTCTCCCTTCCTCTCTGTGAAAAATCAATAAAATATATATTTAAAAAAATAGATACAGAGACAAAGAAGCATCAAATAGACTGTCAAACTACAATGGGAAGGCAGGAGAGAATTGGGGGAGGGTAAGAGATCAACAGAAGAACTTGTAGTAATATTTTATTAAAATATTTGATCTTTTCTCCTTACTTGAACAATCTTCTTCCGAATGTTTATTTCTTTTCCATACTGGAGTCAGGAACCCAAGATTCCATTCCCAGTTCTACCATATCTTTTATATCAGAACAAAATATTTTTCAACAAAGATTCATAGGATGCTAGATCTGGTACAATTCTTGGAGGTGACTAATTTCTATTGATCCATTTAATTAGTGTGGGAACACAGACAATGAGATTTTAAGAGACGAAAGGATGTTCTTTCTGTGGAAGACATTTCACATGGCTCTCCTGAGGCCCCATAAATCTTACTGGCTTTGCTAAAAATGCAGGACTGTCCACTCCACCTGGGCCATTTCACAGGATCATGTTTGCTGTGAGAAGTCTTGAGGGAAGAGGCAACATCCTCCATTAGGAAAAACAGCAGGATTGCTTCTACAAAACTGTGCTTTCCCAAATTTAAATTCATTTCTTATAATGGAACCCACTGCATGTGCAGGCACACAAGTAGACCTTCTGCATTATCCCATGAAACTTGGAGATAAGGGTAGACTTGTGCAAATATACTGATGCTCATGCTGTTTGCTATGTTGTAATAAAATCCCTTGTCTCTGAGCTATGAGTATTCATGAAATGATAATGACTTATAAACTAGGTAAAATCAACCCCTAGAACTGACACCCAGCAGAAAAGAGAAAAAAAAAATAGAACCATCATATTCTGAAATCTTTTTTTTAATTAGAAATAATGCTATATTATAGTCATGAGAAATCAAAATGTTAGTATCTGAAGCCTATTAAGAAAAGAAATAATTTAAATAAATTTTTGCCCACATGGTTTTATAAAAAATTAAAGGGGATATTCTCAATTGAGAAAATATTGTTTTATTTTACAATATAGAATAATATGAAATAGTAGCACACACAAGGAATATATTTTTACTAAATTGTTGACTTTAAATTCACTCTTAAAATTTCTGTTTAGTTTATTTCCCAATCTTCTTTCTTTGTTTCCATAATATCAATAGCATCCACTGTTTTCATCTATGAAAAATATTAATATTATTTAAATTTCTTTTCAGATTTCTCTGTTAACCACAGTGCTAAGAGTAAGGATTTTCTTTTTGGTTGCATTTATTTCTGGTTTTAATTTATAGTGTTAGTTTCTTGGCTATGTCACTGAACCTATCACACAATGGGCTTAAAATTCTAGTTTCTCACAGAAGACTCTGCTTCCATCTATGATTAAAGGTAGATGTAAGGCTTCCTGGAGACTTCCACAAACATTCAATTTGGTGTTTTGATTTCAGTTAAATGATAAAATAGCCATTCCTAGTTCCAGAGTGCAGCTTAAACCTGATTTCTGTTAGTACTAAAACCCAGCACCTAAAAACAGCTAGCCTGATACCCCTTAAACCCTGCTCACAAACTATAGCTCATTCCTCAGACTCTCAACTTCCTTTCCATATCTGGCAACTCGGGGTTTCCCTTTTGAGATAAGGCCACTTTTAGTTTTGAGATAAGGCCACTTTTTATCTTTAACAGGGCCTTATTTTATACAGAATTCCTTTTTATACTATCTAGGGATAAAAGGATTCCTTCCCAAGTCAGCTTTGTCTGCCACAAACATACCAAAGAGAGGCAACAATGCTGCTGTCTCTTCTTCTTTACCATCAATGTGGGTTTTATATGTAAAAGCTTGTCTATCAATAAAATCAGAAAATATTCTAACAGCAAAATGGAAATGGGAAACATTTCAAAGGGCCATAGGTCATAGACAGATAGGTGTTAAAATAATTGTAGAAATTGAAATGTATGAGTAATAGCTATCAGATAGAAGCAATGGGTACTCCTCAAAAGAGAAAAGTGTGCCCTAACCGGTTTGGATCAGTGGATAGGGCATCGGCCTGTGGATTGAAGAGTCCCAGGTTAGATTCTGGTCAAGGGCATGTACCTTGATTACAGGCACATCCCCAGTAGGGGGTGTGCAAGAGGCAGCCGATCGATGTTTCTCTCTCATCTCATCGATGTTTCAAATTCTCTATCCCTCTCCCTTTCTCTCTGTAAAAAAATCAATAAAATATATATTTTTTTAAAAAAGAGAGAGAAAAGTTCTATTCATTGAAAAGTTATTCAGAGAATATTAAATAATAGTGTAACCTTAGATAAAAACATGGTAAGCACTTTAAGTATTTTGTGGTGGTAGTGTTTGGGAGTGATTCGTGTGTGTGTGTGTGTGTGTGTGTGTGTGTGTGTGTATGTGTGTGTGAGAGAGAGAGAAAGAGAGAGAGAGAGAGAGAGAGAGAGAGAGAGAGAGAGAGAGAGAGAAGAGAGACAGAAAGAGAGAGAAAGGAGTATTCTGTTTAGTTTTTTGTTTTTCAAGTTCATTTCTGTTTTTAAATCAACACCTTTTTTGCTGGATTGTTTTTTCTTAGTAATTCTCAGTTCAGTAAGGTTTTTTTTTTCCCCCCCTTAAAACAAGAAATAGTGTTCTGGCCAGCAGGGCCCAGGCACCAAAGGGTTGCCTGTTTGGTTCTTGGGTTCCCAGGCAAGGGCATGTATCTAGACTGCAGATTCAATCCCTAGCTATGGAGGCTGTATGTGAGAGGCAACCAACTGATGTGTCTCTCTCACATCACTGTTTGTCTCTCTTCTCTCTATCTCTCTCTCCTCCTCTTCCACCCCATCCCTGCTTCCACTTTCTAAATATCAATGGGAAAAAAAAGTATCCTCAGGTGAAGCTTAATAAACAAGTAATAGTTTTCCTCTTCAATTTATTCTTTTAGACCAAGACTGAAATTAGACTGCAGATCAAAGACCATGGCAAATTCCTGACATTGGAAATTGTTTTCACATACATTTATGTGTCCTATCCCCCTCTACACATTCCATTTTCTACCTGACAATGCTTAAATTGTTTTATTTTTCTTCATTAAAACCACCACACCTCTTCATTTAACTCCTGTTTTAGTACCTTGATTCAGCAGGATCATAAAAACTTTTATTTTTGTTGTCTCTGCTTCTTTTTGCCACAGGGAGAAGTAAAAAGAAACAAGTTAAAGAATAAACAGTCAACCCTTCTTTAAAAATATATAACTAGATTTCTAAAGAAATGAAAAAATATGATACTAGTGGGAAAACATTGCAGTCAAATCTATATTTAACTTGAAATAACATAACTTTTTGTGGGTGTATTTGACATTCCCTCATAACTGCTACAACCTCTGTGAGTCCTCAGTAAATATTAATTGTGGATAATTGACAATTCCTTCTTCTAATGGAAGCTACAGAACTAATTTTCAAGTTTCCACTTTGTACCACTGCAGCAAAGGGCAACCTTCAAAATAGTCTTTTCTCTGTCTGAGCTTATAAACATGATCTTCCTATGAGAAATGAGTGTACATTTTTTAGGGTCCTCAAAAGGAAGTCAAGTTTCTATACAGAATCAAAACCTCAAACAAACAAACAAACCAGAAAACCTATTTTATCTCTCTTTATTTAAAGAAAAAAAATAATTAAGTCAGATTCTGAGCAGCCATTCTATTTTAAAATACACTTTTCATTTTATAAGAAGTTGTACTGAAGTGAATGCCTTAATTGACCAGCCTGCAAATGACTTAAACCATTACTATCTCTTAATCCTCCTATCTAATAAAAGAGTAATATGCAAATTAACCATCACACCAAGACACAAGATGGCCTCCCCCATTTGCTCAAAGCTGTCCCCATGTGGACACAAGATGGCCACTACAAGATGGCCTGCAGGGGAGGGAAGTTGTGGGAAGTTAGGGTTGACCAGGCCAGCAGAGGAGGGCAGTTGGGGGAGACCAAGCCAGCAAGAAAGGCAATTGGGGGGAACACAGGCCTGCAGGGGAGTGCAGTTGGGGGTGATCAGGTAAGCAGGGAGGGCAGTTAAGGGTTACCATGCTGGCAGAAGAGGGCAGTTGGGGGAGACCAAGTCATCAGGAGAGGGCAGTTGGGGGGACCAGGACTGCAAGGGAGGACAATTGGGAAGGGCAGGCCTGCAGAGAAGAGCAGTTGAGGGGGGACCAGGCCTGAAGTGGAGGGCAGTTGCAAGGGGACCACGCCTGCAGGGAAGGGCTATTGGGCAGGACCAGGCCTTCAGGAGAGGACAGTTGTGGGCAATCAGGCCAGCAAGGAGGGCAGTTGGAGAATACTAGGCCAGCAAGGGAAGGCACTTGTGGAGGACCAGCCCTGCATGCGAGGATAGTTGAAGGGGACCAGGCCTGCAGGGGAGGGCAGTTGGGAGCCACCAGTGCTGGATTGTGACAGGGATGTCCCAGATTAGAGAGGTGCAGGCTGGACTGAGGGACTCCCCCCACCCTGCTATGCATGAATTTTGTGCACTGAGCCTCTAGTATATAATAAAAGCGCTGTGACCATAATGGCATAACAATCAGAATGACTGCTCGACCAATCACTATAAGGTGCATTGACCACTTCTCAGTCCTTCCCTCCTGGCCTGCAGGGTCTGATTGCCAGATGGTAAATGGGGAACCATGGGGAACTGGGGTGGGTGGCGGCAGAGCAAGACTGGGGACTGGCGAGTGGGCAGAAAATAGTCCTGATCTCAGGCTAAACCTAGGGACCCTACCTACACATGATTTTGTGTGTTGGGCCTCTAGTTAGGAGAATATAATGGCAGTGGCAAATGTCACCAGAGTGCTTTAGTCTATTTTCTACCAATTCTAGCTGATCAATCTGTTACATTTGCCATATATCTTACAGATCAGTGAATAACATAAACTCATTGCTTCAACTCATTTAAGAAATATATTTTACAATGAGCATGGGTGCATTTTCAAATTGGACACAAACACAAATATATGTGTGTGTATATATAAACAAATACATGCATATGCTATATGTATAATATATAGCATACTATATATGATGTATGTAAGGTACTTCTATAATCTTTCCAAATAAGTTGAATTAGATTTAGCTTCTGAATAAAGAGAACTATAGCATGCATTTCTACTATGATTTTTAGATAAACAAAAAAGCTCCATTAAATACTTAAATCGTGATTTTTTAAAGGTTTAATTTATTGACAAGTTTTCAGAAACATATCTATTTTCCTGAACGAGGTTTCCTTTGCTTGCTTTCTTCATCATAAACCGCATGCTTACATGAGACTTTTCTTTTTCATGTGCCAACTGAGCAGTGTCAGACATAGAAATTGCTTTTATGTCTATTGATCATTTTGATTGGAACTTGTGCTTCTAATCCAAAACTTTTGGTAAGAATTTAGGTCATGTCATTGTACTTAGTCAAATATGTCCAACTCACACACTTTCAATAAATAACATGAACGAACACTCAAAGCTCATGGGATCAGGTGAGAATGAGAGTAAGAAGGAGCACTGCCCCTGGTTCAGGAGGGGAACTGGGAAGACTAGGCTCGTTTGCCTTCTATGGGAATTCACCAATTAGCCAGGCCTTCACTTTACCCCTCTACCATCCACATAAAATTCCAACTCAAAAATAGAAAGGAATTGACACACTTGTCTTTACAAAATAATCTAAGTAAGGATTGTTACTACTTGCAAAGAGCTTGCTAAGTAGGTACCAGGCACTTTTTAAAAAATTTTTATACATATCTCCCCATTGCTCCCACTCCCTCCCAGGCATAACCCAACCCCCCAGTGTCTGTGTTCATTGGTTATGCTTATATGCATGCATACAAGTCCTTTGATTGATCTCTTATCTACCTCACCTAATTTTAATCTTCCTGCTGTAATTTCACAGTCTGTTTGAAGCTTTACTGCCTCTGTATCTATCCTTTTGTTCATCAGTTTATAATGTTCTTTATTATCCACAAATGAGTGAGATCATGCGATGCTTCTCCTTCATTGACTGGCTTATTTCACTAAGCATAAGGCTCTCCAGTTCCAACCAAGTTGCTGCAAATGGTAAGAATTCCTTCTTTTTATTTTTTATTTTTTATTTTTTTTAAATATATTGTATTGATTTTTTACAGAGAGGAAGGGAGAGAGATAGAAAGTCAGAAACATCGATGAGAGAGAGACATCGATCAGCCGCCTCCTGCACGCCCCACAGTGGAGATGTGCCCGACCAGAATCTGACTGACCAGAATTGAACCTGGGACCTTTCAGTCCGCAAGCCGATGCTCTATCCACTGAGCCAAACCGGTCTCAGCAGAATTCCTTCTTTTTAATGGCAGCATAGAATTCCATTGTGTAGATGTACCACAGTTTTCTGATCCACTCATCTGCTGACGGCCACCTAGGCTGTTTCCAAATTGTAGGTATTGTAAATTGTGCTGCTATGAACATAGGGGTGCATAAATCCTTTCTGATTGGTGTTTGTGATTTCTTAGGATAAATTCCTAAGAGTGGGAGTGACCCTGTAATCCCACTCTTAGGAATTTATCCTAAGAAATCACAAACACCAATCAGAAAGGATTTATGCACCCCTATGTTCATAGCAGCACAATTTTTTTAACATTTTACACAGTTTATCTCCTTTAATCTTCATAATAATCTAGTGAAGCAGGTGCTATTATTTCTCCAAGATTTAAAGATAAGAACGATGTGATGCAACAATGTTAATTTGTTGACAATCACACTGAAAGAAAATTCCATTTGCATTTTTCAATAATATTAAATGGTATTGTGGGTGGGTAGCATGTAACTCCATTTCATGTGTTACATGCCCAGATTCAGACAGTGTCAGGTACAATTATATTAGGACAGTCTAGAGTGATGAAATTGCCGGGTCAGGATCACCGGCTTCCATCATCACTTCCAGCCTCACACCTAACCTTCATTTAACCTTGAACAAGTCACTTAACTCCTGGGCCCAAATTCCCAATCTGCAAAAGGAGAGATTAGATGTTCTCAAGGCCTTTTCAATCAAAAAATATATTTCACTATGAGTAATGGCTAAAAGAAATGTCACAATGATCTGATGATTTGGTGCATGAGCCATGTTAATATTAAAATTATTAAAATGAGTGCATCTGCTTTCTAAGTAGAGATTCAGCCACAATTATTTCATATCAACAAGACTAGAAAAAACATCCTGGTTTCTAAAGTGGTAGGTCTTTGATATTTTTACCAGCACCAGTACAGAAGATGCATTCATTCATCATTCATCCACTTACTTAGTCATTAATTGAGTGTGTACTGTGAACCAAGCATTGTTCTAATCACTGAACTACAAAAGATGAATTAAAAAATGGAATTTCTGCTCCCAAGAAGCAAATGCATATATACACACATATGTAAACATACATACAACACATATAAAAATGAATGTTTGTTTATAAAAACTGAGGTACAATAGAGATTGTAATAACTTCCAGAAGACTGTACAAAAAAGACTTCCTATAGATGGATTTTTTTAATTGGAATAAAATAACAATATTGTATTATACACTTAAAAAATTGTGAAGAGAATATATCTCATGTTAATTATTCTTACAATAACAATAACAACAAATAAAGACAAAAAAAGAAGCACAACGAAACTCATAGAGGTGATGGATATTCCTTTTATCTTAATTGTGGTGATAGTTTCATGGGTGTATGCATATGTTCAAACTCATCAATTGGCATATATTTTTCTATATCAATTACGTACATTTTTCTATATCAATTATGTCTCAGTAAAGCCATTTTTTAAATTAAAAACTTAAATAAAATTTGAACATAGTTGTGAATGTTTGTTCAGCAATTCCATCAAAATAAAAAAGACTTTCTGTACTGCACCTGTCACAGATCCTTAAATGTTATCAATAATTAGCATTTATTTTATCCATATCTGAATATTCTATATTGTGAGGAAGATTTTTCTTCCCATTTTAACATTCACAAACATGTATGGGCCACCTTATTTACTGGGTTTCAGGATAATTCCAAAGCACTGTTTACTTGAGTTAGAAAATTGTCCTTAGTTGATGACACACTGTGGTAATTTCTCAAGCTTAAGCATGCATCAGAATCACCTAGAAGACTTGTTAAAATGTGGATGCTTGGGTCCACTCCCAAACATTTAATTGATCAGGTCAGGTATGGGGCCAAGAACTTGCATTTCTGACGATTTGCTAGATAGTGCTCATGCTGCTGGTCCAAGGTCCACACTATCCCATGACACTATTTTTCAGGCACTGTTGAAGATATTTATATGCCATAGAATATTGATTCTCAAAGCTATTCAGTAAAGTGGTATTAGAATACCCATTTATGATGGTAAAGTGAAACCCAGAGATGATAAGGAAGTTGACCAATGTCTCAGAGTTCCTAGGTAGCAGCACAGTTTGTCTGTCCTGGAAGTCATCATGTAATGTATTGTGTAAAGCTGAGTTCTAACTTTAAATTTAGTAACAAATCTAAATTGATGCCGTAGTCTACAAAGAACTTGGGCCCCAGTGAAATACTAACAGGACTGTGGTATTTATTTCATTTTGCAAATTAAAAGAAAACTGAAACTCAGGAGGCTCCCTGTCACAATTAGATGTGCTGTCTGATACCTGAAATTAGAGAGCCATGAATCAAATAAAAAATATTGGTTTATCATTCCATTTTGTTTCTTTATAATGTGAAGTCTTACCTGTGTCTTGAAAAATATTTTCCATATAAAGGCAGATAATGAATGATATTGAGGTCAAGTATACTATAATCCAATATTTATAAAATGTTATTTTAATTGAAAAGCAACAACAGCTAGAAAGATTTGAGTCCAGTGAATAAGTGTGCTTGAGTTTTGATGACACCCGAATCAAAATACTTTTTTGTTTTTCTTTTGGTTAACCCTCACCCCAAAATATCTTTCCATTGATTTTTAGAGAGAGTGGAAGGGAAGAGAGATACTGATGTGAGAGAGACACCTAACCTACCCTTCTCCCCCTGCCCTCCCTGGCTCTCGTGCTGGGGATCAAAATAGCAACCCAGACCAGGTATGTACCCTTGACTGGGAATGGAACCTGAGACCCTTTGGTGCACACATTCTATCCAATGAGGCACACCAGACAGGGAAAGACATTTTTATATATGCTAGAGTATTACTCAGCTAGAATAAAGAATACTACCAACAAAAATCTTAAAATGGGCAGTCTCTTAATTTAATTTTGATAGAAATACAATTTTCATAGTCACACCTTGTTCTTTAAATATATGTAAAATGCAATATTTTGACACTAATTCTATATAATAAAAGGCTAATATGCAAATAAACCAAATGACAGAACATCCAGAACAACTGAATAACCAGTCACTATAACATGCACTGATCATCACGGGGCATATGTGGAATATGGTGGGTGTTGACCACAGCATGTTGGTGGAGCAGATGAGCAGGGGCGCCAGACCAAGGCAGTGCATCAGTCTGTCATCAGGGAAAGCTTCTGTTGATTACTGAAAATTCTTTGCTCCCATGTGTCACAGTCCTGCCCTGCCCTTGCACCTGCTGCCTATGCCTGATACTGGCCCCAATCACTAGGCACCATCAGCAGATGCAAGCAGTAGATGCCAGCTCTGATCACCCCTGAGGGCTCCTCCAGCTCCCCTGCTCCTGAGAGGCAATCAGGGCAGCAGCCACCACTTATATCCACTGACCTCACCAGCCCGGCTTACACATGCTGCTGGTGCTGGCCCCAATAGCTCTGTGCCATCAGCAGGTGCAAGCAGAGCAGGTGTCATCAGGGTGTGGGAGCAGCAGCAGTGGTGAGAGTGGGGCTGGGATCATGATGGGAGGGACTGATAGGGGGTGCAGAGGATGGGCCGAGACCTGCCTCTATGCCTACTGCAGCCTTGTAGCCCACAGTTCCTTTCAAAGTGCACAAATTCATGCACTGGGCCCCTAGTATTGAAAGAAAAGGAAAAAGAGAACAAGCTCCCTTTCTTGGTGTCACAGCCCAGAAACTTGGCTTACTAAATGGTTGGCAACTCACAAAGTGAGAGCAGGCATTTATTTAGGCTTTTTTTCCCCTAGAGATGGATTCTTATTTGCACGTATCATTTATAGCTTTTCCATGTGGGTTCAGATGAAAATAGAAGTCAGTTTGGGGCCAAAATTAATTGAATCAACTCAAGTCCTTTGACAAAGAAACAAACAAAACACACACACACACACACACACAAAAAAAAAAAAAAACATGCAAGTAAAATTTACTTCAGATTGTAGAGTTCCAGTTCTTGTATAGATTCCACTTAAGAGAAAAACATGCTGACATTCCAAAAATGTGTGACCCCATCCAAGTGAATGAAAACTTCAGAACTAGAGACAAACTTTGTATCTAATAACTGTTTATTAACATTCCCTTGATACTTTTAATGAATATTTTCTTCATTTGCATATCTTCTTCCATTTGGCTCTAAACACTAAAACAGTGCCACAAAACTCTCCAAGCCAGAATGCAGAAAAGTATTTTTTTTTCAAATCAATTTCAGAACTTTGATTTCTCTTATGGTGAGCTAAGGCAAGCAGTTAGACTGTTTTTTTCTTTGTTTTGAATTATATTTCTCCATTGCAGCCTATTATTTAGCTTGTACCAAAATTTTAGTTTCCCATGAAACAGGAGTTATATAGTTACATGGACCCTGCTTACAGAACCCAAAAGGAGATCCTTTTGAGTGAAGGAACTGAAGTGAAATAAAAGGAAATATGAGGACTTACTTAAACATTTTTACTTTAATTTTAGGAACAATAAAGAACCAATAAGACTATATAAAAGTTCCAGAGGATATTATGAGCTTACATGAGATACTGTATGGACACCTAGCTATCAGCTGGAGCCACTGAAAGCCCTTAGTGGCACAGTACTATTGGAGGGAAGAAGGAAAGACATGTAGCATGCATGCTTTAAGCCAATAGTTGGTAGGCACTGTGACTATAAGGTAGCTACAGTAAATACATGAAGTATTATCCCATGCCTTGCTGAGCTCAAATATGATGACAGGCACCTACTTACACAATCACATAGGAATTAACATAGAGATGCCACTGTCTCATATTTAAAAACTAATACACATATCAGTTCAGCTCTGTGAGTCATTGACAACCTCCACTTACATATGTAAAAACAGATTCTGAACATGTCCAAGTAATGGAGCTAGAATTCTCTTTTGCTTCCTCTCCTAAAAGTCTTGCAAGAGTGATAGGTAAGAGAATAAGATAAGTGAGAGAGAGAAATAAGGGAACAATATTTATTAAGGGCTTCATATGCTGATGTTTTATATAAGTCACCTCTACTGTGAGAATAGGGTAGAAAGGTAGGTCAAAAAAGACCTAGGAAAATTTACATTAATGTTGGGCCTTAAATTAAGTAAGATTCATCTTATTCTGATCTGTTTTAAGCCCAAAGGAATACAAGAGGGCAAATGGGTGTAAGTTAAATATATTGGCAAGAATGCAGACTGTGGGAGCAAGGGGGAGAGGAAGAAACCGGAAAGATTAGCTAAGGACAAGTTGAGAAGAGCTTTAAATCTTTCTAAGTACTGGACTTTGTACAGAACTGAAATTGAGGCAAAGGTGAAGAGCTACAATTTACACCTTTACATTTAATTTATATGACCGATAAACCTAATACATAAACTAGTGCATACAGCTGGTATTCAGTGCATAATTGTCAAATTGCATTACAGACTGTGCTATTGCATCATAAGTAAATAGATGGTGTTAACTTATTAAAGTATTAATAATAACTAGTATAATTTATTTGATGCCTCTCTCGCAAGTGGCAGACACTTTCAACACATTATCTATTATTATTGTTCCATATAACAATTCAGTACATTTATTATTATTGTCTACAAGTTATACATAACAAAATTGAGTTTATGTGACCTCCTAAAAGTAAGAGGCTAATAAGTAGTAAAAACCTAGATTTTAATGCTAGTTCTATGACTCTAATATCTATGCTCTGTCTACTCTGCTTTATAGTTTTTCCAGGTACACAGACAAATGTGTACAAATCTATCCAAAATAGGTACCTCCCCTGTGACTCCAAACCTCCCTTCTTCCCCTCACCATGATGTGAACAAGCCAAGTGCAAAATGGCAGCTTGGGTTGGAAATGAAACATGTGGTGCTAAGCAGCCAAGGTAATTGACCCCTATGGGGATTAGAAGTATTACTTTGTTCCTAAAAATAGTGAAAAGGGCAAGTGAAAACAGATGCAGTGAGTCAGACTGTGAACTCAGAGTGAGGGAGACAGTTAAAGAAGAGAAGGGGGGTGGTGGGAGGTTAGTGCCAACAGGAGATAATGGTGACAGAATACCAAGACATTCAAAGCAATCACAACATATGTGTTATCCTCTGGTTTTGCAAAAGAGAGTATGCACCTGACCGATAATTTATTACCAAAGAGGAATTGTGGATTTGGGAAGAGAAAGAACCTAACTTAGGAGAAACAAAGCCACACAGGAGGCCCACAGAACTCTCAGGGGAAACTGGGGGAAACCAGGTGCTTGTTAGTTAATTCTCAGTCCAAACGGTGCATAGTCAGATATAGCAGGTTCTTGAATAATATTTTCTTCAATGTCCTTTTGTTAAAACATTGATAACAAAACAATAATTAGATTCCCAGCTGAGGCCCTTCTCTGTGGAGGGTGCACGTTCTCTCCACAATGCATAGGTTTTCTCTGGGTCCTCTGGATATTCCTGTGAGGTGAACTGGCGTGTCCACATTGTCCAATCTGAGAGTGTGTGTGTGAGTGGCCCTTCCATGGAAGGGCATCCTTTGCCCTTTCACTCCAAGCTGCCAGGAGAGACTCTGATCACCCATCACTCTGAATTTGAATATGGGGGTTGAGAAAAAGTATCTTACTTGTTTTAATTAAATGTTCTTAAATGGATGTATAGCTCACATTTATTTCACTGTTTAACACTGGACGTGTTTTGGTGAAGAGAGCTTAAAGGCAATGGAAGATGATTTGACTTTGGGAGGTGGGCACAAGTACAATATACAGATCTTGTCATGTAGAAATCTACACCTGAAACCTATGTGATCCTAATAACCAATGTCACCCAAATAAATTTAATTTCAAAAATACAAGTGTTTTGAGTGTTTATTTGGAAGTTTGGTAATGTTTGTTGTGACCAGAAATATGCCATAAAAACTTAATTCTTGTTTATATCAATTAGCCTATGATAAAATTCTTTTTCTTTCACATTATTTTGCTTAAAGTTGTAATTTTGAAGAACATATTAAGATGTTAAGCAAGGACTTATTGTACTTGAGTTTGTGGCTCTCTTGAGCCAACATCAAATGGTGCTTTCAGTCTCAGAATGGAAAAAAAAGACAGAGATTCAGGGTGGGTCACTGGTGTATGTGAAAAAGTAAAAAGATATGAAAAACTGCTAGAACATTTAGGAGGACAAGGGTGAGATTTTTATCTGGATAATCATCTGTTCCCTTATAATATTTCTTCTACAGGATGAATAGCCTAGGTACAGTGGTCGGCAAACCGAGCCACAGTTTGCCGCTCTGTTGACTAATGAGTTTGCTGACCACTGGCCTAGGAGGATAAACCTGAAATAAACAAGCAAACAAAATTTTCTAAAAGTGACTGAAGCAGAAAACCTTAAGAAACAGTCAGGCCTCGATTATAACTTCAACAAACATTATCTGAAAGGATATTGAGACTCATTTTTTTAACAATGTTTTTATTAAAAATTCAAAACAAAACAAACAAATAAGAAAATCCACAAAGCAAACTTGTGAAAATGTATCTCCAGAGGTAAATTATTTTTAAAATAAATCTTTATTGTTGAAAATATTACATATACCCACCTCTACCCTCATTGACCCCATTCAACCTGCCCTTGACCCCTACCTCAGATCTTCATCACCCTATTATCTGTGTCCATGGGTTATGCATATATGCAAACAAGGTCCTTGGTTGATTACTTCCCATCGACTTGTTATGCCCAGAGTTTGGGGTCCCCAATAATCAACCACTAAGGAGCCTTTTCTGATGCAAAAGCAAAGAGTCTTTATTCAAACCCGGGTTTGGCTCTCAGCCTCTTTCTGGTGCAGCAGTGAGGCCAGAGAGGGAGCCGGGCTGGAACAATGAGTTTTATGGGGTAGGATAATTGGGAGGGCTTAGGAAAGTGACAAGGGTTACAGAGATTGGTCACTTGAATTAGGGTCTTTCTGTGGTTTAGCCTTATTAGGACCCTCGCTGTGTTCCTGGAGCTTCATTGGTCCATTCGGGTGGGGGTCGGGGAAGTTAAGACATTGCTGGCATACCTGTGGCCACTCCCAGAAAAGGGAGGGGGTTTAGGCAGGGGTCCCAGCCCTATAGGACAAGATGAAGGGGAGTTCATTTCCTTTCACACTCAGTTAAATTATTGTGGTATTACTTAGTTACTTGGAAAAACATTGTTTGAAATTTTACTTAGGTGTAAACACAGTCTTGTTTTTAAATGCTATGTAATACATTCTATTCTCTAGAGCAGCTTTATTGTTCTACAAAAATACCGTCAGTATAGAAACATAGATGTTAGAGTTTCCAGGAAGATAAAATCATCTAGGTTCACTTTTGAATTTTCACTGGGGAAAACACCAGCCCAGAGAGGTAGTGATTGAAAATTCTGTCAAGCTGGCAGCTGGTGGCAGAGGACCTGGGAACCCTGCATACTGAATCCATGTTTACAGCTCTATCCAATACATTGGTTAGGAACAATTTTAAGGTTTAGAGAAACTATGCTTATGAAGGAATGCTTCCTCCTCTACACATACATTTTTAGAGTTATTACCAACCACTTCTAGAATAGAAAGCCAGATCTAAAACTCCAAGTATTCATAGACACCTAAAGAATATAGCAGGTTTTTTGTAGGAACCAGTGAGTGCAGATTATATTTATATAAAACTATTCAGGAAATATAAAATATAAAAGATTCACAATTTTCTAATATTTTCCCCCAGGATATGTTTCCCATCACTCTACCTATTACCCTTTCATATAATTGCACAGTCGTAGTTCCCCGTTCTGGTAGTCTGAGAGTTTATAGTTACTGATTTTGGAAAAATAAATAAATAATCCTACTGGAAGTCTTGTTCAATTTTTTAATGCAAAAAAAAAAAATTAAAAGGTTGGTTTTTCCTCTTTATGTCCTGATTAGAATTTAAAAGGGAATAATTTAAGAATTTAAAATTTTCTCACCTAAAAATTCTGGCTTGCCCACAGCACTAAAGAAGACAGGGCCCTTTACTAAGTCAGACAGCCTTAATCCATGATGCCAGTCCACTTCTCTGGCTCTGTTTCTGTTGAGCTCTCTACCCTCTAATAATAAAAGTAAACTATGGTATCTGAGCCTTTGGTGGCTGACCAGGTTTTACATTTAGCAGTGTGTCTGGAAAAGAACAAAGAAAAGGTGCTTAGAGTCACCATCTCTGAAGTGTCCACATGACTTAATAACATCAGTTTCTCTGGTTTTCATTCCCTTCAGCCAAGATGATAGTAGCCTCTGAAATAAGATCTTAAATGAGGAGAACAGGAAACAGATAATCTGGTCCAAACTTAATGCTTCATAATTCCTAGTCCATATTTCCCTTTAGAACAGCGCTGTGGGAGTCGAACAACCCTTTCACAGGGGTCGCCTAAGACCAGTGGAAAACACCTATTTCCCATGGTCTTAGGAACCAACACACCGCTCCTCGGTGTAGCAAAGTGTAGCAATGTAGTTTACTGTTGTCATATGAAGACTGTTACCCATGCTACACCACGATTCAAGACAAAATTTCATTTATTTGTAATTAGAAATAAATATTTCACAATATATAATTACATATTGTTTTTGTGATTAATCACTATGCTTTAATTATGTTCAATTTGAAACAATGAAAATACATCCTGCATATCAGATATTTACATTACAGTTCATAACAGTAGCAAAATTATAGTTATGAAGTAGCAACGGAAATAATTTTATGGTTGGGGGTCACCACCACATGAAGAGCTGTATTAAAGGGTCGTGGCATTAGGAAGGTTGAGAACCACTGCTTTAGAAAAATAATGCAACCCTATGATTCTGAGCCTCCTGCAAGAGAAGCTTTCGACACACAAGTATAAGCATCCCCTTATCAATATTCTAAGTCATGAGAGTCCACCCTGAAATTTGACGTTTGCTAAACCACCAGTTGCTTGTGATGCTTTTTAAGGATTTCTTTTTCCTCCGCAAATTTATAATTAGCTCATGAAGTGATCTAAAAGTCAGTAGCCAGAGTTCATGACCTGGTGTCTGTTCCTTCTCATGAGTCACCAAAAGTTCAGGTAATACAACACCTGACAAGCAGTAAACATTCTCAGGAAACATCTAAGTATCATGACTATTCAACATGTAAGAAGTTTATTTGTTTTGAATTAAAGAAAAACTTCCCCTGAGTCATTCCTCATAAACAGGATAGCAGACATTAAAGGAAACTATGAATAATCTGCTTTGACTTGGAAATGATGTTGAGAAAATGCCAAAGAGATTTTTTTTTCTTTAATTGATGATCCAAGTTGATTTGAAACAGGCCTACTGCTTTCAAACATACATGTTAATAGACTGGTACTCTGCTCTCTTCAATCAAAATAATCCACTGGTCCACCAACTTCCTAATAAACTCATAAGCCTTCCATATCACATAGCTCACTCTGTCATTGAAAAAAAATGAGTCTATTCTCTAGGATCAATGGCCCTCTCACTTGGTGTGATATCATGAGTAAACGGAAGCTTATTTCATCCTGTTAACTTATTCTATTGTCAGTTAAATCAGATTGTCAGAAAGTTAAGAAAATTCTTTATATATTAAATCAAAATATAATTTAGGTATCCACACATTTATTCCAGATAAGCCATCTGGAAATTATTCTCTAAACAGGTCTATTTCTTTTACGTAATAGACAAGTAATACTTTAAGAAAAGTCTCACTCTCAAAATAAATTTTCTCTTCTCACCTGTAACAGTGTCAACAAAAAGAGAGAGAGGGAGAGAGAGAGTTAGAATTTTCAGTCTCATATTCTGACCTCCCGGGAGGTGGAAGGAGTTGAAGATTGAATCAGTGGTCACTGACCAATGATTTAACTGAAGGGACAATTCTCCTCAGCCTCCTCCATCTTAGGTGACTAGCCCTTAGCAGGACAAAGAGACTTGCCAGCCCCACACCCCACCATTAGGTAATCCAGCAAGAATGTGCCGGGAGATAACCGGATAAGGCAAGACCACCACCTTCGGCCGTTAGGCCGCTTCCTGACCCCACATCCCGTGCCTGCGTAAGCAGACCCTGGCCCCTACCTGGCCTATCAGGGTGGGCCAACTCAGTATTTCAAACTACCCTCCACCCACCCTGACCCCTAGTCTATAAAAAGAACATGTAACAAAGGAACGGGGCTCACAACCATTGCTCCGTGCTTGGAGCACGTTGCGGGCCCCAGCATGCTGGTCTGAATAAACCCCTTTGTTCTTGCATGGGATCGTCTCTTGGTGCTCTGTAAGCGCGGTCTGCGTTCCGGGCTTAACATAACCAAGCAGGCCTATGCCATGAGGCCTCCATCAAAATCCAAAAGGACTGGGTTCAGAGAGCATCTGAGTCTATGAACACATGGAGGTTTGGGGAGAGACATGCACATGGAGAGGAAGCTCTGTGCCCTTTCCCATACCTTGCCCTGTGCATCTCTTCTGTGGACAAAAAAAAAGTCATATACTGACAGGTTCAGGGGAGGTCTGCATGGTGGCCTAACAAACTCAAAGACCAAAAGTAACTCTTAATTAATTAACTTATTAGTCAATCAATCAATTTTTTCTTCTCAACAAAATTTCTTCTCAGAGATTCATAGTTTCTCTGACTCTCATCTCAGTGTACTCTCTATCAATTCTGAGTTTTTCCTATGGCAGGTATGATATTGTGATCTTCAACCAGTTTCTGACATAAAGCTCCTAAAAACTTTGGAATGTCCTAAACAATGAGAACTATGGAGGTGTCTTTTGTTATGTTAAGGAGGTGACTTTTGTCTCCACACCTCAGGATGAGAGCTGGTTGCCAGGAGAACCAAACAAGTAATTAAAAGACTGGAACTTTCAGTATCACTCCTCTTTCTACCCCCACCCTCCAGGAAGAAAATGGGACTGGAGGTTGCATCAATCACTAATGGTCAATGATTTAATCAATCATGGCTACATAATAAATCCTCCATAAAAATCGGAGGATAGAATTAGAAAAGTTTTCCAGTAGGTTGAAGTGCTGAGAGGGTGGCACACCCAGAGACAGCATGGGAGCTTTGTACTCCTACTAACATATCTTTTCCATGCATTTTTCATCTGGTTGTTAATGTGAATCCTTTAATATCCTTTGTAATTATTTGGTAATCTAGTGAGTAAACAAGTTCCTTAAATTTTGTGAGCCTCTAGCAAATTAATCAAACCCAAAGTAAGGATCACAGAAACTTCTTACTTATAACCATCAAAAGTACAGATAACAACCTGGACTAACTGGTGTTGAAATTCCAAGAAGTGGTTTGTGGAAACCTCTAATCTGTAGCCAGTTGGTAAGAAGCACAGTTAACAACCTGGGCTTGCAATTGGCTCTGAAGTGAAAGAAAGCCTTATGCAACTAAGTCTCCTGACCTCTAGGATCTGATGCTATCTCTAGGTAGTGGTGTCAGAATAGAATTGCTTATTGGTTGGGGAAACTCTGCCCTCTCCACACATTGGATTTGGTGACCAGAATTTTAGCAGATAGAAAACACCACATGCTGCTGTCTCCTTATGCCACTTGAAGATAGAAACAATACCAAAAAGAGAATTGCAAAAAGAGAAAATTTTAGTGAAAGTCCTAAAATCATATACAGATTTATGGCTGGCCTTGAACAGGTTGAACTGCTTTGCTTCAAAATCATTTAACAGCCGAGACCGGCTTGGCTCAGTGGATAGAGCGTCAGCCTGCAGACTGAGGGGTCCCAGGTTCGATTACAGCCAGGGGCATGTACCTTGTTGTGGGCACAACTCCAGTAGTGGGCATGCAGGAGGTGGCTGATCGATGTCTCTCTCTCATCGATGTTTCTGACTTTCTATCCCTCTCCCTTCTTCTCTGTAAAACATCAATAAAATATATTAAAAAAAAATTAACAAAACCCTAGGGAAGCTATTAACAAAGCAACATTTTCAAAGCCTAATAATGTGAATTTATCTTTAAAAGAAAATAATCTAGCTTCTTGAAGATAAAATTCAAATGTTATACTTTAGCAAATTGGAAAACTAGATTTCTGAATTTTCCTTGAGGTGATTGCTTTACAAGTTTAAATATCATTACAAATTAGGTTTAGATCAGTGTGATGGTTAATTTTGTGTCAACTTGACAGGGCTGGGAGTACAGATATTTAGTCAAACATTATTCTGTGTTTGTGTGTTGTGTGTCTGTGAGGGTATGGCTGGATGAAATTAATAATTGAATTGATAGACTTGACAAATCAGATTGCCCTCCCTGATGTGGTGGGACTTACTCAATCAGTTAAAGGTGTTGATAGAATACCTCTCCTGTTGACCATATTGACTTTAGACTCAAACAGAAACATGGCTCCTCCTTTGTATCAAGCCTGAAGGGTTTCACACTGTAACCTGGACCATACCAATTGCCAAGCTTATGGCTTCTCAGTCTCCATAATCAATTTCTTATAACAAATCTATATTTATCTCTCATCTATCTATATATCTATCAATGTCTCCTAATAGTTCTGTTTCTCTCAAAAACCTAGTACAATCAGTATTATTAATGTTTATTTAAACTTTCCAGAAATTAATTTATTTATCTGTAAAATAAGGGTTTTTTATTAATTGTAAACTTCTTTCAGCCATTATTTTATAGTTTTCTAATTCTGTAACAATCGTATCAAATTATACTGTTTTCTCTGGCTTTTACGGAATGAGGATTTACCATGTCCCAATATGAGCTGGAACATGTTTAAGTATTTACTAATTTCATCTCATAAGAACCTGAAGTATTACTATTTCTTATTTTTATATGTGAAGACAGACAGACATTCAGCAATTTGCCCAAGATCTCAAATCTTGGAAATGGAAGAGCCAGACAAATTCAGACATATTGCCTTAAAAAAGTTATTTTAAACTAAACAAAATAAAATAAAGAACTTGAGGAAAATATTAGAAAGTGAAATGTAATTGAGTTAGGAAAGACTTTTTTTTTCAATAGAAGTTTATTGCTTATACTTGTAAAGGCTGAAGTCCAAGATCCAGGTGTCAACATGGTCAACTTGTAATGAGAACTTTCTTTCCGGGTCACAGCTGTTACCTTCTTGCTGTGTCCTCTCAGGGTGGAAGGCAAGACTTGTTTTTTAAATCCTCATCTGAGGATATGTTTTATTTATCTTAGAGAGAGAAAAAGGAATGAACAGACACACACAGAGAGAGAGAAAGATTTGTAGCTTCCTGTACAAGCTACAACCAGAAATTGAACCTGCAGGAAGACACTCCAACCAACTGAGCCACTGGGCCATGACAGGAAAGATCTTGATACTTCAACACAACTTACTGAATCAACTCCTTTAAACTTACTTTTCTCCTAATCAACAAGTTCTGCTCTCTAAAAACGTTTTACAAAAGAAGGTTTTAGGTTTATGAAGGTGATTATTATTTTAATACCCAAACACTAATTCTTTATGTTCTAACCACCATTCTCACATGATAAAAATCTCTACCTATTAAAAGGAAGAGGTTTATGTGACTTCTGGCAAATACTTTATTTTAATGCCTTTATTTCCTGATCTTCCTGAAAATATACCCTTCTTACCGATTATCCAAATAATTGGATAAGTAACAAATTAAAATATATAAGCACACACAAACCCACACACAGGAAGACTTATATAATATCTTATTTTTATTTTCTTCAGCAAATTAATAAAATTAGTATTCTTATAGATGATCCAAAATTTTCCTGCACTTCTTTTGGTGTGCATTTTAGGCAGATTTATCCACCTAATTTTGTTTGGTTTATGGTATTATTAATATTTACTATATTTTTGTATTTGAGGGGGAAGTGGGAAAAAGTAAATGTGTTGGAAAATATTTCTACACTCATCAATATCTGTATATCAATAATGGGATATTTATTATGTCAGGCTGTATTATAATAGCTAATGTTTTCCAGTGGTAGATTCTGTGGAGAATTTTATTTTATTATCTCCATTTTACAGTTGGAAAAGTGGAGTTTAGCAAGGTTAAGTAATGAATTGTACCTCAGAGAAGAGCTAAAATTAGCTAGACTAGGATTTACATCTAAAAATGGGAAAAACGGTTTTCACAAAATTCCACAAAGCAGAATAATTATAATATTCTGATAATGTGCCTTATTTTAATGCTACAATTACTTCAAGTAGAGCAAAGATTCCTCAGAATCATTGATTCCTTCTACATTAAGTAAAATATTCCTTCCCTGCTTAAAATATACTTTGTTATAAAATATTTTATATGTATACAAGTTTATGTATCTAACTTCTAAGAGTCTGCAGTAGAAAAGAAAGGCAAACCAACTTAAACACTCTTATTTTCCATGATGTCTTAAAAATTCTGAATAGGATCTATCATTTGACAAGCCTAAGGAATGGTATTCTTTCAGATGGGCTAAAAAATTTGCCCATGTAATAGTTTCCTTTTCAGTTTGGAATCAACTCACTCCCTGCCTCAGATTTTCCAGAGGTTTTGGGCAGAAAAAAAGGTGAAAATTCGCTAAAAACCTGAAGCACCATTAACCTTTGGTACATATCAAAGCTTCTACTTACACATTTAAACATAATGAATTTCTCAGAAAGGCAATGAATGGTCAGAGGCACTAACTTCACTAGCAGGGACAGGAGTCAAAGACAGTTGAGTGGTAGTTTGCTTGGTTCTGTGAGTATGAATTGTGCACAAATTATCCCCTCCTTGCTTCTGAGCGGACAGCAGCCCCAGTTCAAACAAAGCACCTGTGCGTTTCCAGAGTCTTCCAGGACAGGATCCTGACTGCCAGACAAACTCTGACGGAAGGTTCATTTAATAAATGCTTCCAAGTCTAAAAGCCATTTTTACTGGGCTAGTTTCAAGCAAATCATTGCCAAGTCTTAAATTCCCCATCTCACACTGCCATCTGCTGTCTAATGCTCAGTGTTCCGAAGAAAAGGGAAAAAAGGAACAGAGCACTTTGGTCATTACGAGATTACTCATGAACTCATTCCAGTCTGATTTTAATTATAAGAGAATATGACCATTTTATGTTCACCAACAACACTACTTTTCACTGCATAGAGTCATACAAAATGTATGTGGACCAAAACCACACTATTCAACCTCATGTTGTCTTTATTTTAAAATAATTAGAACCTCCAAATAATATCTAGGGACAATAGACCCTAGAGATCTTGACAGAGAATCTTTGCTTCATTGTTTTAATTATAGAAAAACAAAGATGCTTAAAACTACTGGACTTCATTAGCAGTAATGTGGCCCTCAAGTTTTAAACATTCTAGAACTTGGCACCTAACAAGAGTCTCCATAAATAAATGGCCAGGAATAGGCAATATCAGTTAGCCGTCAACATTTAAAGCTGCATTCACTCATTGCAGACTATTTGAACCTCCTCAATCAATTTTATCTTTTCATCACTGGTGAGATCATTTCCCAATGAAATGAATTTTTATTTTTCTTTCTATTTATACACACACACACACACACACACACACACACACACACACACTAGAGGCCCAGTGCATGAAATTCATGCATGGGCGGGGTGCATTTCCTTCAGCCCAGCCTGCTCCTTCTCCAATCTGGGACCCCTTGAGAGATGTCTGAATGCCAGTTTAGGCCTGATCCAGGTTGGCTCTTAATTGCTTACCTGCCTGCCTTCATTATCGCCCCTAACTGTTTTTGCCTGCCAGCCTGATCACCCCTAACCATTCCCCTGCCAGCCTAATTGATGCCTAACTGCTCCCCTGCCAGCCAGTTTGCCCCTAACTGCCCTCCTGTTGGTTTGGTCACCCCTAACTGCCCTCCCCTACAGGCTTGATCACCCCCAATTGCCCTCCCTTGCAGGCCTGGTCCCTCCAAACTGCTCTCCCCTGCTGGCCAACTTGTGGTGGCCATCTTGTGTCCACATGGGAGCAGGATCTTTTGACCACATGGGGGCAGTCATCTTGTGTGTTGGAGTGATGGTCAATCTGCATATTACTCTTTTATTAGATAGAATAGAGGCCTGATGCATGGGTGGGGGCCAGCTGGTTTGCCCTGCAGGGTGTCCCAGATCAGGGTGGGTATTCCCTTGGGATGTGGGGTGACCTAGGGGAGGGGCCTGTGATGGTTTGCAGGCCAGCCATGCCCCCCAGCAACTCAAACTGAGGCCCTGGTATCTGGGATTTATTTATCTTCTACAATTGAAACTTTGTAGCCTGGATTGGAGTCAAGCCTTCTGCTGCTCTGTGGCAGCAGCCATTGAAACTTTGTTGCCTTAAGCAGAGGTCTGGGCCGGCCAAGATGTGCAGAAAGCTTGGCTTCCTCCATCACCGAGGGCAACCCAAGCCTCCCTCCTGCTCTCTCTGTGGTCATAGCCATCCTGATTGACTGGTGGGAGTAGCCTGTGGGTGTGGCAGAGGTATGGTTAATTTATATATTACCATATTATTAGATAGGATATAATTTTTTATTTATTTTATGATTTTATTTTATTTTATTGCAGAGAGTATGGGAGAGGGAAAAGGATATGAGAGAACATCATTGATCATTTGCCTCTTGCATGATACAATAGGGATCAAGCCAGCAAACTAGGCATGTGGAGTCGAAACATGACCTCTTGGTTCATGAATCGATGCTCAACCACTGAGCTACATGGGACAGGCAAAGGTGCTTCCACTTTTAGATCAGCTGTCTCCAAACAAGCTGCACCATCGTATTCTTCAAAGAGGGAATTCCCAACCATCACTGACACATAAAAGTATTTTGCAGTATACCAATTCTACTACTTACTCACAATTTCATCATGCACCATCTCTTAGTTGTTGCTTATGTTTTATTCTGTTCTTTATGAAGGGCATCATGGAGTCATAAAACAAGTTGTATATTAGGAACCCATAGAGCTAGCTAGTCTTCATCATGGCTCTGCCAATTATCATAGGGATTTATGACTTTGAGTAAGACACTTATTTTGCAAATCTCAGTGTTACTTTTACTACTTGAATAGAAAGATAAAAATTATTTCTCTTCCTGCATTATTGATTGAAATAATACAATTTAAATAAGCTAGACAAATGTAAACTATCATTAATATTGATATCATAACTTGGCTTTTTATGTGTGTTTTTCCATTTAATTTAAATGCTACCTCCAATTCCACTCCAGAATCTAGAACTGTGATTTGGCCCTAGCCGGTTTGGTTCAGTGGATAAAATGTTCACCTGCAGATTAAAGGTTCCATTCAGATTAAGGGCACAGGCCTGTGTTTTCAGCCTCAATCCCCAGTAGAGGGTGTGCAGAAGGAAGCCAATCATTGCCTCTCTCATCATCGATGTTTCTATCTTTCTCCCTCTCTGAAATCAAAATAAATAAATAAATAAATAGTATTTAGAACTGTGTTTTACATAAAGTTGGCATTTCTCAAACATATCATAAATTACTAGAAAATCCAACTCTCTACATGATAGCACTTGTGTGCTCTAGAGAGTATTGACATTAATATTTTAACTTTAAATAATGTCCTGGTAAATAAAAAAGAGCTCACACAAGGACAAAACAAGATGTTTTTAATTAAAGCTTCCCCATACTTTTACTATTCTAATTTTAAAAAAAAAAACACATTTTAACTCTTATCAAATGTGCTTTGGAAAAGGTGTCCAAAATAGAACAATAAGATACATTTATTTGTTTTGAGTTAAAATATAGCAAGCCTTTCTTCTCTGAAAAACCACAATTGAGCAATAAGAGAAAAGTTGGAATCTCCAGAGTTGCAAACTAAGAGTTTTAGGCCATCCATTATAGAGAAAACAATTTTTAAAATCTTGAAAAAGCTGAGACCGGTTTGGCTCAGTGGATAGAGCATCGGCTTGCGGACTGAAGGGTCCCAGGTTCGATTCCAGTTGGGGACATGTACCTTGCTTTCGGGCACATCTCCACAGTGGGGTATGCAGGAAGCAGCTGATCGATATCTCTCTCTCATAGATGTTTCTGACTTTCTCTCTCTCTCCCTTCCTCTCTGTAAAAAATCAATAAAATATATTTTTAAAAAAATCTTGAAACAATTGACAAATATATTTTAAAGCCACTATGTATTAAATAATAAAAATAGAATCTGTGTATGTATATGTGTATGTGCGTGTAATGGTTATTCCAGGAAGAAATCTATGTTAATGTATATTGATTCATTTATTTCCATTTTAATTATAGTTATACATTTTCAAGATGTTATGCGTTAAAATTATAGTCAATAACTCTGAAATTGACAAAGAAAAAGAATGGCCTTTAATGGGTTCAAACTCATATCATTGACATCACCATCATGCTATTTGCTGAAAATCTTTACTACTAACAATTATCTGCTGAATTTATTCTAACTTTCTATTGCTTTCCATTTAAACTAGTGAATTCTACTCTCCTTACTACTAATTAAGTCTATATATGGCATAAATAGACTCACCTATGAGAACTTGCTAACATAAAATAGAGGAAAAAACAGGAAGCCAGGGAGGGAGGTGAGACAGGAGGGAGGTCAGACAGGAGGATTTTCCTGGTTCCAGGCTTGCCTTTAAAGAGGCTAGCTATTGATTTAAAATCATACCATTCAATGGACTGTGCAACTGTTAGACAAGATACCATGTTTCAGGAACTAGAACTGAGTCAGATTTGACTCTGGCTTAGGCAGTACCTGCAGATGGAAGAAATCTATATTGGAAAGATGAGGGGAAGTGTTCCCCAACATGAGACAGTGAGTGCCAGAGTCCCCAGGTGATTTTCTTAAACACAGATTGCTGAGCCCCTCTGACTCCGTAGGCCTGAGGAGAGGCCTAGAATTTGCATTTCTATCAACTTCCAAGGTGATGGTCTCTAGAGCACACTTGGAGTGCCACTGACTTAGGCTAAAATCACTTTGGAGACCCCTGCCCATAACAGTAGACTGGACTATATTACCATTATTCTGAATATTTCTGAAATATCTTAGCAAAGTACTCCTTATTTTTCCTATGTAAACTATGTATAGTAGTTACTGTTCCTTTATTTTGAACCATAAACTATATTGTAACAATAATGACTTTCAATTCTATATCAGAACTAGAAGGGAGAAACCTGAAGTTAAGGATAGGTCTTCTTTATTTTTTTTCATTTATCTTCTTTCTTACATATTTACTCTACTATATTTTAACTAGAGGCCCTATGCATGAAATTCGTGCAAAGGGCTCAGCCCTCACAGCCCTGGCTTTGTCTGGAAGGTCGTCCATAAGATTGTTCAGCTGTCTGGTCTAATTAGTATATTATGCTTTTACTATTATAGATTATCTTTTACCTCTCTCCCTTCTTACATTAAAGGATTCTATCTTTTGTGTCTAATGTACTAGCCTAATCCAATAGCAAATACTTTAATAAAACTTTGAAAAATAAATTAATTTAAGTAAATTTAAATGCTGAAAGTATGAATGAATCAAATAACCAATTGAAGGCCTATGTATATTGGTAAAATAAGCAGAGATGCATCCTGTGTTAAGAACTAGGGATGAACAGTTAAAAAAAATAATAATGCAGTTTGGATTCTCATTTAGTTTGTAGCCTAGTGGAGAAGAGATATATTAAAGATATAATTGCCAATGTCTAAAATGAACCGTGAAGGAGAAACCCACAGGTCTGCTATAGCAGTATGGGCAGACATGGAATGTTCCTTTGGATTCTGAGAAATAAGTAGGAATTCTCCAGATCTAAGTTTAAATAAGTGAATATGAAAGTGAAAATTTTCCTATATATGAAATATAAAATATGTGAATTTATAGTGTAAATAATCCCACTAATAAATGTTGGCCTAGAGCCAGAAGACCACATGTTCTTCCAAATGTGATCAGGTTAATAGATACTACTTCTCAACAGGAAATCTAGATTTTTGTTAATCTTATCAAAATTAAAACATTGTAGAAAAAAAAAAGTTACTAGTGAATGCTTAGTTGTGAGAAAGAGAAAAGAAATAACAGTAAAAGGAATAGCAGTAACATGTTTATTATAACTGGTATTTATTGTCTCAAATCATGTTAAAGCATGGATTACTTCAAATACTCTAATTATGCTCTGGATCAGATCTAACTAATTCTTGCTAAGACTATTACAGTAAAATAAAAGCGTAATGAGTCTAATTTTATTGTTACTTTGGATCTTGCTAGCACAACTTAAAAGTTTATTTAAAAGCAAGCAAATGCTACTTATAGAGAACATTTTTGGCAGAAAGGCCATATTAAGCACAATGATGTGATAATCCACCATAAAAAAGAACTTGACTTATTATAAAAAGAAAAGTTAAGTTAATATTGGCTTATAAAAATTGTGTTATTTAAACAAATTTATTCTCTGGACAGTTGATGTTCCATTTCCTCCAAATGAAAATAATTGATAGTTTGCACCTGGTTAATTGAAAATTCATTAAAAAGAAGAAAAACATATATTTGGAAATTTTAAATTAATATATGTTATTATTCTGATTTTATATTTTTTCAGAATTTTAGCAAGCTTCCCATAACATACTGTATTCAATAAACTGGAAAAAAAAGATTTCTCTGGAATTTCATGACCAGATATAAATTTCAGACTCCATTATTTCAATGAGCATTCACTACTGAACACCTGTTTGAACAAGGTGCTTGGTTAGCCACAGGGAAATGGGGTAACATTTAAGGTATAGGCAAAAGTAAGCAAAGGCTTATAAAGTTAGAAAGACAATGATCCACTCAAGAAATTAGTATGGCCAGAAAATAAGGTTAGTGTGGGAATGAAGTGATTATTGATTGAGGAAATTACCTGGAAAGGGAAGTAAGGGGTAGATCATCAGATATATTATAAGTCATATTTCATAGTTAGTGTTTCCTTAAGCCCAGACCCTAAAACAACACTTGGATATGGGTAGTTTATTGAAGAATTGATTTCAGGATACACAAGTGAGAAAGAGGTGGAAGTGAGATAAGAAAAGAAGAAATCAAAAAAGGACTGTTAATTTGGTGGTTATGACTATGGGCAACAGGTCTGAGAATCATCCCACGAAAGGTGTTGGAGCTGGGATGGCTGGGATTCATTGTTTAAGGGTGGCCCTAGAGGGGCCACTGAGCATTGAGCTAGTTGCCATTGTACTAGGGAAAGCCCTCATGTAGGGATTAGCAAAAATAGATAATTTGCCTGATAGGGGTATCTACCAGTTTGACAAAAACTATCCACAACTTCAGGAACTCAGATGAGTTAAAAATCAGGGTGGGTTGGGCATTAAAAATGCTGCTACATCATATTACTATTTTGATGTTAAAGGATTTTAAGCAATGACATAATCAGAATTATGATTTGGCAAGTTTATTCTAGCTGTAATGAAGTCACTCAATTGAAGCTGAGCAAGATAAAACAATAACTTGTTTGAAATCCAAATAAGTTATAATGATTGTAGCTAGAAATCCAAATAAGTTATAATGACTGTAGCTAGATTGTAGTAGAGTGATTCGTTATCTGGTCTGACAGGATTGATTATATTGTGGATGAAGAATAAGGAGAAGTTAATAGTGATCCCTCATTTATACACCAACTAGAATACGTCACATATCCTTTGCTTTTCCTTCTGCTGCTATGGGTGAAATGTCTATGTACCTTGGCTTGTACTCTAGATATCCTCTGCAAAGTCCTTGCTCTAGTAATTCTACCCTCTCTTTTTCCTTCATAATCAAGTTTTTCCTCTCTCCTGAATAATGCCAATTAACATATAAACATACCATTATTTTCATTTTCAAAACACAACCACCTCATTCTCTTCTCTTAGGTAAACACCTCATTCTCTTCTCCTTTCACTACAAAGACCTCAAAGAAATTGTATATTTTTTCTGTCCCTAAATTGCCTGTTTTTATTCCCTATTGTACCTACTACAATTTTATCATTCCAGTTTTCTCTATCAAAACTGCTCAAGGTTTTCATGATAATGCCCACATTCTAAAATCAGCAGCCAATTCTCAGCACTTATCCTACTAGACAATACAGTTAGTCCCTCTCAATTTCTTGAGAGATTTCCTTCACTTGACTTTTAATTCACCATACTCATTTTATTTTCATTTTCGTCTGCATTTAGGATCTTATTTACAACATATATTTTCATCTTTATTGTCAAGGGTTAGAAAGGTGAAAACAGAGATGAACTTAACATGGAATTTGTGCATGAATACAAGTGAAGGTTAAAGGACATTACAACACAGAGAAGAGATTCCATAGGTATTTGGATGGATCAAAATGGGGAGGAAATTTACCCATTTCTGGCAAATTAAATGGGTATGTCAAACTTGAAAATCTGTGGTAACACTCAATTCCATGTTCCCATTACAAAAGATGATTTAGTCTCAGTAAAGCATCATCTGCCAAATGAATGAATCTTAGTAATTTAAATACCACTGTTTTCATAATGTTGAGCAACCTTAAGTTTTATGGTTTTTGATTTGCTATTTATAATTTTTATGATTTTTATAAATGTACTAGAGGCCTGGCTCATGGATTCATGCACCAGTGGGGTCCCTTGGCCCCCTTTGTTGATCAGGCCAAAACTAGCAGCCCGACATGCCTCTAGGGGTCCGGGATTGCAAGAGGGTGCAGGCCAGACTGAGGGGATCCCACCAGTGTGCTAATCCATGTGCTGGGCCTCTAATATGCATCTAAGATCTTTGGTTAATCTCTTCCCACCCTCCCCACTCCCCTTTCCCTCTGAGATTCATCAGTCTGTTCCATGTTCCATGTCTGTGCATTGAGCATCTGCCGCCTGATGGACAGTGTGCATCATAGCTACGAGTTGAACAGTCACTTTGCATTTTATATACATAGATAAGAACTATAAGAACAAGAAGATTTTAACTTTTTATTGGCACAAACTTGAAAGATATTACACTGAAACTAATTCTTAATCAATAATGAGTATTTTCTAGAAGTTTTATTGTGATTATATATACATTGCACAAATTTGAAAGAAACTCTGAACACCTGGTTGTCATTTTATGCTACAAATATACTAAGAACACAATTAGGACTTCCAGTATAATGCATTTATAAAACTATATATGTTTACATAGTTTACAGCATTTTAATATATATCTTATCATATTTTGTGCCCTAGTTATTCCTCATGCAAACTCAGAAAAAACACATTTTAAATATTTATATATTTAAAATTTAATATTATTGAAATTCACCCTTTCTGTTAGTAACTAATTAAAATGTTCACATTCAAGTGTGAGAATCAGAATTCAACAACAAACACCATGAAAATAACTGGTTATTTGTCAGAAAAGCAACATCACTAATATTAATGAAACAATAAATATATTACAAATAGAAAATAAAATATAATACAAAGCCAAACTGAATGTGCCTTTGAGTATTCTTTTAATGTAAAATAACCTTTGCAGTTCAATTTTATAGCACACTGTAAATAATTATTTAACACAAGTTAGGTTCCCAAATTAGATGTAAAAACAAGTTTTATGACCACTCTTAAAAAAATTGGTCTAATATGTATTAAATACAACAATAGAAAGAATTAATAATTATATAATGATGGCAATGACCCATTTAATCCCTTATAATTCACTAGAAAAGCTTAATTCCTCCTCTCACTTTCTTGGATTTATATACTCTCCTTTCGCCTTCAGCATACCACCAAAAACATATACTACTACAGGCACTGTTGAGAAGAACTGCACTGTAATATCCTCAACTGAGTCACAAAGGCATGACTCATACATAGTGTTAGTAGTAACTCCACCCTCGGTATAACTTTGGAACATCCAGAAATGTCTTCCAACAAAACAAATAACTAGATAAGATAAAATAAAATAGACTCCCCATCCATCTATTCAATGATGATTGAAATTTGGTGATCAAGAAAATATTAAATATGATGCTTATAATGTATAATTCATCCTACAAAGTATTTCTCAAAAATATCATCTTTCTCCACTATATTGCCCAAATCTAGACCAAAGTAACTTGATTTCTGTCCTGAAAAACTTCAATCACAAGTCCTTGAAACCTTACCCTCTCCCCACTTGCCATTTGTTCTGCACAACAAACAGAAAGGTATTTTAAAAGCCTAGATTTGCTCATGTAACTCTGCTGTTTAAAATTTTCTTGTAGTTTCCTATTGATCCTAGAATAAGGAACAAACTCATGACCCTAAAATAAGGAACACTCATTTGCATGGCTTAGAAAAGCCTATCTTCTAATTATTTTGTGAGTTCCATGTTGTATTGCTCTCCCTCTTGTCCTCAGTCCTCATACCCCGACATCTAATTTTTCATTTCTCACACCTACTGCCGTGACTGTGCAGTATATCTTCAGTTCTGTGCATTCATTCTTCTCTTGTTTACTTAGTTACCTCCTACTCATCTTCCAGATTTTAGCTCAAAATCAGTTCCTTGGTACAATTCAAATACTAGCAGGAAGAGAGAACACATTCAGCAAATATCTGTTCAATGCCTGACAAGATTAAAACAAGATCAACAGAAGGAAAAAATATAAAAATGGAAATTTACCCACATTCAGAGATTTTTGTTAGAGAAGATTTAGGAAAAGAAGGTGTAAGGAGAGTGCTTGATGACACTGAGTAGAGGTCTCTCTCAGTGCTGTCCACGACAGATAACCTATAAACCAAGAGTATGTCAGAAGCAGAGGCAAAGGTAACTGGGGACATGGTTTTGCTGCAATATAATTGCATGATTCATAATTAGACACCAATGTACTATCAAGCCAAGTAACTCAGAAAAAAAAGCCTTCCTGGCTTTACACCACACAAGCATAGGTAGACAGGGCTTATTCATTGACTCGAGGGCAAAGTTTGTTTACAAATCAGACCCAGAGACATTACTGGCCAGATGTGAAGTATGTGTATAGTAATTTAACATGCATGTCTTCATGCCTGGCATACCTCTGCCACTCCCAGCCCTCCTGCCTACCACTGCCTTTACAGTCCTACAGCTTGTGTTGTGAGGGAGTAGCCTAGCTGCCCTGTAGGAGTCATTCATGAAGCTGGAAATCTGGAAAGTGCATCTTCAAGGCCGCTACATTTTCAGGAAAAGAAGCAAGAATATATTTACACATCAACATTTCAACTCTTATTTTTTTTCCAGTTGAAATATTAAGTCTTACTAATTATTAAGTGAAATACTTTTGCTATACAGATAAGAAAATTGTGTTCAAAGAACCAATTTACCCACATTCAGATCCCCAAACTGCTTGGTCCAATGCTCTTCTCATGAAGACAATGTTAGCTAGGTTGCTCTATTGCAGTTCATTAATGTTTAAAGATTTAAACTTTTTTCAAAAATTGAATACTCATGTGCAGTTTTCTTTCACATTCTGATCTCATTTTTATCCAATTTATCTCAGTACATGCTGTCTTTTAGATTATTTCCTCCCTTTAAAATGATGACTTTTGTGCTATATATTTTTGCAATCTAGGTTACATTTTCCATTTTACCACATGCATGACATCCTTATCTGAGACTCAGTTCCTCAGTTGTGCATTTTAGTGTGAATATTTGTCTTTAATAAATAAGTACAATAGAGGTAAACTTGCTGAAATAACACGACCATTTCATTTTCTTATTTGTCTCAGTATAACAAGAGTATACTATACAATTTGTACTTACCTCAAATAGAATAAATTAAATTTCATTAAAATAGTAATGAATCTATACTCCCTAAAGGCAGTACAGTGCTTCAGCTTCATTTAATATCTTTTCATAGTTCTCATCCAATCCATATTTTGGAATTAACTAATAACAAGAATAATATTTATTTAGTTTTACTATATTCCAGATTATTTTCTAAATATTTCACACATAGTATCTCATTCAATTCTCACAAAGGCTACATGTATAGAAATTGTTATAAGTACATTTTGCAAGTAAGAAAAGCAAGGCCCAGAGAGGTTAAAATAGTTGCCCAATATCACACAGATAGAGTCAGGATTTGAACACAGGTGGCTTCACTCCAAGGCCTACACTCTGACTCACTATGCTGACTTCTGAGTAGAAATTAATAGAGGTGTTTCTTAAATGCTTCTGATGCCTTCTCTTCTGTAATAATATTCTAGGTAAGTAACATCAAAGACAATTTATATTTCTTAAAAATAACGCATACTCAGCAATTTAATGTTTTCTCTTCAGTTTCATGGTTGTGATATATCTGAGCTACAAAAGAAAACAAATAAAAAAATGACTTTTACATTGACCTCATCATATCTTCTTTATCTTCTCTTGACATATACTCTCTATTTTAATTGGTTCATAATTAATCCTTGTGCTTCGGGATTTGAATAGCATTATAGTATTGGTAGCCAGTTTCTATTCGCTCATTTTTTTTAAACAATGTTGATTGAAAATTAATTCAATGTGGAAGAAAATGACAGTGTAGCAAAGTGGCCTGTGGGTGCTCTAATTTAAAAATCCTGTCAATTAGGGTTGTAATTTCAACTGAAGTTGGCATGGAGACACTAAAAATGAGTGGTCCTAAAGAGACAGTCCATGTTCAGAAGAATCCCTGTGTCAGTCAATAGAGATACTATTCTTTGTTTGGAAAGAGAACAAAATGCTAGTATGTGTTACTGGCTTTGAATTTCTAGTTACATAATATGAAACTGTTGAATATAATTGTGTCCTCCATGAGATCTTTAAAGCAATATTTGAGACCTGAGGAAAAAAACACACATAAACACACAACTTTTTGAATGTTCCTAGATGGTCAACTCCCAGCTACAGAGATTTAAACATTTGATTAAGAATTAGATCTTATTGCTTTTCTCTTACTCAATGAGAGTCATTGTATTTTTTATCTATTCAGAGTGAATAATTTCTAGTAAATCATATTCAGATCATTCATAACAATCAGGTAATTATTATTTTTCTTATTCATATATTTTATTTCCTTCTTCCAATATTTTAAAATTCATGTTTATCCTTTGATTATCTTTACTTAAATTTCTCTCTCACAAATCTAAATATGTTACATGGTAGATATGTGTTAATAATTCAATTGTTTTAATATAGGCCACTAACCAATAGAAAAAAATATTCTTAGTTTACTTAATGAAAATCACAAACACACAAAAGCTTGTTATATTTTTTCTTAGTTTCTAATATTGAAACATCATGCTAATACATTTAACAGCATATGCATCATTAAAGCTAAATGCTAGTTTTATTTTTGTTCCAAGTCACATCAAAACATGCAGAAACTAGACAAATTTTGAAATACAAAATCTTATTTTTTAAACTACTAATCATATGTATGTCATAAACACATTATTTACAAATCAGTACATGTAGATATATCTAGTTCTGAGCAAAGATAAATATTTAATAAAATTTTGGGAAACATTGCAGTTTTAATATTAATTACTTCTGTCCCCATTTTCAGAGATGCTAGTTGCCCATTCAATAGCCATTTCCATATTCTTAAGTAGTTGAACAGTGGAGCTGTGCCCCCTTTGTACATCTTGCAGCCAGATGTGAACAAATGACTAACTTCTGATCCATAGCTTAGATTACTGGTCATTCTGCAGGCATATGAAACTGCTGGAAAATCTCTTTCTTAAAAAGGGAATTCACTTAGGATATGTTTTATGCTTATTTTGTTTTCCCTTCTCTCTTCTCCCTTCAGTGTGGATGTGATAGCTGGATCTCCAGCAGCCACCTTGAACTATGAGGTAATCTTGATATTTAAAACCATATGCTAAAAATGCCAATATAGAATGAAAGACCCTGGTACCTGATAATTTAATAGAAGATGCTTGCTCTTATTTTTGTGTTATTTTTATTTTCTTAGGGGTTATTTTTATTTTCTTAGGGGTTATTTTTATTTTCTTAGGAGTTTTGTGCTCTTTTGGTATGCAGTAAAACAATTCTAACTGATACATTTCCCCACCACAAAAGTTAAAATGTTGTATGTAATTATGCCATTTTAAAATAAAATATATATAGTATAGCTTATAACTGAAGTAATAGAAATGTGACATTTACAAGTTTAGTATTATATTTCTCTAGCTTATTAAGTTGGGCTCTGCAAATATTTGGATATATATTTGTGAGGCATGAGGGTTGAACAAGATTGCATTCTCTGCTATTTAACCAACTTGGCATACTAGACTATTCAGAGTTGGCCTGGTAGATAGGGCTTTACTGTTGTGTGTAACTTAGAAGTGAGCATGTTTATGAATAAGTTGAAAATAGCTACTCAAATGCTGATTTTGAGGATTCTTTATCTCTCCCATAAATACTAAATGTGCAAATTTCCTATGTCTCATTTTGTATACTGAATGTGAAAATTTCCTATCTTTCATTTTGTCCTTTCTTTTTTATTTTTTCCTCCAGAAGAGTATATATTTTTTTCCACTAGCTATGTATATTGAATGGGAGATTTGCATCTTTGTGTCATAAAATAGTTATGTTGTCAATCTCCTCATAGGCTGCTTCCTGTCACCATGGTCTACTTAGCCTTTAATAAGAAAATCAGAATAACCTTTCATGCGTTTCTAACCTATGTAGTCTACAGTTGCCAATTCACCGGTTAAAACTCAGGAAGGTTGACGCTGTGGTGCAGAAAAAGATCAAGCAAGGCTGGGAATTATTGGTAACATTTTAATATTCTTCTGGTTATAGTGTGGGAGAAAGAGCAAGGGCTTTCAAGTCAGACCTGATCTAAAATTTAATTTAAAATAAACTTGTGCAAATTATTTAATTTCTTGAAAGCTTAATCTTTTATATGTAGGAGTACAGGAAACAATATCCTTATAGAGGTCCTTTGAAAATTAAATGAGATAAAGTATATAGAATCGGCACATATGTGGCAAATGGAAGCTACTGTATATAGGCTCTTTTACTCCTCTTTCATTTGAAATGGTTTGTATATCAGCTTCTTCACTACCCTTGGTTTTATCACTACCCTTCTGTTCCAGATCCTTGTTTCAACATAACAAAAGGATACTGTATACTAGTAATTTGTACTTACCTTAAATAGAGGTAAGCCTATGGTGTTATAGATTAACTAGCTGCTTAACCAGCAAAACCCAAAAACTTAATACAATAATCATTATTTAATGCACAATTTTGTTATTAAGTGATTTGTCTTGTTCTCAGTTAGGCAGTTCCTTCTTGCTTCTGCAAATAGTGGCTGGCTGATCTATATTGGATCAACTCTGTTCCACACAGTCTCTCAGCCACAGCTGCCTATTACAGGTATATGGCACTGGCCCAGAGTTTCCAGGTAGCAAGATTCCTAAAGGCCTAAGCTTGCAACTGCCACAATCTACCACATATTCTTGGCCAAAGCAAGTCACAAGGCCAGCCCACATCCAGAAAGTGGAGAAAGAAGCAAACCTGATAAAAGAGCTTTAAAATAAAGTTGTAAAGTGCATAGATACAGGGAGGAGTAGGGAATTATGATGACCATTTCTGTAATCCACCATAGCTCTCATCAATTTACTGGTTTTTCAGCCTTTTAATCTCTCTTCCTCACAGCTTATTTTTTTGCACTATTATTTCTCAAATTGGAGCCCACAAATACTCAGGAGTCTAGGAGCTTCAATTAAAAATTCAATGATTATTTTGTATAATAATCTAAAAAGGATATTTACAATTTTGAAAGATAAAATACCTATTTTGTAATGACATCTTCCAATTTAAAGGAATCTTGGGACATCTTTTCAATTCTTAACCTGGGTTCTCTGGAAATTAGGCCTAGGACAAAGTTTTGCTCATAGTTGTTCATTGAGGCATGTGATCTCAGGAAGAAGAATTACATGCTGTGGAATGATGACGGTTAATTTTATGTATCAACATGACAACGTCCCAGGGTGCATTATTCTGGAAGTGACTGTGAGGATGTTTTGGAGTGAGATAAACATTTTAATTCATAGACTGAGTAGAGCAGATTGTCCTCCTCAAAGTGGGAGGACCTCATCCAATCCCTTGAGAGCCTTAGTAGAACAAAATGGTGAAGAAAGGGAGAATATTAACTGGCTGCTGAGCCAGAACATTTGTCTCCTCTTGACTTTGAACCAGGAATTGGACTGGAATTTACACATATCATTGGTTCTACTAGGTTTCAGGCCTTTGTATTACAGATATTAGGACTTCTCAGCCGCCATAATCACAGGAGTCAGCTCATTTTACATATATATATATATATATATATATGTGCTTGAGCTCATCAGAATCTCCTGAGGAGACTTTAAAAAGCATCACAAATTTGTCTGCCTGTGAAACAAAAGAGGATTTTGTTAATACATTGGTTCCCATTTCTCATTGTTTTAAGGGTGGCCCCACAGGTAATAATTTGCTTTCTCTGGACTATATATGTATTAGTGCAGAGTAGGTTATCAAGGACATACAACACTCCTATGACCTAACAAGTATGCTCTTGGCATTTACCTGAAAGAAATAACAATGTATGCTCACATGAAAATCTAAACATAATTGCTCAGAGCAACTTATTATATAACTGGAGGCCTGTTGCACGAAATTTGTGCACAGGGAGGGATGTCCTTCAGCCCAGCCTGTTCCCTCTCCAATCTGGGACCCCTTGAGGGATGTCCAACGTCCCATTGAGGCCCGATCCAAGTAGGATCGGGCCTAAACGGGCAGTCTGACATCCCTCTCACAATTCAGGACTGCTGGTTCCCAACTGCTCACCTGCCTGCCTTCCTGATTGCCCCTAACTGCTTTTGCTTGCCAGCCTGATCACCCCCTAACCACTCCACTGCCAGCCTGATTGATGCCTTACTGCTCCCCTGCCAGCCTGTTTGCCCCTAACTGCCCTCCCCTGCAGGCCTAGTCACCCCTAACTGCCCTCCGCTGCAGGCCTGGTCACCCTTAACTGCCCTCCCCTGCAGGCCTGGTCTTCTGCAATTGCCCTCCCCTACAGGTCTGGTCCCCCAACTGCCCTCCTCTGCTGGTCTGGTCATACCTAATTATCCTTTCTGCTGGCCTGATCTCCCACAACTTTCCTTCCTGCAGGCCAGGTCCCCCAAAAGTGCTCTCCCCTGCAGGCCTAGTCCCCACAACTGCCCTCCCCCCCAGGCCTGGATCCCCCACCACTGCCCACCCCTACTGGTCATCTTGTGGTGGCCATCTTGTCTCCACATGTGAGCAGGATCTTTTGACCACATGGGGGCAGTCATCTTGTGTGTTGAAGTGATGGTCAATTGGCCTATTACTCTTTTATTAGATAGGATAAAGGTCTGGTGCATGGTTGGGAGCCAGCTGGTTTGCCCTGAAGGGTGTCCCAGATCAGGATGGGTATTCCCTTGGGGCATGGGGTGGCCTAGGTGAGTGTTCTATGGTGGTTTGCAGGCCAGCCACACCCCCCGGTGACTCAAATGGAGGCCCTGGTATCTGGGTTTTATTTTTCTTCTACAATTGAAACTTTGTAACCTGGAGCAGAGCCAAGCCTTCTACTCACTTTGTGGCAGCAGTCATTAAAACTTTGTTGCCTTAAGTGGAGGCCTGGGGGAGCCAGGGTGTGTGGAAACCTTGGCTTCCTCCAATGCCAGGGGCAACCCAAGCCTCCTTCCTGCTCTCTCTTTGGCCATAGCCATTTTGGTTTGGTTAATTTGCATACTCATTCTGATTGGCTGGTGGGTGTGGCTGGTGGACATGGCTTGTGGGAATAGTGGAGGTGTGGAGGTATGGTCAATTTGCATATTACTCCTTTATTAAATAGGACTAGAGGCCTGTTGCAGGAAGATTCCTGGAATAGGGCTTCCTGACACAGTCTCTGCCGACCCCGCTGCTTCCCTCTCTTCTCCCCTGCTTGCCTTCCTTTTCCTCCGCCCAACTTGCTTGCTTCTGCACAGCTTTGATCTCTTCTGCAGTGCTTGGCTTCCTTCTATGTTGTCTTCAGTCTTCGCTCTGTGCCTGGATATGCAAATTAACTGCCATCTTGGTTGGGTAAATTGGCTCCTGATTTGCTGGTGGCTGTGGCTTGGGGACGTAACAGAAATACAGTCAATTTGCATGTTTCTCTTTTATTGGATAGGATATCACAAAATTGGAAACAACCCAGATGTCTTCATTGGTCAGTGATTAAACTATGTTTATGTACATTGCAGAGTATTATCCAGAGATAAAAAGGAATAGCTATTCATTGCCAGGGCTGACCAGCAGACCTTGAGTGACTGATGAATGATTATTCTAACACTTGTTTCTGTGAAAAAGAAGGCTAAGGGACTGCTTGGCGCCAGAAACCAAACAGCCCTGTTTGCCTGTCTCCTTAGGCTTTTATTGTAACAACAGCTTAAACTAAAATTATTAGATAGCATAAGCAGGGTATGCATCCTTGATAAGATACATGCATCTGCAGTGTATTTTAAGCAAGGATGTCTAAAGACAAAGCATAAAGATTCCAGTAAACACCCAGGAGTTCAGACTTGTTTGGAAAAATCAAAGAAGGGGTGATTGCCTGCAATCAATTCCTCCTGGAGATTCTGACCTTTCAGAATTTCCTCCTTACAAACATTCTAACCAAGTCCCATGCTTCCCCACAATTTATGACATCTATCAATCTGGATGAATCTTCAGAATATTGTGCTGGTGAAAAAAGTCAATTCAAAAGGTCATATCCTATATGATTTCATTTATACAGTGGTACCTCGAGATATGAGTGCCCTAACATACGAGATTTTTGAGATACGAGCCTTCAAGCGAGCGATTTTTGCTTTGAAATATGAGCAACATTTGAGATAGGAGTAATCACAAGGATCGGCCGGCTGCACACGACCCACCAGTTTACTGCTACTCGAGCATCTCATAGTTTCCCACGCCTCAAGGTTACAGAACAAATTAAACTCGTATCTCGAGGTACCATTGTATAACATTCTTGAAATAAAAATATTATATAAATAAACATCCACCACACACTTTTTAGAATGCCCAAAATCTGGAACACTGACAACACCAAAAGCTGGTAAAGATGTGGAGTAATAGGAATGCTCATTTATTGCAGGTGGGAATGCAAAATGATACAATCACTTTGGAAGACAGTTTGATGGTTTCTTATAAAACTAAACATTCCTGCCTATAATCCAGCAATCATGTTCCTTGGTATTTATCCAAAAGAGTTTAAAACTCACGTCACACAGAAACCTGCACATGAATATTTATAGCAGCTTTATTTATAATCACCAAAACATAAAGGAAACCAAGATATCCTCTAGTAGGTAAATTAATAAATAAATTGTCATACAACCAGACAATAGCATATTACTCATAACTAAAAAGAAATGAGCTATTAAGCCATAAAAAGACATGGAGGACACTTAAGTGTATATTACTAAGTAAAAAAAAAAGCCAAACTGAAAAGGCTATATACTATATACATGATTCCATATTGTATGATATGACATCTCTAATAGCTATGGAGAGAGTGAAAATAAGAGTGGTTGCAAGTGGTTGGAGGGTAGGGAGGAGAGGAGTGAATAGGCAAAGCACAAAGGACTTTCTGAGCAGTGAAAATGCCCTGTATAATACCATAATGAAAAGATATGTATCATTTTGCACTAAAACTCTAGAATGTACTACAAAAGAGTAAACCTGAACTATAATGTAATCCATGGCCTTTGAGTAACTATGTGTAATGTAGATTCACCAATTGTAACCAATGTGCCACTCTGTTGGTAAATATTGACAACTAGAAATCCAATGCACGAAATTCATGCAAGAGTAGGCCTTCCTTCCCATAGCTGCCTGCACCGGCTTCCTTCTGGCACCCGTGATCCAGGCTTCCCTAGCAACCCCAGCTTTGACTGGAAAGTTGTCTGGTCTAATTAGCATATTATGCTTTTATTATTATAGATGAGGAAAGGCCATGCATTTGGGGGGACAGAGCATAATGAGAAACATCTATACCATCCTGTTAACTTTGCTGCGAACTGCCCTAAAAGAATAGTCTTTACATTATAGTTCAGGTTTACTCTTTTGTAGTACATTCTAGAGTTTTAGTGCAAAATGATACATATCTTTTCATTATGGCATTATGACTATTACACACACACACACATATATAATTATATAAAATATAGAAATAAATTATTAAAAAAATAATTTATATAATTATATAAAATGTATATCCTATCACACACACACACACAAATATATATAGATATATGTTGCTAGGGATTAAGGAAGAAGAGGGGTTAGAGGGAAGTGGGAGTGGTAATAAAAAATATATGGTGGCATGCCTGTGGTAATGAAAATGTTTTCTATCTTAACAATATTAATGTCAACATCCTGGCTGTGAGTGTGTACAATAGGACTATAAAATGTTACCATTACAGTAAACTGGTAAAAGTCATATGGAATATTCATATGCTACATCTTACTAGAGGCCTGGTGCATAAAATTTATGCATGGTGCCGGGGGAAGGAGGAGATGGCCCTCAGCCCATCCTACACCTTTTTCAATTTGGGACTCTTGAGGTATGTCCGACCACCCGTTTAGGCCCGATTCCACTGGGTGGTCGGACATCCCTCTCACAATTGCCCTCCCCTGAAGACCTGGTCCCCCCCAACTGCCTTCACCTGCATGCCTAGTGCCCCTCCCAATTGTCCTCCCTTGCTGGCCTGATCATCCCCAACTGCCCTTCTCTGCTGGCCTGGTCACTGCTAATTTCCCACAACTGTCCTCCCCTGCAGGCCATGTTGTGGTGGCCATCTTGTGTCCACATGAGGCAACCATCTTTGACCACATGGGAGCGACCATCTTTTATCTTGGTGTGATGGTTGATTTGCATATTACTCTTTTACTAAATAGGATACTGTTTATGAATCTGTACCTATCTACACTAATAAAAGAGAAACATGCTAATTGACTGTACCTTTGAGATACTCACACCCACATAGGACTGTATAACCAACAAAGATGGTGGTTAATTTGCATATATGGCCACCCTGCAGCTGACAGCTCTAGGCCTCTGAGCAGCATAAGAAGGTGGAAAGGCAGCTTCAAAGCAAAGTGAAAGTGGTGCTGGCAGCCAGGGAAAGGAAGGCCCATAATAGCATGAATCTTCCTGCATCAAGCTTCTAGTCCTATATAATAAAATCCCAGTGACTGAAATGGCAGAAAGACCAGAACAACCAGAGCTTAGAATGATAGGGGGCGGGCCCAGCCTGCAAACTGCCCACAGCCCCTTGCCCTGGCCGGCCCTCCCCCGCAGCGGGGACACCCACCCTAATCTGGGGCTCCCATCAGGGCAGGCCAATTGGCCCCCACCCATGCACCAGGTTTCTATCCTATACAATAAAAGTGTAATATTCAAATTGACTTTCACAGGGGAACGACCAGAATGGATCAGTCATCATGAGGTCACACTGACCACCTCTCAGCTTCTTTCCCTGGCCAGCAGGCTCTGATCGCCTGATGGCAAATGGGGAACCAGGGGTGGGTGGTGGGGGATACAGGGGCACCAGACCAAGGCCCCTGCCCCTCCAGTCATCCCACACACAGAGGGTGACCCACAGCGGGGGTGGGGCCAGCGAGCGGGGGGGAACAGCCAACCTCTCAATCCCCTCCCTCAGCTGTCAGGCACCGATCCCCCTAATGGCAAACTGGGGGAGGGTGGGGTCAGCTGCAGGTAGCTGGGGAAGATGGCCCTGATCATAGGCCAGGCCTACGGACCATACCTGTGCATGAATTTTGCGCTCTGGGCTTCTAGTCTTATAATAAAAAATTTAAATTAAAAGAATCTATATGTCCACAATAATCCTATTCTTTTCTTCTGTAATAAGTATCTAAATAATTTTTATTTGTTGCTAAGTTATAACCAAGTAAGGTTATATTTATTGCTTCCAGAATATACTATATCTCATTGAGAAAGAGTTTGAAATGATTTTCAAGAAGAGAGAGATAGATAGACAGATAGATGAGAGGAAACAGAGAGGCAGGAAAAAACAACCAAACCTCAGACCAACACTACACTATTTTCTTTTTGTTAATTTTATAGTAAACTATTTAAAAACATCTTTATTTCTGTACTTTTTCCCAGTAGTAATTTTGTATTTTATTCATATCCAAGTATTTTAAGAAGCCTAATATGTTCTATTTTATTCTAATGATTAAGAATAGAAATAAATGACATTATAAATCTTTTCTACCATGCTTAATAGAATACAATGACTATTAATGTGTGGAATTAAGTTTTAATCATGGAAAAATTGATTGACTAAATCTCAGACTTTTCTTCCAGTATTAAAATATAATTGAAACAGTAGAAAAACGGCATTACTTTTATTGAATTATGTTCAGTAAGATCAACTGCATTTCAGTAATGAAATACGTTATCTATGGAACACTTTGGGTTTTAGTCAATATAAAAGTACTTGTAAGCTTTTTGATTGAGGTAGGCTTTTGGGGTTGTTGTTATTATTTTTTTTTATTTACTACAAAAAGTTAAGCACTTAATAAGTGTGAATGTTTTTCCTAAATTTTAATAAGAATTTTAATTTAAGATTACCAAAGTGAATAAGTGATCCCTAATATGTGTTAATGTTTCCATATTTTCTTTATGAAGTTAATTGTGGAACAGCTGATCTTCTCAGGATCTCCAAGCAAAGATTTTTCACATACAGGTGTTCCATATAGGGATAATAACTCAGTTTCATCAAATACAATGCTCAGGTGGGCACTGTCCTAACACTGCAGAATTATTTAGAAAATCCTATCAGGGTCAATCCTGTGGCTCAGAAAATTTTGTCAAGTAGTTCAAAGAAGACCCTTCATGGTTTATGGATTGGGGATGGGGTTAGGGAAAACCTTATAATTTGCATGTCTTTCCTGCAAGGAAACCAGTGTTAGAATCTTCCCATTTGTTATCAATACATTATCACTAACAAAGGGAAAGTAGAAAATGAAAGGATAAGATGAAATAAAAAAGAAAGGCAAAGAAAAGGACAGTCTATCAAGATCAATAAGGATTGATCTGTGTTTTAGCCCATTTAAATTATAAACATAATCTAAGTACTTTTGATTTACTTTATTATGCTGGAGTTATTTACAGAGGGTGTTTAAAATATTAATTTGTTAGTGTTGTGTTTGTTTTTTTTTTTAAATGCATCTAGGCAACCCTCTTAAATAGTTCCTTAGGCTTTTGCTGAATAATTGAATATATACTATTTTTTTTAACTATTTTGCACAGTGATATGCAAATTTATGCCCAAGGTTTAGATTTAACACATTATCATTAATTATTATAGAATTAATTAATCTATAATTCTATATGTCATTAATTAATGCATAAAAATTTATAGATAATTCTATATGCAAATGTACATTTATAAGCAATACCTCTAATCGTATATTCTATTCTTCACTAATCAAAAATTTCAGAGAAATCAAAATTACCTAAAAATTTGGCGATCCTATTCTAATGAAATATCTGATTAGTCCATCTTATATAAACCTGTGCATGATAAATTTAATCTGTATACTTCTTAGGATACCTTTAAGTAATTCTACAGCGGGGAACCACATAGATTACAGAGTTTCAAAGTGTAGGAGTGTGATTTACACTCATTTTATTATTTTCTCTAATTAGAAGTTTAGTTGCTAGAAATGTGGGCATTGATTGGTGGTAAATATCTAGGATGGGTAATAATAGGAGTTTTCAATATTTGAGAATTGCCATATTCCAGTAATGTAATTTAGCAAGTTAAACAATCCTTATATAATTTTAGAAAGAAACAAAAAGATATATTTATATAAATGACTTGGTAATAAATTGTAAAAATAATAATTATATATATATATATATATATATATATATATATATATATATATATATATATATATATATATACTTTTTTTTGCAGCAAGTATGAACTACCTACATTAGACACTGGGTAAGGCATATAACCCAAGATTATGAATCTGTAAGATTACTCTTCTATTCCCTAGCTTGTTTCTAGCCCTGTCATTCCCATTTCTGTTAATGCCACATCACCTTCACTCTCCCAGGCATGGAAGTCGGTACTTAAATGCCTTTTAGCTTTTCTCTCTACCTTTTCTGTGATATACTGAATCCCCTTGGCTGTTTAAGACTCTGATTCTTAGTGTGTTTACCCTACACACATCTGCCTTTCCTATTCAGTTCTAATTTCTTCTCATCTGAGTGATATTCACTGATTGTCTCCTCATCTCTGAATCCCTTTTTCTCCTTTCTTCATTCATGCTATACCTTATAGGATTAATTTCTTTGAAACTTATACTTTAACATAATCCTCTTCTATTCAATAACCTTCTATAACTTTCCATTGAATAGACAATTATTAAAATTGTTCAGCTTGGCATTGATCTGAATTTTCTTCCACTTCCCCATTCATGCCTGTCTGCTCTCCAGAGGATTCCCACCAGGGTCTCTTTAGCCTTTGCCCACAGGCTGGTCACTACTGAAAATGCTTTCCCCACAGATGTGGGAACTTTTGCTGTTTCCTACAGCTGTAGGTAATGTCTCCCTTCTCTGGCAGGATATTTCCATCTCCTAATAGCAGTAATACTCTGTTATTTCCACATGTGCTTTTCTTTTCTTGGTGGACTGACTTACTCTGTGCTCTCTGAAGGTAGGTATCATGCCATAGTCATCATTGTGTGATTCATAGAACCTAACCAATAGCAGGGTAGAAATTAATAAATATGTGTTGGCCGAAACCAGTTTGGTTCAGTGGATAGAGCATCAGCCTGCCGACTGAAATGTCCCAGGTTTGATTCCAGTCAAGGGCACGTACCTTGGTTGTGGGCAAATCCCCAGTAGGAGGTGTGCAGGAGGAAGCTGATGGATGTTTTTCTCTCATCAATATTTCTAACTCTCTATCTCTCTCCCTTCTTCTCTGTAAAAAATCAATAAAATATATTTTAAAAAACAAATACGTGTTGGATGGCTTCATATATACTCATTTAGAATATTAGAAAGAATATGTCCTTTAGAAATAAAATTTAAATTAAAAAAAACTCATAAATAAAATTAACCCTTAGGTTGCAATTATAATCTATTCCCATCTCTTACATTTTATTTGTCAGATAAATGTAGGATATCATAGAGTTTTATAGCCATCTTTCTTAAATCAGGTGTCTCTGTGAAGACGTTGTGAAGATTAGTTAATAATTTCAGTCTAAAACAAAAAACTAAAAAGTACTTTTATATGTATTTTTCAATCTAATTGCAACAAAATATAAACTTACTAGTAGTCAATAAAATTGTGATGAAATAGTAATCATTAGAAAAATTTTCTTTAAAGAATTCTTTTAGATGTGATTTTAGAGATTTAACATTTTTCTGTGAAAAAAAAGGCTTTTAAAAATGTCCTTGTTAGAACTGTAAAAGGATAATAAAAGGCTTGAAGATAAATTCATTTGAGCAACCCCCTGCTTTAAGAGGACTATATAGAAGTCTATGAACAGAAAAGAGGCCATGTATTAGATCTGACACCTTTTGTGGGAACCACCTGGCGGGTCTAACAAGCTCAGGAAACAAAAGTAACCACACAAGGTGGTCTGATCACAAATTTCTAACTGGACAGATCAGAGTGTGTAGTCACATCCCAGGCCTATAGCTGCCTTAGCAAAGATCAATCTTTCCTTAAATGAGTCCTATCCATTGTTCTTATGCATTTAGGATAGCATATCTTTGAAATGTTAAAGTAATTTTCTTTTCCTACCCAGCCAAGACACTTCCGCAGGCTCCAGAGCATAAGACCACAGAACCCCTCATTGTTATCTTGTTCCACACATGCCACCTCTGTGTGCTGTAATGTTAACTATCCTGTCCCCACCAATCTAAAAAATATATGTTTCCCCATTTTGACTTTTTTTCTTCTTTTATTGTTTAAAGTATTACCAGAGATTTCTCTGCTATGCTTTTTCTCCTCATGTCTTCACCTTTGATGCTAATGTATGAGCTGCAAAACTGCCATTCTTGAGAGCATTTGAGATCTTGCTCCCCACACATGTTGTCAGTTGGCTCAAATAAACTCATAAATTTCTCTACAGGTTTGGACATTTCTTATGTCAACAAGCCCAAAGGGAAAGATAGATAATTTTCAAAATAGGGAAGGGAGACAATACACCTGAACTTGATTTTAAGGTTCCTTTATACAGGCTAATGTTTAAACATAGTTTAGAGTTGAAAGTATCCTTTCCCTATTTAAATGTTCTGTACTTCATTTTCATAAACATTTATAGTCTACTATAAATTATCTCTTTTATCTGTGCTCATACTAAGATTTTTAATGAAATTCAATCCACAGTAATATTAGCTTATATAAGACTTGAATTATTAAAGAATTTACCACAGTGTGCTTCAAATAATTAGTTTCCTGAGTGCATTTACAATACCATTTGATTTATATTTCTCAGCAACATATTTGTTATACAAAGTGGGATATACCTGAAATTAGATGTCAGGTTACATGGAATCTATGTCAAATAAAATGAATAAAGTATTTTAAAAACTCACCACAATTGCAATAAATACAATAAAAGCTCTGGAACCTAGAATCTGTTGAAATTAATAGGGAGAGAAAAAGAGACTAGTAATCATTGAAAATTGACCTTACTGGCTGTTATAACATGTGAGTTACTAGTGGAATCAGATAACTTATCTGATTAAAACCATAGACATCCTATCCAGATGCCTTTTAAAAATATTCAGATAGTTAATTCTGTATAATTATAATACTGGGATAAAGGCTTTGAAGCAATTGTTAATTTTTATTGTAATATTTCACTCTACTGAAGTATTGCTCTATGCAAATAAACTCAGGCTTCCTTTCTCTCTCTAAACATATTATATTGGAACATCCATTTCAATTGTCAGATGTAGATTTTGAAAACTAAATGCTACCAAGTAACTACAGCATATCTTTTATCCATCCTGTTTTCATCTGAAATTGTGCCACTATATCTGGGCATGGCATTGATTTCTGAATAAGCAGTCCAGTTGAGATGTGATCAGTTATATAGACAGGCTTACTGCACTTTCTTATATCTGAAACATCCCTGGAGGCTCTTATAATTTTTCAGTGTCATGGAGTCTAATCTTTATGGATCTTGTCTAAAATTAGAAAACACAGGATACCATGATTGCCTACAATATAAAATATTTACAAGTGCAAGTAAAACTACATTTGTTTACATAGAGAAGCACTTCACAATAAAATGCAAAATCAACTACCTTCTCTATAGTGACCTGCTTTTTTAAAAATTACCAAATATGGAAAAAGTTTAAATTTTCTATTTAATTTTTGAGGTCACATTTCACAACACTTAAGCTATTATTCTAATATATTGTTTGTTTCCATCTGAGGTGAGTATTTACAGCTCAATAAAACTTGTAATACTTCTCAGTGTAGTAAATTCTAAAATTGCAGGTGTTGCCTTGACATCTTCTAGCCTCACAAAGCCCCAAAGGCTCCACCATGAGTACCCCTGCAATCACCAGACCTGACATCACTACCCCCAGGGGAAAGGATACCCACCCAGCTAGTTCCCCTGTCACTCCATTTAGTTCTCAGCCTAACAAGTTCCACTGGTCTGCCAGCCTAGGAATATTTCAAACAAGTCAATCATAGCCTACGCCAGGGACCAGAGCTGACCTTTCTTCTTGTTCCTATAGAGTCTACTCTTCACAGCTTCTCCTTGGTTGTTCTGCTCCTGAGTGCAACCCCTATGTGGCTCTGGATGGCATACGGTGTCCTCCTCCCTAGACTCTGAGTGAAACTCTATTATTCTGTGACTATAAATATGCATTTATTCCGAAATAATTAGAACTATTGGAATTTCTTGATGATTTCTGTGTAAGTTGTCTCTTAGCCTTGTTTTCATTGTTGCTAGTAACTATCCATCTCTTCAATTTAAAGAGTAAGTTGTGCATTACCAGACCATTTCTTGTGTTTAAAACATCAAAAGACCTAAGTCAACTGTGATGATGATATATAGAACCTCAACAATCTCAAAAATCACTAAGTACTTAAAGAAAAGATGGCTCTTCTAACATAGATGATCGCTGAGTTTCGGGATTTTAGTAAGAAGATTAACAATGCTCTCACGAGAGGAATCCAAGATGGCGGCATAGGTAAACACCTACACTGCTGCCTTGTACAACAATTTCAAAACTACAACTAAAAGACAGAACAGACATCATCCAGAACCACAGGAAAGATGGCTGAGTGGAAATTCTACAACTAGAAGGAAAGAGAGGGGCTCACAGAAACCCAGAGGAGTTGCAAAAAGCTGAGGTACGGAGACACGTGCATGGAGAGAGCGGGTGCCAAAGTACCTGGCTAGCTTTCTCTGGCTGGAGGGAGACAGAGCCTCCCAACTGCACCACTTCTAACTCCACTAAACCCCAGTTTCAGGCAAAACCCTGGAGACCCAGACTCATATGGTCCCAGAGCCCAGGGGAGCCAGAAAGGCAGCAGTCTAGAGGCACTGCGAGAGAGGGTGCACACACAGGGACTGCTCCAGCAATTACTCAATCATGTGAGACTCAGGGGCCATGGAAGGCAGGGCCGACTGGAAGGCAAGGCAGTCCATTAAGCCCTGAGACTCCACCCATCCCAAGCTCAACAGAGAGGCTTTGGCAGTTTTGCAAGTCTTGTATCATAAGGCTGAATCAAACACAGAAGTTCTCCTGGCATAGTGAAAATATGGAGACAAAGGAAGAGATCACAAACAAAAGAAATGGAGGAAAACAAACAACTGGATACAGAGTTCAAAACCACAGTTATAAGATTTTTCAAGAATATTCTAGAAAAGATGGATAAATTTAGCAAGACCCAAGAGGAGATGGAAAAGGAGCAACTAGAGATGGAAAAGGACCAACTAGAAATTAAACATACACTAACTGAAATAAAAAATATTATTCAGAGACCTAACAGCAGACTAAAGGAAGGCAAGAATCAAGTCAAAAACTTGAAATATAAAGAATCAGAAAACACTCAACTGGAAAAGCAGAAAGAAAAAAGAATCCAAAAATGTGAAGATAATGTAAGGAGCCTCTGGGATAGCTTCAAGCATACCAACATCAGAATTGTGAGGGTTCCAGAAGAAGAGAGAGCAAGATACTGAAAACCTATTTGAAGAAATAATGACTGAAAACTTCCCACATATGGTGAAAGAAATAGACTTACAAGTCCAAGAAGCACACAGAACCCCATATAAAAGGAATCCAAAGAGGATTACACCAAGGCACATCATAATTAAAATACCAAGACCAAAAGACAAAGAGAGAATATTAAAAGCAGCAAGAGAAAAACAGTTCATTACCTACAAGGGAGCACCCATACGACTATCAGCTGATTTCTCAACAGAAACGATGCAGGCCAGATGGGAGTGGCAAGAAATATTCAACGTGATGAATAGCAAGAACCTACAACCAAGAATACTCGATCCAGCAAAGCTATCATTCAGAATTGAAGGACAGATAAAACCTTCACTGACAAGAAAAAGCTAAAGGAGTTCATCAACTCCAAACCAGTATTATATGAAATGCTGAAAGGTACTCTTTTAAATATATTTTATTGATTTTTTACAGAGAGGAAGGGAGAGGGATAGAAAGTCAGAAACATCGATGAGAGAGAGACATCGATCAGCTGCCTCCTGCACGCCCCACATTGGAGATGTGCCCACAAGCAAGGTACATGCCCCCGACCGGAATCGAACCTGGGACCTTTCAGTCTGCAGGCCGACGCTATATCCACTGAGCCAAACCAGTCTCGGCTGAAAGGTACTCTTTTAGAAGAGAAAGAAGAAAAAGGTAAAAGATAAAAATTATGAACAACAAATACGTATCTATCAACAAGTGAGTCTAAAAAGTAAGTGAATTAAAAATTTGGTCAACAGAATGAACTGGTGAATATAATAGAATCAGGAGCACAGAAAGGGAGTGGACTGATAATTCTCAGGGGGAAAGGGGTGAGAGTTGTATAGGGAGAGACTGGACAAAAGTCATACACCTATGGATGAGGTCAACGGGAGGAAGGTAAGGGTAGAGGGAGGGGTGGGAGCTGGGTAGAGGGAGCTATAAAGGGGAAAAAAGAGAAACAAATGTAATAATCTGAATAACAAAGATTTAATTAAAAATAAAATAAAATTTATTTTAATAAAAAATAATAATAATGCTCTCTCACATTATGCTTTTAACAGTTATCCCAAAATTCAGAGACACCCCCCCACCCCGCACCCTAGAATCTTTAAAGTTATAAAACTAGGAAAGTTGTTAATGATAATCAGGTGGTCTCCAAAGAGTTCATATGTCCCTTTTGAGTGAAAAAATGACTTAGATAACAGAGCAAGATCAAATTTCTATTTAGTTGCAGAGCCATATTACCAAACTTTGATGAATACACAGCCTTTGTTAGCATAAGCGTGGCAACTCAAGTGGGATCTGCAAACTGAGATTTAACAGTGGAGAAAGAGAAATAAGCTCTTGATAATAAGCCACAAAAAATCAGGGCTAAATGTGTAATCAAAACAGGCACCCATGATATCCCCAAATTAAAAATCATTGAAAGAAGCAGTGGATGGTGGCTCAGCAGACATTTTTCCAACATCACTCATTTACATAACCTACTTCATTGGGAGATGAAAAGGGTCCTTCTATTTCATCAACATCAGCATCACCTTTACAAAAATATTTCCATATAATTCTTCACACATATATCTGTTGCACAGTCCACAGTATGACAGTGTGAGTGTTTCTATATGAGTACATTCCACCTAAGTGCAACTTTCTTGAAGCAAAAATTGTGTCTAATTTGTATATGTTCTCCAATCAGCGGCAGTCATTTATAACATTCAAAAATAAATAAATTTATGATTTATCAGTTACTCTACTTTATATTTAGTGAGCATAATAAATAATCATTCTTATTCATCTAGCAAGAGTTTTCATAATATCCCTGATGCACACAGTAAAAGATAAATTCCTATTGCCTTTAAGTCAGAGATATGTTATTCTTTGCACTGTCTTATTTGGCATTATGTTTTCTAAAACCCAAAATATTATACATCTTTGTTTTTGTTTGATACTCTTCTCCAGCCTTGTACCTTCATAGTGTCTTTTGAAGGTTCTTGTTCCACTGTTGGTGCCTTAGGTATTGATGTTCCTCGGGTCCTTCCCTATGCCATCTTCTATTCTTATTCTAGGTATTTTTTTTTGAGTAATTTTATCATTTCCAATACTTTACTATCCACCAGCTATTGAATATCAAGTATTTTATTCCAGATCATATCTGTCTTAAATCTGCTTATTAGAATCTCTGCTGTATCCCATGAGCTCCTCAAACTCAGCAGATACAAAACTGGGCTTATCATCCCCCACCCTCCACCCCAAACCAGCTTTCCCACATGTGTTTCCTCTTCTTAGAATCAGTAACTATATTCACTCCAGCTTATCCAATCTGGACTCCTTGCTATCATTCACTTACCTGTTTACAATAAAACAACAAGTTCAGTCTGGCCTTCTGATCTTTCTCAAATCTTCCTATTCTCTTCATTCCCACAGCTCTCCTTGCTCTTGCTGACATCACTGTTATATATGCTCTTCTCTCCTTTTAGTTAGCTAATCAATGCAAGGGCTGTGCTCAGCAAATTCTAAGCAAATAAGCTGAATATTTACAGATTTAGGTTGATAATTTCATACATATTTTTAAAATTATATGTTTAAGCTTATGAATAATTGACAAACCCTTGGGAAAATACATCTATAAATTCAGATCTCTTCAAGCTTTAGAACTATGCTTCCATTTCATTTTACAAGTATTAAAAGCTGAATAATTTTATGGGCACAATACCAGAATAGGCTGCTGAAACATTTTAAATAAGTTCATTGGAGGAAAATTCATATATTTTATGAAATATATAATTATATATGTGTGCTTACATGTTTCTGCATATATATATATATATATATATACACATAAATTAAATATATTTGTTAGACTTTAATTACTAAAGTTTGTTCCTAAGATAAATCTCTGTTTCAGAATAGGGAGGATATTTTTTCCAGTGTATAATGACTAAAATGCAAGAAGCCACATATTACATTGCTCCTACTACATTTTTTCCTAAAATTTGAAAGATCTCTGTTTTGCTGTTGGCTACTGGGTGTTTCTAATACAATCAAGTTTCTGTGTGATGGATAATTTAAAATTTGAATAAAAAATTAGTTTTACCTGGCATCAGATTCCCTATGTATAGCTCATAGAAAAAAAAAATCTAACAGATCATAGATTTCTTATATACAATAGTTTATGAGTACCATGTAGCACCTTTCTTTTCCCTCACAGATTAAAAATTAGCAGTGACAAAATAATAATGTATAAATTCAAAATTTCTCTCAGAAAAGATTTGTGACAATCCTTCAGAGTAGCCTGAATTTAATTCTCCTGGTTTTGAGATCACTTTGGGTAGTTCTAAGGAGTACAAAAGCAGTGACAATATAGGAAGCAATTCCTAAAACACATAATACTTATAATTAATTAAAATTCACCTTCTCAGCATAGGCTACCATGGAGATAGAATTGAACCTCACAACATCCTGGTTGGCCCCGGAGGATGACTAGCCAGAGACAGGTAAGATTCCTCAGGGAAGGCACAACCTAAGACAGGCACAGTCGCAGAGGGGCCATCAGGAGAAAATTCGGAGGTCAACAGAGATAGGGCACAGAGCCTCACACCCCCACCCCAAAAAAAAAACTTACAAAGGTCTGAACCCTCACCCCTTCTGAGGGAGGTCTCCTACCCCTATGGTTACTTTGCTTCCCATGCTCAGCACAGATCGGGATCCAGGTAACAGACAGAAACATGCCGACAGCAGCTGCCCAGTATCTAAATTCAGCCTAGCACTAGGAATGCTCAGTGCTTACTCAAGAATGCAAATAAACCTTTCCACTAATATTTACAGGGTAATCTAAGATTGTTGGTAGAGTATTAAATTTGACAGTAAAAGAATCATCAAGCTTTCAGATTAATTTAAATTGGTGAATTGAAATAAGTGAACACCCAAGAAAATTTAAGTGTACTGGACAAAAAGCTGTTTCTAAAGTATTAATTAAAACTTCTATTGAGAGCTCATCTCATAGTAAAATTGCTTAACATTCAATGAACATAAAACAGGCATATTAGTGTGCAAAATTAAAACTTAAAGTTATCAAGATTGCATTAAAAAACTTTACAAAACTCTCCATTAATCAAAAAAGGGGGGAGAGTAGGATAATATCATGTAAGGGAAATTGTCTGATAAGTAAATTACATCTAGAAAATTTTCACTTTAGAAAATTAATTTTCATTTGTAATACTAACAGCAAGACACCCATGAAAAACACACATGGTGTCAAAATAAGCCAAAGGAAAAGTAGGTAGGCAAAAATAAAAAGGACCCCAAGTCAATTTTATAGAAAAGATTCCTTTATTAACTCTTGGTCGAGAATATGCTTATATACTTTCAGAAAACAACTCCAAGACCAAGTGGACTCCTGCAACAGAGAGGAACTGACAGGTCTGCTCCAACCACGAAGACAAGAGGAGAAACAGTCCAGAGATGGAAAACCCTGACGGTGCCTTGCCCTGTGAGCAGTCAGCAGCTGTGCGTCGCTACAGGATGCCTAGGACCAAACCAGAGAGGGTCAGACTGGCATTGCCACCATTTGTCCACTATCCAGATACCATTGATAATGTGTACACAGAAGGAACTGTTTGACATTGAAACTGGGACTCAAAACTATTGGACATTGAAATTGGGACTCAAACATTTTTTTGCTCTTATAAGTTTATTTCTAGCCTGCAGAGGCAAGATGTTTTTAAAGACAAGAATCAGAGGGGCGGGGGGAACGGGGACCAGATACAGAGGCAAAGAAGCAATGAACAGACTGTCATGCTACAATGGGAAGGCAGGGGAGGTGGAGGGGGCGGGGAGCTGTAAGAGATCAACCGAAGGACTTGTATGCATGTATGTAAACATACCAATGGATACAAGGCTTGGGGGTGGGGGTGGAGACAATTGAGGGCATGTACTGGGGCGTGGGGAAGGCAGGGGGAGGGCAATAGAAAAAAAAAAGAACAAAAATAAATAAAAATATAAAAATAAATCAATAAATAAAATTCACCTTCTCTTGTAAACACGTGGTAGGCTACACTTCTCAGAGATAAGGTGGTGTTAAGAAATTGAGCATTCCTCAGAGAAGAATGTTGGAATTGGTTACTGAATGTGGGTGCCCTTCAGAGCCTTTGCAGTGTCCAGGATGCATTTCACCACAGGGGCCCAGGATGATCTTCACTGGCTGAAGTGATGTCATTCACAACAGTGATCCTAACCCTGTGAGGACTGACATGCTGGAATATAGATGAACTTGTTGAGTATTCTTTCTTTATTTTTCTGGTTTATCTCCACTTCTCAATTGTGCTATTGGCTTTAAAAACTGTTACTTAATTTGAGGAATTCAAAATTCCTAGTTCGAACCCTAGCTCATTTCTAAAGTGAGATTTGCTATTGGTCCCATATTTGCTTCATTGTCTTAAACGCATGTCCTAAATCCTACCTCATATTAAATATTCATCTTTATCTCTAAGGACATCAGCACTCCAGAGAGAGGAGAATTTTCTGCATCATAATATGCCATTAGGCTAAATTAGAAAACAATGAGTTGGTTTATCATGCTGTTTAAATTTGAAATTCTTGGGTTCTTATTACCACATTTTACTGTAATTATTTGGTTATTCCCTTTCTTCCCCAACTACCCCATGCCTCCTGCTGCCCTATACAGTTAGTTTCTTAAACACAAGGTGCAGGTCATAGGCTGTTTTTGTGTATCTGACCCAACAGAAATGCAAGGTTTGAACTTCTTTTCAAATTGCAATTATTGTAAACTAGAGGCCCAGTGTACAAAATTCGTGCATGCGAGTGGGGGGGTGCTGTCCTTCAGCCAAGCCTGCTTCCTCTCCAATCTGGGACTCCTTGAGGGATCGGGCCTAAATGGGCAATCAAACATCCCTCTCACAATCCAGGACTGCTGGCTCCCAACTGCTCACCTGCCTGCCTTCCTGATTGCCCCTAACTGCTTCTGCCTGCCAGCCTGATCACGCCCTAACCATTCCTTTGCCAGCCTGATTGATGCCTAACTGCTCCCCGATAGCCTATTTGCCCCTAACTGCCCTCCCCTGAAGTCCTGGTCACCCCTAACTGCTGTTCCCTGCAGGCTTGATCACCCCCAACTGCCCTCCCTTGCAGGCCTGGTCCCTCCCAACTGCACTCCCCTGCTGGCCTGATTACCCACAACTGCCCTCCCTTGTAGGCCTGGTCCCTCCCAACTGCCCTCCCCTGCTGGCCATCTTGTGGTGGCCAGCTTGTGTCCACATGGGAGCAGGATCTTTTGACCTCATGGGGGCAGTCATCTTGTGTGTTGGAGTGATGGTCAATCTGCATACTACTCTTTTATTAGATAGGATAGAGGACCGGTGCATGTGTGGGGGCCAGCTGTTTTGCCCTGAAGGGTGTCCCAGATCAGGGTGTTCCCTTGGGGCATGAGGTGGCCTGGATGAGGGGCCTGGAAGAGGGGCCTGTGGTGGTTTGCAGGCTGGCCACCCCCCCTGGCGACTCTAATTGAGACCCTGGCATCTGCGATTTATTTATCTTCTACAATTAAAACTTTGCAGCCTGGAGCAAAACCAAGCCTTCTGCTCACTCTGTGGTGGCAGCCATTGAAACTTTGTTGCCTTAAGTGGAGGCCTGGGCCCATCGGGGTTTGCAGAAAGCTTGGCTTCGTCCATCACCAGGGGCAACCCAAGCCTCCCTCCTGCTTTCTCTGTGGCCATAGCCATCTCAGTTGGGTTAATTTGCATACTTGCTCTGCTTGGCTGGTAGGCTTGGCTATTGGGCATGGCTGGTGAGTGTAGCAGAGGTACGGTCAAATTGCATATTACTCTTTTATTAGAGAGGATAGGATATCATCAAAATGTGTCCTCAAAAAGTAAGGAAAGATCTGGATAAACTTTGAAAATAAGAGTTAAACTGTTATATAACACTAGAGTCTCAATGCATGAAATTTGTGCAAGGGGCTTGGCCCTCGCAGCCATGGCCCTTGCAGCCGCAACAGCCTACCTCAGCCCTCACAACCCTGGTTTCATCCAGAAAGTCATTTGGGTGTCTGATCTAATTAGCATATTATGCTTTTATTATTATAGATTACATTTTGAAATTCTAGAGTTACTCTGAAATATCTCATCTAAAAAAATCTCAATGAAAATTACACACACACACACATATACTAGTATATATTCTATAATAATATATATGACCACACTATGAAATGCACTGGTGCCAGGTCAGCTAAGGCAGATGCGATGCAATTGGTCAGGGGTCGGGAGGCCCCATTTTCCACCCATGATCACCCCACAGAGGGAGTTCCAGGCTACCTTCTGCCCAGAAATGAATTTTGGAGCCCCAGCCGAGCAGGCAGGGCCTCCCTGTGTGTAGTGATCAATAGTGGAGCCCCACTGGGTAGGAAGGGCCTCCCTGTGCATGGATAACCATCACAGGGCCCCACAATCTATCACCTCAAAGAGGGAAGTCCTGGTCACTGGCCAACAATGCTGTGGCAGATGGGTGAGGCTGGCCAGCGATCGCCCCACAGAAGGAGGCCCAAGTCAGCCAAACAATTGCACCCCATGCCTGTTGCCAGCAGAGGGAGGCAACAGGTGACAAGGGAAAGGGGCAGGGTCATACTGATGGCAAGCAGTGGGGCGGGTTCAGCTACTGGCAGCTGGGGGAAGGAAAGCCCCCATAAGCCTTGATTGCCAGCCAGGCCTAGGGACCCTACCCTAGGGGTCCTGGATTGAGAGAGGGCACAGACTGGGCTGAGGGACACCCCCTGTGCATGAATTTCATGCACGGGGCCTCTAGTATATGTATATGGAGAGAGAGAGAGAGAGAAAGAGAGAGAGAAATCTGTTGATGTCCCCTTTTCTCCCCATTGACTCCTTCTAACCCACACTTGCCCCCCACTCCAGACCTTCACCATAATATAGTCTTTGCCCATAGGTTATGCAAATATGCATACAACTTCTTTGATTGCTCTCTTCCCACCCACCCATTACCTATCCTTGACTTCCCTCTGAGATTTCATGGTCTGTTCCAGCTTCTGTGTCTCTGGATCTATTGTGTTCATCAGTTTATTTTGACCTTTAGATTCTACATATAAGTGAGATCATGTGATAGTTGTCTTTCTCTGACTGGTTTATTTCACTTAGCATAATACTACCCAATTTCCTCCATGATGTCTCTTTTTTACTGCTGCATAGTATTCCATGGTATAAATGTACCACAGCTTTTTAATCCACTTATCTACTGATGGACACTTAGGCTAATTCCAGATCTTAGCTATTGTAAATTGTGCTCTATGAAATAGGGGTGTATATATTCTTTCTGATTGGTGTTTTGGGTTTCTGATGATATATTCCTAGAAGTGGGATCACTGGGTCAAATGGCAGTTCCATTATGGAAAACAGTATGGAGTTTCCTTACAAAATTTATATTTTAATTAGACAAATTTATATGCTAATATCTAATTTTGGCTAATAGTTCAAGTAATCACAAAAAAGATAAGTTATTTGATAAAACTTATAAAGTATTTGTCAAAAAGTTTCTTTGAATTAAAATATTTGTTTTGCAATATTTATACATTTTAATACAAGAACTTAGAAATGTATACTATACTCTGCTAAGCCAAATTTTCTTAGATACTACCAGGCAACTTGATAACTAAAAAGAGAATGTTTTCTTAATTAATAATGGTAAGGTTTTAACAACGCAACAACAAAACAACAACTACAAAAGTTAATTTTAAAAATGGGCAACGGGCTTTAATATCTAGTATTTCTCTAAAGAACATATACAAATAGCCAAAAACCATATTAAAAGATGCTCATATCACTAAACATCATGGAAATGTAAGTCAAAATCACAATGCAATATCATCTCACACCAATCAGGATGGCTGAGATCAAAATAACAAATGCTATATGATCCTATTATGGGAGGGTCCTGGAGTAGCCAAATTCATGGAGACAGAAAGCAGAATGGTGGGTGCCAAGGGCTGGGTGGAAGGGACAATAGGAGTTATTGTTTATCAGGTATATAGTTGCTGCTTGGAGTAATAAAAATGATTGGAAATGGATCCTGGTGATGGTTGTACAACATAGGGGTGGGCAAAAGTAAGTTTATAGTTGTAAGTACACAAAACACAGAGTTTGTTCTGGTACTATTATTTATTTCTTATTGTATTGTCCATACAAACAATTGTAAACCTACTTTTGCCCACCCTTGTATTGTAAATATACTTAATGCCACTGAATTCTACACTTAAAAGTGATTAAAATTATAAACGTTGTATTTTATGTATTTTAGCACAATTCAAACAATTTTTTTAATATTGAGGTCTGCAAAGGAAAATCCATTATTTTCAAATTTATTAACCATAAAATACTAACATTATAGACCCAATACTATGTGCCAGGCCCTAAGAAGTTTTATGTATATTAGATGATTAATTCTAACCACAATCTATGGGCTATATTGGTATTATCCACAGTTGGTGTATAATGAAATAGGCATGAAGAAGCTACACATTTTCTAAGAATACACCTCTGGTGGATATTGAGCCTGAGATTCAAATGTGAGCAGTCTGGTTCATCAGTGTGTAGTCTTAGCATCATTAGCTTTTCCAATTCAAGTCTATAAGATCTTTATCCAAGATCATACATGTGGTAAATATTATTTCATTTATACTTTTATTCACCAATTTGTGTCTGTAATGTACAAAAAATAATTAAAAATCACAGTTTCTTTAACAATGTAGTCTTCATCTATCATATGAGCTGAGGAAAGAGTGCTTTTCTGTAAGTCAAATACTGCATGCAAAATCTGACTTCTTATTTTAAATATATTTTTTATTGATTTCAGAGGGGAAAGGAGAGGGAGATGGAAACATCAATGATGAAAGAGAACCAATGATCAGCTGCCTCCTGCACACCCCCTACTAGAGATGGAATCCACAACCTGAGCATGTGCCCTGACCAGGAATTGAACCATGAAACCTCCTAGTTCCTAAATTGATGCTCAACCACTGACCATGCCAGTCAGGCTAAGCTGACTTCTTAAACAGGCCAGAAAATTGTAAGTCCTATATTACATATTCAAGAATAGAGCCTTTAAATTTGTAAAGTATTTTCACAGTAAAAATATGTTAGTTCGGCCTTGGTTAAGTTATGCATTCTGAGCATTCTGTAATAATTTTATTATTAATAGTAATGACAAATTATAATTGCATACTCTTCCAGCTTTCTAATGTATCACTTCTATTGTCTCTAATTTTATCCTCAATGCAACCTTGTACAAATGAGACAGGGTATTAAGCAATTTGCTTAATGGCAGATATGGGAATAAAACCCAGATTCTCTTGGGTGTGTTCAATAATTACTTGTTTATACACTGACCTCCTGGGATTCTCCTAAAGAAAAAGTGCTGTGAATCTTAGGCCACCTCATAGACTCCCTTATGTCAATTTAAGTTAAAACAAAGTTACCCATTTAAAACATTTTTGATTATGTTATAATTTTATTCATAAAACACCCCCAATTATGGTAACCAAATTAAGTAAAAAATTCAATCTCAACTCAGCCTTTGAAATCTCAAATTTTGAATGCATTACAATAATCTGTGCCACAAACAAGCTTTACCTAAAAGGATGTTAAATGAAGGCATAAATCTTATTAAAACATCAAAAAAGAAATAATGAACTATAAACTAATCAGAGATTAAAAGAACAACATTATTTTTAAATAACATATTCAAATATAATGACTATTGATAAAAATATATATGTGATAACAATTTCCAAACTAATTTTGGAGTCTGGAAGATGAAAACAAAGAAAAATTCATAGCAGATAAAGTAGAAGGAAAGACCATCTATGAAGTCCATTGAAACATCCAAAACCCAGAAAGGTGATTTTTATGTATACAATAAGATGGATATTGGAAATTCAATAAAATTGGTGTGTAGATTTATTTTATAAATAAGAGTTTAGAAACTAATATCTAAGCCAGAATTTGAGCAGAAGTAGAATTGAGGCAGAACACTATATATATCACAAGTTTTATATTTCAAAATCTGTTAACAGGCTTCAAATTATATATTTTTGTATAATTTAAGACATTTGAGACCCTGATATGCTTATTAATTAGTCCAGTGTTGGCAAACTCATTAGTCAACAGAGCCAAATATCAACAATACAACAATTGAAATTTCTTATGAGAGCCACATTTTTTAGACTTAAACTTCTTCTAATGTCACTTCTTCAGAATAGATTCTCCCAGACAGTGGTAATTTGTGGAAGAGTCACAATCAAGGGGCCAAAGAACTGCATGTGGCTCGAGAGCCACAGTTTGCCAACCATTGAATTAGCCCTAAGTCACACAGGTAGACTGAACCCAGGATTACTATACAGACCTGCCCTAATATATTCAGGGCTTGGCAAAAAGGGGGCAAACTCAAACACACACACATGCACACACACATATGCACACATACATACACACATCCCTTCATACAAGCACATGGCCACACAAGCTCTTATGCATATCTCAACTCACAAATACAAGGTATGTCCAAGCACTCTCTCTAGAATCACCCCCTCTTGTGTTCCCCTCAGAAGTAAACCTCTCCATGGTGCAGGCTTGGATGTCAAGGTAGACTCTGAGGGCAAAGGCCTCTTTGGGTAGGGTCCCAGAAACCTAGATCATAAGGTAAAAGCTGGTGTTTCGGCTCTGGAAAGGCACTTCTCCTTAACCCCAAGGATTCCTCCTGCTGTGGTGCTGTGGGGCAGGACTAGAATATATTAAAGTAGATCTTCTGAAACATGTTCATTTAGTCCAAACCTTCCTTTCCCAGGTCCAAGGGTGGGACCTTTTCTGTAATCCTCACCTAATGACATGCTTAGAGAAAGGAGACAGAGAGGGAGAGGGAGACAGAAAAGGAGAGGGAGGGGGAGAAGAAAAGGGTGAGGGAGAGGGAGAGGGAGAGAGAAACATTGATGTGAGAGAGAAACATTGATTGGTTACATTCCATATGTGCTCTGACACAACACTCTACCAACTGAGCATTTTGACAGGGCAAGAGTGGGACTTTTTATAAAGTCCCTTATATTTGTACAGGGTTTATGATAAATGAAGCAGTCTCACACATATAATCTCATTTGGTCATGAAAGGACCCCATGATATAAAAAAGGGTAGATGTCATTGAAAAAACTAAGGATCAGAGCTAATAGACTCAATGTCCCAAAGCTAGAAAGAAGCAGAGTTCAAGTCATACACTGCCTAATTCTGCTCTGTTTCCATTTCCACCATTCACTACTCCCTAAACCATTTTCCATTGTGTAAAAGACACCATGCTAGATCATAATCAAAATGAGGGTCCACAGCTTAGGACCTCAGGATTCTGGAGATATTTGAGGTGAATAAAATTGTGATTCCACATACCCTAGCACAGATTACTAATTAATCATCTTGGGCTGTCATAACAAAATACTATAGACTGAGTTGTTTAAATAACATTGCTAGAGACTTAGAGTCCAAGATCAAGATGTCTGCAAATTTGTTTTCTGGTAAGAATTCTCTTCCAGGCTTCTAAACAGCCACCTTCTTGTCTGGCTTCACAAGGCCTGTCCTCAGGGCATGGCATTTCCAGCATCGAGCATTTCCAGCATTGAGCTGTCCTTATAAGAACACCAATCTTATGGGATCAGAGCCCCACTCTTATGACCTCATCTAACCTTTATCACCTCCTCACAGGTCTTATTTCCAAATACAGTCCCATTGAAGGCTAAGACTTTAACTTATTAATTATGAGGGAACACAAATATGTTATCTATAACATAAATTCAAATAGGGAATTTCTATTATAAAAGTAATGCCCAGTAAGTCATTAACTTATCCCTCTATTAGAATTGATTAAACCGCACAAACATTGATTACCTTTTTTGTGGCAAAGTACTTGAAGAGCTTCACATTATAGATGATCTACACATAATTGCAAAAATGTTCTAAGTGTGGTGATAGACATGCATGGCATGCCATGGATGTCTGTCCCTCCTGCTGATGTCATGAGCAACACCTGGTGCCAGACACCTTCACCTCTGCCCACCAGCCCTGGGTGGGACTTCCCAGCTGCTGATATGTCCATCCTAATGATGAACTAGAGGAGCCAACTTTTATCCCAGTGGCAAACATTCTTAAAATGATACTTTATATACAATTTTATAACCTGACACATTGAACCATTATTTACATATTATAGTCAGCAAACATTTATTGTGCCAGTGCTGGAGATAAAATGGAGAACCAAACAAACAGGGGGTTGTCCTCATGAAGTTCACAGTCTATTGATTACATTGCAAGCATTTTTCCATGTCGAGGGAAACCTTTCTGCCATGATAAATTCATGCTTTGCCCACTTGTATGAAAATCTGTTCTAATATTGAACATTCATGCTGTTTATAATCAATAAGTAGATCTGATCATTGCTTACATTATCATTCTTTCCTTGAGATAGTCTTCTATCTTCACTGCTTTTAGATTTTAATATGGATTAATCTCAACATCAATGAAAGTACTTTTTACTTGACACAAGATAATATAAACACTTGTATAATGCAAAAGATTTTTATTACTTTGACAAAAGAGAGACGTGGCCAAACATATAATTGTTGAGACAGAACCGTTTCTCAAGATTCAATGGCCAATCTGCCACTCTTTTAGCCATTTAGCTTTGCAGAGATGTCTGAATCTGCTTGTTTGCTCCTTTTTAATAATAACTTTGTTGTTACTCGGCCTGGATGCTTTGAGGATTTTTTTAAAGTATTCTTACAATTAAGAGTTTGTGCAGTCTCTATCCCCCATACTGGGTTTCACTGAAATGCACATGGAAACTCTTCGATCTGCATCTTTAGATCATTTTCCACTAGTGAAATTATCAAGAATGATTCTAAATATTTGTTTGCTTTCCCCCTTATAAATAGCTATAATTCTTAAATTTACATGTCCATTCTGTAGTCTTCAGATAGGTCATCTTCTTGAAATATTTAAATTGATTTTAGTTGTTTACCTGCTTTACAGAAGTTCTTTCCAAATGCGTCCCTCAGCTAAATGTTATAATTTTCCAAATGTCAGCTCTGCCCTTCTCTGTTCCCAGTACAGATTTTAATTATTTTTCCCAATTTATCATAGTATAGAAATTCATCTTTATCTTATCTGTCTCCTATGTGCACTGTTTGCCTTTCAGTTAGCCTTTTCTCTTCTTGTCCTCTTCTGGGAATGTTCCAGGGAAGCTGAATCCTCATTTATCATACTGTTGATACCTAAATGGTTTTATTTTATCTAGCTCCTCACACAAATTATTTTCATAATTTACTTAGTCTGTCTTTTAAGAATTATGATTTCTTTACTTTGATGTGACAGTGTTTTATATAGTTCCCACATATGTTTTGTTTTTGTTGCTTTCTGCTGATTTATCTTAGTAATCAGAAGATAACTGTGTAGACATATTCAATGTTTATCAATGGACAGCAAAAGTATTCTGCCTATTAATCTGCTTTCTCTGGTTGCATGCTCTTCTTGAATCCATAGGGTCTAATTACCAGATTCCAGTAGAATTTTATCTAGAGGAGTCTTTCTAAACTTCTCATCCATTACCTAGTTCTTTTCACCACAGAATGCAGTAACAGTACAAAATGCCACCCACACACACCCCGCCTAATCTTTTCTTGTGGCAACTACATTACTAAAAATGCAATATATTTGTATCAATTATCCAACCGCAAGCTACTGTCTTCCTGGCTGTTTTGTGAGAATTTGTATTTCTGACTGTGAAGAAGTAAGAATGGTGGCCTATATACTGCTTCAAAGAGTAATGGTCATGCAAGACAATTATTTCACAAGGAAGTAGACACTGGGGGAAAACGGGTCTCCACACTTTTGAATTATTTTTATTAAGATTGGATCATTTTTGCTTTTTCAGTCCAAGTACATCTTCCTTACAATTATTAGATCTCCTTCCTGATTCCAGTAATAAGATCATTGCCAGTGTTGTTCATTTTTCTTATTTGTTTGTTTCACTGTTGTCAATTTTTAGCTTTGCATATCTCAGAGGAACTTGAAAAATTTTATATCAGGGGCTGCTAGCTACATGCTATGTTAAATCTGAGAAATAGAAAATTTTAATTTGAAATTTTATTTACACAGATAAGCACACACAGAATTCTTTTTTTTTCTTACCCTTGTGATTAGACAAAGTCTCTCAAGGTTAGGCTACTATTTTAAACTAGTTACAGGTTATGTGAATAAAGGCCTTGCCAAATCAGATCTAAATGCACAGGCCCCTTGTTGTTCAATTACTAGTCAAATCCAAGCTGTTACTGTATTATGATTTAAATGATAGAAATATTTTTATCCCTAAGGACTTATCCTTGTATGCTTTTTCAAAGACTTCTTGACCATCACTTCATGCCATCTGGGAAACACTTTAAAATTATGCCAGTTCTAAGGAAAGATTAAGGATCAATGATAATCTGTTGAACTACCTCAACTACGCACACACACAAATATATACGCACAAGTTCACACATATATGCTCACGTAAGCACTGCTGAGAGAACAAATATAAAGTTAATCAAGCATAAGCTCATCAAATGGGGGCAGGGTTATCAACACACTCCCATTAGTATGTCCCCAAGAAAATAAATAAACTACCTCCTTCAGGGACAATTGTAGTTCCATAAGGGAAGCTTGACAATATTATGAGTCACTTCAAGAAAGTCTGTCATCATGTTTAATTATATTTTCAACTATTAAAATAAAACATTCCTAAATAAAATAAGCAACAACATTTATCTTTATATTATGTGAGAAAGCATAAAAGAGAGTGTAATACCATAAATAACACCATTCATGTTTGTATCTTTATTCCCGAAATCCACTTAGGAAACCATACAACAGAGCACCATGGGAATAAAGGTTCATTTTCTGTTAGACTTTAGTAACATAATTAAAAACATGACTGTAGCACAGTTCCAGGGTTCTATTTCCAGGAGATTATATCAAAATGATACAGAATAGTTCATTTCCTTTCTTACTGCAAATATTATAATAAATTCCTTGTCACATCATTGCATAATATACCAATTAATTTTAGTGATTGGCTAAGTGATGACAATCTCTCACATAATGAATAACGTTGCACAAGAATAACATCTCATATTTATGATTGTTACTGTTTCTTTAACTTTGTTTCTTTTTTATTTTACCTCCCACAGCTAAAGGTCAGATAGTGGTTAGAATGATACAGACAAAAATAAGAGAAATGTCAAAATAAGGGATGCGAAACTTTAAAAAAATAGCCTTTTTTAAGCTTTTCATGTTTTTTTTTATACAAACAACAGAAAAGAAAGAGTAAATGTTTGCCCAGCTGGTCTGATGTGCAGTAGACTACATGGCAAACAAGCATCTGGATTTTTGAAGGGTACCAGTACTTATTCCAAAGCCTGGCACATTGTAGGTACTCAAAAGTTATTAAATGAACATTAATTGATCAATTACTTTTGTTTTAGAAGCTTCTATTCAACAAGAACATCTAATTCATTAACCAAAAATACATTTATTGGAATTGTTTCTGTAAATTTTATTTTCTTCCTGGCTATGTTCCCCTATCTTTTTGAATGAGGCAAACCAGATTGTCTAACATCACAGATACTTCTAATTTGTATTTGTGTCCTATTATGTACCTCACTAAAGGCATATTATCTTCCTGTAGCCCTGCACTTTTTATTTTAAAAAGCCATGGCAATCCCATTTAAATTATTTTAACCTATTCACTTAGGGTAGTGATAATGGCAGAGCCTCCTGGGCTCTGTAACATAATAGCATCCCTTTATCACACCGAATGGTTGATTAGAGCCTGCTTGTTCAGAAGATGTAGTTTTACCTTGGTGAGGCCACCTCTCCAGGGCTTTCCACTCTGTTTGGGGACTCTTCTGTCATTTTAATGTTTAAGGGTTTGTTTGTTTCTTGTGAAATGGACTTTCACTTAATTTTAACATTATTTACATTATTTATTATCAGGAGACAAATTGAAGACTGGGGGATTGAGAACAGTGCACTGTGCTTCAGAACTGCTCTGCAGTCTGTGGCAAACCCGTATCACTGTGAACATGCAGTCCCTCTGAGTCATCCCACAGACTCTCGCTCAAAAGCACACTGCTGCTTTCAGTTATAGAAAAAAATAGAAAAATAATGCTTGGTCTCTTTCAAACTTGAATTTCACAAATCCAACTGCTCTACCATTCTTAATAGACTTGCAGACTCTGCCATTTCCCTGTGTCTTTTTCATCTCTGGGTTCTGGCCCAGGACTAGAAAACACAGCAGCTTAGGCTTGAGGATGTGGTACCCAATTCTGAGTGAGATTAAGCCCTAGCTCCTCCTGGCTCCTGACTTCATCCTAAGGCCCACACTCTGTTCTGAAGCCTGTGGCGATTCTATGCCCCATACTTCCATCTCAGAAGGAGGGAACTTTTATGGAATCTCAGTGAACAAAACACCTGTGGTCTCAGCCTCCTTTTGGGTTTAATTCTCTGGTCTGTTTTGTGAATCCAACAACTGGAGTTATGCTTTTTCTGGCTGCTCCTCCTCACTATCTAAAAGGGACTTTTGTTATCAATCAAATTCACCTTCAGAAGACGTATGAGATAATGACAAATCTAATGACACAAAAGGGGCTTAAAAAACAAAATGTTATTTTTTTTCAAAAGCAATATAATTTTCATAAATTAAACATATGATGACTGAAAAAGTATGATATTACTTAATTGATGTAACTTCAGAAAAGGAAGGTCATATTATTCTAAATTGAATTTGATAAGGATTGATTGACCGATCTCAGCTTCCATTCAACCACAGGCATCAGAAACACCTTTGTATTTTTTCAAGTCACTTCTGAAATCAGACAAAAGGAAAGCAGTTACTAAACAGTAATGTAAAGGGTCAGTCAGTGTAACTAACAAAAATCTTGTCATTTTCAGATCAATCAACAAAACCCAAAGGCTACAAACATGTCTTCCTTAACAACATCAACGAGTTGAAGTATTTCATTAGAAGTAAAATACAATGATCAAGAAATATGAAAAAAAAATGCTGTGGATAATTATAAAAAACTAAATACCTATAAAACCACCTCCCAGTAACTTTGCCATGGATTAGATTGATCTGGAGCTGTAGGCTTTCAACAGCCCTTGAAATGGTGACATTATTTACATGTCAGCCTTCAGAGAACACTTTATTCCAGTGAGAATCAGCAAAGAATATAGAAAAATCAATGGGGCTGAATTCTTCCAAATTTAGGCAGACTGCAACACAAAGACACCCTTACTGGTAACACATCCAAATGAACTCCATCCAAAATCAAACCTTTGTGGGTAAAAAAGCTAATGAATAAATTCCAGCACTACTTTTTTTCTGGTATGCAAATTTTACTTGGCAAAAGAAAATTTCTGTATAACAAAAATCTCATTGAATTTAGTGAAATCTATGCAGCAGCCAAAAGTCAATACAATTTAGATGCCAAATGTTACAATCACTTCATTGTTTGATTGACTTCAAAAACTAACCCACAAAATATCCTTGATCTCTGTTCAGTTCCTGGGAATTTCAAAAAAAAAATTTAGCTAATGGCTTAGTAATATGCATTTATACTTATTTTATTCAGAACTGGAAAATATTAAAGTCATTGACATGTGAATTTTGAATAAAATCATAAATGATTTTTCTCCAAATATAGACTGAATACAGTAAAACTTCATGCATTCTTTTAATATCAGAGCTGTTTATTCAAACACTAGGCTCAAAACACTTGATTCTCTCAACTTTGTGATCACCTCATTTGAAGCCATAGGTAGCATGTAATAATGTAAGAATCTAAACAGGATGCTGAGATATCTATAATTCCTCATTAATTAAATCTTGACCTGAAACATAAATTAAAAGAAACTGGTCAAAACATTTGAACTATTTCTGCTTTTCTGTGTATAGCTTCCGATTTGTCTTTGGTCTGTGTTTAAAAACAGAACAAAACTTCACACTAATTTTTAAGATAACTAAAATCAGATCTCACTTCTTATTAATAAATCCTTAGATTCCATACTGTCATGCAAATAGGCTTCCCTACTGGAGATACTAGGACCTGCTATGAGGTTGGCTGCCTGTTAGAACAAGGCCTTCAAGGGTTTCAGTTCTAAGCTGCAGAAATTTCTTCTCATTTCACTTACCTAGGTTTTAGAGAATTATGTAATTTTAAGTAACAATCTGTATCAATCTGACTTTCTCAGACTAGTTTTGTTTTTAATACTCTCTATCCTTAGCATCTAGTAGGATGCCTAGCCTGTTTTAGCACCTGATAAATATTTAATAAATGAACAAGCATGTAAAATGAATAAATATCTTAGCTAAATCTTGTTATTAAGTGATGGACAGCTTTTTAAAAATTCATATCCTTGAAAAAAGTTCCTACAAAAATAGGGGCTATAGTTTCCAGCTGTTTAATGTGGGAGTGGGAAATAGATTTAACTAAACTAACAGGAAAAAGAAATTTCTCAAGCAGGAATCTAACCAGGATTTCTGGTTCAACTTTCTTAATTCTATGTAATAAAATACTTAGGTCCCATTATTAGTTTTTTAAAGCACTGTAGATTTCACAATGAATGGTTCATCATTTATTTTAGTACTTTATAGTTTTAAGAGAGATAAAAAGAAGCCAAAGCTACTCATGCCTTTGCTTTCAAAGCATAATGTTAATTAATATATAAAGAATCAACATACACACAGAAAGAAGATGATTTCAGCTTCAAGTATCCTTAGAAAGTAGTTATTATTGCCCTACCACACCATCCAAAGAATCAGTCTGCACCACTTTAAATTCTATCCTCAAAACAATATATAACAATGCTATTCTCCAATAGGAAGAAAACTGGTGACAAAAAAAAAACACACATAGAAATAATAGCTAAGGATTATAGTTATTAATATAGTTAGAAGTCTGTGAATCATACGTAATAATATTGATTTTAGAGTCTAGTCACTCTTCATGTCACTCTAGCACTACCAACTCATAGTTGTGTGACTTAATATATTTTCTTATCTCTAAAGTTGGCTAATAATGCCAGCTCCATAAGATTACTTATAACAATGAATGGTCAGACACTTCGTAAATATGAAATGTCTATACTTCCTGCATAAACACATATGTGTGTATATGCTGTTTTGATTAGTTAAAAAAATATAAATATTTTTTCCTAAAACTTGTATTTTTCAGGATTTTAATTTAAAGCAAAGGAATGTACATTAATGATGATATGCTTGTTGGTTAACGGAAGCAAATTTATCTGGCTAAATATAGATGTTATTTATAAAATGAAATCAGCCAAAACCGGTTTGGCTCAGTGGATAGAGAGTTGGCCTGCGGACTGAAAGGTCCCGGGTTCGATTCCTGTCGCAGAGGGGGGGTCGGGGAGGGCGGGGGGGGGGTCGGGGGGGCCGGGGGGGGGGGGGGGGCGCGGGGGGGGCGAATGTACCTTGCTTGCAGGCACAACTCCAGTAGGGGGTGTGCAGGAGGAGGCTGATCGATGTCTCTCTCTCATCGATGTTTCTGACTTTCTATCCTTCTCCCTTTCTGTGAAAAATCAATAAAATATATTTTATAAAATGAAATCATATCTTATTATTGAGACTGTAGCCTAACATTTAAAATATTGTAAATCAACAATATAGACTTTCCTCTTTATATTTTATTTCTACCTAGCCTAACATGTTATGATTAATTCTGAGCACCTATAACATAATCTTAAACTCTAATGTGACAAGTCAGAAAAATGAAAGAGTTTTTTTAACACAGACTTTCATAATTTAAAAATGTAACCTTTTGGTTTACATGATGCCTGCAAGCAATGACATGGCTGTTGACGACATTAATATCACTATTTCTGTCACTAAAATCTATAGCAAATACATTAGCAGCCGCAAACGGAGGTAGTTTTTCAGAGTTTACTAATTGAATTGCTGCTGTGAACTTAGTTAATACATAGAAATACATAGCTGAGAAAGAAACTCAAATCCTGGGAAGATACCTAAACAAATAGATAGCTTCTTTTGAATCTATATATTTGTGTTTAAATAACAAATAGTGTCTTTATTATTGATATTGTGGAATGACATTCCCCAAATGGTGATCAAATAGACAAAGGCTATCTGTTTGAGACAGAACAATTTACCAAACATCCTAAAGTAAAATCAAGTACTAACGAAGCAAAAGAGCAGATGCTCTTAGATGCAAAATCTAGTATTAACTGAATTCTCACTCAGTTTGAAATTGGCTGTATCTACCTTTAGCCTTCCGATACCCCTCAGAACTAAAAGGTATTTAGGTTCAATGCACACATTCCTGGTGGTAACATTTGGGAATGTAGATGGAGGATGACCTATTAGAAATGGTGAGGCTGGCATTCAAACACCAGAAGTCCTACTGCAGAGCCTTCACTTAACCGTGGCAGGACCTTGCCTTTTCCAAAAGTAAAGTCACCACCTGATATTCCTGGATAATGAAAGAAATGTGATTTTCTAATTCTGGACAATTGGTAATTTTTTTTAAAAAGTCACTCTGCTTTCTGGTTTGATTCCCAATCAAGGCAATATGCCTAAATTGTGGGATTGATTACTAGTAGGGGGTGTGCAGGAGGCAGCTGATTGATATTTTACTCTCACATTAATGTTTATCTCTCTCTCCCTATCTTTCTCTTTCTCTATAAAAATCAATATATATATATATATATATATATATATATATATATATAAATACTCTTTCTGTTATAAAGAAAAAAATCATTCTAATGTTTTACTCTTCAATTAAATACTCTTTCTGTTATAAAGAAAAAAATCATTCTAATGTTTTACTCTTCAATTTTGGCATTATTTAATAGGATTAAAAGTTGAATCACGAGAGGAAAAAATGGCTGCGGAGTAGACGGACGCGTCTGGAGCTTTGTCGCTGGGCAGAGGGAGAGAGAGCGGCTGAGAGTTGCATTGGGAGTGTTTGTTGGCAAGCTAGGAGTCAGTTGTCCTCCAGGGGAAGGCGGGGAACTGCTGGAGGGGGCTCTCCCGGCCAGGCAGCCCCACTGCCACGGGGTTTTTGTCCGCCGGAGCCACCAGCGCGAACGCGGAGCCCGAGCCATCTTGCAGTGGGAGGTGGATGTCTGCGGCGTTCTGAAGCCTTCGGCTGGGCACCCATCGAGCAGCCAGGAACCCGGGGACCCAAAACTCCGCTCTCCAATCGGCGCAGACACGCGGCGGAATCAGAGATCCACAGAGCACACGGAAAGGTCAGATTGCGCCTGACTTAAGGGGGAGGTGGATGTCTGCCCAGGTCTGAAAGCTGCGGCTGACGGAGGCACCCACAGAGCAGCCAGGACCCAGAGCGCGGCTTCCCAGGCGGCACAGACGCTCAGGCGGAGGATTCAGAGATCCACAGGGCCAGCAGAAGGGTCAGACTTCGCCTGGGCCAGGGTGCCCTCTCCTACCCCCGCAGGGCAGAGACGCGCACACTGTGGGAGCCGGGCTGCGGGAAAGCTGCCTCTGGAGAGGTCCGCAGAGGTGGTCAGGGCGTGATCCCTGAGTGTGTAGGCAAACCCTCTGAGCTGTTGACAGAAGGGAGCTCTGGAAAACGACTTTTTTTTTTTTCTTTTTCTCTGGGGCAGAGGGACAACCTGGGAGTTATTGCAGTGTCCAGGCTGCAAAACCCCCACAAACTGGTTTTGGGAACCACAGAGTAGCAGGATCTGAGCACAGCCTAGAGAGGTCCTGTGCTTTGTCTCAGAGATCAATTCCGAAACACTGCCACCCAATGGATGACACACAAATTGACTCTCGCATAACCACAAGAGAATAAAGAGATTAAAACACCAAGAGGGGAACACAGGGAACTGCAATACCTCCCCTACTGGGAAACAGGAGTGCCAAGCAGAATAATAGTGGAAGTGAAGGACCATTCTATTTTTCTTCTTCTTTTTTTTTTCCTTTTTTCTTTTTTCTTTTTTTAAATTTTTAATTCTTTATTTTTCATTTTCACATATTTTAATTAAAAGAATATTTTTTTCTTTCTGCCTCAATTGATTTTACCTTTATAATTATTACATTTTTGTTTTAAACTAGTATTATTAATTACTACTAGTACTTTACCGTTATTGGAAAAAAAAGTGTCATTTTGTTTTCTCTTTATTTTATCGGGATTAGAGCTCTACATTCTATTTTCATCTTCCCTTTAGCATAATTTTACTCCAACTCAACTCCACCTTTATGCCAACACTTTCCTCCTAACTTTCCCCATTTTGCTGACTTGTTTCTCTTTCCCTTTTCCAACTTTTGATTCTCCCTATTTTTCTCTTTACCTGGTTAAAATTTCACCCTATTTATATATCTAATTTCAAATCCCCTACTACAAGTCCACACACACCTGTCCCCTCTTGTCTTCACTAGCCAAAAAGTTGTTTTTTTCTCTATGTCCTTTTGTTGCTATTTGCCTGAAAAGTGATTATATCGATTTTTTGAAATTTTTTGAGAGATTGTTTTAGTTTATTCTACTTGTTTTATTTTGCTTTTTGCTTGCTTTGTTTTCTACCTCTCTTTTACCTCATCTCCCTCAATACCAGTTGCTATTTCCAATTTGCATTAATCTCTAGGTAATGGTTGCTGGCCATTATTGGGATTAGTGACTGTTCTATTGGAGTTGTCTCCTGACATCTATATTTTATTCCTCTCTTCTCTCTTATACACTTTCTTTTCTCTCTGACTTTTTTCTCTTCCTCTTTCCTTCTCCTTTTTCTCCTTGTTATTTTCTTATTTTATTTTATTTTATTGTTCATTTATTTATCTTTTTTTTCTCACTCTCCCAATTTGATTTTGGCACTTCTTTCTTTTCTTTCTTCCTTATTTTCCTCTTCGTCTTTCTCTATTTACCCCTAATTTGTCCTTCATTGGTGGTCACCTTATTTGTGATTATTAACATCTTGAATACATTTCTACTCAGTGCCTTGTGTGCTGTACCTGGTCGTGTTGTAGTTTGTGCCTTTCAATCAATGTAGGAGAGAGCACTACATAACCAGACACCCAAAGAAGAAAGACCATGGGCAGAAAAAGAAACAGCCCACAAAAGACAGAAAGGCAGGTTTCACCAGAAAAGGAAGTAAAAGAAATAGAACCACAAATAAGCCTACCAGAGAAAGAGTTCAGAGAAATTATCATAATGTGGTGGAAAAGAATGGAAGACAAATTTGATAATATGAGTAAGAGCCAAAAGGAAATGAAGAAGAGCCAAGAGGAAATGAAGAAGAACCTAGAGGAGGTGAAGAAGCATGAAGAAGAAATGCAGAAGAAACTAGAGGAGGTGCAGAATAAACAAGAAGAAATGAATAATGACATCACTGCTATAAAGAACTCAATAGAAAGCATCAAAAGTAGACTAGAAGAAGCAGGGGACCGCATCAGTGAGCTAGAAGACACGGAAGGAAAAAATACCCAAGTACAGCAGCTTCTAGAAAAAAAGTTAAAAAGCAAGAGGAGAGTCTAAGGGAACTTTGGGATAACATGAAACAAAATAACATCTGCATAATTGGGGTTCCAGAAAGAGTGGAAACTGAACAAGGATTAGAGAACGTGTTTGAAGAAATAATGACAGAAAATTTCCCCAATATTGAAAAGAAAAAACCCACACAAATCCAAGAAGCTCACATAGTCCCAAGGAAAATGAACCCCAACAAACCGACACCGAGGCACATTATAATTAAATTGGCAAACACCAACGACAAAGTAAGAATCTTAAAAGCAGCCAGAGAGAAACAGAAAGTTACCTACAAAGGAACCCCGCTAAGAATAGCCACTGACTTCTCAACAGAAACTCTTCAGGCCAGAAGAGAATGGAATGAAATATAAAAAGTCATGCAAAGGAAGGGTCTGAATCCAAGAATACAGTACCATGACCTCTCAATCAAAATTGAAGGTGAAATCAAAAGCTTCACAGACAAAAAAGGACTAAGGGAATATATTACCACCGAACCAGCAATGCAAGAAATGTTAAAAGGTCTGTTGCAATAAAAAGAAAGAGGAAGCGGAGAAGGAACTCGGGGGTAAGGACTAAAAATGACAACAGATAAGTACTTATCAATAATAACTTTAAATGTAAATGGATTAAATGCTCCAATCAAAAGACATAGGGTAACCGATTGGATAAGAAAACATGATCCATATATCTGCTGTCTGCAAGAAACTCACCTTAGGAAAAGAGATGCACACAGATTGAGGGTGAAGGGATGGAACATGGTATTTCAGGCAAATGGAAATAAAAAAAAGCTGGGGTTGCAATACTTATATCTGACAAATTAGATCTCAAAGTGAAGGACATAACAAGAGATAAAGAAGGCCACTTCATAATACTAAAGGGAACAATCCAACAAGAAGAAATAACTCTGGTAAATATATATGCACCCCATATAGGAGCACCTAAATACATTAAAAAAAACTCTTGGAGGATATTAAGGGACAGATTGACAGCAATACAATCATAGTAGGAGACTTTAATACCCCACTGTCACCATTGGACAAATCCTCAAAACAAAAAATCAGCAAAGAAACATCAATCCTAAATAACTCACTAGACCAGATGGAATTAATTGACATCTTCAGAACATTTCACCCCAAAGCCACAGAATATACATTCTTCTCCAGTGCACATGGGTCATTTTCAAAGATAGATCATATGTTTGGTCATAAGAAAAGTCTCTTCAAATTCAAGAAGATAGAAATCATATCAAGCATTTTCTCAGACCACAGTGGCATAAAACTGGAAATCAACTATAATAAAAACAATAGAAAGAAATCAAACACATGAAGACTAAACAGCATGCTATTAAAGAATGGCTGGGTAACCAGAGAGATCAAGGAAGAAATAAAAAACATCATGGCAACAAATGACAATGACAACACAACAATACAAAATTTATGGGACACAGTGAAAGCAGTCTTCAGAGGGAAGTTCATAGCCCGACAAGCCTACTGCAAAAAACAGGAAACAATGGTAATAAATCACCTAAACCTACAACTCAAAGAGCTAGAACGTGAGCAACAAGAAAAGCCCAGTGTACTCAGAAGGAAGGAAATAGCGAAGATCAGAGCGGAGATAAACAACTTGGAGACCAAAGAAACTATTCAAAAGATCAACAAAACAAAGAGCTGGTTCTCTGAAAGGATATACAAGATTGATGGACCCCTAGCCAGGCTCACCAAGAAGCAAAGAGAGAAGACCCAAATAAACAAAATCAGAAATGAAAGAGGAGAAACACAACAGACCCTGTGGAAATACAAAGGATTGTTAAAAAATACTACGAACAACTCTATTCCAACAAATTGGACAACCTGCAAGAAATGGACATTTTCCTAGAAAAATATATCCTCCCAAAACTCAATGAGGAGGAAGCCAAACATCTCAATAGTCTAATAACTATGGAAGAAATTGAAGCAGTAATCAAAAAGCTTCCAGCAAATAAAAGCCCGGGTCCAGATGGCTACACAGGAGAGTTTTACCAAACATTCAAGGAAGAATTATAACCTATCCTCCTCACACTATTCAAAAACATTCAAGAAGAAGAAATACTACCAAACACCTTCTACGAAGCCAGCATCACCCTAATACCATAACCAGATAAAGACAACACAATGAAAGAGAATTATAGGCCAATATCTCTCATGAACATAGATGCCAAAATCCTCAACAAAATTCTAGCAAACCGTATCCAGCAGTACATCAGAAAGATCATACACCATGACCAAGCAGGATTCATCCCAGGAATGCAGGGATGGTTCAATATCCGCAAATCAATAAATGTGATACATCACATAAACAAATTGAGAGATAAAAATCACATAATCATATCAATTGATGCAGAAAAAGCATTTGACAAAATCCAACATCCTTTCTTGATAAAAACTCTCAGAAAAGTGGGAATAGAAGGAGCATACCTCAACATCATAAAAGCCATATATGATAAACCCACAGCTAACATCATACTCAATGGGCAAAAACTAAAACTATTTCCCCTAAGAACAGGAACAAGACAGGGATGCCCACTCTCACCTCTCCTGTTCGACATAGTACTGGAAGTATTAGCCATTGCAATTAGACAACAAGAAGAAATAAAAGGCATCCAAATTGGAAAAGAAGAAGTAAAGCTGTACTTATTTGCAGATGACATGATATTGTACATAAAAAACCCAAAGGACTCCATTCCAAAACTAATTGACTTAATTAATGAATTCGGCAATGTAGCAGGATACAAAATTAATGCTAAGAAGTCTGTGGCATGTCTATACACTAACAGTGAAATTATAGAAAGAGAAATAAAAAAGCAACCCCATTTACCATAGCACCAAAAAAATTAAGATACCTAGGAATAAACCTAACTAAAGAGGTAAAAGGCCTTTATGCAGAAAACTACAGGACACTGAAAAAAGAGATAGAGGAAGATGTTAACAGATGGAAGAGCATACCATGCTCATGGATTGGGAGAATCAACATCATTAAAATGTCCATACTACCCAAAGCAATCTACAGATTCAACGCACTACCCATTAAAATACCAATGACATATTTCACTGACCTACAAAGAATTCTTCATAGATTCATCTGGAACAAAAAAAGACCACGGATAGCTACAGCAATTCTGAGAAAAAAAAATAAAGTAGGTGGGATCTTAATACCAGACTTCAAGCTATACTACAAAGCAACTGTTCTCAAAACAGCCTGGTACTGGCACAAGAACAGACATATAGATCAATGGAATAGAATAGAGAACCCAGATATCCACCCAAACCACTATGCTCAATTAATATTTGACAAAGGAGGCATGAACATTCAATGGAGCCAAGATAGCCTCTTCAATACGTGGTGTTGGGAAAATTGGACAGATACATGCAAAAAATTGAAACTGGACCACCAACTTACACCAAATACAAAAATAAATTCAAAATGCATACAGGACTTAAACATTAGAAGGGAAACCATAAAAATACTAGAGGAATCCACAGGCAGCACAATCTCAGATATATGCTGAAAGAACTTCTTCACTGATACTGCTCCAAAGGCAATGGAAGCTAAAGAAAAAATAAACAAATGGGACCACATCAAAATAAAAAGCTTTTACACAGCAAAAGAAACCATCAACAAAACAACAAGAAAGATCAATGCATGGGAGAACATATTTGCAAATGCTATCACTGATAAAGGTTTAATCTCCAAAATCTACAACCAACTTATACAACTTAATAAAAGGAAGATGCAGGATCCAATAAAAAAATGGGCAATGGACCTAAATAGAACCTTTTCAAAAGACGACAGAAGGAAGGCCAAGAGACACATGAAAACATGTTCAAAGTCGTTAATCATCCGAGAGATGCAAATCAAAATGACAATGCGATACCATCTTACACCTGTCAGAATGGCAATCATCAACAAATCAACAAACGACAAATGTTGGCGAGGATGCAGAGAAAAAGGAACCCTTGTGCACTGTTGGTGGGAATGCAGACTGGTGCAGCCACTGTGGAGAACAGTATGGAGTTTCCTCAAAAAACTAAAAATGGATCTCCCATTTGACCCTGTAATCCCACTCTTAGGAATTTATCCTAAGAAATTACAAACACCAATCAGAAAGGATTTATGCACCCCTATGTTCATAGCAGCACAATTTACAATAGCCACAATTTGGAAACAGCCTAGGTGCCCGTCAGCAGATGAGTGGATCAGAAAACTGTGGTACATCTACTCAATGGAATTCTATGCTGCCATTAAAAAGAAGGAATTCTTACCATTTGCAGCAACCTGGTTGGAACTGGAGAGCCTTATGCTTAGTGAAATAAGCCAGTCAATGAAGGAGAAGCATTACATGATCGCACTCATTGGGGGATAATAAAGAACATTATAAACTGATGAACAAAAGGATAGATACAGAGACAGTAAAGCTTCAAACAGACGGTGAAATTACAGCAGGAAGATTAAAGTTAGGTGAGGTAGATAAGAGATCAATCAAAGGACTTGTATGCATGCATATAATCATAACCAATGAACATAGACACTGGGGGGTTGGGTATGTCTGGGAGGGAGGGGGGGCAATGGGGAGATATTTATAAAAAATTAAAAAAAAAACTCTTAAACCTTCCAACATGTTCAAAGTCGTTAATCATCCGAGAGATGCAAATCAAAACGACAATGCGATACCATCTTACACCTGTCAGAATGGCAATCATCAACAAATCAACAAACGACAAGTGCTGGCGAGGATGCGGAGAAAAAGGAACCCTTGTGCACTGTTGGTGGGAATGCAGACTGGTACAGCCACTGTGGAGAACAGTATGGAGTTTCCTCAAAAAACTAAAAATGGATCTCCCATTTGACCCTGTAATCCCACTCTTAGGAATTTATCCTAAGAAATTACAAACACCAATCAGAAAGGATTTATGCACTCCTATGTTCATAGCAGCACAATTTGCAATAGCCACAATTTGGAACAGCCTAGGTGCCCGTCAGCAGATGAGTGGATCAGAAAACTGTGGTACATCTACACAATGGAATTCTATGCTGCCATTAAAAAGAAGGAATTCTTACCATTTGCAGCAACCAGGTTGGAACTGGAGAGCCTTATGCTTAGTGAAATAAGCCAGTCAATGAAGGAGAAGCATCACATGATCGCAGTCATTGGGGGATAATAAAGAACATTATAAACTGATGAACAAAAGGATAGATACAGAGACAGTAAATCTTCGAACAGACTGTGAAATTACAGCAGGAAGATTAAAGTTAGGTGAGGTAGATAAGAGATCAATCAAAGGACTTGTATCTATGCGTATAATCATAACCAATGAACATAGACACTGGGGGGTTGGGGTATGCCTGGGAGGGAGGGGGGGCAATGGGGAGATATGTATAAAAAATTAATAAAAAAAATAATTGAGGAAAAAAAAATAAAATAAATAAAAATAAAATAAAATAAAGTGGAATTACTTTCTTTACTCAACCTATTACCAATCCCAGATATTTAGAACTGGATAGTTTTTCTGCCACTAATTACTGACTTTCCCATTCTGTATATAGGGAAAATGGGGTAGGGAGGTGGTGAGCATGAAGATGTCATGAGTTGGTTGGTGGCCTAAGACCCCTGGTTCTTGGACCCTGGCTCATTCCACTTCCTCTCTTAGTGGAGTGTCCCAGTAATGGCTTCCCCAAAATCCAATGTTCCTTACACACCTTCAGAGAAAACATATAGATGGTATCCATTCAATATCATTGCCTTAGTTATTATCCATGTTGTAAAAGAATAAAGACTTTTGTTTAAAGCAGAATTTTACACCATTGCACATTGCTCACAAATTCAATATTCTTCTAAGAATTAATCTAAGAATAGGAAAAAACAGATACACTTTTATTTGATAGTACATCTGTACTATTAAAAGAAGAAACTCTCCAAGCAAAACAAGTTATTGACAGCAAAATCTGGGATTTCCCCATCAATTTTAATATCAAATACCATATTGGGAAGCCCCAACTGCTGGCATCAAGAGAACAAAAGGCTTCATAAATGGGATGTTATTCAAATGTGCCTTTTTCAATGGCTCTCTTTTTCCATTTATACTCTGTTCTTTGTAATTACCTAAACAGCAAAACATAATCTTAATTTTATATATTTGACTTTGTGATTAACTTGTTCCATGTGGAACATAAAGGTAATATCACATAATCTCTAAGAACTCATTCATCCTTCCTAAGGTTATTTAAATAATACTAAATCTAAATCCCCACATATTATGATTGCCCTAATGTAGTAACTGAAAAGTCAAGAAAAAATAAAATGACTCATGAATAATTGGACATTTAATATTTTAAGCTTCTCAGAATAGTTGAGACTTTGTTCTTACCATGTACTTGAATCAAATAATATCAGAGTTTGCTAAACACCAAACTTTATTCATTTCATGTCTGTATTAAAACAAAGGAGAAGGGTATGTATTAAAATAAAGGGGAAGTTAATAACATTTTTTAAAAGGGGGTTTACTTTTATTCTTATTTGAAACGCATTATCAAAATGAACATAGTCCTGGCCAGGTAGCATAATTGGTTGGAACATTGTCCCATTCATGAGAAGGTTCTGGGTTTGATTCCCAGTCAGGCCATATACCTAAGTTATAGGTTTGATCCCCAGTCAGTAGGATAGCATACAAGAAGCAACTGACTAATGTTTCTCCTTTCCTTCTTCTCTATCTAAAACCAATAAATATATCCTCGGGTGAAGGAGGTTTCAAATGAACATAAAAAATAAGAAAACACCAAAAATGCTGTGATTTAATCTTAGATGTAATCATGAAATATTTTTATATATCTGTATTTTTTTCATGAATATCAATTAGGATGTTTTACTGCATTGTACCCTTACTGTTGATCTTCAATCTTTATAAGTTCCTTAACACTATACATTGTATTTTGTTTTATAATGACTTGTACAATATAGATAATAAAATCAGACTGTGAGAGAATGTGAGTCAGAGGAACCTAATAGATTTTTATCTAATTGGAAAAGTATAAATCTGGATTTCTTCCTTCCATCAAATGCATAAACTCAGCTTCACTGCTTTGAGCCTTGGTTTCCTTTCCTATATAGAGGGAGGTGATTATACCTGCTTATTTTAATGAGGGTTAAGGGACCACAGGGCTAGCATTCAACATTGGTATCCTTACTGTCACTATCTAGTCCCACCTTCTTGGAAATGGGAAAGTCTGAGAGCCACAGGGAGAAATGCCCAAACAAAGGTCACGAGGTCTTTAGGTCATGTATTCAGGTTATGATCCCACCTCCCAGGGGAGTTATCTTCATCTGTTTTAAATATAGCTTTATGCCAAGTTTTCTGAGTAGGCTTTATAGATAAAGGGGGACTCTTTCCATAGTAAAACTGATTTGACTCCCACTCTTGATAGATTCATTTGGAAGGACAGGACCAGGAGTCCTCCAAGGAATAGCAATAACGGACTATAGGAAACTGAGACCTAAACGACCTCAACACATTTCTTCTGCTTACTTCATGTGTCATGACTGAACTCAGGAAGCTCTCCCTGAAGTGTTATCAATAGGGAGCCTTAGCTCCACCACAGCAAAGAAAATTGGTGGGACTAGGGTCAAAGGAGTAGGTAGTCCAGTGAGTTCCCAGCAGGTTGATAGTGGGGGACCACCATAGCTCCCTTTCCTAATTCTTTTCCTCTTGTCCTTCTCTTTTTTTTGGTTCTCCAGCTGACACCTTAGGAGGAAGTAGGTGGTACACTCTGACACTGTTCTCTGCCTCCTTGCTTTGCTCTGCCTTATCTATTCCTCTAAAAAAAAAACCTTTTTTTGCATTTTATTTCGATATTAAGAAGAAAGTGCCTATTATTCTCATCTAGGTCAATGGTTATCTACTTTTAATCTTCTGTGGCATATTTGCTCAGAAATCTAGATAAGTCTCCAATGGGCCACATTCCCAGCAATGTGAAGGAGTTGTTTGTAAGAGGTGTCTGCTGGTCCCCACATTGAAAAATTGGAAGCACACGGAGTCCAGTGAAGCTAACTTTGCACACAAAACATGACTGCTGTGGTACTTCTAAATGGGAAGCTGGCTTCTAGCCTTGCTCCCCCTGGAAGGCTGGTCTGTTTATAAAACTCATATGGCTCATCAAGTTTGCTTTCTTTTAGCTCATTAAAGCTTTTATTTCTTAAGAAAAATAGGACTTCTAGCATTCATTTCTCTGCTGGAAGCTCTTCATGGATTCCACTCTCCCATCTGAATTGTGCTCCTTTGACATGGATTTCCAAATGATCTGCTGATGCACCACCACCCTGGCTCCTTTCCTGACAGCTGGTCTGCACTTTGTCATGGGAGTTCCCTAAGTCAGAGCTGGTGCACTTTATGGTTGCTAATTTGTAGTGCCACAGGTGTGTTTCTGAACAATTTAATAAATGTAATTGAATCTATTATATACCAAACAAGTTGTTTCACAACATTTTATTCATAGGGTTGCCATCTACTGAAGGACACAAAATTTCCAGAATTACTCTTATGCTGTATAATAATTAATCGAGACATCCCCACAAAAACAGAAAAATCATCTTGACACCTGTTCTTCTTCAAATTAATACAGTGATCACTGGCTTGGAGCCAATGACAAAGAATGCTTTAAAAGATAAAGGTATACTAAGGACTTCCCTAGTTTGTTTTGGAAAGGGTCTGTACTGGATAGCACATCTTGTATATATTCAGAAAAGACCATTATATGCATCCATTTGTTTTGGAGCACTGCTGTGCCTCAGCCAATTTAAAAGTTTAATTATTTATCTTATATGAGGGAAAAAATAAAAGTTATGCCATTATCTAAAGATGCTGCTAATGTAGGTTAAAATGCTTTTCCTTGAGTGTTTTTTAAATTTAATGTTAATATGCAGTGTCATTATTCCATAGAAGGTAAGTAAAATATAGTGTTGAAAACTTAATGTCCCCAATATATTAACTTGAGACCCAAACAGAATTATGCTTCATGGACAAAAGTTGTCACTGAGATAACTTGCATTTGTTTGTTCAAATACTGTGGAGTACTTAGGATACTTGGTCATTGTGGGCTCCTCTTGAAATTGTTCGTACTTTCAATAAGTCAAAACATTTTGATTACTCATGCTAGGAGAGGTAACTAAATTTACTAGACTAAATTATTAGTGGAAGAAATATCAAAGATCAACATTTGGTTGATCTGCATTGACTGATCTCGGTTGTGACAGAAATTTCTAACATTTGTGGCATAATCACAGAGAATGAGAAGCAGTTGGAGGTAAAGAAAAGAAGACTGAATCAGACATACAGTCTCAGTCCATCTTCTACTGCTAATGAGCTAGGCCATCTGAATCTCCATTTTTTTACATGTATAATGAACTGCTCAGACAAGATGATCTCTCAGGCGCCTTCAGTCTTTAAAATACTTCAGGGTGAAAGCTGCCATATATGCCACTTTCCAATGTTAAAGTTTCTGGAATGACAAGGAAATCATTTGTTGCCTAAGATGCCCTAAGATTGAACAGTTGCTTTTAAACCTAGCTGGACCTTCTGGTTCACAAACCTAGACTTTTTAAAAATTTATTGTTGAGAAAATTACAGTTGTCCTCCCTCTCCCCCCATTCTCTGCCTCCACCCTGAACCCACAACCCTGGGTCTTCACCACACTATTATCTGTATCCATGGGCTATGCATATCTTATCTAATAAAAGAGCAATATGCAAATTGACCATACATTCACTACTTCCACAAGCCACGCCCACAAGCCAATCAGAAGCAAGTATGCAAATTAACCCAACCAAAATGGCTATGGCCACAGAGAGAGCGGGAGGGAGGCTTGGGTTGCCCTGGCAATGGAGGAAGCCACACTTTCCACAGACCCAGGCCAGCCCAGGCCTCCACTTAAGGCTACAAAGTTTCAATTATAGAAGATAAATAAATTCCAACAGAGATGGCTGCAGCCATGGAGGAAGTAGAAGGCTTAGCTCTCCTCCAGAATACAAAGTTTCAATTGTAGAAGATAAATAAATCCCAGATACCAGGGCCTCTGCTTGGGTCACTGGGGGGCTTGGCTGGCCTAAAAACCACTGCAAGCCCCTTGCCCAGGCCACCCCTTACCCCAAGGGAACCCCCACCCTGATCTGGAACACCCTTCAGAGCAAACCAGCTGGCCCCCACCCATGCACCAGGCCTCTATCCTATCCAATAAAAGAGTAACATGCAGATTTGACCATCACTCCAACACACAAGATGACTGCACCCATGTGGACACAAGATGGCCACTACAAGATGGCCAGCAGGGGAGGGCAGTTGGGAGTGACCAGGCCTGCAGGGGTGGGCAGTTAGGGGTGACCAGTCCCACAGGGGAGGGCAGTTAGGGGTAAAGAGGCTGACAGGGGAGTGGTTAGGAGGTAATTAGGCTTTTAGGCAGAAGCAATTAGGGCCAATCTGGAAGGCAGGCAGACGAGCAGTTGGAAGCCAGCCATCCTGGATTGTGAGAGGGATGTCCGACTGCCCGTTTAGGCCTGACTCTACTGGGATCAGGCCTAAACGGGCAGTTGGACATCCCTTGAGGGGTCCCAGATTGGAGAGAGTGCAGGCTGGGCTAATGGACACCCCCCTCCAAGCACAAGTTTCATGAATTGGGTCTCTAGTATGCATATAAGTTTCCCACTAATCTCTCCCCACTCATCCTCCCACCCTCACCTTCTTTCTGAGATTCCAAGGTCTGTTCCATGCTTCTATGTCTCCGGATCTATTTTGTTAATCAGTTTATTTTGTTCATTAGATTCCACATATGAGTGAGATCTTGTGATACTTGTCTTTCACTGACTGGTTTATTTCGCTTACCATAATATTCTCCAAATCCCTCAATGCTGTTTCAAAGTGTAAGATATCCTTCTATTTTACTGCTTCATAGTATTCTATGAAGTAAATGTACCACGGCTTTTTTACTCACTTATCTACTGATGGATACGTGGGTTGTTTCCATATCTTAGCTATTGTAAATTGTGCTGCTATGAACATAGGGTGTATATACTATTTCTGATTGGGGTTTTAGGTTTTTTAAGACATATTCCTAGAAGTGGAATCACTGGGTCAAATGGTACATTTTTAATGTTTTGAAGAAACTCCATACTATTATCCACAGTGGCTTCACCAGTTTGCATTCCCACCAGCAGTGACAAACCTTAATATTGACCTGGATTTTAAATTTCTAATTCCTAGTGGTATGAATCTCTTCCCAGCGGTATGATTCCTCTTGAGAGCTATATTCTAAATAACTTCATATTAAGTTACTATGGACTTTCATTTTTAAATGACTATTATATATAAAAATGGATATTGTTATTATTTTCTACTAGAGGCTTGGTGCACAAGAATCATGGACTGGGAGAGGTCCCCCTCAGCCCAGCCTGCACCCTCTCCAATATAGGATCCCTTGGGGGATGTCTGACTGGCAGTTGGACATTCCTCTCACAATACTGGACCACTGGCTTCTAATTGCTCACTGCCTGCCTATCTAATCACTCCTAACTGCACCCCACACCAATCTGATCACCCCTCACTGCCTCTGCATGCTGGTCTGACTGCCCCTAACTGCCCCTCCTGCCATCATTGTGACCCCCAATTGCCCCCCTGTTGGCCTGATTTGTCCCCCGCACTGGTCTGGTCACCCCTCATGGCCCATGCAGCTTGTTGTTTATCATCTGGTAATCCTTCACTAATCTCCCTGCTGACCTGGTTGCCCCATGAAGCCTGCTTGTTCAGTTGTTTGGTCGTCCCTCACTAAACCCCACTTCCAGCCTGGTTGTAGGCAGCCATCTTGTGAGGATATGAGGGTTAATTTGCATGTTACATCTTTATTATATAGGATTGGTGACAATGCATAATATAGCCATTTTCAATAAATGTAAGTAAATACATATATGCCATGGCCTGTATATTTGGTCTTCTAATCAGAAGAAAATGCAAGTATCTTTATTTAAAGTACATATAAGACTGTTTTTGAAAAATTCATGATTTAATAAGAGGAATGTTTTTTGCCATTCAAGAGAAAGATACTATTCCTTTGATGACAAGGAAGGATTTGATGAGGTAGTTATCTAAAACAGAATATCTATTTTGGTCTTTTAAACCACAATATTTAAGACTATATTTTACACACACTCTAGGTTCTACTATACATTGATCAAGACTTAATTTAATGGGGAAAGAAAAATAAAGTACTGAATTTTTCATCTTCTCAAAGGGGTAGTTAGAAGCTGCTACTTTGCTCTTTACCTTGATAGTTACATGAATAAAATGTTTAAAGTTCCTTTGGAAAAAATTAAAACAGCAACTGGTACAATGAAAAAAAGAGTGGCTACCTTTCAAATTGTTGTGAAAAATAATACAAGAGAAATTGATTTGTACTTTTATTTAAATCAAGATGACTAAGGTAGAACAGGCATAATAAAAAATAAAAGCTCTGAATTCCCTCTCTGCAAGGCAGACTCTTAAAAAATTATTAAAAATAAAATCTCATATTTTATTCTTTACAGGAAACTTTTCAAAAGTAAAACACCACAATCATATATAAGGCTCTAGAGCAGTGGTTCTCAACCTTCCTAATGCCGCACCCTTTAATACAGTTCCTCATGTTGTGGTGACCCCCAACCATAAAATTATTTTTGTTGCTACTTCATAACTATAATTTTGCTACTGTTATGAACTGTAATGTAAATATCTGATATGTAGGATGTATTTTCATTGTTACAAATTGAACATAATTAAAGCATAATGATTAATCACAAAAACAATATGTAATTGTATATTGTGAAATATTTATTTCTAATTACAAATAAATGAAATTTTGTCTTGAATCGTGGTGTAGCATGGGTAACAGTCTTAATATAACAACAGTAAACTACATTGCTACATTTTGGTACACCGAGGAGCGGTGTGTTGGTTCCTAAGACCATGGGAAATAGGTGTTTTCCAATAGTCTTAGGCGACCCCTACGAAAGGGTTGTTCGACCCCCAAAGTGGTCGCGACCCACAGGTTGAGAACCGCTGCTCTAGAGGGTGACTTCCTCTCATCTGTGCTCACAAAACAACCCAGGGTAAATGACATCGACATTAATGTTACTTGTAGAGATAACTACATTCCCTGGAAGCTCCTTGACAGCATGAACTATGTGTTTTGTTTTTAGACCTGTTCTCAACAACTAACAGAGTAGCTAGAATTTAATCAGAATTAAGGAAATATTTGTCTAGTGAATAAGTTAATGAATTAATAGTTATTATTTTGTTCATAATACAAACATTAAATTGAGTAAGGTAGGGATTCCATTCCAGGTTATACTGAGGGATGATTGTATACCAGGCTCACTACCTAGTTAATATGACCCATTAAAGCAAACACAGGTTCTCACAGAATTCACCCCAGCTTAGATACATTATTTTACATTATTAATAATCATCATTAACTGAAGGGTCATGGATTTGATTCTGGTCAAGGGCACCTACCTCTGTTGCAGGCTCCTTCCCAGCCTGGGGCCCTGTGCAGGAGGCAACCAACCCACGCGTTTCTCTCACATGGATATTTCTCTCTGTCTTTCCCTCTTCTGCTCTCTCTAAAAATCAATGAAAAAATATCCTTGTATGAGGATTAAAATAATAACTACCATTAGCAGCCTTCTTTCATTTACCAATACCTGAATTCCCTTCCCCATATATAAGAGCACATTTCTTACCACCATGATCATTGCTCCATTTTTCTGAACCTGCTTCATGGGCTGGTTTGAAAAGGGCCATTTTTCCTCTGGGAAACAGTTCACAAACCATCCTTGTTCATTTTTAAGTAGTCTGAGAATTGTTTAAAGTAATATCCATTCACCCAAAAGTATTCCACTAAAATTAAAGGAAGATAATTGGCAACCATTGAGGGCCAAAATAGTGAGAGATTATCAAAAAAGAAACCACTGAAAAAATGTAATAATGACCAGACAATAAATAAAAACGACTTTTATTAGCATAGCATTGTTGGATCTGGAGTAGCAATAAATTGAAGCAATTGGGTTTGAGCACATTTGTGATTTGACAAAACAGAATGATTTATATAATATACAGTTAAGAATGACTACAGTTAAGAAAGTTGCTATCTTGGAAGTTTCAGTGAGTGGGGATACCATTAATAGAAGAAATCTTTTTTTTTAAGTATAGCTTTCTAAAAAATAAAAGTACTTATTTCTAAAATAATATGTAAAGGTATAGCTTTGAGAAAAAAAGATAATGTCTTCTCATTCAGAGAGAAATTTGATGGGCCCATAGAGCACTCAAAGTGAGAATGCTAGTAGGTAGTTGAAAATGATTTGTTTTAAATAATGTAGCTAATCTGGTCACACTTTGGACTGTTTTGACTGAGCACCAGCTACATATAAGAAATGATAATTAAAATAAGAAGAAATGACTGAATATTGTTATTTATTAGAGCAGGGAGGAAGAGTAAATAACTCTTGTCACTGCTCAACAACTGTTACTTCAGTGTCATGTATAGTTCTCAATAAAAATAGAGTAGAAAACAAAGTCCCATTGACATGTTCAAACTCTTTAAAAAGAGTTTGTGTTAACATTGTAAAAGTAAATTCAGCTGAATTATCTAGCATCTTCCCACTTTTAAATTTCACAAGATTCCTATTATATGTAAGCAACACTTTCCTCATACCAAGAGTCTTTTAGGAGCCCTCTATCACATCCATTCTGGCACCATTTTAGCTATGTTATGGATCATCAAGAAAGATTGGCTAGAGGTCACTTTTGTCAAGGAAAAAAATGTAAAGAGTCAAAGGATCATAACTCTTATTCTATACAGTAAAAATGGCATTGTTGATGATTTAAGAACTTTGGAAGGTGCTATTCAGCCAGCATAATTATAAAGAATACACCACTGCGGAATACAGTATTATTCTATAGGTCTGTACATTTTCTGTCCCTTTTCCTATTTCAACTCATCTTACACACCAGCAATTTCACATTATCAATAAAATGGAAGATATGACATATAACAATTATATCAAAAGATATATTTTATGTGAAATCACTTCATAGAGTGATGTTTAAATTTAAGGTGGTAGTAGTAGTTATTTTAACCTACACAGGGCTAGTGCAGAGGACTCCCAGGTTTAGAGTCGAACATTTGTATTTTTTGCCGGGCTTTTGGAAATAACACAACTGAATTCTAAAATAGATATTTAAAAAAATAGCACAAAATTGTGTTAATTGCTCTAGTTACTGGATTTCATTCTTGCTTCAAATAGGAAGCAGTATCAATAACTAGGAATTCAGCACTTCTTTTCTACTCACTGTCAACTTGTTTCAAATTTCATCTTTGATCCTGAAATATAGATTCAGCTCCTTCTTTTGAGTAAGCACATTAATATAGCCTTCCAAGCTCCTCTCTCTATCACTATGTGTCTGTGTTTTATAGCTATCTGAAAAAGTTTTTGTTTCTGGAGACAAATGCATAATGTGAGGGATCCAATTGAGAGGATGAATGAAGAATATACACTGTCTATTTTATTTTAATTTAGTTTAATTCTAGTCTTAGTTTTGGTAATATAGTATTAGTCCTTTCAAACCTTGCTCTTTGCAAGCAACATAATTCAAGAAGAAAGTGCAAATAAGTTGTGTTTTTTAAATAACAATTCTGTTCTTAGTTTATTGACATAAATATCTTGCTTGACTTGTGTTACTATTGTTGTCATCATTGTTTGTGATTACTGAAACAAAACATCTTCCCACCTACACTTCAGGGTATCTGCCAATGTACTATCCAATGTACATGGATTTCTAAGAGGAAACAAAGAGTTTTAAGGGGACTTTCACCACCAAACATTAATCATTTTACCTACTATCTGCCTTATTAGTTTTAACACTGTTTTTAGGGGCAAGACGAGATTGTTCTACATCTGTATGTAAGAGCTCTGGTGTGTCTAGAATTTGTAAGTTGTTGAGAAAAAATGAATAATGGGTCTCTCCATTTTTAATTAGTCCCTATAAAAGAAGCAACATGATACAATTCTATCTTTTACTCTCATTTTATTACCTGCCTTTTATTAATTTTCAGTGCTTTAGAATCTACAAAAGAATGAATAATCTGGTTGATCTTTAGCAAATAAATAAATTCTTTACTGAACAGTGGAGACTATGAGCTAGGACTGGTGGGTATTCTACTTTCTGTGGTGATCTAAGAAGACTATGTGGTCTCTGAGAAGATAAAATATTTAATAACACACAAAAGAGTAGAATATAATCTTGTGTGATTTTTTGGGCACTGTGTGGTAAAATTGCAGTAGGTATGTTCCAAGATTCCCAGTGGATGCCTGTAATTTTAGATAACACTAAACCCTTTATATATTATGTGTGTTTTTTTCCCTGTACAGACATATCTATTATAAAGTCTAATTTATAAATTAGGCAAGTAAGAGATTAACAATAACTACGAATACAATAGAATAGTTGTAGCAATATACTGTAATAAGTTATGTACATTATATAGGTGATAATCTATACTAATAAAAGGGTAGTATACTAATTAGACTGGTTATCTTCCAGTCATCTTTCCAGACAAAGTATGCAAGGGCCAAGGGCCTGCAGCTGTGGCAGCTGCAAGGGATGGTCCAGCACCACAGTCCCTTTTGCAAAGGCCACAGGAGAAGGCACCACAGGTGAAGGCAGAAGGAAGAAGGCAGAAGGGAGAAGGAAGCACAGGTGAGGGCAGAAGGGGAGAGCAGTTAAGCAGTTAGGGGGGATCAGGCCAGCAGGGGAGAGCAGTTAGGGGCATCAGGCAGGCAGGCAGGTGAGCAGTTAGGAGCCAGAGGTTACAGATTATGAGAGGTATCCAGGATTGGAAAGGGTGCAGGCCGGGCTGAGGGACCCCCTCCCATGCACAAATTTGAAATATATAATTTTATTAACCAATGCCACATCAATAAATTCAATAAAAAAGTTTTAAAAAATGTTATGTGATTGTGGCATTATTAACTACAATAAGGGTTACTTGAACACAAGCACTATGATACAGAAAGTGTCCACCTGTAACCAACTGAGGTGGCTAATAAGTGACAGACAGGGAAAGTCTACAGTGTGGATATATTAGACAAAGGGATGATTCACGTCTTGAGGTGGGGGGGACTGGATGGCATCAGCTTTCATCAAGCTATTCAGAACAGTGCAGAATTTAAAACTTATAATTGTTTATTTCTGGAATTGTTCATTTAATATTTTTGGACTGCAGTTACTACAGGGAACTGAAACTACAGAAAGTAAAATCACAGAAAAGGGGAGATTACTGTATTTAAAATAAGCTAGAACTGTGTTTCCAAGGATTCCCTTCTCTTCTGAGCTCTGAGTTGAGGGCAGCACAGAAGAGACCATTTGCATCAGCCTTTGGAATGGAAATGAGAAGCAGCAGCCTTACCTTGTATGCTATGATGGTCTGTGTGGGTGCCAAGTGCTGTTGTAGGTTACACATGTTGGTTCTGCAATGTGGCTCAACTGGTTGACTTGGGAAGAACCCAAGTGCAGCTCCTTACTTCCTTTCTGCTCTTCTCCTCCAGCTTGACCCACACATGGGGATGGTGCATATTTAGTTCCATAAAGATTGATTTCAATTTCTCCTGCAGGTCACTCCCATCATCAAAGTTGGAGGCTCAAATGTGTTAAGAGAGGCAGGTAGGTTCCAGCGGGTTCTTGTGAAGTGCACATTAGACTTAGAAGCTCCAGTTTATAGAGCATCTCCCACTTCGTAACCATCTTGTCTTCCTGACTGCCTGGCCTGGGGACTCAGGGTCCAGCATCAAAAACTGAAGCAACAGCCTCACAACTGGTTCCCACTGCTAGTATGTCTGCTTTTGTGATCCAATCATGCATACTACACATTGTTGTTGTCTTCTTTATGATTTTTCTTATTCCTTTACTTTGCTCTTTCCCCTACACTGTGCCTCTCAAAAGTTGATGTAATCTTACAAGAAGTGGTGCAAGGCCCATCTTTTGCAAGAACCCTTTCCCGATATTTATGTATGGTAAAATGAACAACTTTCTCCTGCCAGCTCCCTAAGTAGTTTTGCTGTATCTCTTCAAACACTTAATGCATCCTGCCTTGTGTGCAGTTCTGTATGTCTCTGTCTCCCCTTAGAAATTCCTCAAGGGCAGAAATGATGTGTCCCTCATATTAGTATCCCCAAAAGCAACTATCACAGCCTGATGTAGAATTGAAGTTTAATAAATATCTGTTGACTTGAAGTCTGGTTTAGTTTGCTTTAGCCCCTGGCCCTCTCGAGGACTGCTTGAGTTGTCATCATGACTATATCTAAAAGACAACTTTGACCCTTCTGGGCTCTCTGCTCTTATTCTATCTAGTTTTACAATGTGTTCATACATAGTCCCTGCTTTATGCCAGAAGCTAAGAACTTTGGAGATCCATTTCCAGGGGGGGTTGTTTTCTCAAGTGAAAAGTCCTCACCAGATGTGTTTAAAAGTTGTATTGTGAAACCTTATCATGAAAATAAATGAGTAAATAACTGGGTTCAACAAAGCACTGCTTAATGAATGTAGCAGTGTACCCAGCACAGAGCAGACTCTCATGAAACATGGGTTAAATGACTGAGGGAATAAATTAATGGATTTACTTAATAAAAACCTGACCGAGGGAAAACCTATCAGGTATGAGTATAGCATTTTCATTTTTAATGATATGACTTGAGACTCTTCCAATGAGAAGTAAATAATTTACTTACCTGGATATTCTCACACCAATAGGCAGGAACTTCTCTCCTTCAAGTTACATTAGTTATCATCCTTTTGTTATTTTATTTTTTCTATTAATGTATTACATGTATACATGTCTTCCCATTGCTCCCCCTCCCAGGCATACCCCAACCTCCCAGTGTCTTGTGTTCATTGGTTATGCTTATATTCATGCATACAAGTCCTTTGGTTGATCTCTTATCTACCCCTCCTCTTCCTAACCTTCCTGCTGTAATTTGACAGTCTTTTTGATGCTTTACTGCCTCTGTATCTATCTTTTTGTTCATCAGTTTATAATGTTCTTTATTATCCAAAAATGAGTGAGATCATGTGGTGCTTCTCCTTCATTGACTGGCTTATTTCACATAAGGCTCTCCAGTTCCATCCAGATTGCTGCAAATGGTAAGAATTCCTTCTTTTTTATTGCAGCATAGAATTCCATTGTGTAGATGTACCATTGTTTTCTGATCCACTCATCTGCTGACGGGCACCTAGGCTGTTTCCATATCTTAACTATTGTAAATTGTGCTGCTATGAACATATAGTTATCATCCTTGTTTAGAGTTGCCATAAGTAATAGTAAATAATGAATTATAAATTTTCTAATATTTTATGAAATTGATAAATATATAATAATATCATAAGAATTATTCAATTCCCATCTGCATTATGAGTTTTAGAAAAAGTTGCTATGTATTTCACTAGAAAATGGGCACAGCTTTGTCTGAAAGCTTTATGTCACAAAATATTTTTTCTCACAAAGAAAGTTCTTTTTATAGAGTCATAGGAACCAAGTAAAAATCTAATATAAAATAAGAATAACTTATTTATTATCTTAGTAAATAAATTGTCAGGATAAAACTTTTTTAGGGAAAAGCAAGCTCTTTTTGTTTGTAAGAGGATGGGAGGGAATAAGATAAAGAGACTCCAAAACACTTTTAAAAGATTAAAAATCAAACCTTTGATTCAATTTTTAAAATAAAACTAGTAAAATAATAATTCATTAAAAGTAAAAGTTTCTTGGTTCAGTATGTGGTGACCTTTATGTACTATGGTCATTTTGAGAATATCCTTGCCTGTACTTTAAATTTCTTCAGTTTATTGTACTAGCATAGATGTCTTCACAGATACTGCTTTTGTAACCCAGCATTTTATAGCATTTCTATTGCCTTACTACCTAGCAATTTATCCAACCAATTAAAATTTAAAAAGGCCAGTAAATATTTGTAAATTGTTCATTCAACAAACCTTCATTGAATATCAATAAAGAATGGGCTGTGGTTTACAGTTTAGGTACAGGGCACAGACACACCCACAAGAGTACAATATGCCACAGGTACTCTCAGAAAGTCTCAGAGACATGAGGAGATCAGGAAAGACAATAATTAAAGGAGTACATCTAAAGTAAATCTGGATATATCATCAGTGCTCAGTAAATAAAAAAGAGCCCAGGGTAGGAAAAAGATCTGTTATATGAAGGATACAGAGTGCACAAAAGGTAAGGTGTGAAATTCTTTTTAAAAAAAAATATTTTTATTGATTTCGTAGAGAAAGGGAGAGGGAGAGAGAGATAGAAACATCAATGATGAGAGAGAATCATTGATTGACTGGGGAATGAGCCTGCAATCTGGGCATGTGCCCTGACCAGGAATCAAACCAGTGACCTCTTGGTTCAAAGGTTGATGCTCAACCACTGAGCCATGCTGGCTGGACAAGATGTGAAACTCTTTGATGTAATACATAAAATACCAGAAAGAAGGAAGAAAATATGAGTTGTGTTATGGGCTGAATTACATCCCTCCCTCCTAGTTAATATATTGAAACCCTAACTCCCAGTACCTAAGAATCTGACTATATTTGAAGAGAGAATTTTTAAAGGGGTGACTAAGGTAAAATGAGGCTGTAAGGTAGGCTGTAGTCCACTCTGACTTGTGTTCCAATAAGAGGAGATTATGATACTCAGAGAGACAGCAGGGATGTGGCTACACAGAAGAAAGGCCATGTTAGGACACAGGAGAAATCAGCTATCTGAAAGACACAGAGTGAGGCTTCAAGAAATACCAATCCTGCCTACACCTTGATCTTGAACTTCTAGACTTCAGAACCATGAGAAATAAATTTCTGTTGGTTAACTCACCACCCTGTGGGACTTGGTTATGTCAGCTCTAGCAAACTAATAGACAAGACTTGAGAGAGGGTGCAGAACCTTTTTGTGCCGAGAAGTCTGTACATCCTACAGGCTATGGGGATCATTAAGCAATTATAACCAGGAAACTAGCAATATCTTAATGATAAGCTTTATTTTATAAAAATATCATTCTGAAAACCATGTACAGAAACACTTTAGAGATATTGCAGGTTCGGTTCCAGACCACCATAATAAAGTGAGTATCATGATAAAATATATGTCATAATCTTTTTGCTGGTGGAGGATCTGTATTTAATTTCTAAAAAAAAATGCAACATCTGTGAAAGACAGTAAAGTGTAATATAAAAAGATATGCCCATATAAGACAGAAGATGCAGGAAAACTAGACATGAGAACAGTAAGTGAGAGAAGTGCAGGAGAGGAGGGTCAAGCGAGGAGATGACTGATATGAGAGATGCTTCAGATACAGACTCAGCAGAAGCTGGGTCCAAAGTTGATGTTATGTTTTATCAATGAGAATAACATTCAGATCTGATATAATGTTGGGACCCATAATATAGGAAGTCAGTAGGCATTTATGAATGAGTGAATGAATGAATGAATGAATGAATGATAAATGAAAAAAAAGCCAATTATACTTTTCATTAGATGTGTATCTTAGAATATATCCAAACATAATAATAATATTCATTCTACTACCCCTCCTAAATTTCAATTTGCTATCACTAAATATGCAATTGAGTGTTACCTCTAGATATACAGGAACAATACTCATGCAACTTTGTATGATGTGTACAATATCTGTTTTTCTATATGTTAATTGATTACCCAGTAGGCACACAACTGTGTGCTTGTTTGGTTAAGGAGTGATAAAGTAAAAAAGAATACACTTTTGTACTAAAAGTGCTTTAAAAAAATTCTCGACTACAAAACCTTTATTATTTAAAATGTATGTAGCAGCCCAGCCGGTGTGGCTCAGTGATTGAGCATCAACCTATGAACCAAGAGTTTACAGTTTGATTCCCAGTCAGGGCACATGCCCAAGTTGTAGGTACCATCCCCAGTAGGGGGCATGCAAGATGCAGTTTATCAATGATTCTCTCTCATCATTGATGTTTCTATCTCTCTCTCCCTCTACCTTTCTCTCTCTGAAATCAATACAAAATTAAAAAAAGTAAAATGTATGTAGCAAAGGAAAAGGCATTACAAAGTATCAGAGGCGGAGTGTGGTTGATATGGCCCAGAAATGCATTATTCTAATGTGCTTAGTATAGAAAAACATCAATATGAAATAATTGGTAAAGGAAAAGTTTAATTGAATTGGTACAATGTAAATTGAGTATTGAGTGATAGATATATTTACTAAATTTGGTTTTTCTATAATTTTTTTAAAAACACACAAAATAAATATAAGAAAATATTAAAACAGAAGACCCATCTGGTTAGTGTGGAAAGAAGTATAGACATCATCTCATTTACCAATTGTAATTAGAACAGGGTCAGCAAATTGTGGTCCCACCAGCTGTTTTTGCACAGCCTGTGAGCTAAGAATAATTTTTATATTTTTAATGGGTAGAAAAATTAAAAGAAGAATATTTGATACATGAAATCATGCTCATTTTGTTTCCTATATTGTCTACAGTTGCTTTTGTTTTGTAAGGGCAGAATTGATTATGTAGTTTTGACAGTCCTGTATGGTTTGCATAGAAAAAAATATTTATGTTGCCCTTTGCAGAAAAAAATTTCCAATCCTTGGCTCAGTGCAAGAAATAAGATCAAAGAACTAGATTTTTATTGTCCTTTTACAAATACTGAATCCCAGTGTCTTACAATGATGTAGATATGATCATCCTATAAATTGGACCTATATGTGGCTCAAATAAGCACTTATGAAATTAACATATAATGTGTGCTGCATTTAAATTGTTTCAAAGAATGATAAAGGTTGTCAAATGGGGAAAAATAGAATGTTTCAAGGTTTTGATATGCTAAAATAAATTTTAGATCTACAAACATTTGTCTAACATGTCCTACTCTGACCTTTTTTTTCTATTCTACCCTACTTTTCAACATGGGACATCAAATAGGACTATTATACCTTGAAACAGAATTTAGATAATGTTATATCAATTGTGTGGAGATGGTAATGATGAAAAACATTTTAAATATTCCTTAAAATATTCAAAAATTTAACCACAAAATTAAGTAATACATGATATTATACTGAGTCTTTGTAATCTTAAAAATTGCATTGTGATATTAACATTGCCAAAGCATATCATATGCTTCTTGATAACCTGCAAGAGGCAAATTCTTGGCAAAGAAATACAGCTTCTGAAAGTAAAGAAAGTCTACAGACATTAGTACTAGCCATTTAAAGCAGACCAAAAGGGTTTAATGTAGCAGAAAGCCAAGGTAGCTAGGTTATCAACCACCACAGATTTCACTCAGAGCCTTTAATCAGCAGGACCACTTGGAAAAACAAACAGCTTGCAAGGGATAATCACTACTTGGAAGTGTAGTTATGCAAAATATGTTGCTTTATGTGAATGCAAGTCCCAAAATTGGCTCCTATTAGAGACAGCCATTGAGGCTGATAGAATTTTCTCACTTGCTGATTTCTACAGTTTGGAATTATTCCTAAAACCTTAACTTCTTTTCTTAATTTTACATCATGGAGAGAAGTGCTGACAAGTGAGGGAATAGAATAAAAAATACACTCCTGGCCCCCCCCAACCCTCCCCCCCGCCCAAAAAAAGTGTTGCCAGTTTGTTGACTGGCTTAGCAGTGTGGTGCTTTTTATTATTTTGCCACATACTTTCCCCACAGGTTTAGTTCACATTCACAAAGAAAGATTCAGATGCCTAGAAAGCATCAGCCTCAATATTTGTGAATGGCAGGTTAAATCACATACAGAGCTACTCCACCCCAATCCAAGGTCTTATCTATAAGCAACAGGCCACTTCTGGAAAATCACTGAGAGTTTGGATAGATACACATAGGAGATCTGAATTTTCACAGCTAAGGTGACCCTGAATGTGGGTGTCTTGTTACCCCCCTTTGATATACTATGGCTTCTATACAATTTTTAATTTCCTTGAAGAGTTTATCCCTTTATCAATAAATTTTAAAAATTGCGGACAAAGATTTTCCTTGTGGAAGAAAAATGAGACTAAAAACAACATATATTCTGAGGCTGTTGTAAGGACTAAGTGAATTCTAAAACTATATATCCATGAGTGTGTGTATGTGTGTCTTTACATTGAAATTGGGACTCAATCACTTTTCTTTTGCTCTGGTGGGCTTATTTCTAGCCTACAGGGGCAAGATGTTTTTAAAGACAAGAAACAGGGGGTGGAAGGGGGGAAGTAGATGCAGAGGCAAAGAAGCAATGAATGGACTGTCGTGCTACAGTGGGAAGGCAGGGGAAGTTGGGGAGGAGGGGCCTATAGGAGGTCAACGGAAGGACTTGTATGCATGTGTGTGTAGGCATAGCCAGTGGAGACAGGGCAATGGGGGAAGGTGGTGGGGGGCGGGGTGGCACGGATAAGGGCATGTACTGGGGGGTGGGGAGGGCAATAGGGGGGAAAAATAATAATAAGTAAATAAAATTATTTTTTTAAAGTGTCTGGCACAAAGTAAGCCCTATAGAAATGTTAGTTATTATAATTATCATCATCAGAAAAATTTCAAGAAAAACCACAATTTATTTTTTTAATTATATTTTATTGATTTTTTACAGAGAGGAAGGGAGAGGCATAGAGAGCCATAAACATCGATGAGAGAGAAACATCGATCAGCTGCCTCCTGCACACCTCCCACTGGGGATGTGCCCACAATCAAGGTACATGCCCTTGACAGGAATCGAACCTGGGACCCTTCAGTCTGCAGGCCGATGCTCTATCCACTGAGCCAAACCTGTTTTGGCAAAAACTTCAACTTAAATTGCCATGAAGTAATAACTCTAAAATAATCTATTTGATAATTTCTGAAGTTTATGTATTAAGCTAATATTCTTAAAATTGGTAAAACTTAGTGCAAAATGGACAAAATGCATCATAATACATGCTATCATTTTATTAATTTCCACATAAAAACCCAAGGATGGATTGCCAAGATACGTATTCTATATAATAAAAGCTTAATATGGAAATTGTCCCCTCAACCAGGAGTTCAACTGCTTGCTATGACATACGCTGATCACCAGGGGGTGGTATGGAATATGGCCGGGCATTGGAGACATAGAGCTGGAAGTGATTGGTAGTGGAGGCACTGCAACCCTAATGGGCCCTGATAAGAGCTGGACATCAGTGAGATGGTGGAGCAGGTAAGCAGGCAGTGCCAGGCCAAGGCAGATGCAAGTAGGGTCTGATCGCCCCACCAATTGCCCTGCAGACAACAACCAGTGTCCATTATAGAGAAAGGGCAAATAATAATATTAAAATATTTCTTCTAATTATTTCCCTTTCAATGTGCATGAATCGATTCACTGGGCCACTAGAAGAAAATAATCTTCAGAAACTTCTAGAAGAAAAGTGAAAGTATGTGGTTTGCCCTGACTGAAACCCAGTGACCTTCTTCTGACATAGACATTGATTTTTATTTGGTATCTAACTCATAGTCAGTTCATATGGTCTCAGTGTTGACTAATGAGGGAGCCAATTACTGTGCTATATTTTCCCCAAGACTCAGACCATGTTGATAAGGAATTCAAGCTGGCTGAATAAGTTTCTCAGGACTTGGTGATACTACTGAAAAACTTACTTCCTCTTTGCTGCAACAATAGTAATGCCTTGGATCAAGTAGTAGAAGGAGGGTTAAAGATTTATCAGATTTTGATAAAGCCAAAAAGGAAATTACAGTCACCCTAAAGATGAATGGCTCAGTCTTGGGGACTCCTCAACTCTCATGCTGTGCTCCAGCCATCTCGACCTATAGACTTCTCCCCTAGTATCCTGCCCTCTTACCCTAGTAGATGCTTGTTAGGTCAATGTCAATATGAACCAGGCTGAATGAAATTAAAAAGCAAAATTTATAAGTTTATTGTTACATCTGTGAACAGAGGGCTGAGACCAAAGTGGTGTCAGCCAGCAAGAGTAGAGAGGACAGGGATTTATATGTCTCTTATGTGGGTCAAGGTTAGCAGTTAAGCCTGATGCAAGTGCAGACCATTGCAGGGAGCTGGGTCTAAAGCTGTTCTTCTTGGCTGCCTAGCTCTCTTTTGTGACACCTGAAATGTGTCACAATGTGTCACAGGAGAGAGTTAAGAAATCCACAGAGAGGGCAGAAAGCAGAGCACAATGAAAATGTCCTGAGTGCAGGGGAGAAACTGAGTGCAGCATATGCCTAATGCTAACCCTTAGTCGCCAGCAGGACTCAAACTTGAGACTGCCTCACCCAAGAAGCCTTCCCTGGGAGTCTGCCTCTCAAAGCCCTCATGATCCTTTTTTTTTTAAATTTGTTTTCCCCCACCACACTTTGAACTGCTAGAAATTAAAATCTGTGTCTGTGGTCAAAGTTATATCCTAGTGTTTTGAACAGTGCCTGCTATAAAATAAGCACCCATAAATTTGCATTTAGTGAATGAATGAATGGAATCATATTTTTATTTCAATCTTTTAAATTTATATAACCATTCTTTTCTTTTATGCATAATGGAATAAGAACATCCTTACTAATTTTGATGAAGTGAATATATGTGTCCATGTTGGAACTTGGCAGAAAAGAGGCACATACAAATTACAATAACTCCAATTTTCAGATTGTACAGATAAATAAGGTTTTAGTTTTTCTGACTTTCTCTAACTTTTGAAAAGCAATTTTTCCATTTTTTATTTAAAGTGCCACTTTGCCTTTTTGAATATTTGCTTTACATTTTAAAATATTCACTGAAGGTTGAAGAAACAGCTTTGAATTCAGTGAGAAACGGACCAGACTTTTGCAAAAGCTTTGCTTATTCAAACAAAAACAGTTCTGTGAATCCCCTCAAAGGGAGATTGGGTGCTGACCTAATCTTGTTTGCTTTCCTGTTCAGTATTCTTCCCTACAGGCTCTCTCAGGGCCTTAAAAGGAATTACCAACTGCACAAAGCACTCTCTTGATGGTCATGCTTACTTGGCGTTTCTGGCCCAATGGAAGAGTGATATTGAAATAACAAAAAAGTACATTTTTTTCATTTTTATTTTGATAGTTTAACATTTTGAGGAAGTTTGTCTTCCTTTTCTAAGGAAGTATCACATAGCCCTAGCTGGTTTGGCTCAGTGGATAGAGTGTCAGCCTGCAAACTGAAAGGTCCCAGGTTCAATTCTGGTCAAGGGCACATGCCTGGGTTGTAGGCTCGATTCCAGTGGGGGACTTGCAGGAGGCAGCCGATCCATGATTCTCTCTCATCATGGATGTTTCTATCTCTCTATTCCTCTTCCTTCCTCTCTGAAATCAATAAAAATATATTTTAAAAAGTTAAAAAGAGGGAGCATTATCTCAATTCATTGAGGTTCTGCTTCCCAGAAATATGTCAACAGCTTGACTCAAATAAACTCACAAAAATTCTTTAAAAAAAAAGTATCACATAAACACAGCAAATTGAATTTTTAATTAAAAAGAAATAATGCCTGGCTGGTGTTGCTCAGTGGTTGTGCCACAACCTATTAGACAGTTGATCATGGTCCAAGTCCCATCAGGGCACATATCCATGTTGTAGGCTCAATTCCCAGTAGGGAGCCTTCAAGAGGCAGGCAATCAATGATTCTCTCTCATCATTGATGTTTCTATCTCTTTCTGCTTCCCCCTTCCTCTCTGAAATCAATAAAAATATATATTTTTAAAAATACCATAATATTCATTGGAAGAAACCAAAATGACTTTATTTAAAATAATGATATCTTACTGTTACTGGAGATTTACTATATAGGCTAAACAATCACTAGAAAAAAATGAATTTTCTTATTTACTCCACTCTAAACAATGTTCTAGAAATCCTTCCTTCCCCCTTTTCATCATGTAGAACATCCTCAAATAACCTTAACATATTGCTTTGATAACACACCTTCCCTAGACAAAAACAAATTGATGGCTCTCATTGCCCTCAGAACATGAATCAAATTTCTTTGTCTGACATTCAAGGCTCTTATGTTCTGCCTTGGCCTATATATCTGGTCTTTCCTAACAAATGGTCCTTATACCAAAGGGCTTAGCATAGAATTCTACACTGAAAGACTCCTCAGCTATGTTCATAGATCCTGCTTTATGCAGCCTGAATGCCAGCCCATCTGTTTGCTCTTCATTTTGAAACATCGCTTGGGCTCTCCAATTTTATTCACATCTCAACTCTCTTGAATGCCTCCCACTGCCATTTGTCTATCCAGCTCTTATTATATTCAAATGACTGCTCAACTTATTCATCTTTGCTCATGTCTTTCCTGGCCACTTTGGTCAGAAGCAATTTTCCTCTTTTCAACATTCAGATAAAATTTATTTTGAGCCATATATGTTCTGTCTCATATTGCTTTAGATAGTACAGTGCCTAATCTCTTTTTCTAGATTTCTATCATCTTGAATATAAGGAATTGTAAGAGTCAGGATATGTTAGATTATAATGCAGTTATCAAAAAAATTAACTGGGTTACAACTGCAAATGTATATTTCTCTTTTATAATACTAGAGGCCTAGTGCAAGAAATTCATGCATGGGTAGGGTCCCTAGAGGCTACCAGCTGGGGGAAGGGTCTCCACCACCACCACTACCACCATTGGCCCTGCCCCAGCCTCCCCACCCCATCAAATCCTGATCAATGAGACAATTTGCATATTAGACTTTTATTAGACAGGATATATCCATCAGCTGTGAACTTGACTTCTGTAGTATTATCTTCTACCATGTGGAAAGTGATCTGTTATAATAACAAGGGGGAACATTAGGGTAAATTGAACAATAGAATTCAGAAGTGACATATAATACATATATCTATTACAACTTACTATACAATCCAAGTAATTAGTCAAAGATAACTTCAAGAAGAGTGTGGACTTTCAAATATACCATGGTCCTGAAAAGAGGAAAAATATTATATTTAGAAATTTCCACAATGACCACCACAACCATCTTACCATCTATGGGCACAAAAAGAATGAAATCTTCACCTGCTTCTGGAATTCAGACATGACTCACAGTCACTATGCAAAGATGGCACTGAGTAGGCAAATATGCTCCCTAATTTGGCTCTAAGTGTCTTAAAAACATCCTATCTAATAAAAGAGTAATATTCAAATTAACCATTGCTCCATGACAAAACTGGCGGCCCCCATAGCCACAAGATAGTGGTGCCCAGTCCCCTTAGCCCCACTGTTGCAGTGTCTGGGCCTGTCAACCCCCACCAGGATTTGTGGAGACCAAGCAGCAAGGCTAGATCCACCCCAGACATGACAGATAGAGCCCGGACAGCAGAGCTTGGGAGCTTCCTTAGCACAGGAGCAGTGGGAGCACCCCCAGGCCCAGAAGACAGATCCTGGACAACAAGGCATGGGTGCTTCCTTAGTGTGTCAGTGCCAGTGAAGTCCCCAGGCCTGGCAGACAAAGCACACTGCAGGGCATTGGGGCTTCCTTCGCATGGCACATGGCGAGAGCGGACAGCAGGGCATGGAGGCTTCATCTCCATGGCTGCAGCAAACCTCCAGGCCTCGCAGAGATCAGAGAACCACAGGAGTGGGCCTAAGCCATCAGTAGGACATCCTGTAAGAGTTCCTGGATTATAGAGGGTGCAGGTTGGGCCGAGGGACCCCCCTGCACAAATTTCATGCACTGGGCCTCTAGTAAAGTATAAAGGCAGAAAAAAAAAGACAACAGATAATTGTACCAGCACAACTCCAGTTTCCATCTGGAATGTTTCACACAGAACCATTTCAACATCAGTATATTGTTATACTGATAATTAAAAGAAAGAATCTAGCTGATGTCTCAGCTATTGACACATCCAAAATCTCAGCGGTATACAAAAATAAACATATATTTCTCACTCCATGCTTGCTGTGGTTTAGCAGATGTAATCTGGCCTCAACTGGGTCTGAGTCTAAGCTTCAGCTTGGGTCCAGCTTTTTCCATGTATCTCTCATCCTCTCAGAATGATATTCAAAGTATATTCTCCTCATGATAAAAGTTAGGAGCACAAGAGTGAAAGGCCAGCTCTGCCAAAACGAGTTATGTTTCTGCTCAAATTACACCTGATAACATTCATTTGGCCAAAGTGAAACACGTGCAAGCCTCATATAAAGGAGGGGGAAGATCAGGCTTTCCATAAGGAGATAAAGCAAATCCCAGGGCAAATAGTTCTCCTCTGGATGAAGTGGGGGGAGAGTGGACATTGGTGAGCAATGATTTTTTTAAGCTTCACCTGAAGATATTTTCCCATTGATTTCTGGGGAGAGTGGGGGGAAAAGGGAGAAAGAGAGACAGGGAGAGAAACATCCATGTGAGAGAGACATTTTGACTGGTTACCTCCTGCATGTGCCCCAACCATCAGATGGAAAGGTTGAGATAATTGTCCATGCCCTGGCCCATGTTTCTCAGTGGTTAAAGCATTGGCCTGCACAAGGAACAGCTGAAAGTTTGATTCTTGGTCAAGGGCAGTACCTAGGTTGCAGGTGCAATCCCTGGCTGGGACAGCCACAGTGGAAGGCCGCGCTGCACGGGTCTGCAGATTTGCGCAGGTACAGGCCTCTGGTGCACGTATCTTCTCCCCACCCCCTCCAGTGGGAATGTCCACCAGCACGTTGTCACCTACATGTGGCGCAACAGTCCCGAACCAGGGCACACACACCTTCCCTCCGCCGCACTTCGGAAACCCTGGCGTGCCTACGTCCCCCACATGAAGTGCGCACGTCCCCTCCAGCACGCTCACATCCTTTTCCATGGTGTCTGGGTGCTGGGGTGGGCTGCTGTGAGATGACAGTGAGAGGACGGAGTGGTGACGCCCTATGCCCTATTCCCGTGGAGGCCAGTGCAGCGACGACATCGTGTCCGTGGAGCTAATGCAGGTGCTGAGGCAGAAACAGGTGCAGACACACCTGGTGGGCGGGGGTGGCCCTCGCTGAGGTGCCTTCAGTCAGCGTTCAAGGTCGGGAACCCAGGGAGGTGAGGAGTTCTGTCCTCTCAGTAAAATGGTGGGATAGTTGGGGCGACTGCAGAGAAGGCATGTGCACTCTGGGTGCTGGCACCCAGGAGCCAAGACTGCCCTGACTGAGCCTCGCTCACTCAGGACCTAGCGGGCTCTTGCCGGGCAGCAGGAGACAGGAGGTGCTTTTCCAAGTTAATGAGAGAAAACATTGATTTGCCCACTGCCCGCAAAGGTGAAAAGCAGAGTGGAAAAACATGCAGGGAATGAGTGAGGTTCTCTGTCTGGGGGTTCCAAACCCGCCATTTGTTCCTTTCACCACTGACTAGAGATATATAGGGTGTCCCCCAAAAATGTATACACACTTTAAATACCTACTAATTTCAATGGATTTAAGTATGTAAATAAAGAAACAACAATGAAGCTGTCATCTGTTAAAAGTATGGGCCTAGTCCAGCAGTCGGACATCCCCTGAGGGGTCCCAAATTGGAAAGGGTGCAGGCCAGGCTGAAGGACACCCCCCATACACAAATTTCATGCACTGGACCTCTAGTAAAATACAAGTGTTTAAAATAACCCATTTGGACAACTCAATGTGGAAGGTGCAAGGAAACTGAGACATTCAAATGTTTCTGGACACAAAATTTAACTCAAGGGAAAACCACATTGACATGCAGGAGCAGTGGAACTTCAGCTTGTAACTTAAATTCAGTTCTGCTGGTCGACAACGAGCAGATTAAAGTGTCTGGGTAAAGCAGGTGAGAACAAATTCGTAGTGCAAATTGGGCAACTAAGCTCTATACTTACCATAAATTATATAACTCATGTTGTGTAGTATGTGGTAAGGTAAATTTTCACCCTTCTGGTCTAAATAAATGGCTGCATGTGTTCTGGTGTGTATTCTGCCACATTAAAGCAGGATGTATGCTAGTCATGGAGGACTGAGCTGACCTTTCAGGGTGGGAAGAATATATTCTCTTCTCATCTCTTCAGAGGTGGAAGTGAAAATGGGGTAAGTAGAGTGAATGTTCTTCACTGCTGTTCTAAACTACACCCCCACCATTTGCATTCAAGCACAGCGCTGTCCAAGAGAGCTCTTGGCAATGATGGGATGTTCTCTCTGTGCTGCCAATGTAAGTAGCCACCAGCCACATGTGACTAGTGAACACCTAAGATGTGGTTAATGTGATTTAGAAAATGAATTTCTGATTTTATTGAATTTTAATTAACTTCAATTTAAATATCTACGTGTGGCAAGTGGCTACCATATTAGATAGCACAAGTTTAGAATTACAGGGTCCTCTGAGCCTCCATACTCTTTTAAGTACCCATAAGCAACTCAAATGGCCTCCAGTCTGCAAACTCACATTCTCACTGCCAATAACTTAATGCCTAGCAGCAAATGGCAGTATCTTAGCAGCTCTATCAGTTGTCAAAAGGAAAAAAAAAAAATTCTGCTTCTGGGCAGACATTTGACTGTGTAACTGTTGCAGAGAGACAATTGAGTTCAGAATTATGTGCCACCCTGATGCTACCTGGCAGGTGCCTCCTGTGCTGGCTTTTCTGTCTGCAAACTTGAAAAAGATGACAGGGTTTTAAATGATTAACTCCTCTGGGCCATATTACTTAATTATACAGTACATCCAGGGATAGGCACATGGGTCTTTTATGGTAAATGATATGATGGTCTTAAAAACTCATTAATATGTCATTAACCAAGCAGACATTTACTAATTAAACAATTAGCCCCTCTGTTCTTTTCCTTTGTTCCTCCTAGAGATGCTTGGTTACCCAGATCCCCAATTTAGCAGAAGGTTCCCCTTCTTTTCCCAGAGAAAATCTCTCAGAACACAAACTCTGAGACTAAATGATTCACCATGTTGTTGCTTTTTAAGTTGGCTACAAAAAGAAAATCAAAGCTTATTTCCATAGTATAAAGTAATGTGAATGTTTACTTATTTTAAATAAATCATCTTGATCTATAAACCAATTTTAAATATATGTGAAATAGCACCCACCGTAACTGGCATAAACACAAAACATAACAAAACTACATATCCCAGTTAAATAAATACAGAAAGACAAGATTAACAGCTTGAAATGTGCTGCTATGATTCGTCATATAACATCAATACAAAGAAATGTGCAGTGTCCTTAACTTTGTCTCTCAGAAGGTTTTTAACATCCATTATGCTCTCTGCTAATTTAGGCTTAACAATGCTAAACTGCAGTACAAGGGCAATTGTCTAGCACATTAAAATGAAATATAGCAAATGTTTCTGAAACAGTCTTTGATGTATTAAAAAATAAACATAAAATAATTCTACATTCAGAGTAACAATCTGTAAGACCACTCAGAAGCATTAAAACACATGCATACTGTTTCCGGCTATATTTTGGCTATATGTTTTATGGTTCTACTCCACAGTTTCCACGACTTTTATAAATATTCTGCTTATCTGAAGTGTTAAACATTAACAAAGGATCGAAAGCTGGTAGTCTAGGTGATGATAAAAGAATGAAGTGTAAATGGTGGAGCTCAGATGAGTGGTAATTCTAAAGCTGGCACATTTGCTCGGAGTTGGCTGATTGTCTTTCACTTTCCTAGTTTTTCTATTGGCTGCTCTTTCTTCCTCTCATGCACATAATAATGTAAGTGAGCATTAATACTCTTTGTTATATTAACAGAAAAATGTGTCCAGATAAGAACCTCAAAATATCTAATCTTGTGGAGGACGAACACACTGATTATTCCCTCCATGAAATGGGTTTGTATTGGATCTTGAGACCACTTAGAGCTGAACCCAAGGCACCAATAGCACAAAGAAAGTCTAATTCATGGAGGTAATATTGGTTATCAAACTTGGTCTCAGACCAGAAGCAGTTAATGAAGATTAAACTTCAGGAACACTCACTGGCACAGGCTCTTGTAAGTACTATGGGTGAGTGCGATGCTGCTAATAGAAAGCATTCTTTATAAAGATTTCTGGGAAATTACATAAAGTAATTTCAGAAGACAGAGGCATGAATCTACAATGCTTCCATTACTTATTGAGATTTCATCTCCCTTTCTAAATAAATGTGAACTTTTATATTAATTTGTATTTGTAATTTTGAATAATTTTTTTAGAACTCAAATTTTGTAACCTAAGAGTGCACAAAATCTAGAACTACTATGAGCTAACTAATACATTCTGGGCAGACATCTGACAGTGTAACTATGCTAAAACTAAATAATGAACCTCCATTATTAGAATCTATTAGAAGATACTATCTGATTAGCACAAAGTCATATAATATTAATTGTGTATGTGAGTATTTAGGAGTATTCTGCAAAGAGCATCAAAATTTCATTGCTTTTTATTCAATAGAACAAGCCTGAATAACTCTGCTTCCATGTAGAAAATACGTGACTGAAGAACTAAAAGACTTTATTGTCCTCATATCTTTGTTGCTAAGTAGCTGTGAGGCCTTGGGAAAGTCAGTATCTCTAGCATTCACTCTGCTCCTCTGTAAAGAGATGGAAAAGTAAAGTATGGACTAGGTCCTTGGTACTCAAAGTGTGGTTGAAGAAAGGATTTTGGAAATGCAAAATCTCAAGCCCCAGCCTAGACCTCCTGAATCAAAATCTTCATTTTAAGCACAGATTCTTATTTACATTAAAGTTGGAGACTTGCAAGCACTGGATGTTCACCTTTTAAAGCCCATTTCAAGTCTACAATTTTGATACTGATACATGGAAATTAACAAAAAAAAATATAAACTTTTGTTTAATTTACCTTTTCATCACTATCCCCTCTTCCCCAAGCACTCCCAAATTCCCTTTATCTTGAAGCACAATTGCAATATGCCTATCACCCATATTGTTTGATTCATCTACTCTCTTATTTGCTTAAGCATTATGATATTTTATAACTGCAGTTCAAAGACTGAAGACTCGAGAAATAAATCAATTAAAAATTATATCCACTCTTTTATTCACAGTGCATTTCTGTAGAAAGCAAAATACAGATTATAGAGTTCAGGTCAAGATGGTGAAGTAAATAAACATTGTATTCACCTCTCTCAAGATTACATTAAAACTGCAAATAAACTACAGAACAAGCATTATTTAGAACCAACTGAAGTCTAATTGAACAGAACTCCTATATCTAAGGATATAAAGAAAAAACCATGTCCAGACTGGTAGGAGAGACAGAGATGTGAAATGGGCTGGTCCCACACCCGTGAGTGGCAATTAAAAATCAAAAGGGATATCTTATCTGTGGACGTTCCCCCTAAGGAGTGAGGATTCCCAGCCCCACTTTAGGTTCCCCAACCCAGGCCTCCAGTGCCAGGAAGAGAAGTCCTAATAACTTCTGGCTATGAAAACAAGCAGGCATTATGGCTGAGTGAGAAGGAAGCTACTGGAGCCCCAGGTATTCTCTTAAAGGTCCTGTGTACAGGCTTACTTGCTGACAGATCTACTTTCTCTGGGCTCCAGCTATGGGAAAGCAGCTCAAAAAGCACCATAGACATATGGGGAAGAATTGAATTGTCTGATTTCCAGCAAGAGCAGGAGGGTCAGCTTTCTCCCAGAAGTGCTGGCAGAAGCCATTGCTCTTTTGTTGAGCCCTCCCTCCACCCAGTCTGCAGGCACAGTCCTGAGCCACATGAGTCTTCATCAAGTTGACTAACACCATTGGCCCAGCCATGGTGACTCCCTAAGACCCTGCCCCACCCAACTTACAGACTCACCCAAGCCTATCCCAGTGGCTTTTCTATACAAGTAGTTTGTCTTGGCTTATGCTGTGGACTTTCCTAAAATATCTCAAAGATTCACAAACCTCTAACAAGCAGCTTCTGGTCTTGATGTACCCTCTATCTCTTGCTAGTCTCAAGCCTGGCAATAATGGCAGACAGCCTAAGACAGGCAGCTTAGCCTCTCCTAGGCACATCCAAGCCCAGCATAAGTAGCAACCATCTGCAAATCACTTTGTAGCTCATACCCCACAGCCCGGCAGGACACAGGCAGCAGCTAACATTGGCCTGCCCCAGAGACCCTCCCAAGATTCCTTAGAAACAAAATATCCAAAGGCCAACTTCAAGCCATAACAAAGTAACACCCGACCACCTCCAAATATGGCATACCCAAAGGGCAGACTACCAAGCACAACAGACCTGGTGAAGTGATTCCTGCTCCATGGGATCAACCTCTGTACAACAGCTCCTTCACTGTAGTCACAACTAATTCTCACAGCCAATCAGCCTAAAGGTCAATTCCTTCCATTGGCATGCCAATAGCAATCAAGGCTCCATTACAACTAGAAGGCACACACTACCCCCACAAGGGACACACTTGGATTGCCAGGATCAGGGGACCAGGGAGACTGCACCACTGGAACCCACTGCCAAGGTCACTCTCTCAAGATGAAGAGATATAGAGGCATTACAATTATACCTAGTACATAGAAATAAACAGAGGGAGGCAGCAAAGTTGAAGAGATAAAGAAACATGACCCAAATGAAAAAAAAAAGAACAAAATTCCAGATATAAAAAATAAATAAAATGGAGATAAGCAATCAAAGTTCAAACACTGAGGATGCTCAATGAACTGAGGTTAAGAATACAATACTTCAGTAAGAACTTGAACATAAAAATGAAGATAGACAATAACAAATAGAAATGAAGAATATGATAACTGCATTGAAGAATACATTACAGGGAATCAACAGTAGATTAGATTTGGTAAAGCATTAGATCAGCAATCTGGACAGTAAGGTAGCAAAAATACCTAATCAGAATGGCAAAAAGAAAAATAATCCTTCATAATGAGAATAGTTCAAGAGGCCTCTGGAAAAAACATCAAGCATAACATTTGCATCATAGGGGTACCAGAAGAAGAAGATCGAGAGCAAGAAATTGAAAAGCTATTTTAAGAAACAATGGCAGAGAACATCTCTAATCTGGCAAAGAAAATGGGCATATAAGTCCAGGAAGTAGCATCCCAAACAAGATGAACCCTAAGAGGCCCACACCAAGACACATAAGAATTAATATGACAAAGGTTAAAGACAGAGAGAATCTTAAAAGTAGTAGGAGAAAAGCAATTAATTATTTATAGAGAGCTCCCAAAAAACTGTACGCAATTTCTCAACAGAAACTTTGCAGGCCAGGAAAGCTTGGCACACAATATTCAAAGTAAAGAAAAGCAAGGACCTACAACCAAGATTACTTTAGCCATAAAAAACTATCATTTTGAATGGAAGGACAGGTAAAAAGTTTCCCAGACAAGAAATAGCTAAAGGAGTTCACCACCAAACCAGTGTTACAAGAAACATTAAAAGGACTACTTTAAGAAAAATAAGGAGAAAATAAATTGAAAATATGAATAATAAAATGACAATAAAACTACATACCTGTCAATAATTACTTTAAATGTAAGTTGATTAAGTGCTCCAATGCAAAGATATACAGTGGCTGAATGGATAAGAAAACAAGATTCATATATGTATATGTTGCATATAAGATATTCATTTTAGATTGAAAGACACATAGAGACTGAAAGTAAAGTGATGGAAAATAATATTTTATGAAAATGGCAACAGAAAATTAAAATTGGGGTAGCAATACTTATATCAGATAAAATAGGCTTTATTAATTTGAAGAGGCCTTTTTAAAATAAATTTTAATTTTATTTTTATCTTTATTGTTGAAAGTATCACAGAAGTCCCCTTTCTCCCCCTCAATAACTTTCTCCAGCCACTCCCTCCTCAAAGCTCTTCCCTGCACTATTATCTGTGTCCATGGGTTATGCATATATGCATATAAGTTCTTTGATTATTCTCTTCCTATATCCCCTGACCCCTTCTGGGATTCGACAATCTGATCCACGCTTCTATGTCTCTGGACCTATTTTGTTCATCAGCTTTCACATTTAAATGAGGTCATGTGATAGTTGTCTTTCTTTTTGACTGGCTTATTTCACTCAGCATAATACTCTCCAGGTCCCCCCACGCTGTCTCAAAAGTAAGAGATAGACTTAAAAACAAAAGCTATAATGAGACAAAGAAGGACTCAGCAATTCCATTCTGATTATTCATCCAAAGAAACCCAAAACACTAATTGGAAAATACCCATGCATCACTATGTTTGTTGCAGCATTGTTTACAGTAACCAAGATATACAAGCAACCTAAGTGTATTGATATACAAATTGATAATAAAGAGGTGATGCATATATACAATAGAATATCACTCAGTTGTAAAATAGAATAAAATTGTGAAATTTGCTACATGAATGTACTTAGAGGCTGTTATGCTAAGTAAAATAAGTCAAACATAGAAAGATAAATACTATATTATTCACACACACACATATATATATATATGTATATATATATATGATCTCAAAAAAACAATATAAATGAACAAATAATACAAATGAATAGATACAGAGAACTATTTATAGTTGCCATATGTGAAGGAGTAGAGGGGAATGGTTAAAAAAAAGGGGGAGGAATTAAGATGTGCAAATTGCCAGTTATAAAAACAGTCACTGGGATGTAAAGTACAGCATACAGTCAATGGTATCACACTGGTAACTAGAGGCCCAGTGCATAAAATGTGTGCACTTAGGAGGGAGGGGTTCCTTCAGCCCTGCCTGCACCCGCTTTCAGTCCAGAAGCCCCATGACCAATCACCCTACAGAGGGAGGCCCCACATACCTACCACAGTACCACCAGCCAGGTAGCCAGGGCTTTGTGACCAGTTGCCCTGCAGAGGGAGGCCCCGCCCACCCACCATAGCCCACCAGTCAGTGACCTGGACCTCCCTTTTTGGGGTGATAGATTGATCACCCAATTGATCGCCCCACAGAGGGTGGCCTGGTCCTCCCTCTTTGGGGCAATCACAAAGTTCCCCCAATCAATCACCTTGATGGCCAGTGGCCTGGGCCTCTTTCTGTGGGGCAATGGTAGGCCCCCCCAACCAATCATATCGCACCTGCCTTGGCTGGCCTGATGATAGTGCATGTCGTAGTGTGGTCGTCCAGTCGTTCTGCTGTTCAGCTGTTTGGTTGATTTGCATATTATGCTTTTACTGGAGGCCCTGTGCATGAAATTTGTGCATGGGTCGGGGGAGGTGTCCTTCAGCCCAGCCTGCTCCCTCTCCAATCTGGGACCCCTTAAAGGATGGCCAGCTGCCCGTTTAGGCCCGCAGTTGAACATCCCTCTCACAATTCAGGATTGCTCACCTGCCTGCCTTCCTGACTGCCCCTAACCACTTCTGCCTACTAGCCTGATTACCCCCTAACTAGTCCCCTGCCAACCTGATTGATACCTAACTGCTCCCCTACCAGCTTGACTGCCCCTAACTTCCATCCCCCGCAGGCCTGGTCCCCCCAGCTGCCCTCTTCTGCAGGCCTGGTCACCCCCAACTACTCTTCAATGCAGGCTTAGGCACCCCCCAACTGCTGGCCATCTTGCAGTGGCCATTTTGTGTCCACATGGGGGCAGCCATCTTGTGTGTTGGAGTGATGGTAAATTTGCATATTACTCTTTTATTAGATAGGATAGCTATGTATGGTGTCAGATGGGTACTAGACTTATTGTAATGATTACTTCATAAGTTATGTAAATGTCTAATCACCATGTTGTACACCTGAAATTAATATATTATATGTCAACTGTTGTTGAAAAATAAAAAAGCTATTTTCAAAAATAAAAATTATAATTCCATTCATATACATTTCCTCATGTTCTTTAACACTGTTCTCTCTCTTTCTCTCTCTCTCTCTCTCTCTCTCTCTCTCTCTCTGTCTCTCTCCCTCTCTCATAATAATATCTCCTTACTTTGGAAGAAAATGATATCAAAAGTCACTTATACTAAAACAAACTTAAGAGATAGAATGTTTGAAGCTATGGCTCAAGTTTTCAGTTACAAGCCTTTTCTTAGCACTAACTAAGTCCCACATAACCACTGGGTTGATTTGGTTAAAGAATTCTGTTAATCACATGGGCTATAAGTTTATAAAAAAAAATGTTTATAAAAGAAAATGTAATCCTGCAAAAGGTTATATTTCTTGCTTGTGTAATTAACAGGTACTCACTTGCATAAGTAGCTATTTTACATTATGTGCACACAGACTTTGAGATAATTTAAGAGCTCTAATCAATGTCTACTTTGAATAACTTTGATCCCTAAGGAGGGAAATAGACGTCATCAATAAACTGGGTTCTGACTTGCATTAGCCATGAATTCAGAGAATCATGATCTCAGATTCCAGTAAATACCTGTAAAACAGGAGAAAGGTCATTTGACATTTCAACACTGGGAAACATTTGTGTGAGAAACTTTCATAAAGAGGAGATCAATCTCCCCATCGCTGACTGAAGACAAAATTAATTACTACAGTTGGCAGAAGATAAATGGTTTCAATGTACAAAATTGTGTAATTATAGCAGCTGCAGAGCTGAAAACCAGCTCCTAACTTTGAACCTCAACCCCAACTTGACATTTCTCCCCACCTTCAGTTCTGCCACTAGCAAGCATGTTGAAAGTTCCCTGATCTTGCCTCTATAATTGCACATTGGGGTTCAGAAGTAATAATTGGCTCCATTGTGTACATGAAACCTTATCATCCTATGGTTTGCTAAAGGTATTCTATATCATCTTTGAAGTGTTAAAATCTCCAGAGAGGAAAATTTGCTAGGGGATGGTATTGTTATGGCAACAAAATTAAGTCTGTCATAACATGTCAAATTAACCACCTTCCTAAGGACTGGCATCAGAGCCAAGTTCAGAAATAGACAAATATTCAGTATCAATTTCTTAAATGTCACTTTAGTAATGAGTAAAACCAAGGTTAACATCACAATTTATCTCAGCTTTCCGATGTTTACTCCAGAACAACACTAGCTGGAAAACAAGAGGTTAAGAACTAAAGAAATGCTTCAAGCAAGGGTTTTTCCTCTGCCTTTACAAGCAGCAAAGGATCTGTCAGTTAGGCTCTGCGGATATTTGGGTTCTTCCTTTGAAGCCAAGAGAAAAGTTTTTAATCTTGCATTTAATTTTAATCCTTTAAAATATGTAAGTGATTTAGAAATGTACAAGTGAAATTTGGCAGAAGACCCTACTGGTAGAAGTAAAGCTGTTTCTTTCAACTCTCCTATAATAAAGGAGTTCAAAGTTGGTCACCTAAACTATCTAGATACCTCAGCCACAAGCTGCAATCTAGTGATTTTAAAACTTCCTCTTAGCAAAAATCTTTGTAAAAGTGAAGCACATGTTTCGGGCAAGGGAAACCACAGGTCACTAGCAAAGAAATAGCCTTATGCTTGAATACTCATTTACATAATATAGGCCTGGTGCATGAATTTGTGCACTGGTGAGGTCCATTTGGTCCACCCGATTGGGAGTGGGGCCAGCCGGGGCTAGGAGCCATGATTGTTCTACTCATTCTGGTCATTCTGCCATTCAGTCACTGGGCTTTTATTATATAGAATTAGTCAGCTCAGAAAGCCATAAAAAATATTATAAATTTGTGTGGCTTAAACAGAAATGCATTTTTTACACAGTTCTGGAGGCGAATTTGGGATCAGGGTACCAGCATAGCATCATCCCACACACCAGAAAGTGGTGGATTGATTGCCAGTCAGGGCACATACCCAAGTTGCAAATTCAATACCCAGTCCTGTGAGTGCAGGAAATAATGGAACAACATTTCTCTCTCTCCCTTCTTCTCCCTGAGATCAGTTAAAATGAATGATTCTCCTATCTAATAAAAGAGTAATATGCAAATTGACTGTCACTCCAATACACAAGATGGCTACCCCATGTGGCCAAAGATGACTGCCCCCGGGTAGACAGAAGATGGCTGCCACAAGATAGCCTTCAGGGAAGGGCAGTTGGGAGGGACCAGGCCTGCAAGGGAGGGCAGTTGGGGATGATCAAGCTTGCAGGGGAGGGCAGTTAGGGGTGACCAGGCCAGCAGAGGAGGGAAGTTGAGGGTGACTGGGACTACAGACAAGGGCAGTTGCATGGGGAGCCAGGTCTGCAGGGAAGAGCAGTTGGGAATGACCAAGCCTGCAGAAGAGGAAAGTTGGGGGTGACCAGGCCTGCAAGGGAGGGAAGTTGGGATGGGAGACCCAGGCCTGTAGGGAAGGGCAGTTAGGGGTGACTGGGTTAGCAGGGGAGGGCAGTTGGAAGGGATCAAGCCTTCATGGGAGGGCAGTTGGGGGGACCCAGGCTAGCAGGGGAGGGCAATTAGGGGTGACCAGGCTGGCAGGGAAGGGCAGGTGCAGGGATCCAGGCCTGCAGAGGAGAGCAGTTGGGGGAACCAGGCCTGCAGGGGAGAGCAGTTGTGGGGGAGCATATCTGGAGAAGAGGGAAGTTGGGGGGACCCAGGCCTGCAGGGGAGAGCAGTTTTGTGTGACCAGACCAGCAGGGAAGAACAGTTAGGGGCAATGAGGCTGGCAGGGAAGGGCAGTTAGGGGTGACTGTGTAAGCAGAGAAGGGCAGTTGGGAGGGACCAGGCCTGCATGGAAGAGCAGTTGGGGGGGACCAGGCCATCAAGGAAGGGCAGTTAGGGATGACCAGGCTGGCAGGGGTTGGCATTTAGGGGCAATTGGGTTAGCAGGGGAGCAATTAGGCATCAATTAGCATGGCAGGAGAATGGTTAGGGGGTGATCAGGCTGGCAGGCAGAAGTGGCTGGGGCAGTCAGGAAGGCAGGCAGGTGAGCAGTTGGGAGCCAGCAGCCCTGGGTCCCAGATTGGAACGGGTGCAGGCTGGGCTGAGGGATACACACCCCATGCATGAATTTTATGCACCAGGCCTAATTATGAAATAAATAGTGTTCTATAATTATGGTTTTAACAGGAAAGACATCAGTGATCTATGAAGTGAAAAACTTGTTATAGCACGTGTATACAGCATGACCCCATTTTATTAAAAAAAATATTTATTGATTTCAGAGGAAGGGAGAGGTAGAGGTAGATAGAAGCATCAATGATGAGAATCATTTATCAGCTGCCTCCTTCCTTCCCCATACTGAGGATCAGACCTGACTGGGAATCATATCATGCCCTCCTGGTTCATAGATCGATGCTCAATCACTGAGCCCCACCAGTTGGGCCCCATTTTTACCAATACCAGGCATATGAGGTACATTGGCAAGATCTGACTCCTGGACAAAAGTCTGAAATTACCCAAAATCCTCTGCTGCTAGGTTTCTGGATATGAATTTATTTCTACCAATTGGAAGCACTTGCACAATATTTTGAAGGCAAAAGTGAAGCAGAGGCATCTTCCCACAGTTTGGGCTGTTTGCTGCTGGTGATCATGTTTGCAGAGATGTGGAGGTTTTCTGCAGCAGAATCCAGGCTGTGCACAGGCAGTTGTGGAAGAGGCAGTGCCCAGTGACCTGTTTTGTGGGAGCTGGAGGGCACTTGCAGGGGCAGCAGTTTCCCAATCCCCAAGTCCCAGCTGTGCCAGAGTGTCCTAGAATTTAGTGTGGCTGAGGGGGCAGCTCCTCCCCCTGGGCAGGAAGTCTTTCCTGGATGGCCAGCTTAATACTCACCCACTCCTCCAGCTTTCCAATGATTTACCAATCACCAGTTCCCTGTGTTGAATTCTTTCCTGCCTAAAATAGTAAAGATCTAAAAACATTTTGGATCTACTTTCAACGAAAACAATGATGCACAGGGTCAGGTCTGAGATGTGGATGAGGCTCCCTTCTTTAGGTTGTAGCTTCCTCTTCTGTGGAATGGAGACCAAAGATTATCTGTTAATGAAGACCGTGGCAGCTGTATTTCCCAAAGATGACCACAACATTTTCTGTCCCTCCCGTGGCCTGGCCACTTTCTGCTATGTCCTCTCTCTTGCAGCGGGGCTGACCTCTGATGCCTTGGTAACCAGTACACTGATTGCCCTCAGAATTCCAAGACCATGGCCGAAAAAGTGCTATGCTGCAGCCCACCCACTCTGCCAGGGTTTCCAGCTCCAGCCTTGCTCACCTGGCTTGCTTTCCCTCCGGTCTGTAGCTCAGCAACTCACTGCACACTATGGCCCACCTGCTGGCGCTGTGGGCTCCAGTGGGTGTGGTAAGAGCCCAGGTCAGGTTTCACACTTTCTGGCCCCTGTGTACTGCTGCCTCTTGCATCCTAAAACCCCTATTCCTACCACTGCTCCAACCAGAGCCAGACACCCGGGTGTTGTGCACAGCCCCACAGGAACTGCTGTGGCCACCAGGAAAGCCTCCCCACCCCATTCCCGACTCCAGTGCCCTGATCCCAGGTCTACTTCCACCAAAGGAGAGCTTTGCCCATGCAGCTGCCTGAGACGAAGCACCTCCAAGATCCCTGGACTCCAAATTTCTGCCAGCCAAGGCAGTTGGCTGGCTGGCCACACCCTGATCAGGGTTTTAGAGGTGATCCAGCCCAGATCAGGCAGGTTGGCTGCCTCAGTGCATGTCATAGCCACTGGTCGTTCTGGTCATCCTGGTCATTTCACTGTAACGGTCATTGGGTTTATATATATATATTGGTTAGTTTTTCCTCAAAGAAAGAAAATTCTCGCCATAATTTTTAGGAAAGGTTTCTTATTCAAAGGAATTTCTCTGTTCAGGGTCAAACATTTATAAGTTACTATTTGGGAACCTCAAGTCAATCATTTTTATATACAGTTGTATATTCATAAGATTCTTGTATCACTTGTGCCAATTAACAGAAGTTGGGTTTTAATAAATAGTGGTATACTTGTGCAGATAATGCTTGTTCCAGTTACTATTTCTACATGAAGAAAATATAAATAAACACTCCACACTTTGTGGTATAAAACAACCATCATTTATTATGCTTTAGAATTCTGTAAGCCAGAACATCAGAAAAAGTGCAGTGGGGAAGCATTGCCTCTGCTCCTGATGTCTGGGCACTCAGCTAAGGAGGCTCAAGGCTACAGGAAACTGGCCATCTGAGACTGGTCATGTGGAGGCCCATGCGCACATGTGTATTGTGGCTGATGCTGGCTGTCAACTGAACTCCAATTGAGGCTGTTGACCAGAGCACCTACATGTGGCCTCCCCATTGGCTTATTAGGCTTTTTTCCAACATGGTTGTTGGATTTTAAGTTGAGGACCTCAGAGAGAGGAAGTGGAAGCTGCCGATTTCCTAAGCCTTGAGCCCAGAAACTGACATGGCCTCACTTTTATTGATGAGTTACAGAATCCAGATTCAAGGTTATATATACACCACACCTCTCAATGAGGAGCACATCAAGACTTTGTGGACCACAATGGTACATTTATTCCCTCATCTAAGACATGTTGTTGGTATTTATTTCAGACTTCTATCCATTTCAATTAATTTTGTCTCTCTGATGTCTATTAATTTTCTCATTGCCCACAACTTTCCATTAAGCTGTAGCTCTTGCCTCCTGCACTATCCTCAACACTATTCTACTTCCTCATGATCCACCTAGTTCACAACCTGACACCAAATCCTCAAATTCTTGCCCTAACCTAGTGAGAACCAGTTATTAGCATGAAGTTAATGATACTTGTTAGATGAGAAGAAAAAGAAATATGGGCTATACTAAAGCAGGAACCTGAAAGAAGGCAGGTAAAGAATTGAATAGAAGAACTTCACATTGTCACTGAGATTCAATATAAAAATGTCACTCTAGAGATTTCTAGAAACCAATACAAATTAGTTCACTTATTAGTGTTAACTCACTATAAAGTTGAGTGTTAACTGGCCCAAATAAATTGTCATTGCCCATTTTCACATAGTAAAAATAATAAGAACTTTATGAAAATCATATAGAAATAAGACAAAATGTCTAAAGACACAATTTTCAAACATTTTTAATTGAAATTTTCACCTAGTAGAGATGATAAAAAAAACATGTAATATAACTTAATATGTATTTTCTTAGGTGGAAATGTATAATGCTTGCTTACTATATTATTAATCAATAAAGATAATAAGAGAGCATTTTTATAAACAAAAAGTGTAATGGAAAGTTATGAATGATTACAGGAGCCTCACCAATCTTAACTATGTGTGATATTTTATTACTTTTTTAAGTTTGCTTGTATGTTTTTACTTCTTTTTCCACTTTTGCTTTTGTTTTGGGAAGTCTATTTTTTCTTTTGGTTATATTATCAAGAAAATACTTGACTCATCACCTTTGGAAAGAGTGAGTACAGGATTTTTAAGCTATCTGCACTGTTTTACACAATATAATCCCTGTTTCATACATGTTCTCTGATGTAGATATAAATTTCTTTTTCTATTCCTTTTTGAATCCCAGATTGGAGTTTCTTTAGAATGTGATAATGTGCAGGTGACTATAGAAGCAGTTCAGCTTTTCATGGGTTATATTTTGGAACTTAATGCTGAAACTTTAGTTTTAAGGAGCTCTTATTAGCATCTGAGATTCTATGACCACCTGGCTATTATATTTGTATTAAAAAAGAAAGTGAAGCAATTCATTAAGAGCAGTGATAATTTTTGGAAGTGTAGAGGGAAATTTGGGACACTGCCTTGCAGTGTTGGTAAGTCATGAGAACCAAGTATCCACAGCGCAATGTGAGTTCAATAAATTGAGAAAGTTTAACAATATCCCTAGAAATTTTGTAAACTAGAAATCAGTCTTAACCTTCACTTCATGAAAATCTCTAGAAATTAGAGTTATTTCTGGTAGGGAAGAGAAGCTTGATCTAATTGGAGGTGTATGTACAGTTCCACCAGCAAACACTAAATCCATTGGAGATTTGTTTACTGCATGGTTTTCAAAATTTTTGTAGACTCTAGTATGAGGTTATTCCTGGGACAAATGAAAAGATCTTTATATTGATATTTGATTCAGGGTATGCCACTGAAATATCTTAAGGGAGGAGAGCCTTGGAAGTAGGCAAATGCCAGATTGTTTGGCCCTGTAGGGGTCCAACAGTTGGAATGGGTTGCAGATGCAAAGCCCTAAGGCCTCTATTCTATGGCAGAATGCTACACTCTCCTAGAGAGAGAAAATAATAGAGTGGAGGATGTGTAGGTCAGAAAGATAATTCTTTCATTGGACATCCCAAAGAAAAAGAGGAAGTTCACATAGAGCAGTGGTTTTCAACCTTTCTAATGCCGCTTACCCTTTAATACAGTTCCTCATGTTGTTGTGGCCTCCAACCATAAAGTTATTTTTGTTGCTACTTCATAACTGTAATTTTGCTACTGTTATGAATCGTAATGTAAATATCTGTGTTTCCTGATGGTCTTAGGTTTCCCTGCTAGTGGGTCTTAACCTGTGGGTCGGGACCCACAGGTTGAGAACTGCTGCTGTAGAGCCTAAGACCATGGGAAAACACAGATATTTACATTACAATTCATTAACAGTAGCAAAATTATAGTTATGAAGTAGCAACAAAAATAACTTTGTGGTTGGGGGTCACCACAACATGAGGAACTGTATTAAAGGGTAAGCGGCATTAGAAAAGTTGAGAACCACTGACATAGAGGATCAGGATATTAGAGATATACTGAAGCATTTTAGACTTCATCACTGGGTCAGGACTGTATTCTGTGGAGAGTGGGTGAGGGTATAAGAGAGAGAGAAAGAAAGAAAGAGAGAGAAAAGCAATCTATCTGAGAGCTCGTGGGAGATCCTGCTTAAGCTCTTTTGCTGTATTTTCATCAGTTTCTTACCTCTGAAAATTTAATGTCTGATGGGTCCTTCAGATATGGTCTTTCGAAAGGTCCCCAATGTCCCTCAGAAGAGGTCTTCTGACTTCTATTTATTACTGCTCAGTACCTAGGTGATTTCACTTAGCCCAGTGGCTTTATATGATGAGGACTTTCAATTTTAGATTACCAGTTTGGATCTCTTTTTATGTGTTAATCTTATATTTTCAGATGCCTAATTGAAATCTCCACTGGATGCTTAATAGATATCTTGAATCAACATTTCCAGAATCAATGATGTGATTATTCCTTCTCCTGAGGTAAGAGCCACCCCCCCCCAAAAAAAAAAGTCCCATTATGTGAGGGTAAATAGATTCCTCAACCTCAATCAAACAACTCAAGGCCAAGCCATTTTGAAAACTGTGCCCACCAACTTGCTTCTGGGCATCAAGACTACTCACAATAGAGTTACTGTGACTGCCTCCAGCACCTCAGGCTTCTACTGTATGTGAATCACAAAGTGAACTCCTGACTGCCCTGGATTTATAAACAAAGAAGATACTCCCACATCTCCTTCACATGTGATTAAAAAGGTAGGTGTGTTGTTCTAGCCAGTTTGGCTCAGTGGATAGAGTGTTGGCCTGTGGACCAAAGGGCCCAGGGTTTGATTCCTGTCAAGGGCAAATACTTTGGTCGCAGGCTTTTCCCTGGCCTGGCCCCTGGTTGGGGCACATGCAGGAGGAATCCAATTGTTGTATTTCCCTCACATTGATGTTTCCCTCTCTTTTCCACTCTCTCTAAAAGATCAATGGAAAAATATCCTCAGATGAGGATTAATAACCAAAAAAGGCAGGTGTATTGATCATACCCACATACCAACCATGGATATGATAATTCAAGCAATAAAATATTACATAGCATAGTCCTAATAAATACTATGACAATGAATTCTCATAAGTATGTCTATGTGTGACTATGTGTCAGCATGAATATCTAAGCAATGGCTAACATCTAATAAAACTGATAAATATTTTTATGGTTTCCCTTCTAATGTTTAAGTGCTGTATCCATTTTGAGTTTATGTTTGTATTTGGTGTAAGTTGGTGGTCCAGTTTCATTTTTTTGCATGTATCTGTCCAATTTTCTCAACATCATTTATTGAAGAGGTTATCTTGGCTCCATTGTATGTTCATGCCTCCTTTGTCAAATATTAGTTGAGCATAGTGCTTTGGGTGGATATCTGGGTTCTCTATTCTATTCCATTGGTCTATATGTCTGTTCTTGTGCCAGTACCAAGCTGTTTTGAGAACAGTTGCTTTGTAATATAGCTTTAAATCTGTTATTGATATCCCACCTACTTTATTCTTCTTTCTCAGAATTGCTGTGGCTATTCGTGGTCTTTTTTGTTCCAGATGAGTCTATGAAGAATTCTTTCTAGAATATGTCATTGATATTTTAATGGGTAGTGCATTGAATCTATAGATTGCTTTGGGTAGTATGGACATTTTAATGATGTTGATTCTCCCAATCCATGAGCATGGTATGATCTTCCATCTGTTAACATCTTCCTCTATCTCTTTTTTCAGTGTCCTGTAGTTTTCCACATATAGGTCTTTTACTTCTTTAGTTAGGTTTATTCCTAGGTATCTTAATTTTTTTGGTGCAATTGTAAATGGGATTGCTTTTTTAGTCTCTCTTTCTGTAATTTCACTATTAGTGTATAGAAATGCCACAAACTTCTTAGCATTATTTTTGTATCCTGCTACATTGCCGAATTCATTAATTAAGTCAATTAGTTTTGGAATGGAGAAGGGAAACCATAAAAATACTAGAGGAATCCACAGGCAGCACAATCTCAGACATATGCCAAAAGAACTTCATCACTGATACTGCTACAAAGGCAATTGAAGCTAAAGAAAAAATAAACAAGTGGGACTACATCGAAATAAAAAGCTCTCGCACAGCAAAAGAAACCATCAACAAAACAACAAGAAAGACCACTGTATGGGAGAACATATTTGCAAATGTTATCACTGATAAAGGTTTAATCTCCAACATCTACAGCCAACTTATACAACTTAATAAAAGGAAGATAAATGATCCAATAAGAAAATGGGCAACGGACCTAAATACCTTTTCGAAAGACGACAGAAGGAAGGCCAAGAGACACATGAAAACATGTTCAAAGTCACTAATTATTTGAGAGATGCAAATCAAAACGACAATGTGATACCATCTTACACCAGTCAGAATGGCAAACATCAACAAATCAACAAACGACAAGTGTTGGCGAGGATGCGGAGAGAAAGGAACCCTTGTGCACTGCTGGTGGGAATGCAGACTGGTGTAGCCACTGTGGAGAACAGTATGGAGTTTCCTCAAAAATCTAAAAATGGATCTCCCATTTGATCCTGTAATCCCACTCTTAGGAATTTATCCTAAGAAATCACAAACACCAATCAGAAAGGACTTATGCACCCCTATGTTCACAGCAGCACAATTTACAATAGCTACAATTTGGAAACAGCCTAGGTGCCTATCAGCAGATGAGTGGATCAGAAAACTATGGTACATTTACACAATGGAATTCTATGCTGCCATTAAAAAGAAGGAATTATTGCCATTTGCAGCAACCTGGTTGGAACTGGAGAGCCTTATGCTTAGTGAAATAAGCCAGTCAATGAAGGAGAAGCATCACATGATCTCACTCATTTGTGGATAATAAAGAACATTATAAACTGATGAACAAAGGATAGATACAGAGGCAGTAAAGCATCAAACAGACTGTGAAATTACAGGTGGAAGATTAAGCTTAGGTGAGGTAGATAAGAGATCAATGAAAGGACTTGTATGCATGCATATAAGCATAACCAATGAACATAGACACTGAAGAGTTGGGGTATGCCTAGGAGGGAGGGGGCAATGGGGAGATATGTATAAAATTAATAGAAAAACTGATAAATATTCTAGCTGATGCTGGAGAAATGTGGCACATTGCCAATCCAAGTAATTCTTAAAATGTTTATAGAAACATTTTTGTTGAACGCTATAAAAAATACTGGATTCTATTTCAGATAACTAATATACACATAGATTTGGGAACTTCTTATATAATTCAAGGGTTTTGTGAAAGTCCTGAAGGTCTAGATACCAAGCAAAGGGCTGGTGAGTTCAATTAGCATGTGCACTAAAGAGAAAATACAGCAAAGTTGGTTAACTCTGCATTTGGGGAATATAAAGCCTTAATAAAAATAACTAACTGAAGACATGAAGTGAATAAAACTTTTCTTGTGAAGAGAAGAAAATTGGAACCAGCATGATTATATAGAAACAGGCAAGAACTAGGCTTCATATGGCAATAAAACTGCCAGTACTGCTTCCAATGTGGGATCTGGCCATGGTTAATCAAATTAGCAAATATTTAAATCAGTTTGTTGTATATTAACTTTTGTCTCTTAGTCTTCAGATAATTAGTGCCTGCATAACATCTCTTTTATAGAACTTTTACTGTTTGCCTTTATAAAAACTAGAGGCCCGAGCATGAAAATTCATGCAAGAGTAGGCTATCCTTCCCCCATTTGCTAGGACCTCCTACAGCCACCCACAGGCACCTGGGATATGGGCTGGCTTCCCGCTGGCCCCAACTTGGTCAAGAAGGATGTCTAGAATGATGTCTGGAAGATATCCAGTCTAATTAGCATGTTACCCTTTTATTATTATAAATGTTTGCTTGTGTTTTCTCAATTCGTTCCACCTCATCTTACACATCACTTTACACATAGTTAATGTTCCATAAATGTTTGTTAAATCTAATAAAAGGTGATCATCCCAAGTCACATAAGCCACCAGAGACAGAGCTGTAACCCAAAACATGTTTGTTTAGGACCATTCCAACTTTCCATACGTCATGCTACATTTGTGTGCCCATGCCATGATATGCCCATTTAATTTTTTAAAACTGAAAACACTTTTAGATATTTACTCACTATAAGTTTAAAATGGAGCACATTTAGGCTAGGTGAACTATTTTCTGATAGCATTCTGTCACTGATCCTGCTTCTCAGCTTTCATCACTCTTGAGTTTCAATAGTCAGTGCTTGGAGATAGGGATATCCACACATAACACTGGGGGAACTTACTCTAAGTTTTTTTTCTGATGTTTATATTCATTTATTATGAAAGTCTTTGGCAAAATTTGGGCAATGAACTTTAATAATATAGCAATAGGGGACAAAATACAAGATCATAAAAGGCTGAAGTCCACCGCTGAGGTTGATTTTTTCAGTTTGGTATGAGGCATTTATAATAAAAAGTTGGGTGTTTACAATTCACTCGTCATTCAGCAATTTGAAGGAAAAAGGAAGAAAAGGAAGAAAGAAGAAAAAGGAGAGATAAAGATAGGAAGAAAAGAAGGGAGAGAAAGTGAAAGTGAAAGAAAGAGAGAAACAGAAGCAGAAAGAGCAAGAGAAAAAGAAACAGAAGCAGAAAAAGAAAGAGAAGGAGAAGGAGGAAAAGGAGAGGGAGAAGGAGAAACAGATGGAGAAGGGGAAACAGATGAATAAAGAGAAGGAGAAAAGAAGGGAGTCAAAAATCAAGAAATGGTGTATTAACTGACAATGGTATTGTGGCTACCAGAGGGAAACAGGGAGGGAGAAGGATAAAAAGGATAAAGGTCCTGGCCAGTGAGACTCAGTTGGTAGGGCATTTTCCAGTGCACCAAAAAATTGCTGATTCCATTCCAGATTTGGGCATGTGCCCAGATTGCATGCTCAATGGCTCAATCACCAGTGTAGGGCATGCAGGAGGCAGATGATTGATGTTTCACACTCACATAACTTTCTCTCTCTCTCTCTCTCTCTCTCTCTCTCTCTCTCTCTCCCCTCCTTCCCACCCTCCCTTCCTCTCTCTCTAAAAATCAATTTAAAAATATTTTCTTTTCTTTTAAAAATATGGGCAATCGCTTTTCAGCCTTTTGGCTAAGATTAAGTGTAGTTTCTGTTCTTATCAGTTTAAAAATATGGGCAAAGGGGGTCAAATATAAGGTGATGGAAGGAAACTAGACTTTGGGTGGTGGGCATACAATGCAATGTAGGTGATATATTATAAAATTTTACACCTAAAACTTAAAAAAGAATATTTTTGTTTTATTTATGTTTTATTAAGTTTATAGGGGTAACATTTGTTAATATGATTATATAAGTTTCAGGTATAGCTTTCTATGTAACAAGATCTGTATATTGCATTGTATGCCCACCACCCAAAGTGAAATCTTCTCCCATCATCATATATGAGTCCCCTTCCTCTTTCACCCCCTTCCCTCTGGCAATCATCACACTTCTGTTTGTGTCCATACATTTCAGTTTTATATTCCACATCTGAGTGAAATCATATGGTTCTTAGCTTTTTCTGATTGATTTTTATTTCTCTTAGCATAATATTCTCAAAGTCCATCCATGTAGCTGCAAATAACACTATATCAAACTAAAAAGCTTCTGCACAGCAAAAGAAACTGAGAACAATGCAAAGAGGCAATCAACCAAAGAAGCAATGATATTTGCAAACAGTAGTTCCAACAAATGTTTAATTTCCAAAATATATAAAGAACTTATAAAGCTAAATACCAAATAAACAAACAACGCAATCAAAAAGAGGGCAGAGGAACTGAAAATACACTTATCCCAAGAAGAAATAGGAACATCCAATAGATATATGAGAAAATGTTCAACTTCCCTAGCAATTAGGGAAATGCAAATCCAACCTACAATAAAATACCACCTCACAGCTGATAGAATAGCTATTATCAATAAGACAAGCAATAACAAGTGTTAGAGAGGTTGTGGATAAAAGGAAACCCTGCTGGAGGAAATGTAGACTGGTACAACCACTATGGAAAGCAGTCTGGGATTTCTCAAAAAATTAAGAATAGAGCAACCATATAATCCAGCAATCCCTGTCCTGAGTTTATACCCCAAAACTCAAAAACATGTATTCACAAAAATATCTGCACACCTATGTTCATTGCAATATTATTCATGATGGCCAAGACATGGAAACAACCAAAGTGCTCTGCGATAGAAGACTGGATAAAGAAAATGTGATACATATGCACAATGGAATACTACTGCATAGGAGAATACTGAGGCATAAGAAATGATGAAATTTCTGTTTACAAAAAAAAAAGTTCTGGTGAGTTCAATGAGTCCCATAAGTTCTTGTAAGGAATAGAGTAAATGGGCAGTATTGTAGAAGGAGCTTTGACAAAAATGGCAGAGGAAAAAGCACATCTCTGTTAAGATATGAAGGCGAAAGAAAAAAAATGAAAGTGAGAAATAGGCTTTAAGATAAACAAAATTTTCCCAATATTGGAGACTTCTTACATTGCAATCAAAAAGAGTATAGAGAAGAAGAGAAGCATACAGACAGATGGAGAAATGTACAAAGAGATGAGCGTGGACTTTTTAGCTGACGTAGGCACACGTAAGGATTAGAAGTTCCTCTCTCCTCTCACCACCAAGACCTATTAAATGTTTCTACTTTTTTTAAAAAAAGGGGGTAGGGGGAGAGATGGGGGAGAATGTATCAGTTTCTTGGAAACGAGGGACCTGATTGTTTGTAGTCTGCTAACCCAAAAGCCAAGAAGATAAAGTCAGAAATAAGGATCACATCAGAGATCATCACATGGGTTCACCAAGACCACTTAAATATTTGAAAAAAAAGTTGGTCCTTGTAACTAGAAAAACACATAGAATATTTTATGTGACTTATTTTCTCTATCATTATTTTTCTATCATCATTATCAGACCTCAAATATTTTAAGACATGATTTAACTGTAATGAGATATTTGAAATTGACCTAATGGTATAGATTATGTTTTAGGCTAAAAAATATTACTTATTGTATTATGTAAGTAGTATCATTTTGTTAAAATGCAGAATAGGGGAAAATATCTTCCTACAAGTACATACAAATATGAAAAACACAACCTCACCATCAATATTGATATCTATCAACCTTAGCTACAAATTCACCTACTTGTATTTTATTTTAAAGATCTTCCACCACCCTTTTATCTACTGCTTCACTTTTAGATTTTTACTTTGCTATACAACTAATTTTTCTATTTGTTCACTGCCCTCCAAAACCAAAAATGGCCATGGTTTTTGCTTTATCATAGTGTTGTTTGTGAGATTATGTTGAAAGATTAAAGGAGGGATCTAACTTTAGTACATACCGTTTGCATGTGATAACCTAATGCCATTTCAGTAAGTGAAAATCATTGCTTCCAATACAAAGTCAGCTATTAAAACATTGCAGTCAGCAAAATATTGAGGCTTAAACTGACTTTGTACAAGATGGGAAAGAATGAAAGTACAGGTCACTAAAACACTATGGCTCTAATCTTTCCCATCATCCTTTATATTCATAGATTTCTCCATATTCTACTTATTATATTCTCTAGAAACCACTTTCAAATTTATGGAAAATGGAGCATAAAGTGAGCAACTTTTTTCATGGAAGAAAGAACAGCAACTAAGATTTTTGTGATTAATTTGATAACTCTTAGTAGGAAGTATTTGGTTTGTCTGCACATAGAAAATGAATATTAAAATATTCATACCCCAAGGCTAACAGAAAAAGTAGGTAACAGCTGTTGGTCTTAAATGTGGTTTCATTATGCAGTGATTGGAATAAGCTTGTAATTATGAATTAAAGCTAGAGCAGTTAAAAAATGCTCAGTAGGTTTTTCAACGCCAACATTTAAAATATTTTCTGTTATAAGAAATCACACCCTTTATTGCAATAAGCTTTAACGTGGTATCGGCCATAGCAGACTTGCTTTTGCTCAGCTCAAAAAGAAATGTGAAATAGACCCTTCAAGTAAATTTCTTAATGACTTATTTTCTAAAGCAGGTTTGAATATCTGTACTAGCTCCATATTTCAAATTAACAAAGCCCTAATTTAATTTTTCTTTTGGATCTAGACATAGCTAATACAAAGAAACAAGGTTTTTTTTGTTTTTTTTTTTGTTTATATATATTTTTTATAGATTTTTTACAGAGAGGAAGGGAGAGGGATAGAGAGTTAAAAACATCAATGAGAGAGAAATATTGATTAGCCACCTTCTTCACACCCCCTACTGGGGATGTGCCCACAACAAGGTACATGCCCTTGACTGGAATCAAATCTGCGACCCTTCAGTTTGTAGGCTGATGTTCTATCCACTGAGCCAAACTAGAAAGGGTGGAAATAAAGTTTTAAAAAAGCATTTTGATTAATAATGCAGATTATAAGTTTTTTTATCTACATGAATTATGCTCTCTTTGACCTGATACCACCACAATCAATAAAATATTATTTAATTGTTACAATATCAGATTAGCAAAATGAGGTATTATATATAAAATAATTTATGTAAAAATTACTGATATTAAGAATATATTTGTAATTGCATTCTAATGAAAAAGTATAAACTAATTATTTTCAATCATTCAATTAATAATTCACTAAGAATTGTAACTAGTTTGAAACAATTTTTTGAAGAAAGAAACTGTTACACAGACACACATGATACTTGATCAAATTATATAAAAGGGTAAAACACAAAATATATTCTCCTTCCCCCCTCTCACAGCCAGGTAAGGAAGGGGAGGGTGGCTCTCCTCCAGAGTTGCACACTGGAATCATTGTTTACTGTGCTGGGGTGTGGGACACAGGGAAACATAACAGAACTCGGCAGAGAGGGCTGACTGGCAGCCAGCGCTGTTTGCCACACTCTAGCCTAGTGACTCCCTGAGACTCCACCCCCTCCAATTTACAAACCCACCTAACTGTGAGCAGCAGCTTTTGCATACAAATGGCCTGCCCTCTAGCAGCTTAATCTAACAAATTGCAACTGGGTCAGACAACTCCAAAACTTCCAAACTCCAAGCAAAGAGGAGAAATCTGCAGATCTCCCTCTAGCTCCTGCTGGGTGGCCTCAGACACTAGCTGACTTGCACCTCCTTGGAGATCCAGGAACCAGTGTACCTAGAAGTCAATGTGAGATAACACCAGATTATAACTCCTCACATACATAAGTGACACACTCAAGAGGCACACTCAGTGAGTACCAAAGCCCCACTGAAGCAAGTCCTGCCCCATAGGGGTATCTCCAGCACAGAAATTTTTCCATTATAAACAAAGCTAATCTTCTCAGTCAATTGACCTGCAGGTCAATTCCTCCTAGTGTACCAATAGCAATCAAGGCTTAACTACAACAAGACTGTGTACCAAACCCACAAAGGGGTGCACCAAGAGTGTCCACATCAAGTAACTGGGTAGGCAGAGCTACTGGGCCATAAAGGACAACTAGCACAAAAATCCACTCCATTAACACAAGGAAGCAGCCAAAATGCAGAGACAAAAAGGCATGTCATGGATGAAAGAAATGGAGGAAAGCAAACTACTGGACAGAGTTTAAAACCACACTTATAAGGGTACTCAAGAATCTTCTACAAACCTCGGAGAAACTCAGTGATATCTTCAAGGATCTTAATGAGAATGCCAAAACAATGGAAAAGGACCAGTCAGAAATTAAGCATGCACTGTCTGAAAAAAAGAATAATGTACAGAAATCCAACAGCAGGCTAGAGGACTCCAAGAATCAGACCAAAGATTTGAAATATGAGGAAGCAAGAAACATCCAACCAGAAAAACAAAAAGAAAAATGAGTCCAAAAGTATGAAGATAGTGTAAGGAGCCTCTGGGACAACTTCAAGCGTACCAACATCAGAATTATGGGGGTGTCAGAAGAAGAGAGAGAACAAGGTTTTAAAAACCTATTTGAAGAAATAACAACTAAAAACTTCCCCCACCTGGTGAAAGAAATGGACTTACAAGTCCAGGAAGCACACAGAACCCCAAACAAAAGGAATCTAAAGAGGACTACTCCAAGACACATCATAATTAAAATGCCAAGGGCAAAAGACAAAGAGAAAATCTTGAAAGCAGCAGGAGAAAAACAGATAGTTAACTACAAGAGAATACTTATATGAATGTCAACTGATTTCTCCATAGAAACTATGCAGGCCAGAAGGGAGTGGCAGGAAATATTCAAAGTGATGACTAGTAAGAACCTACAACTAAGATTACTCTACACAGCAAAGCTATCATTCAGAATTGAAGGTCAGATAAAGAGCTTCACAGATAAGAAAAAGCTAAAGGAGTTCATCACCACCAAACCAGGATTATATGAAATGCTGAAGGGTTTTCTTTAAGAAGAGGGAGAAGAAGAAAAAGGTAAAGTTAAAAATTATGAACAACAAAGTAATAACAAATCCATACCTATCAACAAGTGAATCTAAAAATCAAGTGAATAAAAAATCTTATGAACAGAATAAACTGGTGAATATAATAGAATTAAGGACATAGAAAGGGAATGGACTAACAATTCTCAGGGGAAAGGAGGAGTGAGGGGTGCAGGAAGAGATTGGACAAAAATCTTATACCTATGGATGAGGACAGTGGCAGGGGGTAAGGGCATGGGGTGGGGGGGGGGCGGATCAGGTGGAGTGGAACTATGGGGGGAAAAAAAGAGTAACATCTGTAATAAACTGAACAATAAAGATTTATTTTTAAAAAAAATAGCTTCCATGGAGGCTACAGATCAGACCCTAGTTCTCTCTCCCCAGACCTTTTTCTGGGCCTGATCTGCAGCCCCCTCAGCAGTCAGTGCTGGGACCTTGGGTTTTTATATATTAGGAAATTTACTCATAACTTTCTCATAATCATGGGTTTTTATATATTAGGATATTGACTCATAACTTTCTCATAATCATGGCAACTTTCCTGCTTTGCTTAAAAGCAGAAGAGAGGAACTTTGAAAGGTGAAATTGATTTACAATCTGCTCTCATGTTTCCTTTAATAAAATTATAGCACAAAAATTAGAATCTAAATTTGTCTTTTTTCTAAAACCTATTATAACTGAACTACAAGTAACCATAAAACATAAGGGTAGATCCATTTCCCAAGAAGCAAAGTAAATAAAGCATAAAGGAGTTAACCTAAGTAGATAAGTTAACATTTTCACTATTAAATTAGATAACTCCATTTATGTTTTAATTGGAAGTTTATGGATAGTATAAATAGCAATATAAATATTTTTCTATTCCCTAGTTATATTATGGCACCTTGTCCTAAGATAAAATATCAATATGAAGGTAGTAGAGGATATTGAAGAACTAGGGGAAATTATTTAATCAATTTCTTTCTTCTTCCAAATGTCAATATATTATATGGCAAAAATAGAGCATCATTCTCTTCCACAATTTTGTGTAATTTGTTATGGAAAATGGCAATAAAATGCCTTCATAAATAATAACAATATTAAGCCCTTAGAGTGTCTAATAAAGATTAACATTTTAAAAATTCCATACAAATATTAATTAGTTCATATTAAAAATTTGAGGCAGGTAAGCACCATCAGCACTCTCTAATGAAGAAATGGATGACCGAGGTTCTTACCTGAGGACTGATTCAAGGTGGGAGCATATAATTTCTTAACTCTAGTAAGAACTAAAGGAGAGAGAAGATGTACTCAGATTTCAGCTGTTCCCAAACTTTTGAAAGAGTGTTGTCTGAAATATTTTGATTTGTGTTTACCCCCTGATTCTCACCCATTTATATTAATTGAACACCTTTCTTTGTAGATAGCACTCCACGGCACAGACATACTTTACTCTTTTAATTGAGCCCCTTTGGGGGAAAGTATGGTTTAAATAAAACAATATATTCAGAACCCTAAAATAATTTGATCTATAATAAATTCTTAAGCAAAGGAGGAAGACCAGCCTGGGGACCCTGGGAGGGGAAGACTGCCAGGTATCAAGTCAGAGATTCACAAGGAAGTTGTAGAAGCTCCCTCCCTGGAGACTTTTAAAAATAGAATAGACAGTCCTCTGCATACAGTGGTGCAGGAGGCCCCATTACATTTTGTTATTAGAGAACTTCACTATAGGTTTTCTTAGGCTTGATTAAAAAAAAAAATGGGGGGAAGGGAAGGGAATTGGAGGAAAATTCAATTTAAGAAATGCCTTTGATACTGAACACAGTCTATTTGTGCTAATACAAAGTCCCTGATTTTTACACTTGATTTTGAGAATAAGTCTTAAATAGATTTAGCTTCTAACATCTGACTGCTCTACTTCATGTATTTATCTGCATTTTATATTACTATTTTGTTCACAGGCTATTGCGCAATTTTTAGAAATTCAGTACATACTAGGTCAACAAGGAACTGAAAGTTGCTTGGATCTTTTAGCTTTTGTCCTCTATTAACTCCATAATCCTATGTAATAAAAGAGTAATATTCAAATTGATCGTACTTTCGCTACACCCACAAACCACGCCCACCAGCCATGCCCACCAACCAATCATAGTGAGTATGCAAATTAACCCAACCAAAATGGCTATGGCCACAGAGAGAGCAGAGGGGAGGCTTGGGTTGCCCCTAGCAATGGAGGATGCCAAGCCCCCAAGCCTACGCTTAAGGCAACAAAGTTGCAATGGCTGTGCAGCAGAAAGTTTGGCTCTACTACAATTGAAAGTTTCAATTATAGAAGATAAATAAGTCCCAGATACCAGGGCCTCCACTTGGGTCATTGCAGGGCATGGCCAGCCTGCAAACCACCACAGGCCCCTCGCCCAGGCCATCCCACACCCCAAGGGAACATCCACCCTTCAGATCAAAACAGCTGGCCCCACCTGTGTATCAGGCCTCTATCCTATCTAACAAAAGAGTAATATGCAGATTGACCATCACTCCAACACACAAGATGACTGCCCCCATGTGGTCAAAAGATCCTGCCCCCATGTGGACACAACATGGGCACCACAAGATAGCCAGCAGTGGAAGGCAGTTGGCAGAGACCAGGCCTGCAAGGAGGGCAGTTGGGGGTGATCAAGCTTGCAGGGGAGGGCAGTTAGGGGTGACCAGGCCTGCATGGGAGGCCAGTTAAGGGTGACCACGCCCACAGGGGAGGCCAGTTAGGGGCAAATAGGCTGGCAGAAGAGTAGTTAGATATCAATAAGGCTGGCAGGGGAGTGGTTAGGGGGTGATCAGACTGGTAGGCAGAAGTAGTTAGAGGCAATCAGGAAGGCAGGCAGTTGAAATCAGTGAGCAGTTGGGAGCCAGCAGTCCTGGATTGTGAGAGAGATATCCGATTGCCCGTTTAGGCCCAATCCTACCTGGATAAGGCCTAAACGGACCGTCAGACATCTCTCAAGGGGTCCCAGATTAGAGAGGGAGCAGGCTGAGCTAAAGGACACCCCACTCCCCATGCAAGGATTTTGTACACCAAGCCTCTAGTTCTATATATCAAATTTAAATATATGTGTAGACCCATACCTATATGTGATAGTAGTTTTTCAGGGGAATTTAACAATATTTTAAATAAACATAGCTTTTAATTAATAAACCATAGACTATATTGATCACAAATTCCATACAACTTGTTTTTCAACCATGATCCAAATAAGATACCATGAACAACCCTACTTGAGACAAATTTTTCTCTCATTAAAATAAAAGATGCCTGCCTCAGTGGTTGAGCATCAACCCAATAACCCAGAAGTCATAATTTGATTCCCAGTCAGGGCATATGACCTTCTTGTGGGTAAGAAGCCTGTAGAGGGAAAGGGGCCCTGGCTACTTAAAGTCCTCTTCCATCTGCTACACCATACACCCTGGGACCCTGGAAATCTGCTACACCATACACCCCGGTACCCTGCTCATGTGGCCCAGAGCCACATTTTGGATCCTTTACTTTTTCCTACCTGAGATTATTGCATCATTTATACACACTCCCTCGGCTTAAATGGTGCCAAAAGATTGGTAAGTGAGGTGTAAATGGAGCTGGGAATGCAGACCAGCATCTCCACACAAACAACACCAAGTAGAGACAGAAGAGGAGACAGTGGTTGCCAGCCACAGGGCCTTTTCTAGCCCTCCTGGGCACCCCATTGCAGCATAAATTCCTAGAGTTCTACCATTCAAATTCAAATCTGGCCTGTCAGGTTATTATAACTTATATTTGTCGAGGTAGTTGGGTAGTACATGTTTATTTGAGTGTTTGTTAGTTGACTTAGGACTTTTAAATACTTATAAATAAGGGTATGTGAACTTCCATTTCTATACTCCAGCCTAGAGCCTTGAAAATATTTACAGCCAGTCTCTTAGATATCCTTGTTCTGACATTTTAATTCAAATTAAATTTATATATCAGTAAAATAAGTTAATATTTCTCAAAAAAAGGTTTTCAGACATATACAAGACTGTATCTAATTTTACTCACCTTAATCCAAATTATTCTCTGAGATTATCAAAATTTGTTCCTTTCAGTGTTTAAGAACCTGGATGATTCTAACTTTATCCTCTCTTTATTATAAGAGGAAGCTATTATTCATGTATAGGTCTGTGCAAGTTAAGTGTCTGAGTATGTTTATTTTAGTGGGAAGACAGGAGAAACCATGGAATCTGTGGGGACCTGGGTGAAGTGGGCATGAACTTTCTGCACAGATAAGCTAACAACAGAAAAGAGAACTGAAGCTAGTTCAGGTACTGATAATAAATTTTCAGCATTGTTTCACCAGTAGAATTATAAAATAAAATCTGGAAAATTCAGAAAAATTTAAATTTGCATATATACTTATTCATTTAGTCAAGGAACGAAACTTTAATTTGGCAAAATGTATTTTCATAAGTGAAAATTCAAGGTCTTATAACAAAATATGAAACTGAAAACTTGCATGGGCTTGCTAGGACATAATCAACAACAAATCTACCTAAGCTTGGTCTCATGGACTAACACCATCCCTGATAAATGTACTTTAACCTCAAGTTGAGGGTCAATCTTGTTTTTTAATAAATTGCCTCAATATAACTACAATTTTAGCTATTTGTATTTACAAAAAAATAGTAATTTCAAGTTGTTTTAGTATATTCAATCTCTCTTTGGCTAGGAACTCTGGACAGAACAAATATTTCTAATTTCTTATTGATTGTGACTTCTACTGGTTTGGATAACAATTATATAAATTTGACAAGGTTCATCACTTTTAGGTTGAGCCATTAGAAAATCAATTAGCCTATCAAATATATATTAATGGATTGTTCTCTGTTGTAAGATTGTTTGATTATGTCTCCTACCAAAGAATGGTGGGAATTTAATTACCTCCAAAAAATTATTAAATCTTAGGTAGTATTTTACAATATGTCATTCTTTACTTAATAAAGGGCCAACCCCATATTTCATGAATTCCCATTCAGCTGACAGAGCCATGGCATTTGTAATTGTGTATATAAAGCCATCAGTCTTCTAGAACCATCTTTAGCTGAGCAAGCCCCAAAGCATGGTCCATTCTGCTCCAATCTGATCAGCATCTTTATAGCTTATCAGCCTTGGGGTTCAATTTTGTTTTGGATGCTTTTATAAATGAGTACAATCACTGTTGAATCTGTTCTTCCAGATTGCAAAGAGAAAAATCGAGAGAAGAACATGAGTAGATTACTGTGTCATTGAGAATAAAGTACAAGCACAAATGCACGAAGGAGTCTCAGCGATGATTTTGTCAGGTATACATTATCAGTTTTATTTCAGTAAAATTAAATGATTGTCTTTGTTATCATTGTTTTTGAAGTTACACTCTAACCCCAGGCTAGGAGTATGATCAATGTGTTATCTAATGAAATCTACTTGTTCCAAAGTACTATTTGTGTTTTCCTAAAAGGAAGGAAAGGTAAAAGAAAAGAGAAGGAGCAATAGATAGAAAGTGTAAGCATTACTTCAGGACTTTTTTTCCTGGACAGGTGTCTGATGCATATTATGCTTTTTAGTAGCTAGATTAAATAGTATGGCTGTTCAGAGGATAGAGACAACTGCAGAAATAGCAGAAGCCAAGAGAAAATGTTAATTAATCATTTTAATGCCTTTGGCAGTTATAGAATTTCTCCATAAAAGATTTTATAATAATATTCACCTCCATGAGTGACTTTTAAGTTGATAAAACAATTTAATGTTCATAGAAAGGTTTTATTTCTTACATGTGTTAATGAAAATATTTGCTATATTCAATTAGATCAAATAAAATATGGTATAATTTAATATTTCAATATAAGAAATAAAATTTCCAAACATCAGGATATAAAATATGCAAGAATATGCTTTTAACTTGTTAAGCTTCAGAAAGGCTATGAACTTGTCAAGAAAGTCCAGTGCCTGGCCCAACATCATTTCTCTACTATGGTAGAAATTCAAAGGTGCAATTGAAATGTCAAAAATCCAGATTCATACTGTTCCACTCCTGGAAACCTACTTCTCAGTCAGTGTAAATCATAACTATAGCCTAGATATTGCTCTCTGCAGTTTATACACTTTCTGTCTACTCAGTGTATATCCCATATAATAAAAGGCAAATATGTAAATTGTCCCTTCGACCAGAAGTTCAACCAGCAGGCAGGCAGGCCAGCTGCCCATGTCTCCTTCCCCTGGCCTGGCTGGCTAGATCCACCCATACACGAATTCATGCACAGGCCTCTAATATATATATATGTATATGTATATGTATATGTATATGTATATGTATATACACACACACACACATATATATATACACACACACACACACACACACACACACATATATATACACACACACACACACACACACACACACACATACATACACTGAATGGCCACATTATTATGCATTCAGAGATCATAATAATCTGGCCACTCAGTGTATATGTTTATTACTATACATACATACCTATGATACAGTTTAATTTATATACGAGGCACAGTAAAAGGTTAATAACTAGTAAAAAATAGTATAATTACAACATGTACAATAACCAAAGTTATTTGAATGCAGTCCCCCCAAAAAAATATCTTATTGTACTTTATTCTTATGATGATGTGAAATGATAAAATGTCTACATGGTGAGATGAAGTATGGTGACTAAGACATCATTCAGTAAAAATCAATGTTACTTGAATACCAGCACTGCAATGCTATATCTGGTAACCAAGAAAGCTACTAAGTAACTAGTGAATGAGGAATTATACAGCATGGAAACATTGGACAAAGGGATGATTCACACCCCAGGTGGATCGAGTGGGACAGTGTGATATTTTATCCTGCTACTCAGAACAGCATGTGTGTGTGTGTGTGTGTGTGTGTGTGTGTGTGTGTTATAGATCCTACCTAATAAAAGAGTAATATGCAAATTTACCATCACTCCAACACACAAGATGGCTGCCTCCAGGTGGTCAAATATGGCTGCTCCGTGTGGACACAAGATGGCTACCACAAGGTGGACAGCAGGGGAGGGCAGTTATAGGTGATCAGGCCTTCAGGAAAAGGCAGTTGGGAGGGACCAGGCCTGCAGGGGAGGGCAGTTAGGAGCAACTAGCCTGGCAAGGGAGGACAGTGAGGGGTGACCAGGCCAGCAGGGGAGCAGTTAGGCATCAATCATGCTGGTAGAGTAGTAGTTAGAGGGTGATCAGGCTGGCAGGTAGGTGAGCAGTTGGGAGCCAGCAGTCCTGGATTGTGAGAGGGCAGTCAGACATCCCTCAAGGGGTTCCAGATTGGAGAGGGTGCAGGCTGAGTTAAGGGACACACACCCCCTTGCACGAATTTCATGAACCAGCTTTCTAGTGTACACACACACACACACACACACACACACACACACCATATATATATATATATATACACACACACACAAAATACACTCTGAATGCATAAATCTGGCCACTCAGTGTGTGTGTGTGTGTGTGTGTGTGTGTGTGTGTGTGTATGTGTGTGTATACTAATGGCCTGGTGCATGAAATTTGTGAACATGGTAGAGGGGGAAGGGTGTCCCTCAGCCTGGCCTGCACCCTCTCCAATCTGGGACCCCTCAGGGGAAAACCAACAGTCAGACATCGCTCTCACAATTCAGAACTGCTGGCTTCTAACTGCTTGCCTGCCTGTCTGATTGCCCCTATCTGCTCCCCTGCTGGCTTGATTGCCTCTAATCACCTCTGCCTTGGCCCCACATCTGGGACCCAGGATTCCCTTCTCCAGCTGATCACAGGCACCCCAGATCAGGACTTCCCTCCCTATGGTCAACAATAGGCGCCCAGGTTAGCTGCAACTGCAGGGGATGGTGGGCAGGTGGCTTTGTCTGGGCTGCAGCTGCAGTGCTGGCACCAGACTGTAGCCAGCCACAGGTGCTAGTGCCTGGACCTCAGGCAGGCAGCTTCTCCGTCTTCCCAGGGATGCAGTGTGGGTGACTTCTCTGGCTGTCTGTGACCTGGAATCATGGGGCAGGCAGCTTCTTCATCTTCCAGGCCACACTCAGCATCAGGTGCTGGGGCCCAGTTTCTCTGTCTCCCTCAGGACATGGGGCAGGCAGACATGAGGCTTCTGCTGCTGTCAGCAGCCTGGGATCAAGGGCAGGTGGCATCCAGGTCTCCTGGACTGTAGCCAGCATCAGGTGCTGGTGCCTGACTTCTCCAACCCCCACCAGCCTGGATTTATGGGGGAGCGGGGCTGCCGCCATGTTTTCAGGTTTATTTGCATACTCACTCTGATTGGCTGGTAGCTTAGGGTAGTGATGGTAATTTGCATGTTTCTCTTTTATTATTGTATGTGTGTATGTGTGTGTGTACACACATACAATAATAAAAGAGTAATAAAAGAGTAATAAAAGAGTAATTGACCGTACCTCTGCTACATCCATAAGCCACGCCCACCAGTCACACCCACCAGCCCATCAGAACGAATATGCAAATTAACCCAACCAAGATGGCTACAGCCACAAAGAGAATAGGAAGGAGGCTTGGGTTGCCCCTGGCAATGGAGGTAGCCAAGTTTTCTGGATACCCTGGCTGGAGCTTAAGGCAACAAAGTTTCAATGTCTGTGCAATCAGAAAGCTTGGCTCTGCTCCAGGCTACAAAGTTTCAATTATTGAAGATAAATAAATCCCAGATACCAGGGCCTCCACTTGGGTCACCAGGACATAGTCAGCCTGCAAACCACCACAGGGCCCTCGCCCAGGCCACCCCGCACTCCAAGGGAACACCACCTTTATCTAGGACACCCTTCAGGGCAAAACAGCTGGACCCCACCCATGCAGCAAACCTCTATTCTATCTAATAAAAGAGTAATATGCAGATTGACCATCAATCCAACACATAAGATGACTGCCCCCATGTGGTTAAAAGATCCTTCCCCCATGTGGACACAACATAGCCATCACAAGATGGCCAGCAGGGGAGGGCAGTTGGCAGGGACCAGGCCTGCAAGGGAGGGCAGTTGGGAGTGATCAAGCCTGCAGGGGAGGGTGGTTAAGGGTGACCAAGCCAGCAGAGGAAGGAAGTTGGGGGGGGACCTAGGTCTGCAGGGGAGAACATTTAGGGGTGACCGAGCCCACAGGGGAAGGCAGTTAGGGGCAAACAGGCTGGCAGGGGAATAGTTAGGCATCAATCAGGTTGGCAGGGGAGTAGTTAGGGAATGATAAGGCTGGAAGGCAGAAGCAGTTAAAGGCAATCAGGAAGGCAGGCAGGTGAGCAGTTGGGAGTCAGCAGTCCTGGATTGTGAGAGAGTTGTCTGACTGCCCATTTAGGCCCAATACCTGGATAGGGCCTAAATGGGCAGTCAGACATCCCTCAAGGGGTCCCAGATTGGAGAGAGAGCAGGCTGGGCTGAAGAACAATCCCCTCTCATGCACGAATTTTGTGCACTAGGCCTCTAGTGTGTGTGTGTGTGTGTGTGTGTGTGTGTGTGTGTGTGTATTAGAGGCCCAGCCTGGCCAGGGGGAGGGGACATGGGTGGTTGGCTGGCCTGTGTGCTTGTTAAACTCCTGGTCAAGGGGACAATTTGCATATTAGCATGTTATTATATAGGATATACATTGAGTGGCCAGATTATTATGCATTCAGAAATCATAATAATCTGGCCCAGTGCATGGATTCATGGTTGGTGGGGCGAGACTGGGTGAGATGGACCAGACCCACCCTGGAGCCAATCTCTCAGGGTCGCTCACCAGACAGCCACACCTGGGGCAGCATCAGGGCTCAAAGGGCATCTGTATAGTGAATGGGGTCCCCTGGAAGGTGATGTCCCTCTGCCCAGCCTCAGGGATCAGACTGAAACTGGCAGTCCAACATCCCCCGAGGAATCCCCAAGTGTGAGAGGGCACTCTACAAAGTTACTTTTGCTCAGCAGCATGTGACCCCTGATGATCAGTGCATATCATACCTACCAGTAGGCTGGTTGACCAGTTGCCTTGTCACTTAGCCTTTGAGAGATAGAGATAGAGAGAGAGAGAGAGAGAGAGAGAGAGACAGAGAGAGACAGAGAGACAGAGAAACTCAACTACACCAGGAGGGCTTGCATAATCCACAAAAGGGGCATTCATGGAGCACCTAACTCAAACGATAAGGAATATTGTGCCACTGAATCCCACAAAAACCTACTACATAAGGGCAACATACCAAGGCATAACAGATCTACCTAATTAACAGAAACAAATGCAGAAAGGCAACCAAAACTAGAAGCCAAAGAAACATGCCCCAAATGAAGGAACAGGAGAAATACCTAGAAATAGAATGAAATGAAATACAGATAAATAAGCTACCAGATACATAATTCAAAACAATGGTTATAAATATGTTCAAGAAACTTAGCGAGAGTTTCACCAGACAGTAAGCATAAAAAGGATGAAGAAACCATAAAAAGAAAAACCTGTCAGAAGTTAAAAATGCAATATCTAAAGTGAAAAATACACCAGAAGGAACAAACAATAGACTTGATAAAGCACAAGATCAAGTCAGTGATTTTAAAGACAATATAGCAAAAAAACATCAAATCAACACAGCAAAAAGAAGAGAATTTTAGAACATGAAAATAGTCTCAGGACCTCTGACACAAAACGAAGCACAACAACATCCACACTATAGGGGGAACCAGATGGAAAAGAAAGAACAAGAAATTGAGAACCTATTTGAAGAAATAATGGCAGAAAACTTCCTTAACCTGGTGAATAAAAGAAAAGACACATAGGTCCAACAAGTCAGAAAGTCTCAAACAGGATGAACACAAAGTGACCCACACCAACACATACTATAAATAAAATGGCAAAGGTTAAAGACAAAGAGAGAATCCTAAAAGTGGCAAGAGGAAGACAATAAGCTACCGCAGTGGAAGGTCCCATAAGACTGTCAACTAGTTTCTCAACAGACATTTCAGGTCAAAAGGCATAAGCATGAAATATTCAAAGTGATGAAAAGCAAGGAACTGCAACCAAAACTACTATATCCAGCAAATTGAAGGTGGAAAAAAGAACTTCCCAGGAAAAACATAAATAAACCTAAAAGAGTTCATTACCATCAAACCAATATTACAAGAAATTATCAAGGTAATTCTTTAAGAAAAAGAAAGAAAAATTACCTTGAGACAAATGAAATATAACACACAACAAATCCAAATCTATGGGCCACATAAGTAATATTAAAAGGGAAATTCACAGTAATACAGGCCTGCCCCAAGAAAAACAAAACAAAAACAAAAAAAAACAAAGAAACATTACATGCTTATACCCAAAGGATCTAGAAAAAGAACCACAAAAAAAAAAAAATCACCTCAAAGTGAGCATAAGAAAATAACAAAATTACAGTAGAAATAAGTCTGTTTCTTAGCAAAGATAAACAGAATTCACAAATCTTTAACTAGATTAATCAAGGGAGGTGGGGGAGAAAGGAGCCAAATAAATAAATTCAGAAATAAAAGAGAAGTAACAGCAGTCTCATGGAAATAGAAAGGACTATATGAAAATATTCTAAATAAGTATATGCTAACAAATAGGACAATCTGGAAGAAATAGATAAATTTCTAGGAACATACAATCTTCAAAAACTGAATCAAGGAGAATTAGAAAATCGGATGAGACCAATTATAACTAATAAAATTAAATAAGTGGTGAAAAATCTCCCCGTAAAAAAAATCCTGGACCAGATAGCTTCATGGATGATTTTTATCAAATATTCAAATAAAAACTAACACCTATCCTTCTCAAACTATTTCAAAATATTCAAGAGTAAAGAAGATCTCGAGGAGGAGAAAATGGCGGCGGAGTAGACGGACGCCTCTGGAGCTTTGTCGCTGGGCAGAGGGAGAGAGAGCGGCTGAGAGTTGCATTGGGAGTGTTTGTTGGCAAGCTAGGAGTCAGTTGTCCTCCAGGAGAAGGCGGGGAACTGCTGGAAGGGGCTCTCCCGGCCAGGCAGCCCCACTGTCACGGGGTTTTTGTCCGCCAGAGCCACCAGCACGAATGCGGAGCCCGAGCCATCTTGCAGTGGGAGGTGGATGTCTGCGGCGGTCTGAAGCCTTTGGCTGGGCACCCATCGAGCAGCCAGGGACCCGGGGACCCAGAACTCCGCTCTCCAATTGGCGCAGACACACGGCGGAATCAGAGATCCACAGAGCACACGGAAAGGTCAGATTGCGCCTGACTTAAGGGGGAGGTGGATGTCTGCCGAGGTCTGAAAGCGGCGGCTGACGGAGGCACCCACAGAGCAGCCAGGACCCAGAGCGCGGCTTCCCAGGCGGCACAGACACGCAGACTGAGGATTCAGAGATCCACACTGCGCACGCGCGCGGAAGGGTCAGACTTCGCCTGGGCCAGGGTGCCCTCTCCTACCCCCGCACACTGCGGGAGCCGGGCTGCGGGAAAGCTGCCTCTGGAGAGGTCCTCAGAGGTGGTCAGGGCGTGATCCCTGAGTGTGTAGGCAGACCCTCTGAGCTGTTGACAGAGGGAAGCTCCGGAAAACGACTTTTTTTTTTTTCTTTTTCTCTGGGGCAGAGGGACAACCTGGGAGTTATTGCAGTGTCCAGGCTGCAAAACCCCCACAAACTGGTTTTGGGAACCACAGAGTAGCAGGATCTGAGCACAGCCTAGAGAGGTCCTGTGCTTTGTCTCAGAGATCAATTCCGAAACACTGCCACCCAATGGATGACACACAAATTGACTCTCGCATAACCACAAGAGAATAAAAAGATTAAAACACCAAGAGGGGAACACAGGGAACTGCAATACCTCCCCTACTGGGAAACAGGAGTGCCAAGCAGAATAATAGTGGAAGTGAAGGACCATTCTATTTTTCTTCTTCTTCTTTTTTTTTCCTTTTTTCTTTTTTTTTCTTAATTTTTAATTCTTTATTTTTCATTTTCACATATTTTAATTAAAAGAATATTTTTTTTCTTTCTGCCTCAATTGATTTTACCTTTATAATTTTACATTTTTGTTTTAAACTAGTATTATTAATTACTACTAGTACATTACCGTTTTTGGAAAAAAAAGTGTCATTTTGTTTTCTCTTTATTTTATTTCGGGATTAGAGTTCTACATTCTAATTTCATCTTCCCTTTAGCATAATTTTACTCCAACTCAACTCCACCTTTATGCCAACACTTTCCTCCTAACTTTCCCCATTTTGCTGTCTTGTTTCTCTTTCCCTTTTCCAACTTTTGATTCTCCCTATTTTTCTCTTTACCTGGTTAAAATTTCACCCCATTTATATATCTAATTTCAAGTCCCCTACTACAAGTCCACACAAACCTCTCCCCTCTAGTCTTCACTAGCCAAAAAGTTGTTTTTTCTCTATGTCCTTTTGTTGCTATTTGCCTGAAAAGTGATTATATTGATTTTTTTGAAAAATTTTTTTGAAAGACTGTTTTAGTTTATTCTACTTGTTTTATTTTGCTTTTTGCTTGCTTTGTTTTCTACCTCTCTTTTCCCTCATCTCCCTCGATAATAGTTGCTATTTGCAATTTGCATTAATCTCTAGGTACTGGTTGCTGGCCTTTATTGGGATTAGTGACTGTTCTATTGGAGTTGTCTCCTGACATCTATATTTTGTTCCTCTTTTCTCTCTTATACACTTTCTTTTCTCTCTGACTTTTTTCTCTTCCTCTTTCCTTCTCCTTTTTCTCCTTTTTATTTTCTTATTTTATTTTATTTTATTGTTCATTTATTTCTTTTTCTCACTCTCCCAATTTGATTTTGGCACTTCTTTCTTTTCTTTCGTCCTCATTTTCCTCTTCTTCTTTCTCTATTTACCCCTAATTTGTCCTTCATTTGTGGTCACCTTATTTGTGATTATTAACATCTTGAATACATCTCTACTCAGTGCCTTATGTGCTGTACCTGGTCGTGTTGTAGTTTGTGCCTTTCAATCAACGTAGGAGAGAGCACTACATAACCAGACACCCAGAGAAGAAAGACCATGGGCAGAAAAAGAAACAGCCCACAAAAGACAGAAAGGCAGGTTTCACCAGAAAAGGAAGTAAACGAAATAGAACCACAAATAAGCCTACCAGAGAAAGAGTTCAGAGAAATTATCATAATGTGGTTGAAAAGAATGGAAGACAAATTTGACACTATGAGTAAGAGCCAAGAGGAGGTGAAGAAGCATGAAGAAGAAACGCAGAAGAAACTAGAGGAGGTGCAGAATAAACAAGAAGAAATGAATAATGACATCACTGCTATAAAGAACACAATAGAAAGCATCAAAAGTAGACTAGAAAAAGCAGAGGACTGCATCACTGAGCTAGAAGACACGGTAGGAAAAAATACCCAAGTACAGCAGCTTCTAGAAAAAAAAGTTAAAAAGCAAGAGGAGAGTCTAAGGGAACTTTGGGATAACATGAAACAAAATAACATCCGCATAATTGGGGTTCCACAGGGAGTGGAAACTGAACAAGGATTAGAGAACGTGTTTGAAGAAATAATGACAGAAAATTTCCCCAATATTGAAAAGAAAAAAACCCACACAAATCCAAGAAGCTCACATAGTCCCAAGGAAAATGAACCCCAACAAACCAACACCGAGGCACATTATAATTAAATTGGCAAACACCGACGACAAAGTAAGAATTTTAAAAGCAGCCAGAGAGAAACAGAAAGTTACCTACAAAGGAACCCCCATAAGACTAGCTACTGACTTCTCAACAGAAACTCATCAGGCCAGAAGAGAATGGAATGAAATATACAAAGTCATGCAAAGGAAGGGTCTGAATCCAAGAATACTGTACACTGCAAGGCTTTCAATCAAAATTGAAGGTTAAATCAGAAAATTCACAGACAAAAAAGGACTAAAGGAATATATTTCCACCAAACCAGCAATGCAAGAAATGTTAAAAGGTCTGCTGTAATAAAAAGAAAGAGGAAGCGAAGAAGAAACTCAGGGGTAAGGACTAAAAATGGCAACAGATAAGTACTTATCAATAATAACTTTAAATGTAAACGGATTAAATGCTCCAATCAAAGACATAGAGTAACCGATTGGATAAGAAAACATGATCCATATATCTGCTGTCTGCAAGAAACCCACCTTAGGAGAAGAGATGCACATAGATTGAGGGTGAAGGGATGGAACATGGTATTTCAGGCAAATGGAAATGAAAAAAAAGCTGGGGTTGCAATACTTATATCTGACAAATTAGATCTCAAAGTGAAGGACATAACAAGAGATAAAGAAAGCCACTTCATAATACTAAAGGGAACAATCCAACAAGAAGAAATAACTCTGGTAAACATATATGCACCCAATATAGGAGCACCTAAATACATAAAAAAACTCTTGGAGGATATTAAGGGAGAGATTGACAGCAATACAATCATAGTAGGAGACTTTAATACCCCACTGTCACCATTGGACAAATCCTCTAAACAAAAAATCAGCAAGGAAACATCAATCCTAAATGACTCACTAGACCAGATTGAATTAATTGACATCTTCAGAACATTTCACCACAAAGCCACAGAATATACATTATTCTCCAGTGCACATGGGTCATTTTCAAAGATAGATCATATGTTGGGTCATAAGAAAAGTCTCTTCAAATTCAAGAAGATAGAAATCATATCAAGCATTTTCTCAGACCACAGTGGCATAAAACTGGAAATCAACTATAATAAAAACAATAGAAAGAAATCAAACACATGCAGACTAAACATCATGCTTTTAAACAACGACTGGGTAACCAGAGAGATCAAGAAAGAAATAAAAAACATCATGGCAACAAATGACAATGACAACACAACATTACAAAATTTATGGGACACAGTGAAAGCAGACTTGAGAGGGAAGTTCATAGCCCTACAAGCCTACTGCAAAAAACAGGAAACAATGGTAATAAATCACCTAAATCTACAACTCAAAGAGCTAGAACGTGAGCAACAAGAAAAGCCCAGTGTACTCAGAAGGAAGGAAATAGTGAAGATCAGAGCAGAGATAAACAACTTGGAGACCAAAGAAACAATTCAAAAGATCAACAAAACAAAGAGCTGGTTCTCTGAAAGGATAAACAAGATTGATGGACCCCTAGCCAAGCTCACCAAGAAGCAAAGAGAGAAGACCCAAATAAACAAAATCAGAAATGAAAGAGGAGAAATAACAACAGACCCTGTGGAAATACAAAGGATTGTTAAAAAATACTATGAACAACTCTATTCCAACAAATTGGACAACCTGCAAGAAATGGACATTTTCCTAGAAAAATATAACCTCCCAAAACTCAATGAGGAGGAAGCCAAACATCTCAATAGTCCAATAACTATGGAAGAAATTGAAGCAGTAATCAAAAAGCTTCCAGCAAATAAAAGCCCGGGTCCAGATGGCTACACAGGAGAGTTTTACCAAATATTCAAGGAAGAATTAAAACCTATCCTCCTCAGACTATTCAAAAACATTCAAGAAGAAGGAATACTACCAAACACCTTCTATGAAGCCAGCATCACCCTAATACCAAAACCAGATAAAGACAACACAATGATAGAGAATTATAGGTCAATATCTATCATGAACATAGATGCCAAAATCCTCAACAAAATTCTAGCAAACCGGATCCAGCAGTACATCAGAAAGATCATACACCATGACCAAGTAGGATTCATCCCAGGAATGCAGGGATGGTTCAATATCCGCAAATCAATAAATGTGATACATCACATAAACAAATTGAGAGATAAAAATCACATAGGCATATCAATTGATGCAGAAAAAGCATTTGACAAAATCCAACATCCTTTCTTGATAAAAACTCTCAGCAAAGTGGGAATAGAAGGAGCGTACCTCAACATCATAAAAGCCATATATGATAAACCCATAGCTAACATCATACTCAATGGGCAAAAACTAAAACCATTTCCCCTAAGAACAGGAACAAGACAGGGATGCCCACTCTCACCTCTCCTGTTTGACATAGTACTGGAAGTATTAGCCATTGCAATTAGACAACAAGAAGAAATAAAAGGCATCCAAATTGGAAAAGAAGAAGTAAAGCTGTCCTTATTTGCAGATGACATGATATTGTACATAAAAAACCCAAAGGACTCCATTCCAAAACTAATTGACTTAATAAATGAATTTGGCAATGTAGCAGGATACAAAATTAATGCCAAGAAATCTGTGGCATTTCTATACACTAATAGTGAACTTACAGAAAGAGAGACTAAAAAAGCAATCCCATTTACCATCGCACTCAAAAAAATTAAGATACCTAGGAATAAACCTAACTAAAGAGGTAAAAGACCTTTATGCAGAAAACTACAGGACACTGAAAAAAGAGATAGAGGAAGATGTTAACAGATGGAAGAGCATACCATGCTCATGGATTGGGAGAATCAACATCATTAAAATGTCCATACTACCCAAAGCAATCTACAGATTCAACGCACTACCCATTAAAATACCAACGACATATTTCACAGACCTAGAAAGAATTCTTCATAGATTCATCTGGAACAAAAAAAGACCACGGATAGCAATTCTGAGAAAAAAAAATAAAGTAGGTGGGATCTCAATACCAGACTTCAAGCTATACTACAAAGCAACTGTTCTCAAAACATCCTGGTACTGGCACAAGAACAGACATATAGATCAATGGAATAGAATAGAGAACCCAGATATCCACCCAAACCACTATGCTCAATTAATATTTGACAAAGGAGGCATGAACATTCAATGGAACCAAGATAGCCTCTTCAATAAATGGTGTTGGGAAAATTGGACAGATACATGCAAAAAATTGAAACTGGACCACCAACTTACACCAAATACAAAAATAAACTCAAAATGGATACAGGACTTAAACATTAGAAGGGAGACCATAAAAATACTAGAGGAATCCACAGGCAGCACAATCTCAGATATATGCTGAAAGAACTTCTTCACTGATACTGCTCCAAAGGCAATGGAAGCTAAAGACAAAATAAACAAATGGGACTACATCAAAATAAAAAGCTTTTGCACAGCAAAAGAAACCATCAACAAAACAACAAGAAAGATCAATGCATGGGAGAACATATTTGCAAATGCTATCACTGATAAAGGTTTAATCTCCAAAACCAACTTATACAACTTAATAAAAGGAAGATGAAGCATCCAATAAAAAAATGGGCAACGGACCTAAATAGAACCTTTTCAAAAGATGACAGAAGGAAGGCCAAGAGACACATGAAAACATGTTCAAAGTCGTTAATCATCCGAGAGATGCAAATCAAAATGACAATGCGATACCATCTTACACCTGTCAGAATGGCAATCATCAACAAATCAACAAACGACAAGTGTTGGCGAGGATGCAGAGAAAAAGGAACCCTTGTGCACTGTTGGTGGGAATGCAGACTGGTGCAGCCACTGTGGAGAACAGTATGGAGTTTCCTCAAAAAACTAAAAATGGATCTCCCATTTGACCCTGTAATCCCACTCTTAGGAATTTATCCTAAGAAATTACAAACACCAATCAGAAAGGATTTATGCACCCCTATGTTCATAGCAGCACAATTTACAATAGCCACAATTTGGAAACAGCCTAGGTGCCCGTCAGCAGATGAGTGGATCAGAAAACTATGGTACATCTACACAATGGAATTCTATGCTGCCATTAAAAAGAAGGAATTCTTACCATTTGCAGCAACCTTGTTGGAACTGGAGAGCCTTATGCTTAATGAAATAAGCCAGTCAATGAAGGAGAAGCATCACATGATCGCACTCATTGGGGGATAATAAAGAACATTATAAACTGATGAACAAAAGGATAGATACAGAGACAGTAAAGCTTCGAACAGACTGTGAAATTACAGCAGGAAGATTAAAGTTAGGTGAGGTAGATAAGAGATCAATCAAAGGACTTGTATCTATGCGTATAATCATAACCAATGAACATAGACACTGGAGGGTTGGGGTATGCTGGGAGGGATGGGGGGCAATGGGGAGATATGTATAAAAAATTAAATAAATAAATAAGTAAATAAATAAATAAATATATAAAGATCTCCAAGTTCCTTATCCTAATTCCTAAGCCAGATAGAGACACTACAGAAAAAGAAAATTATAGTCCAATATATCTGATGAACATAGATGCAAAAATCTTCAACAAAACATTAGCAAACAAAAATCCAGAAATACATTAAAAAGATCATATACCATGATCAAATGGAATTTTTTTCTGGGATACGGGGTTGGTGCAATATCTGCAAATCAATTAATGTGAAACACCAAATTTAAAAAATTGAAGAATAAACATTTTATTAATAGGTAAAGAAAAAAGCACTTGACAAAATCTAGTATCAATTTGTGATTTAAAAAAAAAAAACCTCAACAAACTGGAAATAGCATATACATATCTCAACATAACCAAGGTCATATATTACAAATTCACAGCCAATACTGTACTCAACAGGAAAAAACTAAAAGCATTTCCCATAAGATCAGAAATAAGAGAAGGTTGTCTGCTTTCATTATTCTTATTTAACATAATACTGGAAGTCCTAGCCATAGCAATCAGACATTTTGAAAAAATAAAAGTCATCTTAATTAGAAAGGAAGAAGTAAAAGTATCATTATTTTCAGATGACATAATATTGTATATAGAGAATCATAAATATTCTCATGAAAAAACTACTAAACTGATAAATGAATTTACTAAAGTAGTAGAATACTAAATTAATATTCAGAAATTGGTTGCATTTGTATATACCAATATTGAACTATCAGAAAAAGAAGCAATTTCATTTATAATTGCATTTTAAAAATTAGGAATAAATTTAACCAAAGAGGTAAAATAAAAACCTATACTCAAAAAACCATAAACCACTGAAGAAAGAAAATGAAGATATAAATAAATTGAAGCATATATTGTGCTCATGAACAGGAATAGTTAATATCATCAAAATGTCCATATGACCCAAAGCAATCTATAGATTCAATGTAATTCCAATCAAAATACCAATAGTGTGTTTTACAAAACTAGAACAAATAACCCAAAAATTTACATAGAACCACACACACACACACACACACACACACACACACACACACAGAGAGAGAGAGAGAGAGAGAGAGAGAGAAACAAACAAAAAACAGAAGAGCCTCAGCAACATTGACAAAGAAGAACAAAGTTGGAGGTATCATGCTTTCTAATATTAAATTGTACTATGAGACCATAGTATTCAAAATAGCATGGTACTATTTGATTTCACTCAAACGTAAGATCCAAAAAACAAAATGAACTAATGAGCAAAACAGAGATAGACGCATAGATAGAGAGCAGGCTGACAGCTGTTGGGGTGATGGGGTTGGGATACTGGGCTAAAGGGTGAAGCAATTGAGAAAAGAAAAAAAGCATGATAATGACATAAAAACAGACATATAGGTCAATGAAACAGGATAGCTCCAAAATAAACCCAGGCATACACATTAAAATAATAATCGAAAAAGAAGGCAAAACATAAAATGGGGTAAAGATGGTCTATTCAATACATGTGTTGGCCTTAGCTGGTTTGGCTCATTGGATAGAATGTCGATCTGTGTACTGTAAGGTCCCAGGTTCGATTCCAGTCAAGGGCATATGCCCAAGTGCGGGCTCGATCCCCAGTAGGGGTTATGCAGGAAACAGCCAATAAATGATTCTCTTATCACTGATGTTTCTATCTCTCTCTCCCTCTCCTTTCCTCTCTGTAATCAATAATAATATATTTTTTAATATTTTTAAATGGTGTTGGCTAAATTGGGCAGATATATGCCAAAAAAAATGAAGCTAGATAGAACACCTTCTTATAATGTATACACAAATAAATTCAAAATGGATTAACACTGAAATGTAAAACTCAAATACCATAAAAAATCTTACAAGAAACACAGGCTGTAAAATCTCTGACATTTCTCTTAACAAATTTTTTCTGATATATTTTCTTGTGCAAGGGAAACAAGAGAAAAATAAAGCAATGGAACTACATTAAGCTAAAGTGTTTTTGCATAGCAAGGGAAACCATCAATAAAATGAAAAGACAGGTTATTAAATGGGAAAACATATTTTCCAATAATACATCTGCTAAGGGATTAAGATCCAAAATTTATAAGAACTCATACTACTCAACACCAAAAAAATAAACAATCCAATTAAAAATGGTAAAGGACTTAAATAAACACTTCCCTCAAAAAGATATAAAGATAGCCAGAGATATATGAAAAAGATGCTCAATGTCACTAATATTAACAGAAATGCAAATTAAAATCACAATGAGATATCACTTCACACCAGCCAGAATGGCTATTATCAATAAATACACACACACACACACACACACACACACACACACACACACACACAAATGCTGGTGAGGATATGGAAAAAAAGGGCTTCCAGACTGAAAGAGGGCACAGGCCAGGCTGAGAGACTCCCCCCACCCCCAAGTGCATGATTTTGTGCACCAGGCCTCTAATATTGTGATAACTGTGAGTTGGGTATTGGAGATATTGAAAGAAACACTTTGTAAAGTATATAATTGTCTAGCCACTAAGCTGCAGACTGAAATGAATACAAAATAGTATTGAAAACAAACTTATTCAAAAAATAATATATAAATAAAAATATATATTTATCACAGTTTTCTATATCATTAAATAATGTTTATAAATAAAGGAATGGCTTTACATCTTACATTATGTGAACATAAATATATAAATTAAATACTGGAAAAATAAATAATACTAAATATTTTAACTTTTAAGATTGTAACATTGTCAGAACAAGGACTATTATAATTTTGGTACTACTATTCTCAGGATAGCTCTACTTGTTTGTCAAGTTGGAGTATTCTAAAACAGAAAATTTCAGCTCCTGCTGAACTGCCTAATAAAAATATGTACTACCTGTACATTTTTAATTTTTCCACTTGTTTTCCCATAATTTTAGCAAGCACATTCTCTTTGTCATCAATATTAATTAATGTGATATAATCATATTACATCTCTCCCTGAATAAAAATATCAATGAAACTTCTGAGTATTAGATACCAAATATATGAGAATTTGAATAATGGGGTAGAATCTACCAGCTTAGGAAATATATCAATAAAAATAATTTTAAATTAAAAATTTGCTTAGTTTACCCTGTGCCAATCTCTAAACATTGGAATTTAGAGAAACTTACACCTTCATAAATGGGTAACCATAGGAACTCTGTTTGAAAACCGGTTTTCCAAATTTTGAAGATTTTTGACACTCAGAAGTAAAATTGGAAAAAAAAAAAGTAGCTACTAAGGTACATTTGTTATAAAATATGTACAAAATAATAAATGAGGTCAAGAAATAGGTATTCAAGTAAAAATATTTTATTAATTTTGACAAACATCTCTCTTCCAAAACAGAATTTTATAATGAACCTACACATATCAATTATGCAGCTTCAACAATTAAATAAAAAGTGAAACAATTAGCACAATATTATTTCATCTAGACCATCACCATCATTATTAACTCAAGTGTGTTATTTTAAAACAAATTGCAAACATATTATTTACTTCTAAATATTATCTTACATTAGAGGCTCGGTGCACAAGATTCATGCACTGGCTGGGGGAGGCTCTTAGCCTGGCCTGCATCCTTTTATAGCCCTGGAACCATTGGGGATGTCTGCCTGCCGGCTTACACCCTGCCAGATGTAAGCCAGCAGTCAGACATCCCTCTTACAGTCCTGGCCTCTCGCAGTCTGGGACCTGTCACTCCTTACTGCCTGCCTTCAGCTGAGGCCGGAGAGGCTCCCGCCACCACTGTGGTGCTCACCAGTCATGAGCCCAGCTTCTGGCTGGGTAGTGCTCCCCTTGTGGGAACACACTGACCATGAGGAAACAGTTCCTACATTGAGCATCTGCCCCCTGGTGGTCATCGTGTGTCATGGTGACCAGTCTTTCCTTCATTTGGTCCATTTGCATATTTTGCTTTTATTACATAGGATACCTATAAAAGATAAAAATTTTCTGTGGAAATATCTCAGGCCTATACTGAAAATACTTTTGTCAAAATGGTAGAATTAATCTGAGAATTTCACTTCCAATTCCTCCTCATTGCCACTGTTTTAAGAAATTTCCTGATTATTATAATATTGGTACCAGCATTTCATTTGACATTTTTAAAAAAATTATGATTTTTTTTTTTTTTGGATAAAGAAGATGGCTGCCAGTGGGAAGGCAGACTGCAAGATGCTGTGTGAATGAGAAAACAAAAGGAGAGTGTGTGGTCACATGGGGAGTATTTGTTGGTGAGTTGAGAGACAGCTATACTCCAGAGACAGTGGGGGACTTCTGGATGGGGCTCCCCTGACCAGGCAGCCCTCATTGCTGCTGGGTTCCCACCCAGAGCAATCTGATTGGACACAGAGACCGCGCCATCTTGAAGGGGAAAGTGGATGTTATCGGAAGCTTGAAAATCTACAACTAGAGCACCCACCAAACAGCTGTGAACCCAAGAAGATCAGTCCCTGAGGGGTGCAAGCACATGGATTCAGAGGAGCTCTACTCTTCATCACAGAAAGGAGAGATTGAACTACATAACCAGACACCCAGAAAAGAGAGATCATGGGGAGACAACCAACTCATATATGAAAGAAAAGCAGGCATCACCAGAAAAGGAAGTAAACAAAATGAAGGCAAGCAACCTGTCAGAAAAAGAATTCAGAGAAATGGTCATAAGATGGATCAGTGGTTCTCAACCTTCCTAAGGCTGCGACCCTTGCATACAGTTCCTCATGTAGTGGTGACTCCCAACCATGAAATTTTGCTACTGTTATGCATTGTGATGTAAATATCTGCATTTTCCGATGGTCTTAGGCAACCCCTGTGAAAGGGATGTTTGACCCCCAAAGGGGTCGCGAACCGCTGAGATGGTTGAAAAGAATGGAAGACAAATTTGACAATATGTGTAGGAACCAAGAGGAAATGAAGAAGAATCAAGAAGAAATGAAAAATGACATTGCTGCTGTAAAGAACTCAATAGAAAGCATCAAAAATAAACTAGAAGAAGCAAAGGACTGCATCAGTGAGCTAGAAGACGGGGTAGGGAAAAATACCCAAATAGAGCAGCTTCTAGAAAAAAATTAAAAAGCAGAAGTAGAGCCTAAGGCAGTGGTCAACAAACCACCACTGGTAAGCCACTTGCAACTCTTTTGCCCCTTGAGTGTGGCTCTTCCACAAAATATCACATGTGGGTACACAAATACAATGTGATTGAAACTTTGCGGCTCATGTGCAGAAGTCAGTTTTTGGCTTGGGGGAGTCTATTTTGAAGAAGTGGCATTAGAAGAAGTGGGGGTGTCAGTCGGTCAGGCGATGGATTGATGCAGCACAGGCGGGCAGCGGGATATGCAGTACAAGGGAGGTTTCACCTTTATCAATAGCAGTTGACGAGTCCTGTGACATAAATGATACAACACAAGTTTCACTTTTTGTACGATTTATTTCATCTATAGGTCCTAAAGAAGAACTTTTAGGATTATTGCCATTCAAAGGTCAAACATGTGGAGAGGCTATAAGAAATGCTGTAATTGAGTGCATTGAAAAACATTATATTCCCCTTGATAAAATTGTCTCAATTTCAACAGACAGGGCAAAAAGTATAAATGGTGTAAGAAACAGGTTTGTTGCTATTTTGAAAGAAAAATTTAATCACAAGATACTTGCTTACCATTGCATCATTCATCAAGAAGTGTTTTGTGTGCAAACATTTCCAGAAGAAATTTGCAAAGTTATGGAATTGATTATTCACATTATCAACTCCATTATAGATAAAGCTCTTAATCATCACCAATGTAAATAATTTTTAGTTGAAAAGGAGAGTGAGTACTCAGATATTCTGCTGCATAACAAGGTATGTTGGTTATCAAGAGGAAACATTTTGAAACGTTTTGTTTTCTTATTAATAGAAATTAAAGCATTTCCCCTTAAGAAGGGTGTTCACAAACGATCATTGGATCAAAAATTGTATTTCATGGTAGACGTTATGTCTCATCTAAATCAGCTTAATTATAAACTAATTAAGAAAGAAAGGAAACACAATTTTTTCTATGTTAGAGGAAGTTAGGTCATTCAAAAACAAATTATCTCTTTTTGCTCAGGATTTTGAAAGAGAAACTTTGATTCACTTTCCAAGCCTGGTGAAACATTGCCAATAAAATAATTCTGATATTGACATTTGCTATTTCAAAACAACACTTTTAAAATATGAGGAAAGGCTTTTCTTAACAGGTTTCAGGAACTCAAAAATAGCAAAGCGACGTTAGCCTTTGTTAAAAAACCTCTTAATGCTGCTTTAACAGAATTAATTTTTTCTTCCTTTAATATTGATATTGGCAAATCTGAAATGCAATTGCTGGATTTAAAAAACAAAGAATTGTGGAGCTCAAAATTTGAACATCTTTATGCTAATATTGAAATATTAGAGAAAAACAAATGTGAACTTAGTTCATAGCATAAGAAATCTGTTTTGAAAGACTGGAGAAGGAAGATAAGTTGATTTTTAACAATTGGAATAGTATTCCTGACTCATATAATCAGCTGAAAAAAACTAGTGTTTGCTGTTCTTTCCTTATTTGGGTCTACATATGAAAGCAAACAATCATTTTCAAGCATGAACCTTATCAAGAGTAAATTGAGAAGTCATCTTATTGATGAGACACTGGAATCATGCCTAAAATTAAAAACAATATACAAACTTGACTTACCCAAACTTTCGAAGGAGATGCAAGGTCATTGTTGACATTAGTGTTTGTCAGTCATTGTCATGATTTAATTTTATGGATATTATCAGGTAAATTGCAAGGAATTTAATTTTATCAATAAATAATAATATTATTATTATGTATAATATCAAGTTTTATCCAACTTCCCTATAGTTTAACTAAGACTTAAAACTGTAAGTAAAGTTTATTAAGTCAATTTTAGGGAATATTGTGGAGTGGAAGAAGATGCAGTGTCGAGGATTGAGAAAGGTATGTTGAGATGGTTTGGACATACAGAGAGGATGAACAAAAGGAGATAGATGAAACATGTATACAAGATGAGTGTGGATAGGAAAGTTGGAAGAGATTGACCTCAGTGACCATACCTCAGTCAGACTGAGAAAATTTTTAGCAAAGGCCATCTTAGGAGTACCCTAATAAAGTTAATAACAATGTACCTACTTATATAGTTTAAGTTTAAAAAAATTGGCTCTCAAAGGGAATTTCAATCATTGTACTATTGATATTTGGCTCTGTTGACTAATGAGTTTGCCAACCACTGGCCTAAGAGAATGTTGGGATGACATGAAACAAAACAACATCCACATAATAGGGGTCCAGAAGGAGAGAAAACTGAGAAAGGAGTAGAATACATGTTTGCAGAAATAATGACAGAAAACTTCCCTGTTATAAGGAATAAAAAAACCCACACAAATCCAAGAAGCTCACCGAGTTGCAAACAAAATGAATCCCAAATGACCAATACCAAGGCACATTATAATTAAATTGGCAAACACCAATGACAAAGTAAGAATATTAAAAGTGGCCAGAGAGAAACCAATAATTACCTACAAAGGATCCCCCATCAAGCTAGTGAATGATTTCTCAACAGGAACACATCAGGCCAGAAGGGAATGGAATGAAATATACAAAGTCATGCAAAGGAAGGGTCTGAATCTAAGAATACTGTACCCAGCAAGGCTATCAATCAAAATTGAAGGTGAAATCAGGAGCTTCAAGGACAAAAAAGAACTAAGGGAGTTTATTACCACCAAACCAGCAATGCAAGAAATGCTAAAATGTCTGTGTAAAAAACAAAATACAACAAAACAGAAATAGGAAGTGAAGAAGGGACACAGGGGTAAAGAATAAAAATGGCAACAAACAAGTACCTATCAATAATAACTTTAAGTGTAAATATATTAAATGCCCCAATCAAAAGACATAAGGTAACAGATTGGATAAGAAAACATGAGCCATATATCTGCTGTCTATAAAAAACCCACCTCAGAAACAGAAACACACACAGATTGAGGGTGAATAGATGGAAAAGGTTTTTCAGGCCAATGAAAATGAAAAAAAAAAGCTGGGGTAGCAATATTTATTTCTGACAAATTAGATCTCAAAATGAAGAATATAAAAAAGAGATAAGGAAGGCTACTTCATAATACTAGAGGAAGCAATCCAACAAGAAGAAATAACTCTGGTAAACATATATGCAACCAATACAGGAGCAACCAAATACATTAAAAAAAACCCTCCAGGAGAATATTAAGGGAGAGACAGACAACAATACAATCATAGTAGGAGACTTTAATACCCCTCTGTCACCATTGGACAAATCCTCTAAACAAAAAAATAGCAAAGAAACATCAATCCTAAATGACTTACTAGACCAAATGGAATTAATTGACATCTTCAGAACATTTCACCCCAAAGCCACAGAATATACATTCTTCTCAAGTGCACATGGGTCATTTTCAAAGATAGACCACATGTTGGGTCATAGGCAAAGTCTCTTTAAATTCAAGAAGATAGAAATCATATCAAGCATCTTCTCAGATCATAGTGACATAAAACTGGAAATCAACTACAATAAAAACAATCCAAAAAAATCAAACACATGGAAACTAAACAGCATTCTATTAAACAACGACTGGGTTACCAGAGAGATCAAAGAAGAAATAAAAAACATCATGGCAACAAAGTACAATGAAAACACAACAATCCAAAATCAATGGGACACAGCGGAAGCAGTCTTGAGAGGGAAGTTTATAGCTCCTCAAGTCTACTGCAAAAAAACAAGAAACAATGGTAATAAATTACCTAACTCTACAACTCAAAAAGTTAGAGAGCAATAAGAAAATCCCAGTGTAAGCAGAAGGAAGGAAATAATAAAGATCAGAGGGGGAGATAAACAACATAGAGATCAAAAAGAGAATACAAAAGATAAACAAAACTAAGAGCTGGTTCTTCGAAAGAATAAACAATATTGATGAAGCTCTAGCCAGGCTCACCAAAAAGCAAAGTGAGAGGATTCAAATAAATAAAATCAAAAATGAAAGAGGAGGAATAACAACAGACTCAACCAAAATACAAAAGGTTGTTAAGAAAAATACTATGAACAACTGTATTCCAACAAACTGGACAACCTGCAGGAAATGGACATATTCCTAGAAAAATACAACTTCCCAAAACTCCATCAGGAAGAATCTAAACATCCCAATAGGCCAAAAACTATGAAAGAAATTGAAGCAGTCATCAAAAAGCTTCCAGCAAACAAAAGCCTGAGGGCAGACTGCATCATAGGGGAGTTTCACCAAACATTCAAGGAAGAACTAAAATCTATCCTCCTCAGACTATTCCAAACAATTCAAGAGGAACACTTCCAAGCTCATTCTATGAAACCAGCTTCACCCTAATACCAAAACCAGATAAAGACAACACAATGAAAGAGAATTACAGGCCAATATCCCTTATGAACATAGATGCCAAAATCCTCAACAAAATTCTAGCAAATCAGATCCAGCAGTACATCAGAAAGATAATTCACCATGACCATGTAGGATTTATTCCAGGAATGCAAGGATGGTACCATATCTGCAAATAAATAAACATGATACATCACATAAACAAATTGAGAGATAAAAACTACATAGTCATATCAATTGATGCATAAAAAGCATTTGACAAAATCAAAAACTCTTTCTGGATAAAAACTCTCATCAAGGTGGGAATGGAAGGATCATCCTCAACATAATAAAAGCCATCATACCTAATAATAGACAAACATGTAAATTGACTTACCTCTGCTACACCCACAGCCAATCAGAGTGAGTATGCAAATTAACCCAACAAAGATGGAGTTTAATTTGCATAGTTAGGTGCCCAGTAGTCTGAGTCCTGGAAACTTTCTCAGCATCTAGGGCACTCTGAGGTAAGCCACGTGGGTCCTAGGAAGGGCCTGAGCCACAGGGCTCCTGGAAAGGGGCTGATCTGGGAGATCAGGCAATCTGAGGGAGTTGGGGGTCCCCTGCAGGGGCAGAGCCAGGTGATCACAGAGAGCTAGGGGGGGGGCCCTGCCCAGTTCCTGAGGCTTTAGGCCATGGCAGGAGTGAAGCCAGAGATCAGAAGTGATTGGTGTGTACTACAGAGGAAATATCTTTTCTTACTGCTCATTGGCTAAGCTCCCTTTTTGCCACTGGTAATATTCTTACTAACCTGGGTATAAGAATCCAAAAAGTGATCTAGGATTTTCTAAAACACTCCTGGAGAAAAAAAAGGAAAGTCCACTGCTGAAGGGCTAAGAAATGCCATATCCTGCCCTAGCCAGTTTGGCTCAGTAGATAATGCCTAGGCTTGCTGACTGCAGGGTCCAGTTCAATTCTGATCAAGGGCATATACCTAGGTTGCAGGCTCCTCTCTGGCTGGGGCCCAGGTCAAGGCTCATGTTGGAGGGAACTAATCAAAGTGTTCCTCTCACTTTAATGTTTCTCTCTGTCTTTCCCTTTCTCTTCCACATTCTCAAAAAAATCAATGGAAACATAACTTTAGGTGAGGATTAAAAAAAAAAAGGAAAGAAAGAAATGTCATATTCTATGACAGACACATGTTGAAAATGCCTAAAAAAGTTGTCATTTTTTCATCATGGTCAGGACACTGGAGTCCATGTTGATGAAAACACCTTGGTGGCTGTGGTGACTGGCAGTGGCTTCAGCAGCAGGGTGATGGAGCTGGTGTCTTCCCCTGATCAGCCTAGTTGTCTCAGTAGGACTTCCCTTCAGGGTTCCCAATATGTGAGAGAGGGCAGGCTGGGCTGAGGGGACCATCCCCCACCCCAGCTCATGAATTTCTTGCACCGGGCCCCTAGTCCCTAGTATATAATAAACTACAGCCAACATCATATTCAATGGGCAAAAACTAAAAACCATTTCCCCTAGAGTAGGAATAAGACAGGGATGCTCATTCTCACCACTCCTATTCGACATAGTATGGGAAGTACTAACCATTGCTATCAAACAAGAAGAAGAAATAAAAGGCATCCAAATTGGAAAAGAAGAAGTAAAACTGCCCCTATTCACAGATGACATATTATACATTAAAAAAAAAGACTCCATCAAAAAATTATTAGACTTAATAAATGAATTTGGCAATGTAGCAGGGTAAAAAATCTATGGCATTTCTATACACCAATAGGAATTTACAGAAAGAGAGACTCAAAAAGCAATCGTATTTTCCATTGCACCAAAAAAATTAAGAAACATAGGAATAAACTTAACTAAGGATGTAAAAGACCTATGTGCAGAAAACTACAGGACACTGAAAAAAGAGATAGAGGAAAACATAAACAGATGGAAGAACATACCATGTTCATGGATTGTAGGAATCAACATCATTAAAATGTCCATACCATCCAAGGCAATCTATAGATTCAATGCACTCCCCATTAAAATACCAATGGCTTATTTCACAGACTTAGAAAGAACTCTCCAAAAATTCATCTGGAATAAAAAAAGACCCCAAATAGCCACAGCAATCCTGAGCAAGAAGAACAAAGTAGGTGGGATCTCAATACCAGATTTCAAGCTGTATTACAAAGCCACTGTTCTCAAAACAGTCTGGTACTGGCACAAGAACAGATACATAGACCAATGGAATAGAGTAGAGAACCCAGATATCAACCCAAACTACTATGCTCACTTACTATTTGACAAAGTAGGCATGAACATACAATGGAGTCAAGACGGTCTCTTCAATAAACAGTGCTGGGAAAATTGGACATACATGCAAAAAAATAAAACTAGACTACCAACTTACACCATACACAAAAGTAAACTCAAAATGGGTAAAGGATTTAAACATAAGACAGGAAACCATAAAAATACTAGAGGAATCCACAGGCAGCACAATCTCAGATATGTGCCGAAGCAATTTCTTCACCCATACCACTCTTAAGGCAATGGAAACTCAAAGAAAATAAACAAATGGGACTACATATTAAAAAAAAACAAAACTTTCGCACAGCAAAAGAAACCATCAACAAAACAATAAGAAAGCCCACTGTATGAGAGAACATATTTGCAAATGAAATCACTGATAAAAGTTTAATCTCCAACATACACAGGGAACTTATACAATTTAATAAAAGGAAGACAAATGATCCAATAAAAAAAATAGGCAAAGGACCTAAATAGAATCTCTTTTAAAGAAGACAGAAGGAAGGCCAAGAGACATATTAAAACATGCTCAGAGAGAATCCAAGATGGCAGCATAGGTAAACACCTACACTGCTGCCTTGTACAACAATTTCAAAACTACAACTAAAAGACAGAACGGACATCATCCAGAACCACAGGAAAGCTGGCAGAGTGGAAATTCTACAATTAGAGGTAAAGAGAGGGGCTCACAGAGACCCAGAGGAGCTGCAAAAAGCTGAGGTACAGAGACGCACGCAGGGAGAGAGCGAGTTACGGCAAACCTGGCTGGCCTTCTATGGCGGGAAGGAGACGGAGACTCTCAAAGGCATTGAACCCCTTATCCTAGGACACTAAACCCCTGATCCAGCCAAAACTCATTTAGGGGGGCGTTTGGACTGTGAAGGGGGAGAAGTGCACGGGAATTTAGGAGAGTCGCAAAAGATCAGTCTGGAGGCACACATGGCACTGCGCTGCAGAGGAAAGACTGCTGATTATGCTGCTGGCTTTCACGAGTGGGCGGGAGACAGACCCTCCCAACTGTGCCACTTCTAACTTCACTAAACCCCAGTTTCAGGCGAAACCCTGGGGACCCAGACTCGTGTGGTCCCGTAGCATAGGGGAGCCGGAAAGGCAGCAGTCTAGAGGCACTGCAAGAGCGCTCAGGCGCACACTCACAGGGACCGCTCCAGTGACTACCCAGTCACCTGAGATTCAGGGGCCGTGGAGGGCGGGCCTGACTGGAAGGTAAGGCGGTCCCTTAAGCCCTGAGACTCCACCCATCCCAAGCTCAAGAGAGGCTTTTGCGGTTTTACAAGTCTGGTATCATAAGGCTGAATCCAACACAGAAGTTCTCCCGGCATAGTGAAAATGCCAAGACAAGAGAAGGGATCACAAACAAAAGAAATGGAAGGGAAAAAAAAACGACTGGATATTGAGTTCAAAACCACGCTTATAAGGTTTTTCAAGAATATGCTAGAAAAGTTCGATAAAGTTAGCAAGTCCCAAGAGGAGATGCAAAAGGACAAACTAGAGATGCAAAAGATCCAACTAGAGATGATAAATGACCAAATAGAAATTAAACATACACTGACTGAAATAAAAAATATTATACAGAGACCTAACAGCAGACTAAAGGAAGGCAAGAATCAAGTAAAAAATTTGAAATATAAGGAATCAGAAAACACTCAAATGGAAAAGCAAGAAGAGAAAAGAATCCAAAAATGTGAGGATAATGTAAGGAGCCTCTGGGATAGCTTCAAGCGTACCAACATCAGAATTGTGGGGGTGCCAGAAGAGAGAGAGCAAGATACTGAAAACCTATTTCAAGAAATAATGACTCAAAACTTCCCGCATCTGGTAAAAGAAATAGACTTACAAGTCCAGGAAGCACATAGAACCCCATATAAAAGGAATCCAAAGAGGACTACACCAAGACACATCATCATTAAAATACCAAGAGCAAAAGACAAAGAGAGAATATTAAAAGCACCAAGAGAAAAACAATTAATTACCGACAAGGGAGCACGCATATGACTGTCAGCTGATTTCTCAACAGAAATGATGCAGGCCAGACAGGAGTGGCAAAAAATATTCAACGTGATGAATAGCAAAAACCTACAACCAAGAATACTCTATCCAGCAAAGCTAACATTCAGAATTGAAGGGCAGATAAAGAGCTTCACAGATAAGAAAAAGCTAAAGGAGTTTATCAACTCCAAACCAGTATTATATGAAATGCTGAAAGGTACTCTTTTAGAAGAGGAAGAAGAAAAAGGTAAAAGATAAAAAATTATGAACAACAAATACATATCTATCAACAAGTGAATCTAAAAATTAAGTGAATTAAAAATTTGACCATCAGAATAAACTGGTGAATATACTAGAATCAGAAGCACAGAAAGGGAGTGGACTGATAATTCTCAGGGGGAAAGCAGGGAGCGGGGTACAGGGAGTGACTGGACAAAAATCATACACCTATGGACTCATCAATTGGGGGAAAAAGTAAGGGTAAAGGGAGGGGTGGGAGCAGGGTGGAGGAGAGTTATGGAGGGGAAAAAAGAGAGACAAATGTAATAACCTGATTAATAAAGATTTAATTAAAAAATAAAAATAAAATAAAATAATTTTAAAAAAACATGCTCAAAGTCACTAATTATCTGAGAGATGACAATGCAGTACCATCTCACATGGTCAGAATGGCTATCAGAATGACAGGTGCTGGTCAGGATGTGGAGAAAACGGAACCCTCATGCACTGCTGGTGGGAATGCAGACTGGTGCAGCCACTGTAGAGAATAGTATGAAGTTTCCTCAAAAAACTGAAAATGGAACTGCCATTTGACCCATTAATCCCACTTCTAGGAATATATTCTAAGAAATTAGAAACACCAATCAGAAAGGATATATGCACCCCTATGTTTATAGCAGCACAATTCACCATAGCTAGGATTTGGAAACAGCCTAAGTGCCCATCAGCAAATGAGTGGATTAAAAAATCGTGGTACATCTACACAATGGAATACTATGCTGCTATTAAAAAAAGGAACTTTTACCATTTGCAACAGCATGGATGGACCTGGAGAGCATTATGTTAAGTGAAATAAGCCAGGCAATGAAAGAAAAATATCACATGATCTCACTCATTTTTGGAAAATAAAGAACATTATAACCTGTATCTATCAAAAAGATAAATACAGAGGCAGTAAAGCACAGAACAGACTGTCAAATTACAGTGGGAAGACTGGGGAGTGTTGGAAAGGGGAGGAAAGAGATCAAACAAAGGACTGTCTCTGAGCCTCACCAGCAATCAGGGACAATCTGTGGGGTGACTGGCAGGGTGCAAGGGAGGCCTCTCCTGGCACCTGCCTTGGCTGGTCTGGGGCCTGTGGGCTGAGGGGCAGCTCCTGCATTGAGCATCAGCCCCTCTGGTGGTCAGTGCATGTCATAGAGATGCACTGTCATATTGCTGTTAGGTTGATTTGCATATTAGGCTTTTATTATATAGAATTAGGTATAACAAGATATTATAAAACTTAAGTTACAATTTTTTTATTAAAATGTTTTTTATATACTATTATTTTGGCTGGGCTGCAAAAATATTCATTGTGAGCTGCATACAGCTGCAAGTTTGACATTCTTGGTCTACACAATGGAATACTATCCTGCTATAAAAGTGAAGGAACTCTTGAAGGGACAATTCTCCCCAGCCTCCTCCATCTTAGGTGACTAGCCCTTAGCAGGACAAAGAGACTTGCCAGCCCCACACCCCACCATTAGGTAATCCAGCAAGAATGTGCCGGGAGATAACCGGATAAGGCAAGACCACCACCTCCGGCCGTTAGGCCGCTTCCTGACCCCACATCCCGTGCCTGCGTAAGCAGACCCTGGCCCCTACCTGGCCTATCAGGGTGGGCCAACTCAGTATTTCAAACTACCCTCCACCCACCCTGACCCCTAGTCTATAAAAAGAACATGTAACAAAGGAACGGGGCTCACAACCATTGCTCCGTGCTTGGAGCACGTTGCGGGCCCCAGCATGCTGGTCTGAATAAACCCCTTTGTTCTTGCATGGGATCGTCTCTTGGTGCTCTGTAAGCGCGGTCTGCGTTCCGGGCTTAACACTCTTACCATTTGAAACAGCGTGTATGGACCTGGAGAACATTATGCTAAGCGAAGTAAGTTGGAGAAAGATCAATGTCACATGATCGCACTCATTTGTGGAATATAATGAACAACATAAACTGAACAAAAATAGATCTAGAGACGGGGAAGCATCGATCAGACTGAAGACAGGGAAGGGTGAGGGAAGGAGGTAAGAGATCAACCAAGGGACTTGTATGCATGCATATAAGCATAACCAATGCACATAGACACTAGGGGGAGATGAGGGCATGTTCTGGGGGGTGGGAGTGTCCAGCGAGAGGTCAATGGGGGAAAAGGAGACATATGTAATAATTTAATCAATAAAGAATTTTAAAAATAAGAAAATCATTATGCAAGAAATCATCCACAAACCATTAGCCACCTTAAACAAACTTGATACAAAATCAGATAAGAATAGCACAAGAGATGAAAGTTATAGATCATCCTCACATACAGATGGAAATGCAAAAATTAAAAATAAAGTATTAGCCAATCAATTTCAGCAGCACAGTATATCCACTGCCCACATCTATACACATGCATATAGTTGTGTGGGGAGAAAATTAGTTTTGGTATCAGAGAAGGCTAAATCTGAGTCCTGGGCTATCTATTAATTAGGTGGGCCACCTGTTTTTTATGGTTTATAGTGTTTGTTTTGTTAAAGTGATTTCAGTCGAAAGCATTGACATAGCTACAACCCATATTATTCTTAATCTACTCAAAATGATGAAAATTGAAGTAGTTTAACAGAGAAAGCTTTGACTCTGAGACTATTTATTTGCCCTTAAAAATGTTAATGTTGTAATATTTTGTTGACTAAAAGTAAATATTAACTAACACACTTGTTAGAGTACAAACATATCCAAGATTGGCAGCTGAATGCTGTTTGATTTTGAGGTGAGGTTTTTTGTTTGTTTGTTGTTTGTTTCTTTTTTACAGCTAAAAGCAATGTCTCCTTGGTGCTTTTCTCTGTGAAAGATCAAAGTAAGAACAATTTTCATTTCATGACATTTCTCATTGTGAGCGCATGGCCTTCTTAGTGGAGGGTCAGAACCAAGCACAATATGTACAAACTCACAGACTCTACCCAGGGCATAGTTTGAACGTTCCATCATCCAGGGATGGAGGGTGTCAGCTCTGACACGCCTGTATCTCCAGGCAGTCCGGGTCCTGTAACTCATGAAAGCAGGTAGACCAGAACCAGTTTAGGATAATCCAACCCCTAAATGCAGCCACCTTCCTCATCTCATCATCAGAATCAATGCCACGACCCTGGACAGGACCTCAGAGACAATAAAAACAGATTGGTTCCCAGCCAGCTGCCAAAAGTAGGCATGTTGGCACTGTGCCTAGGACTCCTGAAATAGCGTCCCTCCACCTACAGATGGAAACTCGGCCACTTCAATTAGCAAACAATTGTGCCACAGTTTGCCTTTCTAAGTAAAACTTTACAGGCCTAATTTACTCTGTTAAAACGTTGCCACCTCAAAGTACCTCCTGACTCTGAAGAAAGCTGGCAATTGTTTTCTAAGTAATCTGAGAGTTACTGTCTGGAATTTCCCCCGATCTTTTCCTTTAATCTATTTTCCTTCCCCCACAGGTAATCTTGCACATTACTTATTAATGTGAAACTATCAGGCCATTCCTCAGACACCTGAATACATGTAGGGTAGAGGGAAAGAGCAGTTCTCTCTCCCCGTGAGAAGCTCTGAATTCACGCCTCTTCTTGGAAGTTTCATAGAACACTAGAACTGTGGGCGTGATTGTCATGTCTAATGACACAGTCAGATTTGTCACCGTTATCACAAAATGTGTTTAGGGATCACTATGAAACTATTGTAGATGGTAAATAGAAAGTCAAGTATAATAAAAATTCTGTGGTTTACTCAGCATCATATAAGAAAAAACAATTATATTCTCCTCCACAGATTTTTGCTTTATCTTCAATAGCTTTCTTTTTTTTAACTTTTCACATAGGCCTACTCATTGAATTAAAACCAATCATTAGAAAACATTTTAGTAAATATTAACAGTAGATGCAATGTTCACTATTCTTAGAGAAAGGACATTTTCATATCCCAGGATTTTCTTATTATGGTGGTAGAGGTGAAATGGAGAGAAAGGAGAGATAAAAGAAACAGTTTTCTTGAATAAAATTAATAACATTATCAATATGTTGTGGCAATGGCCATATTCTGAGAGCAAAATTTTTCTATAATTTTTAAGAATGTATATATTCTTTTCTGTCCAGATGGTTTACCTACTTTAAGCTTACCTGTTTTTTAATGTTTAATTTTTACCTTTCACAAAGAAATATCTTATTATCAGGTAAAATTTTAAATGCCAAATTGATAAGCAAAAATTTGAACTGCTATCTGACCTCGTAAGGTGAGTTTTAGTTCTCTTTTAATTGACCCAAGGGAGAAGTTTCTTCATCAAATCTAATGAGCTCACGATTACTGATGAAATTTCCTTAGATATATGAGAGAAATATTCAAAGACAGAAATTCAGAAACCAAAAAGCTCAGAGAAATCAGTGCTGCTACCCCACCCGTTGGATCCATCCTAGGTGTAATCCATCCACAGTCTCAGAAGGAGGACTCTAGTAAGCATATGTCAGAGCAAAGTGTGTGTGTGTGTGTGTGTGTGTGTGTGTGTGTGTGCGCGTGCGTGTGTGTTTAAGTAAAGATGAAAAGGTCCACTCTAATTACTCTACAATAGTAAGTAAAAAAAGCTTCAAAGAAATATTGAAAGATGCTGGCAGTCAGCCAAAAATATTTAACGGTTAGCAGGACAAGTGGAGTCTTGCTGCCTATTCTTAATAATGTTTAAAGGACTCCATTCTATTCTCAATCGTTGAAGCCCTTACCCATTTGCACACCATTTATCTTTCCATACGAAGAACTCTAGGCAACCATCACCCATGCCCAAGCCTTGTCCTGCTGGAGGAGAACTAAGGAAATGCAACTTCATCTAAGGGTTTCCTTTTCAATTTGTCATGGTCACGCTATTCAACTAGGAAGAAATCTGCAATCCATTAGACATTTTCTCCATGCATTAGTAGTCAGAAAAAATAATTATATTTTGTAGCCATTCCTATTATTGTGTTTGTATGTTGTTGGTTGTTTTTTGTTTGTTTGTTTGTTTTTGTTTTTTTTTCAGTTGGTAAATGTTCTCAAAAGGCTGTGCTTAGATGGCAGCATGTAGAGTCAATTAGATTGTGAAAAAAGAAAATAACTCTAAAAAGTCGTAAGATTTGAAGTCCTATTCTCAGAAAGAGAGGAGGATGGCCACAGAAAAGGGGGTCAAAATATTTGGTATCTTGGTACCAGGAGAGAGCTCAAAAGAGTGTGACTGGTTCAGCAAAATAAAACCCCAAATAGCCACCCCCGTGCTTTTGAAACATTTCAAATTTATTAAGGATAGTATCAGCAATTTATCCAACCCTTGAATTTCATTCCTATAGGAGGAAAAAGGCTGAATCAAACTTTCTGTCTAAAATCACACGGGTATTCTTGGAACATTTGAGAATGTAAGCCTTTCAATAGAAATATTTACATAATGACCCTCGTTTTCTTCACAATAATTTGGCCAAAATCAAGTAACCATATTAGATGCAAGGGTCTATTTTAAAATGTGCCTCTGCCCTTGACTTTTTAAACCAGTTCCAAAATACATGACATTTTATGATTTGGCATTTGCAGAACTTGCATAAATTATAGAATTTTAGGGCAGGAGTCAGCCTTATATAGCATCTAATTAAAATTCTTCAGCCCTAGCTGGTTTTGCTCAGTGGATAGAGTTTTGACTGCGGACTGAAGGGTCCCAGGTTCGATTCAGGTCAAGGGCACATGCCTGGGTTTCGGGCTCAATCTCCAGTAGGGGGCATGCAGGAGGCAGCTGATCAATAATTCTCATCATTGATGTTTCTCTCTGTCTCTCCTTCCTCTCTAAAATCAATAAAAATATATTTTAAAAATAATAAAATTCTTCCATTTCCAAATTAGGAAATTAGGACGAAGGAGATTAAGTGACTTCATCCAAGGTGACAACTCACTAATGAAGGAGTAGGGTTTGGGCCATAATAATTTTTTTTTTATAAAATACTGGTAACAAAATAATCAAACAAAATATATTTTCTTCCAGAGCTAACTCTATATTCTATTTTCCAAATTTGACAGAAATGTAACATGCTATAAATAGCTAGAATTCAACAATATATTGTCTATATTCAGTTTCTATATTGTTGTAGTTATAAGTGTGCTTCACATTTTTTAATATTAAATGGCATGTTTATGCAGGCAACTCTAAGTCTCAATCACAAAATAAGAAAGAAGAATATTTTAAAGGCAAATTCTTTTTCTTGCAATATATTTCAATGTGTTAAGTAAGTAGTTCAATGCTCTATGATTTATTATGTCTCCTTTAAACTTATGCCTTAGCACTACCGCAACACATATAATAACCATCCTTCTATTTCAAATATGGGAATTTGTTTTCTTTAAGGTTTCAGATAATCATGAGAGAGGCATTATTTTATGATTACTTGACTGTATTACAGTGACATAAAAATTAATAGCAGAGAAGTAACTAAAAACACTTTTACAAATATAAAGATATTTTTCCTTTTTCAACACATCTTTAGTTTTGCAACAACTAAAATACCAAGTGAGAGCATTGGCACTTGTATTCTGAACTTTTGTCTCTTGGTGGCATTTCATTTACTTTGTTAATAGGAATGTGAAGATGGTCAGATTATGGGAAAATTGTTATTGGTTCATGTAATTTTCAGACACACACAGTGGGCATATCTTATTATTGGCTAGCTGGCTATCCTTCCTTCTGACAATAGTACCTTAATTTTCCTTTGTGAGTTCACGTGGCTCTGGATGTCTAACCTTCCTCTTCCAACTACATCACCATACTCACTTTATCTTCCACCAGCTATGCAGAAAAAATGACCCAGTACTAACCACAGGATTGCCTCCCCTTGTCAAGGTGATTTTGGTTTGGAAACAGACACAGAAGGAAGTCAATCTGTAAGACCGAACCTTAGGACTTTCAGTTTAAAGGTCATAAAAGAGGTTTTCTTTACACTAAGCTTAGAAGACAAGGATTAAGAATAGCCATTTTACCATTTTATAAGGAGACTCTGCCTGAAAAAAAAGGAAACCACACAGAAAAGTGGAGTGGAGAGACAGCTATTGATGCTTTTAACATTACCCACATCTTTGGATCCAGTGAAGCCTATCCTTGACATTTCAGTAACATGTACTAACAAGTCTCCCTACCACCACCCTGCTTTTACTTGTTTTTACCTAAGTAAGTGTGAGTTGTGTTTTATTCCCTTGCAGGTAAAAGACTTTTAACTAATATTAAGCAGCAGAGGCTTAAACTACAAAGTGACAAGAATCTTTGACTTTGCCCTTGAACTAATTTTACCCATTTAGAAAGCAAACATTAAAGATTTAAGCAATTGAGGCTTCAAATTTCAAGCTCTTCAAATTTTCTCCATCCAAATCTCACCTTTTCTCACAGTCTTCCAAAGTTTACTCTCTGGATGGCAGGCTGGCTCTTGAGAGTTCCAGAGAATTCTTAAAATATACTAGTATACAAACTATAAAACCTGAGCAATATTTTGGATTCCTCATCTTCTCATTAGCTGAAGAGTTAACCCAAGCAAAGCATGAGTGGGTCAGCATTTCCAGGTGGGATCTTCAAGCTACCACCAAAACCCCAAAAGACAAGTGTTTTACTCAACTAGAAGGATTTCCCAGCACTGTAAGAATGCTCATATCAGGAAACAAGAGCATTTGGGCCATAATATTTTAGGTGTGTTGTTGTTTTTTTTTAAATAAAAGTATGTTTGAAGAAAGGTGAAAGTCATGTATATCTAAGTTCACAATTTTAACAAGCTTATAATAATATTTTAATATGCCTGATGTAAAAATCAGTTATAATTCTATTCATTATTGTGCTGAGTTTCCTCATCTTCTCAAATGCCTGGTAATGGGAAATTTTTCTGTGTTCAAGACATTGCTGTTTTTCTTATGCTTGCCTCATCATCATTTGCAGAAGTAAATTTTACAGAGTCACTGTCCTGGGATCTCATATCATAATGTGATTTAATATCATTACTGGAGAGGTTGGGGTAGGGGTAGGAAACTTAACAGATATAACTCATATGTTCTGTCATGTGTTTTAATATTTTGAGTGTTTCTAAGAGCATAAGTTTGAGGTGAATTTATTTTATAAGAAACCATGAAAAGCAAAAATGATCTTAAAAAGTTTAAACAATTTTAGCTAGTAATCATGGCTTATAAAAAGATAATACCATCTTAAAATGTAACAGTATTTGTGTTTAGATAGCTCTTTCTAGTTTAGAAATTATCTAACTCTACCCCAGCAATCTTACAAAAATAGGTAAAAGAAACATGACCCTTTCTCTACTAAATAAAAAAGGCTCAAGTCCTGTTGCTGCTAAATGTCAGAGTTGGGAGTTTTGAGTTACCTTGTACATTTGGATTGGTTACCAGAAAGCATCAAATAAAGAGCATTTCCTATTTAGGCATCAGTCCACGTATTTCCTACTTATTCACCAATATCATGACCAAATAGCTAAACTTGGGTCCAGTTATCTCTACTAAAATCTGACCATGAGGTTTGAAAAGGAAGAAATTAATATGTAAAAGCCTAAATAATACCATAGAGACAAGTTTTAGAGTGTTGGCTCCAAACGCTCTCCAAATTGTTGCCTGTTCCTCTTCAACACCACACTCTATCTACACACAGACATCACCCCAAAACTCTTTTCAGTGCATGAACAGATCTATCCAACTTAATCAGTAAAACCTAGCAAATCTATGGGACTATATTTTATACACATATGACCATGAAGCCAAACAAGTTGTGAATAACACAGGCATCATTCTTAATGAATAACCAAACCTTCCACACTGAGACCAGGTTCCTTGAAAGGACCCTGCAGAAGTGGCAAACCCCAGAGAAGGAAGAGCCTAACAGAGAGTGATGAGGGCTGATCAGCCTCTTAGAGATTTATGTGACCCAGCAGGAAGGGAATAAGTCTCTGACTCTGCCGATTTAGGAGAAAGAGTATGAGTCCCAATGAGATAGGTTGGACATGTTGAGGATTTTTTCAGCAATGACTTTACTGAAATGACCAAAAGCCAATACACACACAGTCATAGAACCATTAAAGATCTCCAGAATCAGATAAAATTCCCAGGAAAACTGAGGGTAGGGAAACTGCGAATTAACTGTAATTAGTCTGCTTCCCTGTTGAAATAGGTCCTCAAAATGAAATCAAATTGATTTGCAAATTAAGAAAATTATGTATTGTACACAACTGAGCTGCTGACTGAGATTTACACTCCTAGGAAGTCAAAGGACAATATGACTATGCTTAATATGAAGAATTTCAATAAAATATTTCTAAGGCAATATTTAAAAAAAATTTTATACTATTAAATCCTTCTATCACTTTTTGTTCCTCTACATGAGTTATGTGTGCACATTTTTATGCATAGACTTTATTCACTCAACAAATACTCATTAAGGACTTTTTATATATAAGTTGCTAACTAGATACTGTGAGAAATACAAAAAATATATAACATACAGTACTTCTCTCAAGTGATTTATAATCTAAGTGGAGACAGGGAGACAGATTAAACCACAATTTTGTATATTGGCATGTGCCAAATAAGTCATAGGAATGATAAAAGTTTTATAAGTTTAGACAATTGAGAAATCAGTATGCAGGAATTGTCAAAGAAACCTTCACAGAGAATGTGTTTTTTTTCCTAACATTGGATAAAGACATGTTGGTAGTCATAAAATCATTTTAAGGAGTTATGACCAAGATTTAAACTGGACAGGATAGAGTGGGGTAGACTATGATAGAGTAAGGCAGGAACTATGCAATGGTGAATGGAAAGATTATGTCAATATCACTAAGAGGGATGTCTGAAATTATTCTAATTAAAATATTTTTTCTTTGACATCTGAAGGCTAATTCCCATTGGAAAGCTTTAATCAACTGAACAATAGCACTCCTCTTAAATCACTTTTAATAATGAATTCATAGTATATATATATATATATATATATATATATATATATTTAGTGCCTTTTGAAATAATCTCTTTATTCACCACCCACTAATTCTAATAAAACCAACACACACACACACACACACACACACACACACACACACACTCACAATGTCTTTGGGACTAGGTCTAGATGAAGGTAAATGTAGCACCCTCCATCTGCATATACATAATGATTCTTACAACCTCAGTCCCTATGGCTCAATCTAAATAAGTCCCAAATCCTCCTCTGTAACTTAAAATGCATCACTCCCACCTGTTTCCAAAACATAGTTTCTCAGAAAGCTGGCAGAACAGTAAGAAATGGCACTAATATTTTCTATGAGCACTTTGCTTCTCTCCAAACTCTATATCCCATGCAAAAATCTACTGATAGGGTTTACCCTGTTCCCAAGTTATCTAGTAATTAGAATTCTTCTCAGCAGGAAAGAATGCCATAAATGTTGAGCAGAGAGACGGAAATTGGAAGGGCTCCAGAATGTTTTCACTATTGGCTCAATTGGCTCAACTGGTAGACATGATGTTTCTGTCTTTAGCTGGATGTCATTATATAACGTCTGAGTCAAGAACAGAAAAATATTTATTATTACTTTTTGCCTTGTGGTAATTATTCTTAAAACACCAAGGAATCAACCAGCAGAGGAAACCCTAGAAGTTTATTTATAATGCCCAGAGGTGGGTCATACATGGGAAATGAACATCTTGAAAAAGAATATATAAAGATACTTTCATAAAAAGAACTCAAAACCAATCAACCCCACTATGTGTGAGACTAAGATATCATTTCAAATTAAGGAGTTTTGAGAAGCAAATGTACAAAATCTGGATTCCTTTTGGATTTGTTTTCTGAGAGTTCACATTGCACCAAATTGATTCTTGCCATATACATTCACAGCCTCAGGTCTGATGTCCTGGACTGTTTCATCTCATCATCCCTGGGAACATCACTGAGCAATTTAATAGAAACTTCCAGATAAGATAAGTCATGCTCAATACCAGGTTAATGAAATTGTTGTGGTTATTGCCTCTACATACATCTTTTTTACTAAAGAATATGTGGGCTTTAAACAATCACATAAACCTCTATTCCTTAAGCAACCATGTAAAATTCTTAAATTATTTCTGCTGGGTACTTTCTCTGTGCAGTCCCTTTTAGTCTCTTCACCATTTTTAAAATGTAATCAATTATTTCAGTCAAGCTAAGTACCCTGCCAACTTTCCAGAATTTCTAGCACGATTTTAACTACCAGCTTGGGGTTTTATTCAGTATGAGCATAAAAGTTATTATATTCTAATTGCTTGTGATTGTTACTACATTGAGATTTATTTTTGTTGGTTATTTCAAGAGACTCTTAAAATGAGTTTAGTGACTTCATTCTGGTTTTCCTGATTGATTCTATTATTAGGACTGTGGAAGCCTGGGGCCTTTTGGCCTTGCTGAACATCTTGAACAATTTTTTAAACAGTTTGGGTTTGGCAAAACCTATTTTGCCAAGAACATTACCCCTTAATTTTTAAAAACCATGTGCATTTTAAGGAAAATGTAACCCATATGTTCCTAATTCCCTTGTACTAAACACATCAAAATGTTTTGTAAGAACCACTTGATTTCCAAGAAGTAGTATGAGTCTTCCTTATAAGACCTTTAAAGCTATTTTCTTTTAAAACAGGATGTTACTTCTGCCAAGGATAAAGTTATTTAGACACCAACTGTTTCAAGAAACTCATGAACTAAGGACATAGTTTATTATTCTCAGACATATTTATTGAATAAAATGGAAGACAAAAATAAAAAACCTAACTATAAGAGAACCAAATCAAATAAAGAAACATGTTTGAAATATACATATGTTTTCTGAATTCTCATACATTTAAATACTGGTTATAGATTTCGTATTTGACAAGAACACATGTTTCAAAGCAGTTTGCTATGAATTATAGTTATTTTGTTGTTGGACAAAAGATATTCTAGAATAATATTTGAATGTCTTCACTCAACATGCTACAAATTAATGTTTCCAGGGTCTTTTGGAAATTTCAATTTGTTTTCATTTTAATGACTATATACCTAATTTTAACAGTAAAAATAGAAGAATATTAAAAAGCCTAAGTCTGTGTACATTAATGTATGTGTTGTGTCTGTCTATGCATGTATGTGAAATCCTAAATCTTCTGCGGCTTTCTTCATGAATCTCTCAGAGTTCAAACCACTAGAATGACTCCTCAAAATGGCAAAACTTGGTAATTCTTCTTCTTCTTCTAGATGCACAGGCTAATATGTCAACACAAATTTGTCACTTTGAGAGGGTAGTATTTGCCCCCAAAACTACATATAAAAAACAACCTACCAGACCAGTTTTTGTCTGGGTTTTCTGAATATTTTTATATTTTCTCTTTTCCATCTTACTCTCAAATGTCAGATAAAAAGAGAAAATATGTTTTTCCCATGCCCCAAGTTTGCAAGGACCTACCTCTTTGCTTTTGCCAAATTAGATCTTCCCTTAGATCCACCCCATTTTGGATGATCCTGGAGGCAAAGTCCACTGGTCTCACTGGCATATTGCTGAAGCTTCCATGTTTAGCCTCCTCCCTCTCTGTTACCACACTGCCTAGCTTGTGTATTATTACTCTCATCTGTAAGCCAGCCTGACACTGTGCACTAAGAAATGATTCAATAGATATCAGAGCAAATCTGTTCAAAAGGTAAATTTTCTGATTTGTAAGTAGCCATATGAGTGGTGCCCAATTACATGAGATAATAGATGTGTTAATTAGCTTGATTGTGGCCATAATTCCATAATATATAGGTATTAGAGGCCCAGTACACAAAATTTGTGCAAGGGGTGTGTGTCCCTCAACCCAACCTGCACCCTCTCCAATTTGGGATCCCTTGAGGGATGCCCGATGACCTGTTTAGGCCCGATCCTATTGGGTTTGGGCCTAAATGGGCTGTCAGACATCCCTCTCACAATCACTGATGACTCCCAACTGCTCACTTTCCTGCCTTCCTGATTGCCCCTAACCACTTCTGCCTGCCAGCCTGATCACCCACTAACCACTCCCCTGCCAGCCTGATTTTTGCCTAACTCCTTCCTTGCCAGCCTATTTTACCCCTAACTGCCATTCCCTACAGGCCTGGTCACACCTAATGCCCTCCCCTGCAGGCCTGGTCACATCTAACTGCCTTCCCCTGCAGGTCTAGTTGCCCCCGACTTCCCTCCTCTGCCAGACTGGCACCCTTAGCTGCCCTCCCTGCATGCTTGATCTCCCCCAACTGCTCTCCCTTGCAGGCTGTGTCCCTCCCAACTGCCCTCTCCTGCTGGCCATTTTATGGTGGCCATCTTGTGTCCCATGGGGGCAGCCATCTTGTGTATTGGAGTGATGGTCAGTTTGCATATAACTCTTTTATTAGATAGGATTAGATAGGATAGAGGTTTGGTGCATGGGTGCGGACTGGCTGGTTCGCCCTGAAGAGTGTCCTGGATCAGGGTGGGTGTTCCCTTGGGGCATGGGGTGACCTGGGTGAGGGGCCTGTGGTGGTTTGCAGACCAGCCACACCCCTCGGTGACCCAAGCAGTAGCCCTGGTTTGGTATTTATTTATCTTCTATAATTGAAACTTTGTAGCCTTGAGTGGAGTTCAGGACTGGCCAGGGTGTGCTGGAAGCTTCATTTCCTCCATCACTGGGGGCAACACAAGCCTCCTGCTCTCTCCAGGGCCAAAGCCATTTTCATTGGATTAATTTGCATACTCATTCCTGATTGGCTGGTGGATGTGGTTTGTGGGTGTAGCAGAGGTATGATTAATTTGCATATTGCTCTTTTATTAGATAGGATATCAAATCATGTTGTACCTTAAATGCATAGAATTATTATCAATTACACCTTAATAAAGCTGGTAAAAATATGAAAAATTATACCACCTGGCCCTTTGTGAATATAATTTGTTATATAGTAATGTTATTTTACTATTTTAAAATGTATAAGTGAAAAACACAATAGATAAGTCATTTTTGTTTTTTAGAACTCAGTTTCCTCATCTGTAAAGTGATGTAAGTGGATGAAATGATTTCTACTATTATTTACTGCACAAACTTTTATAAACCTATTCTTAACATAAATTTTCCAGAAACTTTGAAAGTGAAGAAATTATTGGCAGTTGATATTCAAGGCACACAGTGTTCTCCATGGAAATATTTACTGTTCAGCTTTGAGTTCCTGCTGCATTCCAGGTACTTTGTCCTCCTGGATTTTAGAGGAGCTTTTATAAATAAGTATCTAAACAGCTGTGACAATGCCTGATTAGAATTTTCATGGATAAAGAAGAAAAGTAGAGGCTAGAAACTCTCTGTACTTGACATGAAAGTATTAAAAACAATGGTTGATCAGTCTCAGGGGATAGTGGGAAGGGAAGGGCCAGAGGCAGGGCAATAATGAGGGCTAATCAGAAACAAGATTGGATATCTTAAAAAGGTAGAAAGAAGATTAAATTACTTCAAAAGTAATGTATAAATTTTTTTAATTTCACTATTTTTTCACAAAATATACTTTGTGTTTTTTTCCTATTTTTAAACTATAATTTTTATCAGCTTTAAAACAATGGAAATAGTCTGCAGCTATGAACATTCTTATACAAGATTTTATAGACATATGTTTTCATTTTGTTGAGCAAATAACTAGAAGAATTGCTGGATGGTAAGGTAAGTGAATGTTTAAATTTTTAAGAAACTATCAAATTGTTTTCTAAAGTGACAGTACTATTTTGCATTACCTTTAGCAGTGTAAGTAGTTTAATTGCTCCATATTCTAACCAACACTTAACCAACAGAGTATTGTCAGTACTCTTAATTTTAGTCATTCTGGGGGATGTGTAATGATGTGCCATTGTGGTTTTATTTACATTTTTTATGACTAGTAATGTTGAGCATATTTTCACTTACTTCGTGGACATTTACATATCTTTTTATGTCAAATATTTTGCTATTATAAAAATGTGGCTTATTAATTGTCCTATCATAGCTGCAGACTAGAAACAACGCAAATTGTTATCAATAGTTAAATGAATAAACAAGTGGTTGAATAATTATACAATATAATGCTACCTATATATAAAACATAGCAAATTTATAATGTACACAATGTCAAGGATAAATCTTAAAGCCAATAATCTAAGTGAAAGAAGCCAGGCACATGCATACTGTATGATATCATTAATGTAATGTGAAATTCTAGAAGAGGCAAAAAAAAAACACCCTCTAATACATACTTACAAAAAACATATCACTGGTTATTTGAGACTATGAATAGGGGGGATTGTATGTAAAGGAGGCACAAAATAAATTAGGTTGGGGGTAAGGGGTTTAATAGAAATGTTCTATATCTTGACTTGGATAATGGTTGCATGACTATATACATGTGGGTGAGTCATTGTCTGTGAGTATACCTCAGTAAAGACTTGAAAGTAAAATAGTTTGTTATGATATTAATGTAAAAGATTTTAATCACATTAAGCAATAAAATCAAGTTTTAAAAATAATAAAAATATACAGTGATTGAATTTCTTTACTTTTTTAAACAATTCCTGTCACTTTAGTTTGGGTATGTATTTCTATATGATGCTTTTCTTCTAAGTTCTCTATAGCCCAATGTACTACAACTGCCACTAAGTGGTGCAGGGGGAGATAAAAAGGACCATCAGAAATATTATTGGGATAAAATTAAAAATATATAGAATCCTGCTTTCTCCAGGCTTGGAGTACCTGACACTTTGGTTACATAGCAATACAAGGGGCCATGCTTGAGCTGTAAGAGCATCTCAGAAACTTCACAAAATGTAAATTATGGCAAAAATGTAACATGGTGAGGACATTTTATAAAATGTAACTCTTTAATCTGAAAAGACAAGGACAAGGTCAGTCATAACCAAAGTTTTTAAAGTGTGAAGAGACTAAAGAAGGATATTCAGATAGTTTTATGAAATTCAATTAAAGAAATTCATGAAGTAAATAATATACAATAGATTTCCCATGTGTTTAAAATAGTAAATGGTAGGTCCATCCATAATTTTCTATTAAGTTAACCTAAAGCTTTCTGAATGTAAAGAATCAGTATTTTTTTAATTTTTATTCCTGATTACAGATTTATTGCTGATTAAAGTATTACAGATGCACCCCCCCTCGCCATTGTCTCCATCTAACCCAGTGGTTCTCAACCTTCCTAATGCCACGACCCTTTAATCAGTTCCTCATGTTGTGGTGATACCCAACCATGAAATTATTTTCGTTGCTACCTCATAACTATAACTTTGCTACCGTTATGAATTGTAATGTAAATATCTGTGTTTTCTAATGGTCTTAGGTGACCCTGCTAGCAGTTTTCAACATGTGGGTCATGACTATCCCCTGCCCCAGGCCTTCACCACGCTATTATCTATGTCGATGGGTTATGTATATACTAGTATGTGTACACGTTCTTTGGTTAATAACATCCCACTCACCCACCAACCCCAGCCTAAACAACAAGTCTTCCCCAGGTGAATCATTAGAGCCAAATCCCAACTTATGAATATGACACACCCAATGGAAACATTTTAATGAATTATTCTTATCAAAGAGCTGGTGTTTCAAAATTATATTAGAGCCATCATTGTTAGAATATTTCCAACATTTTACACAAAGTTGGACATTTTCTTTTATCTATAACTTGATTAGGGCATAGGGGGGGACAAGAGTGAATTTACCAATGGAAGCAACCAGGGCATAAATAGTCATCTCTTACTATTTATTTTTCATGAATATTGTGTTTGATAAAGAAGAGAGAGAGAAAGAAAATAAGAAAGAACTTGAGATTTAAATATATTTTTAAAATAAAACTATTAATCTAGCCAGTTTTAACTACAATAATTAGAAAATGTTGTTTGAAAAATAGAAAAAGTAATGAAAAATACCAACAAAATTCTAGCTAAAATGCATTTTTATTTTTTATAAATTAAGTCTTGACTGTTGTTTTTTTTAATTTACTTTAATATCATTTAACTTGCAAAGATAAGGACAAGAACAGTCTTTAATTCCTCTGGAGGAATTAAAGGTCATCGTGGGGAAGTTGGAGGGAGGTCAGTGTGGGGAGGGGAAGGAGACATATGTACTACTATTTGTAATGCTTTAAACAATTAAATAAGTAAATAAAATAAAGGTCATCATGTTGAGGAATGTAATGAAGTAAAGGAAAAATATATTTTTGGTGAATATAAGAAATACCAATGAAAAGTTTTCTGTGTGATAAAAAAAAAATTTAACTCAGAAATGCTTACTTATAATCTATTAAATGGACTACTTTATTGTTGAACCATGCACAGTATCTCTGAAAGGTAAAATTACCTAGGTCTGGAAAGCTCTCATCACTAGGGAAGTAGTCAAAGTTACCACTTTTAAATAATTACATTTATTTAACTAAATCTAGTACGTTTGGTCAATCTTTTCTTCTTTTATAGTAAGCTGTGCTGACCAATATCCACTTATCCACTTTAGCAATAGTTTACAAATACCTCATTCCAATCCTGTAATGAAATCCACCTGATTTATGATAACAGTAACAACACAGAACAGGTTTTATTTTGTTTATGGATTGCATAAACAACAAAATTCATGAAGAAACAAACTGTTTACACCTGTTAGGTGGATGAACTTTTCTGAAAGAGCAGGATTTAGTGCCACAAGGAGGCAATTTATTAATGGAGCAAGGGCTGTATTTTCATTTCACTGGTCTGAATAGAGCAAAGCATCATCATTAAATATGTACTTTAGGGCAGTTGGATTCCTTTATCAGGTATTTTGTGAACTCTATTTAAACACACATCTAATCTTCCCAAGCAATCATAGCAACATGACAATACTTATTAGATCATTCTGAAATGTAATCATATACTAATAGTGAGACTGAAGCAAAACCCTAATCTAGAAGTCAGGACATCTTAGTTTGAATGAACTACCATGGGCAAAACAGTTAAACACAATTCCTTCAACTATAAACATAAAAATTTAACAAGATGATCTCTAAAATCCATTTCAATTATAGCACAAGATTATTGCTCACTTTCTTCCCAATGTGCTAAGTTATGTCTTCCAATTTGTATTAAAACATTTTTCTTTCAGTAATGCCTCTTCTCCGCTCATCCCAAAGACACACATAATTACCACGAATTAAAACAAGATATTAAGTGCACTATTCTTTCAAAACATATGGAAAATCTAAGACAATGCAAAAGTTTTATGATTGTGGCAAAATCACTTAGCAAATAATTTCCATGCCCACATAACATGAGTTTGGGCCAAGTCATCTCATTTCTCACTTTCTCTATTTTCCATACTAAAAATAGATGATCACTTGCTCATTTTTAAAGTAGGTGTTAAAAAGTTTCTTGGACATTAGAAAAAAAGACAAAACCATGATGTAAAGCAAAACTTGATTATATCTTTTTAAAAACTTGTAAATCTACTTTCAGAACTTGATTGGCTCAGCCATCAAGTATATTGTAAAGAAATGAGTAAAGAGGAATATCCTAGAACTAAAATTCAAGTCAGATTTACTTCAGTGTGACAAATACAAGGTAACAAATTTTAGGTTATTGGGGAAATGGAAGAGTAATGAATCATAGAGCTCATCAGTATTGCTGTCTCTGGTGTATTTCAGAATTCAGAATTTAACCCTTTAGAATTCTGATACATTCCTAAACAGGAGCCACCATGTAGTTGTGGCATACAGGCATAGCCAAAATAGCAACTCATTGATTTCATTTTGTTTAGATGAAGTTTTGCTTTACATTTTAGCATGTTCACAAGCACCTGAAAACATTTAGACTGCTATCTCTTTGAATGTAGAACTTCTGCTTTGCTTCTTTTTGTTTCCCAACACCCACGACTATGCACAGCCCATATAATGAAAGGATAATATGCAAATTGACACTAACCGCAGAATGATCAGGAACAACTGGTAACTATGCCAAGCACTGGTCACCAGGGGGAAGATGCTCAATGCAGAAGCTGCCCCCTGGTGGTAAGTGCACTCCCACAGGGGGAGTTCTGCTCAGCCACAAGCCGGGCTGAAGGCTGCAAGTGTAGCAGCAGCAGTAGGAGACTCTCCCACCTCCTACACAGTGTTAAGCCGTCAGTCAGACATTCCCCAAGAGCTCCTGGGCTGCCAGAGGGATGTCTGACTGCTGATCCCTTGGGGAGTGGGCCTAAGCTGGCAGGGGGACGTCTCCTGAGGAGTCCAGAACTACAAGAGGGCACAAGCCAGGCTGAGGTACCTCCCCCTCAAGAGCACGAATTTTCATGCACTGGGCCTCTAGTAGCAAATAACTAACACAAATGTGTTACATAAATAAGTGTTTGATATGTACTTTATTTAAGATTGCACAAGAATTAAATATTAACAAATAATAAAATACTTTAATCTACTCAGTATTCACTGGCGCCAGGCATTTACCCACTTACCTTCAATCTACAAAACTACCATATGAGGTATTATCCTCTCCCTTTTCACAGACAAGGACATTCCCAAGAAATTAAGTAAATTGTCCACCATTATATAGCTAGGAATCTATAACACAGAACTCAACCAATCTGTCTGGCAGCAAAGTCCATGCTCTTTTCATTTCAACACATGTGTTCTCCTTGGTCACTGCTTTAACCACAAGCCATCCAACTTACGTATAACTTTATGAATACTTATGAAAAAGCACAGAGAAAAATGTGGTTCTGCTTTAGGGCTGGCTAATATCATTCAAACAGATCTCCAACTAATCCTAAGTTTGTCTTATAACTAGGTAGTTTTGTTTGGTGAATATAAGAAATACCAAAATATTTTTAAAAGCTTTTCTGTCAGAGGGAAAGCCTGTCTGAAAGGATATACATACATCAGTACAAAGGAATAAAATAAAAGGTACACTAAATGTTCTGGGTAACTTCTAAGCTTACTAGAAGAACAATGAGGGATGAGGAGGCCTGGGAGAAAAAGAAAGACAACCACCGCAGTCCTTCCAATTAAGTTAAATCCTCAAAACTTAAGCTCTTGAGCCAGAGTCCTAATCATCTTCCTTAATTACTTGCTCTTGTCCTAAGGCATGGCTCTTTCACAGCCTGGGCTCCTTTTTCATTCGTGAAGGAGACCATGGTAATGACCAAGCCCTCTAAAATTATGACTCAGACCTCCTGCCCTGCCGTACACACCCCTCCTCCTCCCCACACACACACAGACACACTTCAATTACTTGTGTTGAGGGAAGTTGAAGAATCAAGTTGGGTCACACAGAATCACCCAACCAACAGGATGTGAAGAGTAGAAGTCCTGGCCTTTAAGCAAGATTCACTCTTCTTATGCAATGTTCTTTTTAAAACCTTTGTCACTAGAAGTGGTGGTGCCTCATCCATATTGGTTATACATCCTCCCAAAGTTTAGTTAATTTACCTTGTCACTTGGGCTCATTCACTTTAAAGGTTGCTGCTTTGGGGATTATTTGTCATGAACTCAAATTCTTCTTCATTCATGGCATGGCAGTATGATAAACACCAGAACCTAATGTTTGTCTTTTAAAAATAGTAGTTACAAAACAGAAACATTCTTATTAATTGACTTTCTTCAGTTTCCAAAAGAAGATGGTCATAAATAAAATATGACTATTCCTCAACAATTCACTAAGCCTAAATTTTATATTTATAGCTATGATGCATACACATGCATAACAAATGCCATACCCATATTTATCATACATATTTAAAAATATTTTACAAGATTTGTGCAAACTGTTTTATACATATTACCTCACAAGAGACCTAGAAGGTAATAATGCAAAAAAAAAAATGAGACTTGGAGAAATGAACATGCCCAAAGTTGTATAGCTATTTAAACAAACTTTATACAGTACTTAACTAAATAGATCACCCCAAACCCTTTGAAACAAATTAATTATATCTTCTGACTTAGAAAAAAAATTATTATTTAAATCACTATTTTTGCTCTTATTATATACTGATCTATATTGACAGTCACTGTAAGTGTTCAGTCACATCATCAAAAGTTGTCATGTCTTTAAACTAAAGAATCTGATGAAAGCTATGAAAAATTTCCCAGAAAAATTCATACATCCATCATAGTTATTCAACCTTCTGTAGCCTACCTGTAGGCTTGGGGATCCATGTATCCTAGAGAATCATGAGCTCTAAAGATCTCACCCATTGTCTTACATTATTTCCTGTCTTCCACAGGGTGTTTTGTTCACACACACACACACACACACAAAAAAAAAAGTTAACTTTGAAAGAGAAAGACACTTGCTATAAACCTTGAAATCTTTAAAGTCCAGGAGGTTGTATACATGGTTTACCAGCAAATGTGTTTTTCTTTTTTTACTATCATATTCAGAAAAGAGACAACTGTAACATGTGCCCTTTGAGCCATGGTTTGGTGAACATGTTGAGAAACGATGTTTCCTTAGTGGACTGCTTCTGTCGACAACATCAAATGCACAGATGGCTATGGGAGATCCAGAACATGTCTACATTCAGTGTTTCATGCTGTAGATAGTTAGGGAGGCACTGGAATGAATATTGCACTCTTTTTTTTTTAAAGACTCTTCTTTCTTGAATAGTATTAATATTTAAAAATAACCTCAGTGATCAAAGGTTAAGATAGTAAAATATGCTTCTTTGGAAAAAGCTAGATTTCAATTAAGATCTTTTTATTCTTGGTATTAAATTCACATGATCGCCGAAACTGGTTTGGCTCAGTGGATAGAGCATTGGCCTGCGGACTGAAAGGTCCCAGGTTCGATTCCGGTCGGGGGCATGTACCTTGGTTGCGGGCACATCTCCAGTGTGGGACATGCAGGAGGCAGCTGATCGATGTCTCTTTCTCATCGATGTTTCTAACTCTCTATCCCTCTCCCTTCCTCTCTGTAAAAAGTCAATAAAATATATTTTTTAAAAAATTCACATGATCATTTCACTTTGTTTTTTCTTCTAAAAAAGTTTTAAAATTTAAACAATATCTTTCTTGTGGGATCTAACAAAAATAACTTAAATCCAGGCTTCTTTCCCATTTCATTTGCCTAATTCTGAACTTTATAATATTTTGCTGGGTTTTTGAAACAGCTCTTTGTCTCAGAATTCCATGACCAACCCAGTAGGTCTTGACTGACACTAGCTGTTTTCCTAACTATTAAATCTGATGACAAGAATGTAAAGCAAAAGGATTAAACCTAAATTTATAGTAGTTTGAAGGCTTTTCCAATTTATTTCTGAGATAGTGTTCTCTTCCCACTTCTTTCTTAACTCTTGTCCACTTTCTTCAAGTCACAAACATGCCTTTAAATTCCAGTTATACTGAAGTCGTCACCATTTTCTATGCATATTAAAATCTGCCACAATAATAAGTATGCTGTGTCTTCTGGAATGTTTCATTTTTTTCACTTTCACCAACTGAAAACATCTAAAGTCACCATATGGGCTTTAAAAAAACAGCTCAAATTTCATCTCTCCTCAAAAGACTTTCAGGAACTCTTCACATAGTTATTCTATCCTTTGAATTTCAATTCCCTTTTCTTTCTAACTCTATTAAAGCGGATGCCATTGAAAGTTTTATGTGTGATAACTTCCTCTCCAATAAAATTGTGAGGTATTGAAGGACAAAAACATATTTCATTATCTCTACAGACAGCACCACATCAATAATTGACATAACTTATTACTTTAAAATCGTTTGAATAACCAATGAATGATATAGTGGAGTGATTGTGAAATTATTTTCCCTCTTATATTAATCAATATGTGAATTGGTAGTAAAATTGATTATAAAACTTCTTATATTTTCTTTCTGTTCTTCTACCTATTCTTTATTTCTTTTTATTTTATTTTTTAATTAAATCTTTGTTATTCAGATTATTACATTTGTTTCTCTTTTTTCCCCTCCATAGCACCCCTCCACCCAGCTCCCACCTTTCCCTCTGCCCTTACCTCCCTCCCATTGATCTCATCCATAGGTGTATGGTTTTTGTCCAGTCTCTCCCTGTACCCCCCTCACCTTTCCCCCTGAGAATTATCAGTCCATTCCCTTTCTGTGCTCCTGATTCTATTATATTCACCAGTTTATTCTGTTGATCAAATTTTTAATTCACTTAATTTTTAGATTCACTTGTTGATAGATATGTATATGTTGTTCATAATTGTTTGTCTTTTACCTTTTTCTTCTTCCTCTTCTAAAAGAGTACCTTTCAGCATTTCATATAATACTGGTTTGGAGTTGATGAACTCCTTTAGTTTTTTCATATCTGTGAAGCTCTTTATCTGCCCTTCAATTCTGAATGATAGCTTTGCTGGATAGAGTGTTCTTGGTTGTAGGTTCTTGCTATTCATCACGTTGAATATTTCTTGGCACTCCCTTCTGGCCTGCATCGTTTCTGTTGAGAAATCAGCTGACAGTTGTATGGGTGCTCCCTTGTAAGTAATGAACTGTTTTTCGCTTGCTGCTTTTAATATTCTCTCTTTGTCTTTTGCTCTTGGTATTTTAATTATGATGTGTCTTGGTATGGTCCTCTCTGGATTCCTTTTATATGGGGTTCTGTGTGCTTCCTGGACTTGTAAGTCCATTTCTTTTACCAGATGTGGGAAGTTTTCAGTCATTATTTCTTTAAATAGGTTTTCAGTATCTTGTTCTCTCTCTTCTTCTGGCACCCCCACAATTCTGATGTTGGTACGCTTGAGGCTGTCCCAGAGTCTCCTTACATTATGTTCACATTTTTGGATTCTTTTCTCTTCTTGCTTTTCCAGTTGAGTGTTTTCTGCTTCTTTATATTTCAAATTTTTGACTTGATTCTTGCCTTTCTCTAGTTTGCTGTTAGGACTCTACAAGCGTGGTTTTGAACTCTATATCCAGTCGTTTTTTTCCCTCCATTTCTTTTGTTTGTGATCCCTTCCCTTGTCTCTGCATTTTCACTATGTCAGGGAAACTTCTGTGTTGAATTCAGCCTTATGAAACCAGACGTGCAAAGACGCAGAAGCCTCTGTTGAGCTTGGGAGGGATGGAGTCTCAGGGCTTAAGGGACTGCCTTGCCTTCCAGTCGGCCCCGCCCACCACAGCCCCTGAGTCTCACGTGACTGGGCAATGGCTGGAGCCGTCCTTGTGCATGTGCGCACCCGCAGTGCCTCTAACCGCTGCCTTTCCAGCTCCCCTGCACACCAGGACCACACAAGTCTAGGTCTCCAGGGTTTCACCCGAAACAGGGGCCCAGTGGAGTCAGAAGTGGCACAGTTCGAAGGGTCTGTCTCCCGCCCACTCGCGAAAGCCAGCAGCACAATCAGCAATCTGTCCTTCGCGCAGCGCCGTGCTCGACCAGATCTCTGATCTTTGTGACTCCCCTAAATTTCCGTGCACCTCTCCCTTTTCACAGTCCAAACTCACCCTGTATGAGTTTTGGCTGGATCTGGGGTTTAGTGTCGTAAGATAAGGGGTTCAATGCCGTTGGGAGTCTCCGTTTCCCTCCCGCCAGAGAAAGCCAGCCAGGTACTCGGACACCCGCTCTCTCAGCACGTGCGTCTCTGTACCTCAGCTTTTTGCAGCTCCTCTGGGTTTCTGTGAGCCCCTCTCTTTCCTTCTAGCTGTAGAACTTACAGTCAGCCAGCTTTCCTGTGGTTCTGGATGATGTCCTTTCTGTCTTTTAGTTGTAGTTTTGAAATTGTTGTGCGAGGCAGCAGTGTAGGTGTTTACCTATGCCGCCATCTTGGGTTCTCCAAAACTTCTTATATTTTAAATTAATATTTCTAAGATATTAAAATACTTTAAATAAGAAAGTATGAAGGGAAAGCTAGATTTATTTAAGCCTTATAATCCCTAGAAAAGGAGGAAATATTTTCATATTCTAAATTTCTAGGATTGTTTGCTTTTTTAAATAGGAAAAGGACATAAAAGTAATTTGGACTTTCAAAATCATAAGAAGAGCCTTAGCTGGTTTGGCTGAATGGATAGAGCATTGGCCTGTGGACTGAAATGTCCCTGGTTCCATTCAAGTCAGGGCACATGCCCTGGTTGCTGGCTCAATCCCTAGTAGGAGGCCTGCAAGAGGCAGCCAATCAGTGATTCTCTCTCATCATCAATGTTTCTATCTCTCCCTTTCTCTCCCTCTCCCTTCCTATCTGAAATCAATAAAAAATATTTTTAAAAACCTTTTTAAAAATCATAAGAACATTTTGAAATCAAAATATTCAAAAGGAAAGAGAGAAACTATGAGAGCAATTTATAAACAATTAAAAGAATAGAACTTTCCTTATCCCATAAATTTTAAAGGCCAACTATGATCAGATTTTACAGGAATTTGTCCTTCCTGTTACTGGGAACATTCCTGGAAATGAATAGTTATCATAATTTTTTTTCCAGAAAAAAATAAATGTCTTGCAAAAGTAATGTTAACTATATTTGTATCTGTTCACCTTCTGTTTGCTCCTAGAATTAGCTCCCAAATCAATGCTCCATAGCTGGTTTACACTTCCTTCCTGCTGATGTAACCTGTACCATAGCCAGATTGAGAAGTCTCTTTCTTCTGAACTTTGTGATCCAAGAGGATAAAAATACTTCTCTGAAAGTGAAAATCAGAAAAGCATACTTTTCACAATAACCTAGAGCACGAAAATATTTCTGTAATGTTCTTTGTCACAATTTAGAAAAAAATTAAAATAATAAATACTGTGAAAGTTAAATTAAATACTGTATTCCACAAAGAACAAAAACTTTTGTTTCTACTTGTTTATCTTAATAGAGTTTTGTCCTCTACTCCCTTCTTCACAATCCCATAGATTTTAAGTCTATTGAGGATTTTTGCATTTTCTTATATGTTAAAGATGTCCTCGGATCCCCCACAATGCAAATAGTGTTGCTCTCTTTACATGTCAACCTTTACCACCCTATCACTCTCTTTTCTTTCTTTCCTCATTCACCACATCCATTCAGCAGAGCCCCACAGCTAGCCCATATGGTGACTTTGTGTAAGTCAGGCACAAGGCAAATATCAAAGCACTTTACTGGCATGTGCTGGGAAATTTTTGCAATAAAGATGATGATGATAGATAGATAGATGATAGATAGATGATAGATAGATAGATAGATAGATAGATAGATAGATAGATAGATGAAGATAGATACATAGATAGATACATAGATACATAGATAAATAGATGATGATACATGATAGATGATGATAATAGATGATAGATGATAGAGAGAGAGAGAGGAAGAGAGAGAGATGATAGATAAATAGATACTAGATATATATAGATATTATAATTATGAGGTAAATGATTCATTCAGTCATTCAGTCTGCACAAATACAAGCAGTGTCTCAACAAACACACACACACAACACACACACACACACACACACACACAGAGCACTGCAAAGACCATTAGTGTTCAAATATTGTGTAATCTCTGTTGGAATTTCAAAAAGGGATTTATTCCTGAACTTTCTTTAAAATTGTAACATCACTTTACTCTGTGCTCCATTGTGCCTGACAGTTGGGGAATGAATGACAGCATACTGTCAGTTGTGAGAAGAGTCTCCCTCCCTTCAACTATGAAGGGAACAAAGGAAGGAGTTAGGTTGATAGGAAGCATTCCTGGTACTTCTTGAAAGATTCTTGATCTGTCCACTTTTCTAGTTATAGTTCAAATCTCTTTGAGGGAAACTTCATGCCAATAGTACTTCAGTATGTAGATACTAGTTAATATCTGATCTAGGGAATTTACTGTTAGTCCTAGAATAAATCTGAATGTACAATCAAACTGAGAATTAGAAGATATTAGGTAAATGTATGTAAAAATTTATCCAAGCTTCTGATAGAGAAGTTTCTAAATTAAAAAGTAATAAAAAATATAGTGAAGATAAAATGCAACATGTATTACTATATTACAGATATTATAAAGAGCAAATTTAAAAATCAGTTTACAACTATTGAGATGATGGCTACATATTAATAATCTATAAATGGCATACAAATAGATACAAAGTAATTGCCACAGCAAAAGCCATATAAAAGATAATTCCACTTATTCATTGTTTTAGTCATTCAAAAGTAGTGTTGAGTATCTCTCATGTGCCAAGCACAATTCTGTATATTAAGGATGTAGCAATGAATAAAGGAAAGTATCTGTCACAAATTTTTATTTCTGCTTGGAAAGACAGACAAGAAACAAACAAGAAAATATATATAATATCTTGATCAAAAGTTCAGTTGATCATAGCGCTATGAAGTACTTTAGATAAGTGATCAGGGAAGATCTCTCTCACGGGTCAGTTTCAGTAGGGGCCTTAACGAAATGACTGAAAAAGTTACTGAAAAATCTAAGACTGTATTCCAGGCAGAAGGAAGAACTATAACTGCAAAGGTCCTAAGCGAGAACAGAGGTTTGGTGGGTATATGGAGTAGCAGGAAAATCAATGTGGCTGAAGTCACATACACATGAGAAAGCATGAATTCCAGGAGGCAGCCCAGAGGCTGTTATATAAACTTTGAAGACCATGGCAAGAACTTTGATTTTTATTCTAATTGTGATGAAAAACCACTACAGGCTTTTAGACACAGAAATGGTATAATCTATTTTAAAAAAAAATATGTTACTCTGCCTAATGCATGGTAAATACATTGCAGGAAAGCAAGAGTGAAAATGGAAACTTGTTACATGGCAGCTTCTCCAGAGCAAGAAAAAAAGTTCCAGAAAACAAAACCAGGTGATCAGAAATTCCCCTTCAAACAGAAAATGAGCATATGGGGCCAAACCAATGACAAAAAAAAAAAAAAATCCCCGTGTAATCTGCAGCTGTGGGGAAGAAAACAGAGAGACAGAGAGAGAACGATATTTCTAAGAGCTGGGTAACCCAAAATTCCTAAGTATTCACCTAATATGAAAGGATCCACATGTAGTAGATGACTCAGATGATAGATCTGAGTATGATTTGCAGGGTCCAATTTGCATGTGAGTACAAGACAGTGACAGGAAGATCTGAAAGTAACAAAAAATTCCAGGCGCACAGGGCTATAAAAAATACCCAGCAAATAGCAAAATCCTAGACTGAGGTAAAATTTCTTGGTATGACCATGAATGTATTATGTTATAAACTAAGTGCATAAAGAAGAATAGAACAAATAAAACAGAAATCAGCTCATACACAGAACATTTTGATGTTTACTAAATGGAAAGAAGTTTCGGGGTATGGATGAGAAAGGGGAGAGGATTAAGAAGTGCAAATTGCTGCCAATAAAACTGTCACAGGATTTAAAGTATAGCATAGGGAACATAGTCAATAATATAACTATGTATGGTGCTAGATGGATATTGGATTTATTGGGGGATCACTTAAAAGTTATACAAATGTCTAACTAATATGCTGTGCACTTAAAACTGATATAATATTGTGTCAACTGTAATTGAAAAATTAAAATTATTTGAAAAAGAAGAGTAGATTCAGATAATAATGGTAGAGGAAACCAAGCAAATATCAGAAAATACTAGAGAGATGATTATACTGAGCAAACATATTTTAAATTATTTTTAATCTTTATTTTTATTTTTCAATTATAGTCTTGGTTTCAGGTGCACACTCCAGTGAACATACATTATATAACTTAGTAAATGATCATCTTGGTAAATCTCCTACCCATCTAACGTCATACATAGTTATTAGAATACTAGAGGCCCAGTGCATAGATTCATGCACTGGTAGGGTCCCTTGGCCTAGCCTGCAGGGATTGGCCTGAAACTGGCAGTCCAACATCCCCAGAGAAGTTCCGAATTGCAAGAGGACATAGGCCAGGCCAAGGGATGATTAGGCAGGCAGGCAGAGGCAGTTAGGGGTGATCATGAAGGAAGGCCAGTGGTTGGGGGGATCAGGCAGGTAGGCGAGTGGTTAGGGGCAATCCCAGATTGCGAGATGGTGCAGGCCGAGCTGAGGAACCCTCTGCCCATGCACGAATTTCATGCACCAGACCTCTAGTATATAAATAAATAACATTGAGTAAAAAGTACATAAATAGCATATATATACAGGTTGTCCCCCAAAATGTATACATACTCTAATATATACACAATTTTAAAAATGAGATGTATTTTAATAAATACCACCTTTATAATTATTCAAAGTCTGTATAAATTTTGGGGATATATATATGTGTGTGTATAAATTTTGGGGATATATATGTGAGTGTATATATCACACACACACACACACACATATATATATATTAGGTTACATATTTTATATTAGTGTGACCTAATTTTGCAAAGCAAATAAAAGAATTAATTAAATGGCAAAAGTTATAAAGAACAAAACAAATCACAATTTTTTAAAAGTCTCAGAAATGTGATAGCCAGAGACAGGAAGATGAGAGCTAAAAGAGCACATAAAAGAATCACAAAAATAAAAATAAAAATGGAAATGCCTGAACAGCATAGCTCAGTGGTTGAGTTTGGACCAATGAACCAGGAGGTCACATTTCATTCCAGGTTAGGGCACATATTTTTTAAAACAATAAAAATAAATAAATAAATTGTGAGATAGAAATTGGATGACAAAGAAAATCTGATTCTATATAATAAAAGGATGATATGCAAATTGATCCTAACAGCAGAACGACAGGAATGACTGGTTGCTATGACACAGCCTAAGCTGGTAGGTGGTCATCCTCAAGGGCTCCCAGACTATGAGAGGAATGTGTGACTGCCAGCTTAGGCCCAATCCCCGAGGGAGGAGGCCTGAGCTGGCATGTGGACATTCTCCAAGGGGTCCTGGACTGCAAGTGGGGTCAGGCCAGGCTGAGGGACACCCTCCAAGTGCATAAATTGTCATGCCTTGGGCCTCTAATTCTATCTAATAAAAGGATAATATGCTAATTGACCCTCATGCCATTGCAAAGATGGTGTTGCCCACAGCCAATAAGGAAGGAATATGCTAAGTTACTGATACATCCTCAAAGATGGCAGCATCCACAGCCATAAGATGGGCCCGGTCTTGTTTCAGGCCTGCCTCCAGAGTCCCCCAATCCCCTCAACCCTTCAGCTTCCCAGGGCAGGCCCAAGGCACAGGCAAGCCTCAAGTGACAGCTGCTCAGCCACCCCAGAGCTGCCCAAGGCTCAAATAACCAGGGCCGGCTGAGGCTTACACTACTGGCAGTGGCAGCAGCAAGGGTGTGATGGGACATCGCCTTTCCCTGATCACTGGGTTGCCTCCTACCCCTGAGATCTCCTAGACTGTGAGAAGGAGCAGAAGTCCTTGATGAAGAAAATCAGAACAACAGAATGAATACTAAAAACTATATTCCAAGAAAAATTCCTTCTACTAAGAAACATGGATCCATATTGAAATGGTACAACATGTGCCTAGGAAATGACCCAAAATAAACTGACATAGTCATATTTTAATACAAAATAAGATGCTAGATTTTTTGTCACTTAGGAAAGATTATTTAATTATGATAACCAACCAAATATGATGTACATATTTAACTTAAAATGTCTTACAATTTCTAGAAGCTAATTTGTCTATATGAACCAAGAGCCTTAAAAGTTGATACTGTTTGAATAAATATATCCCTTGTCATCATGAAACCTAACAAAATAGATCTCATATATATCATAATGATAATAATGGCATATCATGTTAATTTGAAGATCTGTATTGGTAGTTACTTATATATTTAATTATAATTTCAGTTAAGTAAATCATTACATTGTATATAATGATGGTTGGATAGAAGGTAAACAATAAAGTTTTGTCATAGAAAATGTTAAGAACCACTTACTTTATGTAACTTTTTCAATTTATAAACAAGAAAATTAGATTTAAAGAATATAAATATTTTGCCCAAGATAATACATCTATACTGTACAAGGCTTCAAATCCTACCTTAGTTTCTAATTTTGGAATCCATAAAATTATGGACAATGAATAAAATTAAAGTTATTTATTTTAACTAAGACTAAATATCATAATGTGGGAAATTAAAAAATCATAGTTCTTTATGGAATATAATCTTAATAGCCCTTATGTATTAATAATATATCACTATAATGTAAAATAAAATTTAAAAAATAAATAAATAAGAATAAGTCAGTCACTGTAGCAAAGAATGCTCTAATGTTATATATGGTTTCATCAAAATCTACCTGTCATCTTTCTGGGCTCACAGCTACCTTATAGTTAGGTGTGCATAATGAACATTTTTAAGCCCATGCAATGTAGTAGATATGATCTGTACTATTTCTAAGTTGAGATATAAAAACCTCCCTGAAAGTGTGCCTGAAAAGAAAGGAAATGTTCTTGGAGCAAATGAGACAAAAATTTGCCTGCTTGTGATTCTTAGCATGAATATAAATAATGAAAAAGAGAATAAACAAAAAGAAACCACCTATAAATAGTTTCTATTCCCTTTTTTCTATTTTCTGGCTATTGAAAATTATATATTGAACCCACTAGAGCTTTGCTAGTTTGGGCTTACAGATAAATTTATAAAATAGAACACTCTGCTCCTTCCATCTATTATATTATATATGATCAAGAAACAAATACATTCTTGAGTTAACCCTTTTAGATTTCAAGGTTTATCTCTTACTGTGTTATCTGAAGTTAATCAGAAATATTTAATACAGTGGATAGTAACCAAAAACATAATATCTGTGGCATTTACAGAAGAAAACTAGTAAACTATATCAGAGACTGGAAACATTCTCTATTTTATCATTTAGGTAGTGATAAAATAATCAGTAACAATGATGCTGATATCTTGGGAGACAGACCCCACCTTTCTAGCCTGTAACTCTAGCAAAATAGATAGGGAAACTAAATTATATTAGCACACATTAGATGTTACTAACGTTCTTTAGCAAGCTATTACTTAAAATACTAGAGGCCGGGTCCATGAAATTCATGCAAGGGAGGTGGGGGTATCCCTCAGCTCAGCCTGCACCCTCTCTAATCTGGGACCCCTCGAGGGGTGTCCAACTGCCCGTTTAGGCCTGACCGAGCCTAAGTAGGCAGTCAGACATCCCTCTCACAATCCATGACTGCTGGCTTCCAACTGCTTGCCTGCCTGCCTTTCTGATTGCCCCTAACTGCTTTTGCCTGCCAGCCTGATCACCCCCTAACCACTCCCCTACCAGCCTGATTGATGCCTAACTGCTCCCCTGCCAGCATGTTTGCCCCTAACTGCCCTTTCCTGCAGGCCTGGTCACTCACAAATTCCCTCCTCTGCCAGCAGAGTCACCCCTAACTGCCCTCCCTTGCAGGCCTGGTCCTTCCCAATTGTCCTCCCCTGCTGGCCATCTTGTGGTGGCCATCTTGTGTCCACATGGGGGCAGGATCTTTGACCACATGGGAGCAGCCATATTGTGTATTGGAATGATGGTCAATCTGCATATTACTCTTTAATTTGATAGGATAGAGGTCTGGTGCATGGGTAGAGGCCAGGTGGTTTACCTGAAGGGTGTTCTGGATCACATTGGGGGTTACTTTGGGGCATGGGTTAGCCTGGGCTAGGGGCCTGTTCATAGGTGGCCACGCTCCCTGGTGACCCACGCAGAGGCCTTGTTATCTGGAATTTACTTATCTTCTACAATTGAAACTTTGTAGCCTGGAGCAGAACCAAGCCTCCTGCTTGCTCAGGGGAAGCAGTAATTTCTGTTGAGATTTATTTATCTTCTACAATTGAAACTTTGTAGCCTGGAGCAGAACCAAGCCTCCTGCTTGCTCAAAGGAAGCAGTAATTTCTGTTGAGATTTATTTATCTTCTACAATTGAAACTTTGTAGTGGAGGCCAAGGCAGACCAGAGCTGCAGAAACTTGGCTTCCTCCATTGTCAGGAGCAACCCTAGCCTCTTGCTCTCTCCAGCTCCGTGGCTGCTGCCATTTTTATTGGGATTTATTTATCTTCTACAATTGAAACTTTATAGCCTGGCGTGGAGGCCTGAGCTGTCCAGGCTATAGGGAAAGCTTAGCTTCCTCCATTGCCAGGAAAATCCAAGCCTCCCTCCTGCTCTCTCAGTGGCCACAGCCATCTTGGTTGGGTCAATTTACATACTTACTCCTGATTGCTTGGTGGGAGTAGCTTTGTGGGCATGGATTGTGGGTGTAACAGAGTGATGGTTAATTTGCTATTACTCTTTTATTAGATAGGATGACCACAGGAATGATTTATTCACTGTACACATAAGAATGAAAGGGAACAGAAATTTTAATCTTCGAAAAATTGGGAATGCTTATCTCAAACATTAGAGAATAAGATTTTTATTTGAATAATTAAGGGTCTTAATATATAGGTATATGACAAAGTTCAGATTGAGTCAGGCCTTTAACCCAAGGCTTAAGGTAAATGTCATTGAGTTGAGAAAAAAAATGGTGTTAAATAAGAAAAGAAACAAATCAGATTTAAGAATTATGTCAAAGAAAGAATTATAGGAGTGACAATTGGCATAGGGAACTAAGTGCAAGCAAAGAGATGAAAGTCTTATTAATTTTAAAGGAAAATATATTGCCAAAACAACTATGAGTTAAGACTTAAGTCTTTGGCTGAACATTAAAACAATCAAAGGTCACAAAATGCATATAGGAAGGAAAGAAGCAACAAAAATTCTAGAGCCCTCAACTCCTACTAAAAATGAGGCCATGTCAGATAATACACAAGCAAGAACCTTCCAGATTGCAGAAGTAGAGGCCCCAGAGAATAGCAGAGAAAGAAATTCCTCCCCACAAGCACAATCAGTTCTAATCAAGGAACTTTTCGTCACTGCCAGGACTTCATAACAGCTGTCCAATAGATTTTATCATTACCACAGACAAGTGACTACTGTGTATATTGTAATTTTCTGCTTTTTAAATGATGTACTTATTACAGTTATTCTGTCCCTGTTATACTATATATTTTGGCTACAGTGGGGGAGATAGAAACTTGCAAGTAATTCTTCTATATATTAAATAATTGACAATCTTCACATATTAAAATAATGTAGGAAATATTTTACAAACATATGAAGTTGATCCTTTGAATAACTCAGGGATTAGGGTGCTGACTCTTGTATAATAGGAAATCTGTATATAACTTTTCTTTTGACTCCCCCAATCCTCAGTATCCACTGGGGATTGGTTTCAGGGATCCTGCAGATATCCAAATCCTCAGATTCTCAACTCTCCTTTATAAAATAGGAGAGATACAGTTGGCCCTTCACATTCCTGAACTCCCCAACCAGGGATCAAAACCTATATAGGTATTTATTACAAAATAATGTGTGCGTGTATAAGTGGACCCACACAATTCAAACCCATGTTGCTCAAAGGTCAATATATATGGATTGTTCTAAAATATATCTTACTAGAGGCTTGGTGCTTGAAATTTGTGCATTCTGGGGGTCCTTCAGCCCTGCCTGTACCCTTTCACAGTCTGGGAGGCCTGGGGAGATGTCTGACTCCCGCCACCGTTGCTGCACTTGCCAGCCATAAGCCCAGTTTATGGCTGAGCAGCACTCCCACTGTGGGAACACACTGACCACTAGGGGCAGCTCTTGCATTGAGCATCTGCCCCCCAGTGGACAGTGTAGATAATAGCAACTAGTCATTCAGCTGTTCAGTCGATTTGCATATTAGCCTTTTATACTAGTAATAAAGGTCCAGTGCATGAAATTCATGCATGGGTATCCCTCAGCCCAGCCTGCACCCTCTCCAACTGGGACATCCCTCTCACAATGTAAGACTGCTGGCTCCTAACTGCTTGTCTGCCTGCCTTCCTGATTGCCCCTAAACGCTTCTGCCTGCCAGCCTGATCACCCCCTAACCACTCCCCTGCCAGCCTGATTGTTTCCTAACTGCTCCCCTGCCAGCCTGACTGCCCCTAACTCCCCTCCCCTGAAGGCCTTGTTACCTCTAACTGTCCTCCCCTGAAGGCCTGGTTCCCCCCAACTGCCCTTCCCTACAGGCCCAGTTGCCCTCAAATCCCCTCCTCTGCCAGCCTGGTAACCCCTAACTGCCATCACCTACAGGCTTGACCACCCACAACTGCCCTCCCTTGCAGTTCTGGTCCCTTCCAACACTCCTCCCCTGCTGGCCATCTTGTGGTAGCCATCTTGTGTTTACATGGGGGCAGCCATATTGTGTGTTGGAGTGATGGTCAATTTGCATATTACTCTTTTATTAGATAGGATAGAGGTTTGGTGCACAGGTGTGGGCCAGCTGGTTTACCCTGAAGATTGTCCAGGGTCAGAGTGGGAGTTCCCTTGGGGCATGGGGTGGATTGGGCGAGGGGCCTGTAGTGGTTCACAGGATGGCCAAACTTCCCAGCAACCCAAGTGGAGGCCCTGGTATCTGGAATTTACTTATCTTCTATAATTTAAACATTGTAGCCTTGAACAGAGGCCAGAGCAGGCCAGGGTGTGTGGAAAGTTTGGCTTCCTCTGTCATGGGGAAACCCAAGCCTCCTACTTGCTCCATGGCCACAGCCATTTTTGTTGTGATTTATTTATTTTCTATAATTGTAACTTTGTAGCCTTGAGTGGAATTTATTTATCTTTTACAATTGAATGTAGCCTTGAGGGCCGGCCATGGTGTGCACAAAGCTTAGCTTCCTCCATAGCCAGGGAAACCCAAGCCTCCTGCTTGCTCTGTGGCCACAGCCATCTTGGTTAGGTTAATTTGCATACTCACTTTTGATTGACTGATGGGTGTGGGTATAGCAGAGATATGGTCAATTTGTATATTACTCTTTTATTAGATAGGATAGGATAGTTAGCTTATTTTCCAACAGACATTCAATAATTTTAGATTTTTAATGCTCTGTCTAAATGACATATAATGTCATAAATGTCTGTCTTGATTCTAGTGTTAGGCTATACAATCAAGGTCTTCATTAAACTAATTCCTTTAGGCTATTTTGCTCTTCTCTGCCTATATCCTCTTTACTTACCAGTAATGCCTTCCTAAGGAATTCCTACTGCTACTACCTCTGAAGTAACTTTATTTTCAAGCCCTGAAACATAGAAAAAGGACCCTATAGCTATGGAAAATTAGCTTCCCTTCTGCAGCAGATCCTGAGACAAAGATTTGAGTTCCCATAGTTTATTTGGAAAGTGATCCCAGGAAACACTGATAAGATAGTCAGGAAGTGAGATCACAAAGATGCTTTATCAAACAAGTTGCCATTTGGGTGACTTCAGCTTTATGTCCCCAGGAAGTCACCTTACTTCCATCCTATCTATCTTATCTACTAGATGAGGGAACTCTTTTGGGTCTGTGATTGAGGACTTCTCCTCAATTGTGATGGTTCCCAGCACTCTCAGGCTGTTACATGTCCAGGGAGAGTACGCTCCGCTGGCTCAACAAAGCCCTCAAGCAAAGGGAAGCAGTTAACAGCAGTTGGAATTTAAAACACATTACACAGAACTGAGTACCAAGGTGATGGTAACTTCATCTATACTTTGGAAAAAGTTTTATGTGTTGTTTTGGAAGCTCCATGTTGAATCTATTCTGGATATAAAGCATAAAACATATTTACTAATATTTTGATAGTGATAAACTAGTGTTCCTTTCATCTGAATCCTGAAAGGGCAAGACTGCCTGGAATAAACCCTAGGTAGAACTTGAACAGATACTACTTCCTGAATACCACGAAGAATGTTGAGGGAAAAGTAGTTTAAGCTTAGCTGCTTCTTACTGTGGGTTCTTCCTCTTGGAATTCCACAGATAATAGAGCAAACGTTGAACATATAGCTGGATTGAGCAATAAACTTTTATATTGTAATCCACCAAATTTATATCTGCACTATAACTATAACTGATACCTTCCATTCGCCCCTCCAGATACATTCATTACCCTTCTCTGCTTCAGGAAGCCAGCCTTTAAAGAGTATGTCAATTAACTCTCTTGCCTGCTGGCTTTTGCTTGAGCTCAACCATTAGAGAGACCTGGCAGGAGATTAGAGGGAGGGAGGAGAGTGGGAACAGAGTATGTATAATCCCCAATCTCCCTCACTGTAAGGGTACTTTGAGCTGCTATTTTCACATGAAGACCATGGCTCTTCTCAAGGTGGCCCAGTCCATAAGACTTTCTCCTTCAAGGTAATTTACCCCTTTGGGCCTAAAGGTGGAAATAGATCAGTGTCACCAGTCTTGAGTTACCTCCCTTTGATGGCTTCTTTTTATCCCACCTAGATCTTTGTAAATGCTCCTTTATTAAATACTCTTCAAATTATTCTATCAGAATGAACCATCTATGTCCTGTGGGGCATGGAATGATACATTATTCTACCTACACTATCTATTTTAGTTATTCTAACAATAAAATGTCACATTGTTAAAATATCATTCTTCCTAAACCACTATGGTTTTCACCACATTCAATCTTGCCAAAATCAAGGAAGAGGTTAAAAGATCCAAATTCCACTGTCATCTCAATATTACTTCCCCAGACAATAATGCCTTTATGTTTAAGAAAGCACTAGCACATACAAATTACAAATCTGTTACTCCATTGCCCAACCCCACCCTATTTTTAAAATGCAGTGCTAATTTTTTAGTACTTCAGGGATGTTTTCTAAAGCAAGATCTTCTTCCTCACATTATCTCTCTCAATTTTACCCCAGGTTAAGTTTGTGTGTGTTTAATGTGTTGAAAGAACAAGCTCCATAAAAATAATATTTATTGAGATGTGATTAGTGATTCCAAATACTGGGTCTTAGTAGAAGAGGAGGACTGATGTGTTTCTAGTATGTTGTAAAATAATTCGTTAAGCCAAGATAAGAGGAAAAGAGATTATTTACCATACTTGGGGCCAAGGAAAACTCATTTAATCCCACATTTAAGTTTTCAATGACATCACCTAGGGAAATTGTGAAAGATCACAAATAAATACATTAACTTTCAAAAAGAGAAAGAAACTAGTAAATTACAGATTACCATCTATGGAATATGTTCAAAAGCACCATTTAACAAGCCTGTATTTAAAATTATTATACATGAAAGTAATTTTTTCATTACAGTTAATTTATGTTTTATGTAAATTTGACTTACCAAATCATCTTATGGAATTCCACCCCGAGTTTTTTAAAGACCCATAAACATTTCTCCCACTGAAAATTACTGTTTTGTTTTTCTCTTTTTGGCATTGCTTCTTTATCCTTAAATCTTAATATTTATATAGTTACACAATTTAAGATTTTTCTCATCAACAGCGGTAGTTCTCAAACATTTAACAGTTCTCTGGGAATCTGAGGACAATAATGAACACTCTCCCTATAGTTATGTACATGGGCCTATGCATATACTACTACATTGAATTTTGGAAGGTTCATTGATATCCTAAAATTTGTCCAAGGGTGAATAACTCCTATAAATCTATAGCTTAATCCTCACATCACTCTATGACATAGGTATTGCCATTTCCATTTTTCAATTGAGAAAGTTAATGTACAAAGAAGTTAAATGATTTGTCTAAGTCAGGCAGCAGAATTTGGTGTTAAACTCAGGCGTTTTGGCACTATGTCCAATGTTCCCCCTCTGACCCATGACTCCCTCCCATTTTTATCAATATGCATAATCACTGTATTCAACTATAAAATATTTTATTTAATAAGGTAGTTTCAACATTTAATTAATGAGAGTCCTAGGATATCTGAAGTTTTGTAAATAAATGATAGGCTGTAAATACCATCAGATTATTATACCATAGCTCCATTTTTATTTTCATTTAGTTAAATCTCTGCTCTATAAAATTTATATACTCAGAAGCATTTCTAATTTATCTCATGGTGTTATACAAAATTAAAAGCAAATATCTATGCCCCCCAAAAATAGATGTGGCTCATTATTTATACAGACTTTTCTTTCCTCTGTTTCTCACTTATCATCCATGCCAAGCCCACCACCTTGCACTCTGGACCTCTGTTTTGCCCTATTGATACCTAATAGGTGTGGAAAAGAGAATAACAAGGGCACTTAATTACTCAAAAAGGAGAGCTGGTTGAAATTTTGCCACTTAGCAGATAAATTACCTTAAGTAAACCACATATACACCGTAACAATTTCCTCATCTGAAAATGAAGATGATATGGTCCATATCTATTATCCAACAAGATAATATTGCCTGAGAAAGTGCTTCAGACATTTTTAAATTACCATACACATTCAGGTTGTTATTATTAGAGTCAACAAAGATATGGGAGATAATAGTGATGGCTGAACATTTGCAGTGAATAATTTGTGGACATATATTACTTTTTACTTTTTTAAAAGCTTTCTTATTGATTTTTTTAAACAGAGAGGAAGGGAGAGGGAGATAGAGAAATATTGATGTGAAAGCAAAACATGGATCAGCTACCTTCTGCATGCCTCCTACCAGTGATTGAGTCTGTAATCTGAGTATGTGCCCTGATTGGAAAATGAACAGGCAACATTTCGATGCAGGAGACAATGCCCAACCAACTGAGCCACACCAGCGAGGGCTGTCCTACTTTTTTAAAAATGAAATGCTGACCATTTAATATATGATACTGGTCCAGTCAATTTCGTAGAGGAGCTGATGTCCTAATTCCTACATTGAACATAAGCCAACAGGTGAGTCACTTAATATACTCAGTGACCTTTCATGATGCAGTTATTTACCTACTGAGATTGTGTGGTAGATTTACTGTATTAAATTACCACTTCACTATAAATCACACCAACCCCAATGCTCTTTAAAAATAATCTTCAGTAACCTCTGTAAATAAAGAGGGGTCAATTGTTTATAAAACCTATAAGTGGTATTTTTAAAGATATTGTTGTATAATCAGTTTGGTTGATTTTTCAAAATTTTTAATGAAGTAGGGCTTATTTTTACAAATGTTCTTGCATTGTAATTGTTTAGTGAACATCATCGCAGTATATCTTTCAACACACAGTAAATGAAGCCAATAGAATTAGATCATTTGAGTACAAAATGTGCAATGAAAGTAAGTATAAACAATGAGCAGAAATCAAATGGAGGCAGAAAAACTGTCAGCAATGGTTCTCTGGGATTATAAAATCCAGCTGGAGAAATTGGTTCAGAGAAAGCTTACAAAATATTCCTAGCATTTTAAAAATAATTTTAAAAAAGAAATTGCAATTTTTTTAAAAGGCCAGTTTTTATGATTTGACACTTAACCTATGACTTTAAAACAAACAATAACTGTAAACATTAAAGTGACCTTTGTAACATTTCAGTATTAGATTCTGTTAAGATGCAAATCTGTAGAAATAAAATGTCTCTGAATAAAACAACTGAGGTTAGAAATCTCAGACCTCATCATGTGTGTACAATTTTTTTTTCTTTATGTTTTCTGAAACAATAACTTCTACTCCAGCTCCATTCAGTTCAGTGGCCAGACCCAGGGTTAATTAGTGTGGTATTTTCGCAGTCTATGGCTAGCCTAAAGGTTTTCTCTACTCATTCATCCTAGGATGGCATCTTTGTTTCTGAGGGTCAACTTAGTGCCACAGTATCAGTGGGGATGGGAGAATGTCTGGCTCTCAACTGTTATTTTCTTTGCCATGGTCAGATGATGAAATATTCATATTTTACCTATTTCTAGCTATTGATATTGAACCATTGCCATTGGGTCTGAGGTCTTTTCCCCATGAAAGTAATTTTGCATCCTCAAAGTCTCTGCTAAAATACTTCTTCAGGTCTACCAGCAATCTCTTCTCTATCTATGTGCCCTTTTGAGAGTGAGTAAAGGGAAAGAATATCAATGTAAGGATCTCTATCATAAAAATGCTTACAATCCTGAGAATATACTTAATATTTTTTTATCTTTTCTTCATAGCGTTCACACCAAGCTTTACCCACTTGCACATGAGCTTTGGATTCATGTTCTGGGTCAAACCTAAGGTTACAAAAGTTTTTATTTTACCTCAGATATCTCATTTATACAACAAATAAAATAGTATTCTTCTTCATAGGGCTGTTGCAAAGATTAAAGTAGATAGTAGATATAAAAACAATTTGAATGTTGGCTGGTATATTGTAATATTTCAACAAATGATACCCAGTATTGACGTAATTATTATATCTCCTTCTCTCTATTCTCTCCTGCAATGTGTCCCATGCATAGAGATTCATTAATATTTATGACTCAACTAAAAATACAGTAGGACTAACAAATGTTGGTCAGAAGACATTTTTACAAGATCTCACATGTTTTTCTTCAGCCTGTCATGTTAGCTTATGAGTGTGCAGAATTTCTTATTGCTTGGCAGAAACTTTCCCCAAATGCCTAAAAGATGTTTTTTCAATGTGGAGAATATAACTAATATTTGGATACAGCCATTAATATCTATTTAGTTTCATAACCACAAGTCAGGATTGGATATTTTAAATAAGAAAAGAGAACAGTATGAATTGTGTCAGCTTTCATCTGTTTCTTTTCCTGAAAGAATCCAGTTTTAAATCCAAAGAACCAGTTCTTCCAAAGCATTACAGTAAAAAGCTCTGCTGATGAAATCAACCCAGAATCACCTCATGGGTAACTAGCCCAGTAAGTTAATTACAGGATTCTTTGTTGCTCTTTTTTATTGTGAGTAAGAGTTCTTGATGCAATATTTTTGGTTAATTGAAGATTTTCTTTAAAACTATGCAGGACAGCCTGCAAATAGTACATTTATGTATGTAATAGAAATGGTTGTAATATATCATTAAGGCACTCCAGGGCATGCTTTATTGGTTCATTAATACAGTACATGCCTTAGGTGTATTCAACCACTCAGGGCCTATATTAATGGACCAATAAAATGTACCCGGGAGTGCCTTAATGCTACCCTAATATGACTAAGTTTAAATTAATTTTTTCAGCCTTATCTTTTTCAAACTCATTTTTCCCTTTTGGGAAGAGAATTTTCTTTACAGGAGAAAGAAATTCATAGTGACAGAATAAAAAAGAAGCAGGATAATAAAAATATTTTTGTTTCATCAATTTCTTAAAATGTTTTATCTTTTTGGATGGTTCTATTTCTAATCTTATGTATTCTACTTCCAGTGTCTCCCCACCACTTCCATGAAAATCAATAATCTTGTAGCTAGAAGCAGGAAAATAAGAACTATTTATTTTTGGAAATAACAGATTTATTAGAAAATTTCATGTCTACCTATAAAACCCCTGTCACCTTTCAATATTCCACTCGATCAGAACCAATGCTTACCTTGCTGTAAGGGCAACCTCCTTTAATTATCTCTTGTCACCTGTTTAATCAAATATGCTTCCCCTAAAAGTAAAATATTCCTCCTAATCATCTACATTTCACTTCTATCTTGGCTTTTCAGAAGTTCTTGAATTTACCTTGGATCATTATGGAATCTTCTTGATAACAGAAATGAGGGAAAGAAAGAAAGTGTTTAATCAAGCACAAACTGAATTAAAATCTCAGTCTTACCATCTACTTGTTCTAGAATACTGGCCTGAAAGCTTTCAGTTCCTCTTTAGCAAACGAAGGTAATAATGCCTATCTCATAGGAATGTAGCATGAATGTTAAATGAGATGATTCATGCAGAACCCTTGATAAAATACTTGGCACTTAGGAATCATTGAGGAAAATGGTAGTTTTTGCTATTAACTTATGAAATGCTAGTAAATAGATCAAAATGAATGGCAACAATTGAATAGTATGGCCTGTCCCCAAAATAATGCTGACAAATTAAACATTCAAACTTTGAAAAGCAGATATCCATGCTCACCTCTTCCTCCTGCCCCCACTCTCCCCCAGCCCCTGCAAAATATATATATATATATAGTCTGGAACTTTCTTAACTTTGATAGTTTAATTTTCCTAAGGAGTCTAGTCATCTGGGGATGTTCATCATCATTATCACAAATGTCATAAATAAGTCCTGTTCTGTGGAAAAACACTAGCCTTGACTTTGTCAGAGTGGGAAATAGAAATTGAAACTCTATGTTTAAAGGATTTATATTTTAATTAGAACAATTAGGAATATGGAAGAGTATAAATAACAGTACAAGATACATTGGAAATGCTATTTGAATTTTAATTCAATTTTAAACATAATAGAAAAAAACCTCAGTGAATAAGATCAATCACAAAAAAGTCCACCCAGCTTGTGGGAACTCTACAAGATTATTTACTTAATGAGGGAGAAATTATATGTTGAAACTGGTTATGATGAATTAAAAAGGAAAAAGAAGAACTCCACTTCGGGGAGTGGAAAAGAGTTGTGATGAAGAATGTTTGGTGAGAAGGCTGTCAGAGAACATTAGTAGGAGATGCAATTGGGTTGGATTATGGAGCGCTCTAACTTTCAAGTGACTAATGCAGAAATTTTGATCAGGGAAATGTTCAAATAAAAGTGATTTTTAAAAATGTTAATTACTGTGATGTTTATGAACTGGAGTAAAGAGAAATGGTATAAGAAAGAGCAGTTGAGAGAATATTGTCATATCATTCTTGAAGTTGTAGGGATCTGAATAAGATAAAACAAAAAGAAAACAGAAACAGTTGTGAATGAAAATTTAACACAATTATGAATATTTAATTGTAAAATATCAGGATAGTGTAAAAAAACTCTGGTACAACTTCAAATACACCAACATTCGAATTTTGAGGAGGCCAGAAAGAGAAGAGAGAGCAAGAATTTGAAAACCTAAGTGAAAAAACAATGAAAGCAAACTTCCCTAACCTGCTGAAGGAAATAGACATACAAATCCAAAAAGTGTAGAGAGTCCAAAATAAGATGAACTCAAATAAGCCCACACCAAGACACATTAATTAAAATGGCAAGGGTTAAAGACAAAGAGAGAATCTTTAAAGCATTAAGAGAAGAGCAGTTAGTTACCTACAAGGAAGTGACCCTAGGATGTCAGTTGATTTCTCAATAAAAACTTTGCAGATAAGAAGGGATTGGCAAGAAATAGTCAAAGTAATGAAAACCAAGGACTAACAACCAAGATTATTCCATCCAGTATAACTATCATTCAGAATCAAAGGCTATATAAAGAGCTTCCCAAACAAGAAAAAGCTTGATCCCAGAACCTGGTCATAGCTCATGTGGGAGGCGACCAATCTTTGTGTCTCTCTTACATGGATGTTACTTTCTCTGTTTCTTCCCCTCCTTTCCATTCTCTAAAAATCAATGGGAAAAATATCCTCAAGTACTAACAAAAGAATAAATAAAATAAAAATAAACAAGTAGAAAAAAACACTTATAGGTACAGAGAACACTTTTTGTTGTTGGAAATATTTTATTTTTATATATTTTTTATTGTTTAAAGTATTACATAAGTCTCCTTTCTCCCCCATTGACCTCTCCCCAATTCCCCCACCCCCCAGCACATGCCCTCACACACTCACACCCATCAGAGTCCATTGGTTATGCTACGATGCATGCATACAAGTCCTTTGATTGACCTATTAACCCCTTACCCCACACTTTTCCTCATAGGTTTGACAATCTTTTCAATGCTTCTAAAACTCTGGTTCTATTTTTGTTCATCAGGTTATGTGGTTCATTATATTCCACAAAAGAATGACATCATGTGATATTTATTTTTCTCTGACTGGATTATTTTTTTTAGCATAATGCTATCCAGTTCCATCTGTTGTAAATTGTATGAATTCCTTCTTTGTTACAGCAGCATATAATTCCTTGTGTAGATGTATCATAGTTTTCTTTTTTTTATTAATGTGTTACATGTATACATATCTTCCCATTGCCTCCCCCCTCCCAGGAATACCTTAACCCCCCAGTGTCTTGTGTTCATTGGTTATGCTTATATGCATACATACAAGTCCTTTGGTTGATCTCTTATCTACCCCACCTCTCCTTAACCTTCTTGCTGTAATTTGACAGAACTCTTCAAAGATTCATCTGGAACAAAAAAGACCACAAATATCCACAGCAATCCTGAGAAAGAAGAATAAAGTAGGTGGGATCTCAATTCCAGATTTCAAGCTATATTACAAAGCAACTGTTCTCAAAACAGCGGTACTGGCATAAGAACAGACATATAGACAAATGGAATAGAATAGAGAATCCAGATATCCACCCAAACAATTATGCTCAATTAATATTTGACAAAGGAGGCATGAACATTACAATGGAGCCAAGACAGCCTCTTCAATAAATGGTGTTGGGAAAATTGGACAAATACATGCAAAAAAAAATGAAACTAGACCACCAACTTACACCAAATACAAAAATAAACTCAAAATGGATACAGGACTTAAATATAAGATGGGAAACCATAAAAATACTAGAGGAATCCACAGGCAGCACAATCTCAGACATATCGCATAAGAACTTCTTCACTGATATTGCTCCTAGGGAAATGAAAGCTAAACAAAAAATAAACAAATGGGATTACATCATAATAAAAAGCTTTTGCCCAGCAAAAGAAACCATCAACAAAACAACAAGAAAGCCCACTGTATGGGAGAACATATTTGCAAATGTTATCACTGATAAAGGTTTAATCTCCAATATCTATAGCCAACTTATACAACTTAATAAAAGGAAGATAAATGATCCAATAAAAAAATGGGCAAGAGACCTAAATAGAACCTTTTTGAAAAATGACAAAAGGAGGGCCTAGAGACATATGAAAACATGTTCAAAGTCACTAATTATCCGAGAGATGCAAATCAAAACGACAATGTGATACCATCTCACACCTGTTAGAATGGCAATCATCAACAAATCAACAAATGAGAAGTGTTGGCAAGGATGTGGAGAAAGAGGAATCCTTGTGCACTGTTGGGAATGTAGACTGGTGCAGCCACTGTGGAGAACAGTATGGAGTTTCATCAAAAACTAAAAATGGGCTGAGACCGGTTTGGTTCAGTGGATAGAGCGTTAGCCTGTGGACTGAAAGGTCCCAGGTTCAATTCTGGTCAGGGGCATGTACCTTGCTTGTGGGCACATCTCCAGTGTGGGGCGTGCAGGAGGAGGCTGATTGATGTCTCTCTCTCTCATCAATGTTTCTGACTTTCTATCCCTCTCCCTTCCTCTCTGAAAAAATCAATAAAATATATTTAAAAAAAAACTAAAAATGGAACTCCCATTTGACCCAGTAATCCCACTCTTAGGAATATATCCTAAGAAATTAGTAACACCAATCAGAAAGGATTTATGTGTCCCTATGTTCATAGCAGCACAATTTACAATATCTACAATTTGGAAACAGCCTAGGTGCCCATCAGCAGATGAGTGGATCAGAAAACTATGGTACATCTACACAATGGAATTCTATGCTGCCATAAAAAAGAAGGAATTCTTACCATTTGCAGCAACCTGGATGGAACTGGAAAGCCTTATGTTAAGTGAAATAAGCCAATCAATAAAGGAGAAACACCACATGATCTCATTCATTTGTGGATAATAAAGAACATTATAAACTGAATAACAAAAGGATAGATACAGAGGCAGTAAAGCATCAAAAAGACTGTCAAATTACAGAAAACATTTTGATTGTTGCCAGATTAGAGGAATATTTCAGGGTAGGGGTACAAATTGGTAATTATAAAATAGTCATGTATATATAAAGTACAGCATAGAGAATATAGGCAATAATATTCTAATAATTATGTAAGCTGTCAGATGAATATAAGGTTTATCAGGATAATCAGTAACTTATGTAGTGTCTAAGCACTAGAGTGTACACCTGAAACTAATATAATATTGCATGTTAACTGTAACTGAAAAAATATTAGAAAGGTAAATAGATAAATATTTTAATATGCAAGATTAAATAACCATTTAGTCAACTCAATTTGCTTAATAGAGAAGAAATTATCCAAAATCTCATGGTAAGAGCCTCACATGTTCCTGAGTAATAATAAAACACTCTTACCCTCCTTTTACAGCATGGTAATGAAAGTCCTAACCAGAGAAATCAGGCAAGAGAAAGAAATCAAACTCATCCAAATTGGAAATTAGGAAGTAAAATTGTCACTTTTTGTGCATGACATCATGCTTTACATAGAAAAACCCTAAAGACTCTATTAAAAATATATATTTAAAAACATGGTAAAAGTTTTAGGATACAAAATCTACGTACAAAATCCATTGCATTCCTATATACTAATGATTAAATTTCAGCAAAAGAAATAGAAAAAAAAATCCCTATTGCAATTGCAACAAAAAAAATAAAATACCTGGGAAAGATGTTAACAAAGATGTAAAGGAACTATACACTGGAAACTACAAAGCCTTTTTAAAAGAGATTGAAAAAGCATAAAACAGATCAAAGCAGTAAAAGCCATGGTCATTGTTAGAAAACTAGTGGCCTGGTGCACAAAATTAGTGCATGGGGGCAGGGGAAAGTGTGTCCTTCAGCCCAGCCTGCACCCGCACCAATCTGCAACTCCTCAGGGGATGTCGGACTGCCAGTTTAGGAATCGGGCCTAAACCGGCAGTCGGACATCCCTCTTGCAATCCGAGATTACTGACTCCTAACTGCTCACTTGTCTGCTTGCCCCAACTGTTCCCCCTGCCGACATGCTCACCCCCAACTGCCCCCCCAACAGGCCTGATCACCCCCAACTGCCATCCCTTCCTGGCCTGATCACCCTTAACCACCTCGCCTCAGCCCCTGCCACCATGGCTTTGTCTGGAAGGACATCCTGAAGGTCTCCCAATCTAATTAGCATATTACCTTTTATTATATAGATAACTTTGAAAGTACATATTTCAGCATAGGTGTGTTAGCTGAGAGCATTAATTCTATCTGAAGAAAAACACACATATGTCAATTACCATAGCACGAAGTATAGCAAAACTTTGAGAGCCTCCTAGAAATATTTCTCACATCATACTATGCTCCCTGTACTTGTTTCATTTTGCCAAAAACGTTTCCTTCATCTTCACCCTGCCTTCTCCTTTCCACTTACCTAAAAAATATTTAATTTTCAAAGCCTATTTTCTCCAGGAAACTTTTCCTAACTACTCAAACCCACATTGAGCACTTCTTCCTTGAACTCCTACAGCCCTTACTGAATTAGCCACTTAATTTAGCATTTACTTATATATGCCTACAGCACACAGGTGAATGTGTTTAAAAGAGAAAAAGGCAAAAGTAGGGAATATATTCACTCATTTCACAAAATTACCATGGCTAGTCTCATATCTCCAAAAGAGAAATTCTGAACACATTTAGAAAAATAATAACATCATTACAATGAGTGTGCCTACTCTCGGGGTGACTGCATTGTAATCCTCATTTATTAATTCAAATAAAATATTAACTCACTAGTTCAAAATTACATTGCATCATAAGCATCAATTTTAAGCATCATGGAGGTAGAAAGAGTGTTTTTTATTAATGTATTTGCTTAAATTGTTCAAAAGAAAATTAGCATAAATATATGATAGTTTAGTCAAATAATTATTTAAAAAGTTAAAGGAAATATATACTTTATTTGTTCAAATATCTGCCTCGACTCGAGAAGATTTGACTAGGACTGTCGCAGCAACCATTTCCAAGGGCATCCTTCCATCCTGTGGTGAGATGGGACAAGAGATTGAGGAAGGTCTGCCTATCTGACGTTGAACTGAGTAAGAAAACCAAAATGTCAAGAGAAACCAAAATCCATTAAGGAGAGCAATGAGTAAAAGCTAGAGAGAAGAGAATTTTGATATGGAAGCCAAAGAGCCAGAGGCAGATCAAAGCTGGGATATATTGCCAAGAGTCAGAGCTGGAATTAGTGAGAAATCCAGTGCTAGCATATTGGTCCTAGTGTTGAAATTTTCAAGCAATTGTTTAAAAATAGCTTGGAGCATTGAGGTTCTACTTAATGATACTGAGTAAAAGATAATTTTCTAGTTTTCCTTGACACTTTGTCTGTCTGTTTTTGTTTGTTTTTTTTTTTTTGCATTCATTTTTTGTTGTTGTTGTTGTTATTCTTTGTAGTTTTAGACACAGTCTCAACAATGGTTAATTGTTAAATTAATAATTTGCCCCAAATTTAAGTTGTTAATATTTAGAATTTCACTATATATTTTAGTGTGTAGGTTAAATTATTTCACTACCTGCATAAAAGTTTAAAAAAAAGAAAGATATAACCACAAACTTTGAAGCTGACAACATATTTTAGTCATCATTGAACAATAATATCACAGGGAAACACCAGTCATAACTAAAGGCAGGGTTTTTATAATCACATGGCTCAAACTTTAATATCAAATAAAATCTTCAGGTAGATTTCAGTTTTGTAACTATCCAAGACTACATCATAGAACATAAAAATTTCCCCTAGTCATCTCTGTAACAGGCTCAAAAAGACTTTTTACCACAGATGGTCTTTCACTACCATGGAAATGATTGTTCCAACCTTATGGAAGGCAATTTGGCAACTCATAGTAAAAGCTTGCAAATGCCCTTTTCCTTTGACAGAGCAATTCTGTTGTGCTGTTTGTGAATTTTTACTAAAGAAGCAGTCATGAATGTGTGCAAATATTTATCTCAAAGATATTCATTGTATCATTGTTAATAATAGCTACAACAATACAAAATTCAAATGCACAAAATAGGAGTGTGGTTAAGTAACTATGACAAACCCATGTAATGAAACTAATTAGCCACAGGAAAGTATGCTGTAAAAGAGTATTTAATAAATATAGAATGTTAAATTACAAAGAAAGTGATAAAAGCAAGTTACACAGTATAACCTCTGAGCTTCTAAAAATTACCACAAGAAAAAGAGCAGAAGAGACCACGTTGACTAAAAATATTAATATTCTTTATCTCTGATGGTTCTTTATTCCATATGTGTGTATGTCTTTATTGAATTTAGTGGGTGATGTTGGTTAGTAAAATTATATAGGTTTCAGTTGTACAATTCTATAATACATAATCTGTATCTTGAACTGTGTGTTCACCATCCCAAGTCAAGTCTCCTTCCATCACCATTTATCCCCCCTTTACCTGCTTTAACTCCCTTATCCCTCTTTCCCTCTGGTAATCACCATACTGTTGTCTGTTTCTGTGAGGTTTTTGTTGTTATTGTTGTTTGGTTTTTTTACTTAATCTTTTACTTTTTCACTTAGAACCCTCAATTCCCCTTCCTTCTGATAACGTCAGTCTGTTCTCTGTATCTATGAATCTGTTTCTATATTGTTTGTTAGTTTATCTTTCTCATTGGAGTCCATGTATAAGTGAAATCATATGGTACTTGTCTTTATCTGACTAGCTTATTTTACTGACTGTTCTTAGAATACAATTTGAATTCCTTAACATGATGTAACATGTCCTATGTGATCTGGTTTCACCTCCTGTTCTAACTTCCTCCTTGCCACTCCTTCTCATTCCCTGCTCTCTAGGCATTTGACCTCCTCTGTTTCTGGAACATGCACATAGACTTCCAGATCTGGGATCAGGTCATTATAGTTCCTCCTTCTAGAAGGCTTATCTTCTTTTCACCACTCCTACCCCCTTATCCTTCTCTCTTTCAGATCTCAGATTAAAACATACTCTCACAGCACTCCACCCTTCCCCATCAGTCTAGAATATGTCCACCTTCACACATTTTTAGGGAACCCTACACTCTGGTTTCATAGCATTTAAATCTATTGTAATCATATAGTTGTTTTTGTGACTGTTAACTCTCTATTGTTTCTAAAAGACTGCAAGTTCCATAAAGTCACAGACTATGTATTTGCATATTCACATATCATAATTTACTCAATAAATTGTTACTAAAATGATATATGGATGACATTATGGGAACTATTAAACTTCTCTATCATTTTACATCAAGCATATATAACCTCTGCAATAAGAAACATAAAGTTTTTTGCTTTGTTTTTATGTGGGTTTTGCTTTTTTTTATTGCAGAGACAGGAAAGGAGAAAGAGAGAGGGGGGAGGAAGAGAAACATCAATGATGAGAGAGAATCATTTATCAGCTTTTTCCCACATGCCCCCAACTGGGTACCTAGTCCACAATCCTGGCATGTGCCCAGACCATGAGTCAAATCATGACCTCCCAATTCATGGATTGACACTTAACCAATGAGCCACACTCATTGGGCACAACATGAAGTTTAATTATTAAAAAGTTTATTTGAAATAGTGTAAAATAAATTAACATCAAGTTTGGCAATGTATTTGAATTATTAGTGCTACTGCAAGTCTCCATTTTGCTTGCTAGTATAAACTAGATTATCCCTTTAAACCAGGATTTACTATTTGTTACTCATTTTAAACTTGAATTTGATTTCAAAATTTTCCACTGGAATCATTAGAAATTCCTCAGAGTAAGAACATAAATACCAAGTAGGAAGTCTTCATGTGGATGGATGGTGAAAGGAATTTTCCCTTAAGAAGCTGTTTCCCAGATAATAAGTCCTAAAATAGCAATTTCATGGGTCGGATAAAAATAAGAGATAATTCAAAGTGTGCAATGGTTCAACGCTCTCTGTGAACTGATAATATCTCTCCCTATTTCTTTCTTTCAGCCTTGACCTATGTAACGAAGAATGTGGTTTCCACCATCTAGCCAATTTGAAAATGATTTGCCAACCTAGTACATGATCCACCGTCTTAGTTCATGAATCCTTTTTGATGACGACAGATCCTTATGTTTGTACTTGTTTTAGTTTAGGTTTTTTCCCCCTTAAGTTACTTCTCTATTTTTAAGCACATGAAGTGTATTTCAACACTTAACAACACAAGAAGTATAATCAAGAGCTGCAAAAAGTTCCAGCTAAGTTTCTCGTTTGAAGTGATAACCAAGCTTTGCGACACAGAGCTGACTGCATGGTAGCTTAATGGTATGTTATAAAACCCTTTTCACCATTAAACAGGAAAGTAAGCCTGCCAAATTTACTTTAAAATACAAAATTAATTTCCTGCTACTTTCTCATTGCCAAAATCATTTAATCCAACATTGAAGGTTAAATGCTGTGTTCCTAACTGAACCTCAAGTTATTATTTCTACATGAAGAAAAAAAAAAGAACAAATATAGTACTTCTTCAAGTGATCTAAATTGTTCAATATGCATGTAAGGTTCTTGGTGATATTTTAAGTTCATTATTATTAACCTGGCAGAGACATAGTTTCATAATCAATATAATTTTAATAAAATCAAACATTACTACCATATTGTAAGTGCCTCATCTTGACTTTCTAATATAACCACTTGAGTTCACATTAGATTTATTTCACACTATAAAAGCACAATTCATTAAACAGACTAGTCTATTTAAAACAAAGACAATTTTATCACAGTCAATTCAATTATTTAACACTGCTTTTTTAACTCACTACTTAAAGCTTTCTTTTGACAAGTATTCCTTTAAATAAATGAGTTGTAAGTTAAAGAATAAAAAAGATCAAGTTACACTATACAAAATTAGCCTATAGGAAGATGTTTTTCTTTTAATATAAAACTACTTTTTTTCAGTTAGACTCAAGTAAAAGAAGCCATCAAGGTTATTTTTCAGCAGAAATAAACATAAAATAACTTTCTATGTGCAATTAACTTCACTTTGCTCTGTTGCTTGTATTTTCATGTAAGGAAGTAGCTATCTGGCCATGCCTACATAATTAAAGCATCCAAGTGATCATATGAATAATTTATTCTAAAGATAATGTAATCTGAAGTACATAGAATCAACCTTCTCATCCTACTAAATAATAATCTGATTAGTTACTTTATAATATTAATAAACAGTCAAATGGAAAGTTTAGTAACCGCCTAGCCAAGTGCTAACAAAAACAAATTAAGCTAGTATGGTGAGTTCCTTTCAAGTTTCCTCACAAAATGTTTTGTTTAAAATTATTATGAGATTTAAATTTTATTTATGGTTACAGACTTGAACTTCAGATAATGAGCTGAATAAAGAATGTTTCCATTATTAAAGAAAAAGGAATTTAGATGTGTGTAGCATAAGCCTTATTCATCAAACAGCATTTTCATAAAGGCAATGTTATTAATTTTTCATGTGAGTTGTCCTAGAAAAATAAGGTGAAAAGACTCAAAGGAACATGGTACACATGTCTGTCATAGTCTAAGAAGATTATGATTTTAATATGTGATTTATGAAATGAATCTCATGGCTTTTAGTCAGATTTCAAGTAGTGTTGCTCCTAAATGAAAAAACTCAAAATAGATTATTGTTATTAAAATATTTCAGATAGAGGGAATGTTTGGTACTGGGCCTTTTATATTTTTGCTTTTATTTCTCCTTTATACTTTTATTAAGAAATATCTTTGGATACTTTCAAATTTCTGGTCTAACTACTCACCATATTTTAATAAATAACTCATTGGATCAAATGTTTTATTTTAACATAGATTAAAAGAAATAATAACTTTTATCAAAAAATTAATAAATGAAATCCTTCATTAGATTGTAGTCACCTAAATATTAAGCCCTGAATATTGGAATATACCAAAATCAAAATAGTACTAAATTTAATGATAGCTATGTATGTCCCCTGGACTTACTTTGCATTTTCTATATCCACAATAATGAAATAATTTTCAACAAAGCCCTACAATATTTTAGTGAGATATAAGTGTCAAATTTAAGCAGTCACAAATTATAAAACCTAAAGTCAAGTTGGACATTATCCTGAAGGTGTTATTTGGATATGTTTACATGGATTAATTACTTAATTTAGAAAAACAATGGTAAGCCAAGCTATACCTGGAGGGAAATGAAAGAAAGATCTAGGCAAAAATGCCAAAACAAAATAAAGTTGTAGTATATGTGTCTATTTTAGAGACATATTTTACCCCTGCCTTTCATTTCCCCAGTAAATGTGCCTGAAACAGTCAGGTCTGTTTCTACTCTAAAAATGTTTTTTAATCCTCCTGTGCATCGCCACTGGCAAACATGGCCAAGACTGACACCCCAATATATTGTGGGATCTCTACTAGCCCACAAAGTTGATGCCAGTAGCTGGAAGTGGTGGAATAAGCAATAATGAAATGTGTTACTAAAAGCATTTACATCTTTATCCTAACATGTCATAAAGCACAAGGATGAATCTCTTTGAGCAATCTCCAAGTTCCATTTCTATACCATCATTTCACATTGCCAATTGACAAGATTTCCTTTTGTAATTCACTTCGGTAGCTTCCATTTGATAATGGGATTTGTGGCTGTTATCCCACCTGCTTAATGTTGGACTATCTTTTTATTCGTTTATACTAAATATTGGGAGTCTTAGGATGAAAGAGGTAATTTTCAGACTCAGGATATTTAGGCAGAAAAAAAAAAACCACACAACCAAAACCATCTATGCATCTAGTGAAGATACATTTGCCATCACAACTCTCTCTATGTTCCATCATCAAGAGATAAGAGAAATAAGAAGTCCCCATTCTTAAGAACTTTCCTATCATGTGGATTTTATTTTCCTTAAAACTTTGTCATCATATTTTCTTTATTATTTTCTATACATCTAACATTTATCAAGAAAAAAATAAGTTTAAAAACTATTTCATGAATTTGATCCACAAAAATATACACCCCTCTCATAATCTAAAAATAAAAAATAGGAACAATTGTATTCAATACAATTTTCATTCTAAATTTCATTTTTCCTCATAGTTGCTCATCATTCTTCCTTTTAGTTATTACTGAAGAAAGACTTCTACAGCCATAAATTTAATTTCTACTAGAATTTTAAAGGATATTAAATAGTATATGGACTAGCAATAACTATGTTGATAGATAATTATTTAAAAACAGTTCTATAGTCAAATAACTTTAAAGATAACACATAAACTGCCTAATCCTGGAAATGCAGAGCACATTTTTCCATATGAGAGGTATTGATATTTATATTGTTAGATATAAGTTGTCAATCATGTCTGAAAACTATTTAGATCACTGCCCTAAAAAGGTATTACACTTGGCCGTTTGCCCAGTGCAGGGGTGAGGGTAGTGGTAAGGAAAATGTTCCTTTCAGAAGAACACTGTGTTCTGAGATATTTCCAAGGTTCTAACCTCTACAATGGCTATCTTTGACTTCTAGCCTGAATTTCTATCTTCCCAGGTATCATCATTTTGTTCATGTTTTTTGCCTACTCTTCTTCAACTAAGCCTGCAGAATACCCACCTAGTTCTGTCTATGTTAACACTATTGGTAGGGTGCAAAATGTATCTCTACTTCCAGTTCGCACATACTAAAAACAGATGAACTGCCATTCTGTCTTTGAAATCTGCTATTTAAGATAGTCAATTAATTAAACACCAACTTAACTCCATTTCAAATATGGAAATATCTTCAAATTCCTAGATGTTATTAAAATTAGAATATGGGTAGAGATATGACTCCTAAGCCATTTATGTTTTCAAGTTTTAGGTAAGCTCTATAATTTTCAATGCAAAAGCCTGGGAAATTATATCCCAGTTTCTAATTCAGATCACCAGTTTTTATTTCTATGAAAAGATACTTTTACATTAGTTATCTATTTATATCCCAAAGTTTTAACAGAGGATATGGAATTTTTACAATTCTGGGAAGCTCATAATTTCTGTATTCATCTAATTAAAAGACTTTTATCTTGAATCAGAGAATATTCTTTATAAAAGTTTTCAGTTTTCTGAGGTTCCTTGAAAAGTTTGTCAAGAAAACCTGTAGCATACATTTTTACAAGTCAGCTTCAATATGGTTTCATATATCATATATCATAGGGAAATCACATTCAAGATGTTTTACTAACTAATTGGAGAATTAAATAGGTGTGAATTCCCAGAAGATGCTATGCATAAGTAGAGTTGCTGATTAGCATTTCAAATTGTTATAAACTACCTATCAATGGTATTTAGGAATTATGAAGAAGAAAGGATGTTTATACTTACCAGTTTTTGATTTGAGTATTTTTAGGAGGTAGAGAGACTGGTGAAGCAAGCATTAAGTGTATGGTACATCTGCAATATTCCCTGTTCTTCCCTGGAATTAGAGAGAGGTTCTTCTATGAAAATTATACCATGAGGCAGCTGTTTAATTTTTGCATATAGCTGATAAAATAAAACTATAGACAGTGTTAAATAGCTCTTCTTCCAAAAGTTTGTTATTCAAAATCTAAAAACTGTATTTCCAAAACAGAAACACTATAGTATTTGCCGTTTTAAAATTTTAATTAGTTTATTTTATTAACATTGGTTAATAGCATTATACAAGTTTTAAGTGTACAACTATATAATAGAACCCCTGTATTCTCCATTGTGTGCTTGTTATTCAAAGTCTAACACCCTTCTGTCATCATAGGTTTGACTCCCTTTGCTCTCTAAATCCTCTCCCCAGCCCCCTTTCCCTCTGGTACTCATCATTCTGTTGTCTGTATCTAGGAGTTCATTTTGTTTATTTGTTGCTTCTTGTTTTATTTCCTACATATGAGTGAAATCATATGGTTCTTGCCCTTTTCCATCTGACTTACTTTACTTACCATAATACTCTCAAGATTCATCCCTGTTACTAAAATGGCAATGTTTCATCTTTTTTACGGCTAAGTATTCGATTGTATATTACACATCTTCTTTATCCAATCATATTTCAAAGGACAATTAAACTTCTTTCCATGTTTTTGGCTATTGTGAATAATGCTATAATGAACATAGGGGTACATATATCCTTATGAATAAGTGTTTTCAACGTTTTCAGATAGATACCCAGAAGAAGGCTTACTGGGTTATATAGTAATTCTATGTTTAACTTTTTGAGGAAATTCCATACTGTTTTCCATAGTGACTGCATCAACTTACGCTCTTATTAACAGTGTACAAAGGGTCCCTTTTTCTTCATATCCCTCCTAACACTTGTTATTTCTTGTCTTATTTTTTTATTAATTTTTATACATATCTCCTCATTGTCCCCCTCCCTCCCAGGCATACCCCAACCCCCCAGTGTCTATGTTCATTGGTTATGCTTATATGCATGCATACAAGTCCTTTGATTGATCTCTTATCTACCTCACCTAACTTTAATCTTCCTGCTGTGATTTCACAGTCTGTTTGAAGCTTTACTGCCTTTGTATCTATACTTTTGTTCATCAGTTTATAAGGTCTTTATTATCCACAAATGAGTGAGATCATGTGGTGCTTCTCCTTCATTGATTGGCTTATTTCACCAAGCATAAGGCTCTCCAGTTCCAACCAGGTTGCTGCAAATGGTAAGAATTCCTTCTTTTTAATGGCAGCATAGAATTCCATTATGTAGATGTACCGTTGTTTTCTGATCCACTCATCTGCTGATAGGCACCTAGGCTGTTTCCAAATTGTAGCTATTGTAAATTGTGCTGCTATGAACATAGGAGTGCATAAATCCTTTCTGATTGGTGTTTCTAATTTCTTAGGATACATTTCTAAGAGTGGGATTGCTGGGTCAAATGGGAGTGCCATTTTTAGTTTTTTGAGGAAACTCCATATTGTTCTCCACAGTGGCTGCACAAGTCTGCATTCCCACCAACAGTGCACAAGGGTTCCTTTTTCTCTTCATCCTCGCCAAAACTTGTCGTTTGTTGATTTGTTGATGATTGCCATTCTGACAAGTGTAAGATGGTATCGCATTGTCGTTTTGATTTGCATCTCTCGGATGATTAGTGACTTTGAACATGTTTTCATGTGTCTCTTGGTCTTCCTTCTGTTGTCTTTCGAAAAGGTTCTATTTAGGTCTGTTGCCCATATTTTTATTGGATCCTTCATCTTCCTTTTATTAAGCTGTATAAGTTGGTTGTAGATTTTGGAGATTAAACGTTTATCAGTGATAACATTTGCAAATATGTTCTCCCATACAGTGGGCTTTCTTGTTGTTTTGTTGATGGTTTCTTTTGCTGTGCAAAAGCTTTTTATTTTGATGTAGTCCCATTTGTTTATTTTTTCTTTAGCTTCAATTGCCTTTGGAGCAATATCAGTGAAGAAGTTCGTACGCGATATGTCTGAGATTGTGCTGCCTGTGGATTCCTCTAGTATTTTTATGGTTTCTCTTCTAATGTTTAAGTCCTGTATCCATTTTGAGTTTATTTTTGTATTTGGTGTAAGTTGGTGGTCCAGTTTCATTTTTTTGCATGTATCTGTCCAATTTTCCCACACCATTTATTGAAGAGGCCATCTTGGCTCCATTGAATGTTCATGCCTCATTTATCAAATATTAGTTGAGCATAGTGGTTTGGGTGGATATCCGGGTTCTCTATTCTATTCCATTGGTCTATATGCCTGTTCTTGTGCCAGTACCAGGCTGTTTTGAGAACAGTTGCTTTGTAATATAGCTTGAAATCTGGAATTGAGATCCCACCTACTTTATTCTTCTTTCTCAGATTTGCTGTAGCTATTTGTGGTCTTTTTTTGTTCCTGATGAATCTATGAAGAATTCTTTCTAAGTCTGTGAAATATGTCGTTGGTATTTTAATGGGTAGTGCATTGAATCTACAGATTGCTCTGGGTAGTATGGACATTTTAATGATGTTGATTCTCCTAGTCCATAAGCATGGTATGCTCTTCCATCTGTTAACATCTTCCTCTATCTCTTTTTTCAGTGTCGTGTAGTTTTCTGCATATAGGTCTTTTACCTCTTTAGTTAGGTTTATTCCTAGGTATCTTTATTTGTTTGGTGCGATGGTAAATGGGATTGCTTTTTTAGTCTTTCTTTCTGTAATTTCACTATTAGTGTATAGAAATACCACAGATTTCTTGGCATTAATTTAGTATCCTGCTACATTGCCAAATTCATTTATTAAGTCAATTAGTTTTGGAATGGAGTCCTTTGGGTTTTTTATGTACAGTATCATGTCATCTGCAAATAAGGACAGCTTTACTTCTTCTTTTCCAATTTAAATGCCTTTTATTTTTTCTTCTTATCTAATTGCAATAGCTAATACTTCCAGTACTATGTTGAACAGGAGAGGTGAGAGTGGGCATCCCTGTCTTGTTCCTGTTCTTAGGGGAAATAGTTTTAGTTTTTGCCCATTGAGTATGATGTTAGCTGTGGGTTTGTCATATATGGCTTTTATGATGTTGAGGTATGCTCCTTCTATTCCCACTTTGCTGAGAGTTTTTATCAAGAAAAGATATTGGACTTTGTCAAATGCTTTTCCTGCGTCAATTCATATGACTATGTGATTTTTATCTCTCAATTTGTTTATGTGATGTATCACGTATATTGATTTGTGAATATTGTACCAACCCAGCATTCCTGGGATGAATCCTGCTTGGTCATGGTGTATGATCTTTCTGATGTACTGCTGGATCTGATTTGCTAGAATTTTGTTGAGGATTTTGGCATCTATGTTCATGAGAGATATTGGCCTATAATTCTCTTTCCTTGTGTTGTCTTTATCTGGTTTTGGTATTAGGGTGATGCTGGCTTCATAGATGGTGTTTGGAAGTGTTCCTTCTTCTTGAATGTTTTTGAATAGTCTGAGGAGGATAGGTTTTAATTCTTCCTTGAATGTTTGGTAAAACTCTCCTGTGGAGCCATCTGGTCCCGGGCTTTTATTTGCTGGAAGCTTTTTGATGACTGCTTCAATTTCTTCCATAGTTATTGGACTATTGAGATGTTTAAATTCCTCCTCATTGAGTTTTGGAAGGTTATCTTTTTCTAGGAAAATGTCTATTTCTTGCAGGTTATCCAATTTGTTGGAATAGAGTTGTTCATAGTATTTTTTAACAATCCTTTGTATTTCTGCAGGGTCTGTTGTTATTTCTCCTCTTTCATTTCTGATTTTGTTTATTTGGGTCTTTTCTCTTTGCTTCTTGGTGAGCCTGGCTAGAGGCCCATCAATCTTGTTTATCCTTTCAAAGAACCAGCTCTTGGTTTTGTTTATTTCTTCTTATTGATAATAGCCATTATAACAAGTGTGAGATAGTGGTTTTGTGTCACATTTCTCTTATAGCTCATAAAGTTGAGAAATATATGTACACATGCACACACACACACACACACAAACAAAATGAATGAGACTACATCAAACGAAAAAGCTCCTGCCCAGCCAAATAAACTATTAACAAAGCAAAAGGGCAACCTACAGAATGGGAGAAAATGTTTGCAAACAATACCTCCAATAAGAGGCAGATATTCAGAATATTCATACAACAAACTTGAGCAACAAACAACAAATGATGTGACTAAAAATTGGGCAAAGGACCAGAACAGATACTTTTTCAAGGAAGACACACAAATGGCTAACATGTATATGAAAAGATGCTCAACTTCACTAGTTATAAGGGAAATGCCATTTAGGTTACCATGCACCCAGGCATTATTTAGCTCACAATAAAAATAACCATCATATTTCTCATGTTTTGGAGTTTTTGAATCTGGATAGTTTTTTAATATGAGAATTATGTAAGGTAATAGAACACTATAAAGTTTTGAATACATAGTCTAATTGTAATTCCTTCCTGTGGAATCTTGGGATTCAATTGATGTTTCTTTCACTTCCCTATCCCTTGTTATTTAATAGGTTGATTTAAATTCAGTGTTCTGGGAGCATTTGTAGGAAGTGGGGAATATTAATAAAAAAGAAAGAAGGGAAAAATTGAGTGACTTCCTTAATATCCCAATACTAACTCTGTAGACACCAATTTTTTTTCCTGATGCTTAAGTCTTCACACCATACTAACCTATCTGTTCTTCTTGTGATTTCCAATTTACCAACATATCCCCTTGATCAGTCCCAGCATGGCTGATCCCAGCTAGATATTTGAAATGAAGTCATATTAAAATATGAATGCAGTTTTAAGGATGTTTAAAATACTAGAGACTCTAATTTTTAAATAGGGAAGGCTTGAAAGTATAATTGATTTCCTAATTTGTTAAAACTTCTAATTTGTGCAAGCTTTAAAGAAAATGTTAGAAAATAGGGGGGTAGGGGAAGGATATTTGACATAATGAGTCTACCAGAAGCCATGGCCAGTGTGGCTCAGTTAGTTGGAGCATTATCCCATACACCAAAAGATGGCAGATTGTATTCCATATCAGGACACATTCCAGGTTGCAGGTTCAATCTCTGGTCAGAGCACTTGCAGGAGGCAACTGACCAATGTTTACCTCTCACATCAAAGTTTCTCTCTCTCTCACAAAGACTATGCCAAGAAATCCATTCTTGGAGTCAGTTTCCTGAGCTAGACATGATTCTGACAGCCCTTTTCATGCCTCCACATTTAAACTTATGTCTTGTCTAAAACAGTTCATGTGCCAGTATATGCTTAGTGAGGAGTAAAGAGAATAGTTATAGGAGTCTTTTCTGTATTGTCTTTTGTCTTCCAATAGGACTCCAGCATTACTATATTGTGACAAAATTTATAACATGATTCCAAGAATTTTTTAAATTCACAAAAACTCAATTCTCAGAAAATGACATAAAAGGTTTAAAATTCTGTAATCAGTTTTTTAATGGGTAAAACTTCAGTAGTTATCATGTCATAATTATGGCAATTTAACTTACATGTATTTTATCAAATGCATCAAATTCATGCAAGAGTAGGTATTCGCAGCCATGGCAGCGGCCTCAATCCCATGGCTGCAGCCCTGGCTTCATCTGGAAGGTCATCCAGTCTAATTAGCATATTATGCTTTTATTTTACACACACACACACACACACACACACACACATCTATATCTACACTAATAAAAGAAAATCATGCAAATTGACCATATCTCCACTATGCCCACAAGCCATGCCCAACAGCCAATCAGGAGCGAGTATGCACATTAACCCAACCAAGATGGCTGCAGCCACAGAGTGTGTAGAAAGCGTGTGTTTCCCCAGCCCTGTTCTGCCCTGACCTCTGCTTAAGGCTACAAAGTTTCAATTATAAAAGAGAAATAAATCTCAGATACCAGGGCCTCCACGTGGGTCACCAGAGGGGCATAGCTGGCCTACAAAACACCACAGACCCTTTGTCCAGGCCACCCTATGCCCCAAGGGAACCCCCACCCTGAACCAGGACACCCTTCAAGGCAAACCAGCTGGCCCCCACCTGTGCAACAGTCCTCTATCCTATCTAATAAAAGAGTAATATGAAGATTGACTGTCACTCCAACACACAAGATGGCTACCCCCATTTAGTCAAAAATGGCTGCCCCCATGTGGACACAAAATGGCTGCCAGCAGAGAAGGGCAGTTGGGAAGGACCAGGCCTGCAAGGGAGGGAAGTTGAGGGGAACTGGGCCTGCAGGAAAGGATAGCCCCCTAACCACTCCCCTACCAACCTGATTGACACCTAACTGGCCCCTACAGGCCCGATCACCCCCAACTGCTCTTCCCTGCAGGTCTTGTTTCCCCCAACTGTCTTCATCAGCAGGCCTGGTCGCCCCCAACTCCTCTCCCTTGTCAACCGTCTTATGACAATGTGGGGGCGACCATCTTGTGACTACATGAGGGTGGCCATCTTGTGGTAGTAGCCATCTTGTGATGATGTGGGGCAGCCATCTTGTGACAATGTGGGTGCAGCCATCTTGTTGTGGACATCTTGAGACAACATGAGGGGAGCCATCATATGGTGGCCATTTTGTGATGATATGGGGCGGGCATCTTGTGATGATGTGGGGGCAGCCATCTTGTGACAACATGGGAGTGGCTATCTACAAGCCTTACCTTCCCTGCAGACAGTACAGTACACTACCAAATCCTAATTCTGTGTTTAGTATTTTGGCTTTTATTCTTGGACTATTTTTCTATAAGAATGTTTTGTGTGTATGTGTGTCTTTGATCTAAATGTCCTCACCCATCTATCCTTTTTATAAACAAAGTCTCTGAAGCCTTACCTACCTCTTTAAACATACTCTTCATATCAGACAGAAGGAACATTCTAGAATTTATTATTTCAATTTGCATATTACCTCTTTATTATATAGGATACATTCTGATTCTACCAATATTTGCCATCCATTTTTACATGTGGTTCATCTTTCACATTATTTTCTTTAGTTCATTAAGAATAGCTTTTAAAATGTCAAATAGTTCAATATCTCAATAATCTCTGAGTTTGGTACTGTTTATTGCTTTGTCCATTGTCACAAATTATTCTTTCTTGCTTTCTGTGAACAATATAATTTTTTAGTAAACATTATGTGTAGAGACATGGTATATAGAACATTATGTGTAGAACAGTGCAGAATTAAGTATATACACTGAGTGGCCAGATTATTATGATCTCTGAATGCATAATAATCTGACCACCTAGTATATATATATTATAGGCCCAGTGCATGAATTCGTGCATGAGCCTGGCCAGGGTGAGGGGACATAGGTGTTTGGCCAGCCTGCCTGCCTGCTGGTCAAACTCCTGATAGATGGGACAATTTGCATATTATTATTTTATTATTTAGGATATACACTGAGTGGCCAGATTATTATGCATTCAGAGATCATAATAATCTGGCTATTCAGTGTATATCACTTATGATATTTAATTTTTGTGAAAAGTCACTAATCATTAATGACTATTATGTCATCACTGTCAGGACTTGAAAAAACTAGTAAAAAGTTTAACAGGATTTAGGTTTTGATGTTGTTATGGTTGTATTTCTATACACTATGTTTCAAGTCTTCTAGTGGCAAATTACCATTGCTTTTTGCTTAGGGTAGGGCTTGGATTGTCAGTTTTTCTTAGTGTTTTTGTTCATCCCTGCATACCATACATCATATAGTTGCTCTTTCACCATCCTCTCACTTTTCCTTCAATGATAGACTCCTATTGTTTGTTATTCCACAATATTTTTGGGAAGCAGAGTTATTTGGGTGCCAGGATCTCAGAGGTAGGGTTTCCCTTTATTCTCCACAGCAGCAAAATTCTGACATGTGTTAGTAGTTCATCTTAAATTGTAATTTTCCCTCCTGTAGAAGTAGCAAGACTCTAATGTCATGAGTATAGAGAGAGTATAAAATCCTGGGCAAAGAAGAATTTCTTATTTATCTCCCACTCACCTCAACCATAGAATACAGTGGGTTTTTTTTTTTACTTCTACCTTTTAGCCAGCTCAGCCACTATATCTGTTTTCTAATGTCACCACTTCTTGTCCTAGCTGTTTTCACAGAATAGTTGCTACACTTTAAAAGTTTTATAAATTATCTGGTTTTCTATCATTGTTAGGATGAGAACAATACTTTTAATTTTAAATATTTATTTAAATCTATTTTCTCTATATACCTTCCAATGAAGTCTTCATTTCATATATATACATATAGGTATCCTAAGTCCTGAATTTAGTCAGCTCATAAAATTTTATCCTAATTTTATATACATTTACCTTATTAGATTTTGAACTTTTGATCTAGGTGTATTTTTTTAATATCTCCAAATGCTTAGAAAATATTTATTTTAGTTTGAGATTTTGTGTTATACTTTCCTGCTTTGTGGTTTTTTAGAAGGGGAGAATATTCAACAGCTGAAATTATTTTATTCTGATTTTCTGTTCTCTTCCTACAGTAGTTTTATATAAATGTGATCTCTTTGATGTTTTATTTTTTTCCTATTTCTATTCAATTCATGGACAGGTAACTAGTTCAAGACTGCCCTCTTCTGTTATTTTAATAAAATACAGATTTTTTAATAGATAAGGAGTAGATGAAGGTACTACCATTTTTCACTTTATTTTCAACAGAATCCATAATTTCTTAACTCTTATTTCCTTCTTTGCCTTCCTTATCACATCTCCAAAGGTTACTATTTCTTCTTTCTATAGGATTTTTCCTAAGAACAATGCTTCCTCAAGTATATTATATCTGGCCCCACTCATGTCCAAGCCCCTTCCCTGTATTCAGTACAATATACTATCAAATCCTAATTCCGTGTTTAGTATTTTGGTTTTTATTCTTGCACTATTTTCCTATAGGTGTGTTGTGTGTGTGTGTGTGTGTGTGTGTGTGTGTGTGTGTGTGTGTGTGTTTGATCTAAATGTCCTCACCCAGCCGAAACCGGTTTGGCTCAGTGGTAGAGTGTCGGTCTGCGGACTGAAAGGTCCCAGGTTCGATTCCGGTTAAAGGCATGTACCTTGGTTGCGGGCACATCCCCAGTTGGGGGCATGCAAGAGGCAGCTGATCGATGTCTCTCTCTCTCATGGATGTTTCTAACTCTCTATCCCTCTCCCTTCACAAAAAAAAAATAAATAAATGTCCTCACCCATCTATTCTTTTTATAAGTAAAGTCTCTGAAGCCTTACCTCCCTTTTTAAACATGCTCTTCATATCAGACAGAAGGCACATTCTGGAATTTATTATGTTTATTATTATTCATACATAATTTGAAAGCTTGAGGTTTTTGTATCATATAATGCTTAACATATGGCTCCTATATGATTCAATTTGGACTTCTGCTTTGTTATATGGTTTTAGAGGGAAAGGTGTATGTAGAAAAGTAAAATCAGATATGCATCATTCAAATTATAGTATATTCATAAAATGGAATAGCATACAGCATTAAAATAGAATATTTTTTATAAACATAACATGGATGAACTTTAAATACAAATCTTGTATTGAAAGTAGCTATATATAAGAGTATTCATACTATGTGGTTTTTATTTTTATGAAGTTTAACAACAAGGAAAAACAATTTATTATTATATAAATAAGTTGTTGGTAGGGCAGATGGTAGATGAATTCACTGCAAAGGAGTATAGGGAACTTATTGGAATGATGAATATTTTATATCTTAACTAGTGCAGGATGGCTACACAGGTACACAGTATACATTTCTCAAAATTTATCAAATTTTATACTTAAAATGCATTTTGGTAGGTAAATTTTCTCTTAATGGGTCTTATTTTTTTACATCTCAATATATGGGTAAATAACAGATTAGATACAAATACAAAGAGAATAAATGGACCAGATACACTAGAAAGATAAAATATGACAATATAAAAAAAAGTTAAGAGACTTAAAAAATACAAAATGAAATTTAATAATATTTATTTAATAAGAGTTCCAGAGATCAAGAATATAGAGACAAAGGAAAGGCAATATTTAAAAAGTAAATAGCTGATTTTTCTGGAAACAAAAGAAGAAATAAACCTTTATGTAAGAGGAGAGAAAAAAACAGAAATCCAAGCACATTAATTTATTTTAAATCTATACCAAAACACGTTGTAATAAAACTGTAGAGTTTTAAAACCAAAAAGAAAATTTACCAAGAAATCATAGAAACAGAAAAAAAAAAGAAAACCTGAATGATAAGCAATGTTCTTATCAGAAAAAGCAGGTGGCAGAAAACAAGAGAGGAAGAAATGTCAACATATAATTCTCTACCCAACTAAATTATTATTCAAAATGAAGACAAAGAAATGTGAATTCAAATGAAGATAAACAGAATTTCCTATCCATTGCCACATGCTGAACTTTTAAAAAAATATGTAATTCAGTAAAAAGGAAGGAAAAAAGCAACAATGTTGATAAATATTAGTAAAAAGAAATAATTGAAATTCAAACATTTTGGGACAATTTTAGAGATGTGATTTAAAAATTGTTAAGGGAATAGTAGAAGTTGTTAGTTATTATTTTACTAGAGGCCCAATGCATGAAATTCATGCATGGGGCGGGGATGTCCCTCAGCCCAGTCTGCACCTTCTCCAATCTGAGACTCCTCCAGGGATGTCCCACTGCTCATTTAGGCCTGATCTTACTGGGATCAAAGGTTTTTTTTATCATATAATGGTTGAGGTTTTTCTATTATATAATGCTTTAAAAAAATCTGTTATCTATTTTTTAAATATTGCCTTTTCTTTGTCTCTATCAGGCCTAAATGGGCAGTCGGACATCACTCTCACAATGCAGGACTGCTGGCTCCCAACTGCTCACCTGCCTGCCTTCCTGATTGCCCCTAACTGCTTCTTCCTGCCAGCCTGATCACCCCCTACCCACTCCCCTGCCAACCTGATTGATGCCTAACTGCTCCCCTGCCAGCCTGTTTGCCCCTAACTTCCCTACCCTGCAGGCCTGGTCACCCATAACTACACTCTCCTGCAGGCCTGGGTCCCCTGCAACTGTCCTTCCCTGCAGGCCTGGTCTCCCCCAACTTTTCTCCTCAGCCGACCTGGTCACCCTAACTGCCCTCCCCTGTAGGCTTGATCTCCCCCAACTGCCCTCCCTTGAAGGCCTGGTCCTTCCCAACTGCCCTCCCCATGTGTCCATATGGGGACAATCATCTTTGATCACATGGGAGCAGCCATCTTGTGTGTTGGAGTGATGCTCAATTTGCATATTATTCTTTTATTAGATATTAGATAAGATTAGATAGGTTGCACAGGCGGGGGCCAACTGGTTTGCCCTGAAGCGTGTCCTGGTTCAGGGTGGGGATTCCCTTGGGGCTTGGGGTGGCCTGGGTGAGGGGCCTGTGGTGATTTGCAGGCTAGCCACACACTCTGGCGACCCAAATGGAGGCCCTGGTATAAATTTATTTATATTCTATAATTGAAACTTTGTAGCCTTAAGCAGAGGCCACAGCAGGCCAGGGCTGCAGAAACTTGGCTTCCTCCATTGCTGGGGGCAACTCAAGCCTCCTGCTCTCTCCAGCTCCTTGACTGCTGCCATTTTTATTGGGATTTATTTACCTTCTATATTTAATCTTTCTAGCCTTAAGTGGAGGCCAAGGCAGGCCACAACCATCTTGGACGGGTTAATTTGCATACTTGCTCCTAATTGGCTGGTGGTCATGGCTTAAGGGTATAGAGGAGGTATGGTCAGTTTGCATATTACTCTTTTATTAGATATAAAATAGAAAAAATTATAGTGCCTACCTCAGAGAGTCATTGTAAGGAATAAATCAGAACAGCTTTTTATGCAAGTTATGTTTGTTATTATTCTTGATACTGGAAAATATGTGGGCATTTTAACTCTGAAAACTAAGTGGAACTACACTGGGTTTTTCTTTGCTCAGGTCTGTTTACTTCTCCTAATGAATATCTTAGTAATTCCTTTGTGAGTTTCTACTAGAAAATTTTCCTGACAATTGTGAGACTTCGTTTGCTCATTCATAAAATGGGCATGAGGCTACATTATCTTTTAATGCTATTATGATGAACAAATAAATCAACCAGACTAAAATATTTGACTAATCAATAAGACAAAGTTCTGACAGTGTCCTACATGACTCAGCATGATCTGGATCTCATATTAGTATCTTTATCTCTCACTCCTCTCTAGCCTCATTCACTTCTTTGCTCTTGCTTGAATATTCCAATCCATTCCCAAATCAGGGCCTTTATATTTGTTCATGATCAGATATTGTCATAATTACTCCTCAATACTTTAAGTTCTTTATTCAAATGTCATCTTCTCAGAAAAAAAATTTCTTACCACTCTTGCTTACAAACACTTCATATACACATTTCTAGCTTGGTCTTCCTCTGACATACTATATATATATACTTATTTATCTCATTTTCTTTTCTTTGTCCCCATCTGAATGAATGCTTCATGAAGGCAGAAACTTAACCTTTTTTTCTTGCACTGCTGTGTCTCCATCACCTAGAAAAGTCTCTGTTAATAGTTGGCATGTAATAAGTATTAGTTAAATCAATCATTTGAAGGCTCTGTATCAGATACTTATCTCATGTTTCCTACTTTCTTTATTCACTCTGCTTGCTAAACCTCATCAGCTTATTCCCACTAAGTCCTGCCATTGTGATGCCTGGGTTTTGCAGAGATCAGCCCTGAGTATACTGGCCTACCCTTTAGCTTTTTCACTGTGCAGCCATGCCTACAAGTCACTCCCAGACTTGGATGAAACACTGTAACATGCATAGGGCTTGATCTGACATCCTAAATGACCATCCAATGGGCCAAATGCTGCAACCCAAAGGACAGAGAAGTTAACTCCTCCCTAATGAAGAACTTAGAACAACAGAAAATGAGAGTGGGCTGCAATATGCAGGCAGCCACACTTTGCTCTTCTTCACTCCCACAACTACTCAGTGATATGAATTCTTCTTGTAACCTGACAATCAATGTACAGAGTCTCGTTGTGGCTTGGTCTAAAGCAAGAGCAGTGCAGTGACACACTATGTCAATTTGCTTCACATCACTCTGCTTCATTTGTCTCCCCATCCCTTACAACCACCCTCATCCCTTTGCCCCAATTTTGTATATTTTTAAATCAGGCACCAGCATTGTAATCCTTGCCTCAGGTCTGTTTTCTAAATAAGCTGGATAAGATAGAGTCTTTGATGTTTCTATTCCTTTGGATTCAAGGGGCAAACTTCATTAATCCCTGTGTAGGTGAGGATACAGTGGTATTAACCATGTCATTGGAGTCAAACTGAACTAGGTTTGAATCTTTACTAGTTATGTGACCCTGGGCAATTCACTTAATCATCCTGAGACTAAATGTCTTCATGTGGAAAAAAAAAAAAAGAATGATGAAATAACATAATATAGTACTTTTCTTGACACAAAATTATCACCCATAAAAGTCGTTAAACAGTAAAAGCCATGGTACATTGATTTCTCTTCACAGCAGAGGGAGGTGCTAAGATCAATAATTTAGAAAAGAGAAATTCAAAGTATGATATGAATAATATTTCTGTTATACTGATGAATTTAGCTTTAAGTAAAGAAGATCAATAAGTAATTTCCTATAATGTCTCAGAATATAGTAAAAATTATTGCTAATTTTTTATATTTGTTTAAAACACTTCTTCATAGATTATTTCATTTGATGTTCCCAGCAACTCTGAGGTAGACCTCCTCATAATAAATGTATTTTGCATCACAAATTCTTATTGCATATAAAATGATATGATAAGAAAAAAAATGTATGTCTCCAAAGTAAAATAAATTTCCCAAGATTTTATATTGTATGTATTAGTTTGCACTGTAATGCTGGATGCTGTAACAAATAAATTTTAGAATTTTTTAGTGCTTGTAGTCAGTCATCTGTCTTCAGTATAGCCATTCATGACTTCTGTCTTGTGCTTCTGCCTTCTTCAAAGGCCTCAGAATCCTCTGCTTTCAGGTAGAGGTGGAAGAAATGGTTAAAGGTTCACCTTTATCCATTTAAGAAGTGGTTTGGCTTAGAAGTGGCATTCATCATTTCTCATATTACATAGTCTTCTGATCACAGTTAGATGCAAGGAGTGCTGTGACACTGGTCCATGTTCTCTGAAAGGTACATACTTGCCAACCATCAGTCTATGAAATGGAAGTTTGGTGAACAATTAAGCACATCTGCCTAGAAGAGTTAATAACAGTTTTTTCTATAACCAAGTTTCTTTGACAATAAAGCTTGTGCTCTTCTCAGCAGATATGAAGCGCTCAGTGACAACTCATTATAAAGAGGAAACAAAAAAATTATATGTCATAGCTTCCTATGGTGGTAAATTTTATTTATAATATATAGTACATTGCTTTTAATAAAAGGCAATATCATATTACTATTACATAGTTGCACAGATTCTAATACAAATCTAAGGTATAGTAATATATTGCTCATTTGAGATGAATAGTAGAAAACAGATACACTTTGCACCATAAATGCTTACAATACATCTTTGGTGGACATGTCTAAAAACATAGATGAAGCCAAACTTACAAAAATTAAAACCAATTTTTTATTTGTTTTTACGCACCATCTTAATTTCTCCTTTATTTGAGGTGAATTAAAATCATTCAAACAGAGGGAGGGATATAAAAGTAAAACACAAAGACAATATTTTCTGTGATGTGCTAAAGTTATTTTCAACATTTAACTGTGGTTTATCCAATGGGAACTGAATCTGTGAGCCTAGTAAACAAAAGAATTCATTATTTCAAATAGAAACATCCATGTATGCAACCAGATATTTTTAAAAAGAGATGAAACAAATACATTATGTTTTAAAATTCAACATATGTATTGTCCATCTCTTTCTTTATAATTTCCCTACTAACCAGAAAAGTTAGTGTTATGAAAAAAAAGACACATATATTTATCTAAAAGGTGCTGACACATCCTGAGAATTTTCAAACATGTTTGTTTACACATGGTTCTTCCTCAGCAATCAACTGTTTCCATATAGCTTTTGAAAAATAGAAGGGATTTTCATAATGGTACCATGGGCCACTTGTGTGGTATAAATATACATATTGTTAAGTAAACATTGCTGTACATACACATAAAATAAATACATAACACTATTTCTTGCTTATACAAGAGCTAAAGTAAAGACAATGCCTTCTGGCTTAGTTCACAAAATGTAATTTCTATAATGCATCATTTTTTCCTTATATTCTTGTTAGTCTAGACCAGGCGATAAGATGAAACTTTCACACACAATAAGAGAAAACTAGGAATGGCAATATCATCAAACACTACATGAAGCACAAACCAATGAATGCTAAATAGTTGAACATGAAAATAAAGGAAGTGAGTTTTTTACATAATCCACTTCATTTTCAACATTCATCAGAGTAAGAGAGAAGCTTCCATTAGTTTTGTATGCATGGTACCTAAATCTGCTTTCTTTTTAACATTCTATAGCTTGCCTGAATATGGTAATGTTCATCGTTATTCTGAGTGGTTATAGGGTTCTGAAGACTCACTGGGCCTGTCTTTTGCTTATCACCCTACAGAGATTAATCTCCACACAGTGATCTTCTGGTACTGTCAACTGTAGTGTTGAACTTTTTAGTCTTTCAAGAAATAAAGGGCAAGATTCCTAATGACAGCGAAATATCTAAAGTCTATAAATAAAAGAGAAACTAGTGTGATAAATTCTCATAAAAATAAATCTCTCATTGCAAAAAGAAAGATCCATGGTAGAATGTTATTTTTACCTATCCCTTTTACTTATTCCAACAAAACCCCCAAATTTTCATGAAATATTTTTTCTTCTTTTCTCTCCTTTCCTATCAGCTTTCTGCCCAGAATTTGATGATGATTGGAAGCAAGCTCTATGTACTTAGCAATTTATCTTTCTACATCACCTGTTTGTAGGAGATAAATTTACTACTTTCAAATAGTGTGGCATTTGCTCAGTTAATTATATGTATTGGGAGTTATTTCAATGGGAATGTAATCTTCAACACATAGGTGCTAACGCAGAACTCTTCCCCAAACGTACAATTGCTGTGTGTTCATTCTTAGACATTTTTACTAAGCAAAAGTCTTAAAGGGAACATATTCTGGGGAAAAAATAATAAACAAGTTTGAAGAAACAAAAAACATCATCCCCCACAAAAATGCCTAGAAATAAGAAAAAGAATATAGTTCTCTTTCAAATCAGAATAACCTAGAAACCCTTAAAAAAAAAAAAAGCCTTCTGAGCCTCATCTAATTTAGAGCCTAAATTGTGACTTTTAAATTTTTTTCAGACTCAAGTTATAAAACAATAGGTTCATTGTAACATAAGTTTATCAATCCTGTACTACTTTCTATCCACATTGCTTAAAATAAAAGACAATTAACAATATTTCCTATTTTGATATTTTTATTTAAAATTTCTACAAGGCCTTGTTCCCTTTATATCATTTGCTATAAAAATAAAAAGCTCATTAGCTTATTAAACAATAGCTGACTAAACTCCAACAAAAAAAATCCACCCCTCACATTTGAGTTTTATTTTTGGATTCAATTAAAATACTTCTAAAATATGTATGCATTGACTTTGCAAAGATGTAATTGTGATATTAAATTTTATTGAAATTTCTCAGGTCCTGATTTGTGTACAGGCTTGTGCTCTGAGTTCCCATGAAGCAGTAAAACGTTTAAAATACTGTCTGTGCAAATGCAAAATTTATGAATTCACACATCTCTAGTTGATTTATGTGAAATAATAATGCACTATTTAATGCTTAAACATGGCTAGGAGCAATACTAGGCTATCAAGATGTACAATAGAATAATAGATTTATAAGACGGATAACCTTCTTGCTGAGAGAAGCTTGTTTAAAGGTGTTGCACAGATATATTAAACTATATGTAATTTTATACTCACTTAATGCTGTAGGCCTATTCTGCAAGCAATAAAAGATTACAACTGTGGCATTTGCAATAATAAAATGATCTGGCTATTCAACATAAGGTATCTGAGGACTAAAAAGAGATAAGAAACTTGTTTAAAACTTTTGTCCCTTTTCATTTATTGCTCTTTACAACATATTGTTTTCCTTTTATGTGGCCAAGGTAACTCCCTGCCCCAGTGGTTATCTCTCACCATGCAACTGAGGGGAAAGATTTCTATGGGACAGTAATCGGATGTTTCCAGGAGGCCTCTAGGCCCATTAAATCACCACCTGATTTGCTTAGAAAGTGAAATGTAAACTTATTAGGAGGAAATATAAAAGAAAATAGTAATTGGAAATTTTCTGGTAACCTTTTTACTCTTTTTTTAATGCTATGCATGTATTTCATTTTTAATCAGAGATGGCAACATTTTTTGTTTTATTTTGTTTTGTTTGTTTGTTTTAGTTTTGGGGGCCTTTTATCATCATAAAGTAATCACTAAAATAGACTAGCTCAACTTTCATGCTCATACAACTTAAAAGCTATCAGAAATTTAGAATTCTTAAAGGAATTATTCCTGGTTTATAATGCTTTGAGGTTTGTAGTGATTTGCTTTCTGAGTTTGACCCTTTTACACAGTGTGGTGAGCTAATGACAAATGTCTCTAAAATAGATATAAACAAGGTTATAAACACTTTAAAAGATTCTATCATATTGCAATTTCTACTAAGTTCACCAAATATACTATTCATTTAAATGGTGTTGAATAGCGATTCAACAAAGTGATTTTCAAAACCAATGAGTTATTTAAAAAGAAAGATTTGTTTTGACTAATACAGAATTTTTATACAAACTCCTTTGAAAGGACAAAATTTTTGAAGAATAAAAATGTTAATACGATTCAGTTTACATTGATTAATAGTTATACCAAAAATATTATGACAAGATGAATGACTAGTTATAGGGAAATAAATATTAGTCCTAAATTTTCATATTATCTGACAAAAGGTACAGTTAAAATCAAATTAAAATTTAATAACATTTTAAAAATAATTATGAGGGGGGAGGGGGAAATTGTTGTTTTTTCCTTTTAACTTCCCAAACTCAACTGCATGTCTGTGGCTACATTTCCTACTTAACACAAAGTATTTTTAGTTTGACAGTGTTATCAGTTATACTGATCTTTAAGTCAGCTACATTTGTCAAGAAGAAGCCTGCATAATAACCATCAAATGTTCAACTTTCTGTGTATATAGTTTCTAAAGTACAAAATTTCAACACCCATTGTTAATGACATGTCAGCAACATTTATTCCTTATTTATACACACAGTGGAAACACATATAATTAAGAAATATCCCAGTGCTGAAATATGATCTTATGTGGGCACTAACTGTTGAATGATTTTCAGCATTTTCAACATTGCCCTGAGGAGATGTACAATATCTAAGCAGCCACAAATCTAGTAACTAGTTGAAACTTGTCAAAATATGTGGTCAATCTGAGGTTTGAAGATGTAGTTTGTGTCCATTGGAACCAGGGTTCCTATAAGCTACAACTACCTACTTTCCTGAAGTAAGATCAACTGAAACATTTGCAAACAGATAATCATGGGTCCCTTTATAAAATTGAGATGGGAGAAAGGATACTGTGGCACTATTCAACCTTGACTGCTCCATTAAAATATTAATGCAAATACAAATGTATGATATAATTACAAAATATGTTCAATTTTCTAATAGCTATTGTCTATTTGAGTATTCTGTTTTGGAATTGAGACAACTTTTTTTAGGTCTTTGTCCCACATATATTATTTTCTGTCTTCTTACCCTGCTTTATGTTTTGTCATAATACATAGTACTTCTAATACCTAAATTATTATTCATTTGCTTATTTGGTTATTATCAAACTCACTCAACCTAAATGTTAAGCTCTGTGAATGTAGGGTATACAAATACAGTAAATCCCCCCTTAGTGTCATCAATAGGTTCTTAAGCCAAACGACCATTTAAATATTCATTGAAACAAATGACTGTTTTTTTTTACTAAAGAACTATTTAGCCTTGAACAAGGCATTGAAATTTTCTGAGTTCCAGACTCTCCCTAATTTCAAAAATGAGCGAATTGGACTTAGTGATCTTCAGGTCTTTCAGATTCAAATGTTTTAATATGATTAAAATGCTTTCATGTGATCCTGTAAACCATCCTTTCTAAAACAAAGTATGTTTCCATGAATTTGTTCAGATAAATATGAATTCCTCTGCATCACTGATTATAGTTTCTATTCAAATTCTCTGGCAAAAAGATTATATTTTTTCTGTTTTTAATAGTTTAAATTTGTGTTCAGTTACTTAAAAAACAAAGTGATTGTGCCACTTATCAGTGTACTACTTTTCAGGTCCACATTCAGCCTTCATTGCCCTGTCATGTGATACCAAAGTTGGATCCTCTAAGCATTTCTTTGCCCACTGGCATAATGCTAAACTTTGTCTTCGAGGTGACAGAAGGACGCTGGATGAGAGGAGTCTTTTGGGCTATTCAGTATGCCTTTCTCCCACTTCTCCCTTCAGTGCCACCAGCATGTGGGCACCAGGTGGTGCTCAGTTACCCAGTACGTTTCAGCAGCACTCCTGCAGCAGCCTCCAAACCAGTTTAGCTGCTGCCCAGAGGCTAACAGGCCCCTGCTGGGCAGCTGTCTGAAGGGTTCCCCTGTGACCTAGTGATTTCCCAGGGAGATTCATAGCATCCCAGCAGGGGGTTTCTGCTCATGGGCCGAAGCACCTCAACCAGCTTCACCACCACCAGCTTCACCACTCTCTCCACGTGTGGCCATTCCGGTACTTTGCCTTAGCCAGAGAATCAGCTGCTACTCTATCAGATATTTCTATGTTCCTTGGAATTCTCTTTACCTCTTAGTAGTTAATCCTTAGTTGCTAGTTAATAAATTTTTAGAATAAGCTTCACTTGTCTGGATTACTGCGTGTTTTTTGTCTCCTGGCTGGATCCTGAATAATATAGTTCTTTTTTAAAGGATTTATCTAATAAAAGTTAATAAGTTATTTTCTATTACTTCAAATTACACTAACATCTATATTTGAATTTTATAAAACTTTGGACATTCTTGTAATTTTAAGACTCTTTTCTTTCTTAAAATGAAAAGACATGTCTAAAAATATGCTTCCTTAGTTTCTAATTTTATATGTGGAGATGTTTTTAAAAAGGATAAATTGCTTTATGAATGAGGGAAACTGAGTTAATAAATACACAGGTCCCTAGGGTCCAATTTACTTTATAACAGAGGATAAAATGCCTTCATGTAGATTACTACACTCTCCTTATACGGGGTTGTGCATGGTGTTAATGACCAGAGACAACCACAGTAGCAATGACAGTAGCTTAAGCTGGATTAGGCATGGGTGCTTTCGAGTTAGACTATGGGATTCATAGACCACATGAAGATTATGCAATATTATATGGTTTAAGGTAAAACATACAATAAATTTCAGATTTTTTCTCCTTTGAAAGAGCTCTTTAAATTGCACAACATACATATTTTCATCTATCATCTCCCTTAGCTTTCAAAAACTAAATGTAATTCTCAGTATTTGTTAACATTGTTCTTTAGCTTAGCTGAAAGAGATGATACCATCAAACAAAAATATGCACACAGTGTCATATTCCTCAGCAGCTGTGCCCATCTGCTCTTCTTTCTTCCTACAGAACAATTAAAGTCAGAATTGGAACAGGGGCCCTACTTTAAACACCAGCAGTAGTTTCTAAAAACATTTTTCAAATTTTAGTTCATGTTATTCTTTTACTGCTACTGATGAAGTATTTTAAAAGTGCCATCTCGATGGAGGAAGGGAAATAGGGAAATAATGGGACATTATTTTTATACTAAACTATATTGCACTTATAGGCAGACTGGATAAGAGCAATAGAGAGGAAAATATTAGAAAAGAGAAATCTCTACTTCAGTATATTTAGAAATAGAGCTTATTCTTACCTGCCAATTAGGCCAGTGATTTTACCCAGTTTGTTTTAACTCTTCCCCTCTAGGATCTTCTGTCATTTCAGTCACCTGGCCCAAGCTCCTCATTTTACAAGCTAGAAAACTAAGATCTGTATAGGTTAAGGCCAAGGTTACATGGCTAATTGCTGGACTGAGCTTTAATGATATCAGAACTGCAGCTCTTTTCATCAAAATCAGTGACAGAGTCTGCTAGCTGCCTCCCAATACCCATCTTCCCCTATATTAACACAGAATCCCACTTTTTAGATGGGCAGATTTCTATTCAGCCTCCCTTACAGCTAGATGTGGCAATAAGACTTTTTTGGCCTATAAGATGTGATAGAAGTTTTGTATGTCACTTCCAAGAAACATCATGAGAGGTATAAGGCACAGCCTTCCCTAGCACCTTGATGTTTCTTGCTGACTCAATTAAAACTAAACAGCTACCACTCACATAGCTATCTTGAACCATGAAGTGATGTACTAAACATGGCTGAGCAATAAGATAGAAGGAACATGGGTCTTTGCCAGAATAGAACCGTTACACCAGCTTTGGATTGCATACCTCAGGACTTCTACATGAGAAAGAAATTATCTTCTTTAAGCCACTAATATGCATATGTGGACAACCCTAATCCTAATGACTTAAATAATTGCAGGTCCAACCTATCTAATAAAAGAGTAATATACAAATTGACCATATCTCCACTATACCCACAAGCCATTCCCACCAGTCACACCCACAAGCCAATCAGAGCAAGTATGCAAATTAACCCAATCAAGATGGCTACAGCCACAGAGAGAGCAGGAGGGAGGCTTGAGTTGTCACTGGCAATGGAGAAAGCCAACCTTTCTGCACACCCTAGCCCGCTCAGGCAACAAAGTTTCAATGGCTGCCACCACAGAGAGTGAACAGGAGGCTTGGCTCCACTCCAGGCAACAAAGTTTAATTGTAGAAGATAAATAAATCCCAGATACCAAGGCCTCCATTTGGGTCACCAGGGGTGGTGTCCGGCCTGAAAACCACCACAGGCCCCTTGCCCAGGCTGCCCCACGCCCCAAGAGAACCCCCACCCTGATCCAAGACACCCTTCAGGGCAAATCAGCTGGCCTCACCCATGTATCAGGTCTCTATTCTATCTAATAAAAGAGTAATATGCAGATTGACCATTACCCCAACATACAAGATGATTGCCCCCATGTGGTCATATATCCTGCCCCATGTGGACACAAGATGGCCACCACAAGATGGCCAGCAGGGGAGGGCAGTTGACAGGGAGAGGCCTGCAAGGAAGGACAATTGGGGGCAATCAGGCCAGTAGGGGAAAGCAATTGGGAGGGACCAGGCCTGCAGGGAAGAACAGTTAGGGGTGACCAGTTGGCAGAGGAGGAAAGCTGGGGAAGACCCAGCCTGCAGGGGAGGGAAGTTAGGGGCAAACATGCTAGCAGGGGAGCAGTTAGGCATCAATCAGGCTGGCAAGGGAGTGGTTAGGGGGTGATCAGGCTGGCAGACAGAAGCGGTTAGGGGCAATCAGGAAAGCAGGCAAGTGAGCAGTTGGAAGCCAGCATTCTTGCATTATAAGAGGGATAGCCAACTGCCCTAAATGGGCATTTGGACATCCCTCAAGGGATCCTAGATTGGAGAGGGAGCAGGTTGGGCTGAAGGACACCCCCTCAGGCACGAATTTTGTGCACCAGGCCTCTAGTCCTATCTAATAAAAGATTAATATGCAAATGGACCTTATCTTTGCTATACCCACAAGCCATGCCCACCAGTCTCACGCGCCAGCCAATCAGAGTGAGTATGCAAATTAACACTACCAAGATGGCTATGGCCACAGAGAGAGCAGGAGGGAAGTTTGGGTTGCCCCTGGCAATAGAGGAAATGAAGCTTTCAGCAAACCCTGGTCACCCAGGCCTTCACTTAAGGCAATAAAGTTTCAATGACTACCGCCACAGAGCGTGGCTTTTGTTGCCCCTGGAGATGGAGGAAGTCAAGCTTTCTGCACACCCTGGCCTGCTCAAGCCTCCATTTAAGGCAACAAAATTTCAAGGGCTGTACGAGCAGAAGGCTTGGCCACACTCCAGGCAACAAATTTTTAATTGTACAAGATAAATAAATCCCAGATACCAGGGCCTTTGCTTGGGTCACCAGGGGACGTGGCTGGCCTGCAAACCACCACAGGCTCCTTTCCCAGGCTGCCTGTGCCCCAAGGGAACCCCAACCTTGAACCAGGAAACCCTTTAGGGCAAACCAGCTGGTCACCACCCATGCACCAGGCCTCTATTCTATCTAATAAAAGAGTAATATGCAGATTGACCATCACTCCAATACACAAGATGACTGCCCCATATAATCAAAAGGTCCTGCTCCCATGTGGACACAAGATGGCCACCACAAGATGGCCAGCAAGGGAGGGCAGTTGGGAGTACCCAGGCCTACAAGGGAGTGAAGTTAGGGGTGACCAGGCCTGCAGTGGAGGACAGTTAGGGAAAACCAAGCCCACAGGGTAGGGCAGTTAGGGGCAAACAGGCTGGCAGGGAGCAGTTAGGCATCAATCAGGCTGACAGAGGAGTGGTTAGGGGGTGATCAGGTTAGCAGGAATAAGCAGTTAGGGGCAATCAGGAAGGCAAGCAGACAAGAAGTTGGAAGCCAGCAGTCATGGATTGTGAGAGGGATGTCCCACTGCCCATTTAGGCAGAAGCGGTTAGGGGCAATCTGGAAAGCAGGCAGGTGATCAGTAGGATTGAGCCTAAATGGGCAGTTGGACATCTCTCAAGGGGTTCCAGATTGGAGAGGGAGCGGATGGGCTGAAGGACAACCCCCCCCTCACCCCACCCCCCCACACACACAGTACATGAATTTCATGCACCGAGCCTCTAGTAAATTTTGTAACAGCTCTTCTGGAAGAGAATAATGAATCCTCACCTTGTTACTCAAAGCATGATTGACTAACCAACAGAAATGGCATCAACTAAAATCTCAATAGAAACCCAAAATCTTAGGCCTCTCCCTATCAAACCTGGATCTGCATGTTAACAGGATTTCCAAGTGATGTCATTTGTTTTGGGGGAAGCACTGCTATAAGATGATTAAGAGTTCTGCCCACCTGCCCTTGATACTGAACCTTGTGGGTGTGGGCAATTTTACTACAGGATCTTTCTAGAACCTGGATGTGGTCTCTGGCAAGATGTCCAAATTCTGCTTCAGGTATTATAATCACTTGTAGACAATTAACACATGAAGGTCTGTGTATCAAATTTAATAATCATCATAAAGCAATTGTGAACATGACTTTTTTCTGTCTCAGGAAATCCTAGGAACAAAATAGGTTAATACTCAGTTTATCATTGTAAAATGTTGCTTTGTAGAAATGGATAGATTTTATCCAGGAGTGTGTTTCTTAATCCCAGTCTAGAGTTATTTTTTTTTCCACATACTCTGCCTAATTTGTTCAAGAAGGAAATGACATAAGATCTTGATGTTATGGGGTATCTCAAATAAACTTGTCTAGGGTCACACAGGGAGTCAGAGTTACATGAGACTGGACTACCAAGATGCCATCTCTCTAACAACAACAAAAATCTATTATAGAATTCTGACCCTGAAAATATTTTTCAGAAAGGTTCTTATGGAATAAAGCTCATATTTGGTATAAAGTCCATATTGAGTAACTCTAATTGTAAAACATAGGTTCTCTCTTGATGTTTTATTAGCTTCTATAATTATTAATAAACTAGAGGCCCAGTGCACAAATTTGTGCATGGGTGGGTACTAGCCAGCCTGCCCCAATTAGGCAGATCAGGGCTGGGCCTGCCTGTTAGGAGGAGGAGATGGTAGAAAGTTGGCCAGCCAGCCCTGCCCTCTGATTAGGCCAGTTCACTGGCTTCAGTGGGTGTCTTAGTAACTGGTCTTTATAGCATTCCATTTGCTGGCTTCATATATATGTATATATACATAGGTTGATAGATGATAGATAGATAGATAGATAGATAGATATGTATATATGTATGTAGATAGATAGATAATAGTTTTAATCTAAAGCATAAAATACTTAAAAATGAACCTAATAATTTTAGTAGATTGAGGGGAACAGCTGCCCAAACAACTGAACACGTTCTCCCATGTTCTTACCCTTGTACTAGCGATTTTGTAGATTACCTCTAACTGATTTTTTAAGTGATGTTGCAAGCAGCCATACTTGATGAGACAAGAGTATTCAAATCAGACAGACCAAGGTTATAATTCAAGATTTTCAAATACATTAAATCGAGTAATATGTATTTGTTCCTTAGCTTTCTTTAATACTAGAGGCCCAGTGCACAAAATTTGTGCACTGGAAGGGGAGTGTCCCTCAGCCCAACCTGCATGGTCTCCAATCTGGGACCCCTTCGGGGATGTCTGACTGCCAATTTAGGCTCTATCCAGGGACTGCTGGCTCTCACAATCCAGGACTGCTGGCTCCTAGCAGCTCGCTTGCCTGCCAACCTGATCACTCCCTACCCATTTGTCTGCCATCATGACTGACAGCTAACTGTTCCCCTGCCAGCTTGATTGTCCCTAACTGCCCTCCCCTACTGGGGTGATCACCCACAACTGCGATCCATCTTGTGGCAGCCATCTTGTGATCACATGGTGGTGGCCATCTTGTGTGTGGGGGTGTGATGGTCAATTTGCATATTTCCTCTTTATTATATAAGATCATTAACATACATTAAGCTTCATATATTTAAAGCATACAATTTGATAACTTTGATACTTGTGTACATTTGGAAAACCATCACCATAAATCAAGGCAGTAAACATAGACATCACCTGTTAAATTTTTCTCTCTAATCCCTCCCACCTGTCCCTCCCTACTTCCTAATCCTGTTTAGAGGCAACCATTGATCTGCTTTGTCAGTAGACCAGTCTGAATGTTCTACAATGTTACGTAACCAGAATCATACAGCTCATACTTTCACTTCTACAATTCTGATTATTATCACTATTGTTTTATGAAAAAATACTTGTTTTTTTATTGTTGAGCAGTGTTGCATTATGAGTATATACACAAATTGTTTATTTATTTACCCAGTGATGGATTTTTTTTTCTAGTTTGTAGCTATTACAAATAGAATTGTTAAAAATATATGCGTAAAAGTCTATGTGTAAACATACTCTTTCATTTATCTTGGTGAAATGTCTGGCACTTAAGATAAATGAATATTTAAATTAAAAAAAAAAATACTGCCAAACTGCTTTCCCATTTTGAACCCCAGCAGCAGCACACCAGAGTTGAATTTTGCAGCATCTTCACCATTCCTATTGTCAGTCTTTCTAATTATAAACATTATAACGATTTCAGTGGCTGTGTGGTGATTTCATATTGTGGGTTTAATTTACTTTCCCCTAATGACTGATGATTCTGAGCATCATATACTTATTTGCCATCCAAATATCTTTTTGATAGACTACCTGTACAAATCAGTTTATCAGTGTTGTATTTGGAGTATTCCTTCTATATTCTGGTTTAAAATGTGTGTTTTTAAATATGTGATATGCAATTTTTTTTCTAATCAATGGTTTGTTTTTGCATTCTCTTCATAGTGTTCTCCAAATAAATAAATTTCTTATTTTTGATAAAGGCATATATATATATATATATATATATATATATATATATATAAATTGATATATATTTATATATATAAATATATATATATAAATTGATAGCATAAATATATATATTTATTCTATCAATGTTGTGTTCAAGAAATCATTCCCTAAAGATTGGCCACTATGCTTATTTCCACTTGGTTTAGAATTTTAGATATTACACTTAGATCCATGTATCTCTTATTTTTGTTAATTGTCATCTGAAGACATATTTTCTATTAATCTTTTTAGAGAGAGTGGAAGGGGGTGGGGGAGAGACATGGATGCAACAGTGACAATTGATTGGCTGCCTCCCGCATGTGCCCAGACTAAGGTGGGTATTGAAACTGCAACCCAAGTACACCAAACCCTGGACCTTTCTGTGTGCAGTAGGACTCTCTATCCCCTGAGCCACAGGAGCCAGTGTGGTGCATGAGCCACTTTTAATTAATTTTTATGTGTTGCAATGAATGGATCAAGTTTTATTTTGATTTATTTATGTAATTTTTATGTGTTGCAATGAATGGATCAAGTTTTATTTTGATTTATTTATGGATATCTAATTGTTTCAACATCTTTTGTTGGAAATACTATTTTTTTCATTGAATTGTCTTCCTTGAAAATTATTTGACCATTTATGTTTGAGATTATATCTGGCTTATTTATTCTGTTTCCTCAACCTATTCTCTACTTTCATGCCAATGCCACATTGTTTGATGGCATAATAAGTAAAACAATATTAGAACAGATATCATAAGTCCTCCAACTGTGTTCTATCTTTTCATGGTTGTTTTGGCAATTCTATGTCATTTTCATTTCCATAGAAATTTAAAAATCAGCTTATTACTATTAAAAAGGCTGTTAGGATTTTAATAGGGATTTTATTGAATCTATAGCTCAGTTTAAAGAGAGTGGCATCTTAAAAATATATTTTTCCCAACCAAAACATGGGTCATAGTTTTCTAAAATAATTTAAATTTTTAAGTTTATATCAAGAATGTTTGGTAGCTCTCAGTGTATAAGTCTTACACATCTTTTGTCAAAATTAACTCTACATATTTTATTTTTAATGCTTTTTAAATGGTATTACTTCATTGCAATTTCCAAATGATTATTACTAGCGTATAAATTTTTTTTCTTTTTGATCTTGAATCCTACAATCTTACTCAACTCACTTTGTGTTTCTAGGAAATCTTTGGTAGATTCTGAAGGATTTTCTACATAAACAATTCTATTATTTGTGAATACTGACCGAATTAAACTATTTCATTCCAATTTTTATGTCTTTTATATTGTCTTGCTAATAGCATTGGCTGGAACCACCAGTACTATGTTGCATAGAAGTGGTGAAAGAGAAGGATATTCTTGTCTTCATCTTAAGGGGTAAGTATTAGACTTTATTATTAAGGATGATGTATGTGTAGGTTTTTCATATACTTCTTTGTCACATTGAGAAATTTTTCTTTTATTCATACACAATTTGCTGAAAATTATTATCAGTTATTAACCTACTTGGTGCATATTGTATTATCTTTCTAAAAGTTAATGGATTCTATTATAAAATTTTGTTAATTTTGCATCAATGTCTATGAATGGTATTGGTCTATCTGTAATTTTTATTCTAATATATTTTCTGATTTTTGTGTCTGGGTAGTGCTCTTCACATACAATGAGTTGGTAAATGTTCTACCTTGCTTATTTTCTGGAACTGTTTATTTTATTTCGTCCTTAAAAGTTTGTAAAATTCCCAAGTAAAGCTACCTCAGTATGGAGCTTTCCTTGTGAAAGAATTTTGAACTACAAATTTGATTTCTCTTATAGACAAGGCTATTCTGAATTTCTATTTCTTCTAGAGTGAATTTTGAGTTTTGACAGTGTATGGTTTTCAAAATATTTGTTCACTTACTCTAAAATGTCAAATTTGGTACATACATTTTTCATTATATTATTATCTTTTTAGCATAGATAGCATCTACATCTATGTTAGCTGTTTAGTTCTTGATATTAATAATTTGTGTTATCTTTCTTTTCTGAACAGTTTAGATAAGGTTTATCCATTTTCTTGACTTATGCAAAGAACCACCTTTTGAGTTTGACTGATTTTCTCTTTTGATTTAAATTTTATTTTATTGATTTCTGCCAACATATTTATTTTGTATTAATTTGGTTTTAGTTTGCATTTTTTCTAATCTCTTAAAATGATGGAGAGGTCAATGATTTAGACTTTTCTCTGTCCCAATATGCAGCATATATAACTATAAATTATTCCCTAAGCACAGCTTTAGCCATATTCCACAAATATTGATACATTGTTTTGATTTTCACCTTAATTTCAATTTCAATTTTATTTTATTTTATTTACCCATGGTGAGAGAAATTAGCTTGACACACAGGCAGACAGGGCAGGGGTCCAATGGAAAACAAAGGCGGGTGGAACCTAAGCAGGGCAGACGGCAGAGCAAGCCTAATCACAGGAGCCAACCATGCTGAAATAACAGAATGTTTTTAGACTCAGATCTGGAGGCCTGTGAAACTAGGGCGGGCCTGCAACAATGAGGTGAACTGATGCATAGGAACAGGACAAGTTCAGGTCTGTTGCTTGGCAAAAACAATTGAGAGAATCAATCAGATGGCAACATAGACAGATATGGAGCAGGCTTGTAGCCAATATAAACCCCTGGACTACAAGGTTTCAATGGAAAGCCATTATTGGGTCCTTCCTCATGCAGGAGTCTGAATCTTCTTGTAGTAAATTTTTCACGCTTTTGCTTAACTTTTCTGGTCCATGATTTCATTCTTTGGCTTTGCAGGACACACCCCTGGGAAAAAAAAAATCTCAATTGACAACTCTGGTTATCAATGGGATATATAGAATTATATTGTTTAATATCAAAAACTGAAAACAGCCGAAACCGGTTTGGCTCAGTGGATAGAGCGTTGGCCTGTGGACTGGAGGGTCCCAGGTTCGATTCCGGTCAAGGGCATGTATTCTGGTTGCAGGCACGTCCCCAGTAGGGGGCATGCAGGAGGCGGCTGATCCATTTCTCTCTCATCGATGTTTCCAACTCTCTATCCCTCTCTCTTCCTCTCTGTAAGAAATCAATAAAATGTATTAAAAAAAAATTGAGAACAGCCAAAACTTGTTTGGCTTAGTGGATACAGCATTGGCCTGCAGACTGAAAGGTCCCAGGTTCGATTCCGGTCAATGGCATGTACCTTGGTTGTGGGCACATCCCCAGTGAGAGGTGTGCAGAAGGCAGCTGATTGATGTTTCTAATTCTCTCCCTCTCCCTTCTTCTCTGTAAAAAATCAATTAAAAATATTTTTAAAAAATTGAGAACATTTCTAGAATTATTTTGGTGATTGATTTCTAATTTAATTCTATTTTCAGAGAACATATTATATAAGTATTGAATTACCTTGAACTAATTCAAATTAGTTTAAGATTAGAGGCCTAGTGCATAAAAATTTATGCACTGGAGGGGCATGCCTAAACCCAGCCTGCCACCTCTCACAGTCCAGGAGCCCCTAGGGGCAGGAGGTGACCCACTGATGGGGGGAAGAAGACACTCCCATCACACCTTTGCTGCTGCCACTGCCAGCAGTGTAAGCCTTGACCAGCCCTGGTTACCTGAGCCTCAGGTGGCCCTGGGAGGCTGGGCAAATGCCATTCAAGGCTTGCCTGCACCTCAGGCTGGCTCTGGGCAGCTGGGGGACTGAGGGAACTGGGGGACTCTGGAGGCAGGCACACCTGGTGGGGCTGAGGAGACTGGGTGCTGCCATCTTGTGGCTGTGGGAGCCGCCATCTTTGAGGGTTTGCAAGTCAATTAACATATTCCCTTCTTATGGCTGTGAGCACCCCCATCTTTGAGGGTGGGGCAGTCAATTAGCATGTCTCTCCTTATTGGCTCCATCATCTTTGTGATAGCTTGAGGGTCAATTAACATATTCCAGGTGAATCCAAGATGGCAGCATAGGTAAACACCTACACTGCTGCCTTGCACAACAATTTCAAAACTACAACTAAAAGACAGAACAGACATCATCCAGAACCACAGGAAAGCTGGTGGAGTGGAAATTCTACAGCTAGAGGGAAGGAGAGGGGCTCACGGAGACACAGAGGAGCTGCAAAAAGCTGAGGTACTGAGACATGCGAGTGGAGAGAGCGGGTGCCGGAATACCTGGCTGGTTTTCTCTGGAAGGAGGGAAACGGAGACACTCAAAGGCATTGAACCCCTTATCTTACGACACTAAGCCCCAGATCCAGCCGAAACTCATACGGGGGGAGTTTGGACTGTGAAAAGGGAGAGGTGCATGGAAATTTAGGGGAGTCGCAAAAGATCAGAGGTCTGGTGTCGCACACAGCACTGCGCAGAGGATAGACTGCTGATTGTGCCGCTGGCTTTCGTGAGTGGGCAGGAGACAGACCCTCCCAACTGTGCCACTTCTGACCCCACTAAGCCCCTGTTTTGGGTGAAACCCTGGGGAACTAGACTCCTGTGGTCCTGGAGCGCAGGGGAGCCGGAAAGGCAGTGGTCTAGAGGCACTGCGGGCGTGTGCGCACAAGGACCACTCCAGCGATTACCCAGTCACGTAAGACTCAGGGGCCATGGAGGGAGGGGCCGACTGGAAGGTAAGGCAGTCCCTTAAGCCCTGAGACTCCACCCATCCCAAGCTCAACAGATGCTTCTTAGGTTTTGCAAGTCTGGTATCATAAGGCTGAATCCAACACAGAAGTTTTCCCGGCATAGTGAAAATGCCGAGACAAGGGAAGGGTTCACAAACAAAAGAAATGGAGGGAAAAAAAAAACGACAGGATATAGAGTTCAAAACCACGCTTAAAAGATTTTTCAAGAATATCCTAGAAAAGTTGGATAAAGTTAGTGAGAGCCTAGAGGAGATGAAAAAGGACCAACTAGAGACACTGACTGAAATAAAAAATATTATACAGAGTCCTAACAGCAGACTAGAGGAAGGCTAGAATCAAGTCAAAAATTTGAAATACAAAGAAGCAGAAAACATTCAACTGGAAAAGCAAGAAGAGAAAAGAATCCAAAAATGTGAAGGTAATGTAAGGAGCCTCTGGGACAGCTTCAAGCGTACCAACATCAGAATTGTGGGGGTGCCAGAAGAAGAGAGAGAGCAAGATACTGAAAACCTATTTAAAGAAATAATGACTGAAAACTTCCCACATCTGGTACAAGAAATAGACTTACAAGTCCAGGAAGCACACAGAATCCCATATAAAAGGAATCCAAAGAGGACTACACCAAAACACATCATAATTAAAATGCCAAGAGCAAAAGATAAAGAGAGAATATTAAAAGCAGCAAGAGTAAAACAGTTTATTACCTACAAGGGAGCACCCATACGACTGTCAGCTGATTTCTCAACAGAAACGATGCAGGCCAGACAGGAGTGGCAAGAAATATTCAATGTGATGAATAGCAAGAACCTACAACCAAGAATAGTCTATCCAGCAAAACTATCATTCAGAATTGAAGGGCAGATAAAGAACTTCACAGATAAGAAAAAGCTAAAGGAGTTCATCAACTCCAAACCAGTATTATATGAAATGCTGAAAGGTACTCTTTTAGAAGAGGAAGAAGAAAAAGGTAAAAGACAAACAATTATGAAGAACAAATACGTATCTATCAACAAGTGAATTTAAAAATTAAGTGAATTAAAATTTTGATCAACAGAATAAACTGGTGAATATAATAGAATCGGGAGCACAGAAAGGGAGTGGACTGATAATTCTCAGGGGAAAAGGGGTGAAGAGTGTACAGGGAGAGACTGGACAAAAATCATACACCTATGGATGAGGTCAATGGGAGGGAGGTAAGGGCAGAAGGAAGGGTGGGACCTGGTTGGAGAGGGTGCTATGGAGGGAAAAAAAGAGAAACAAATGTAATAATCTGAATAATAAAGATTTAATTTTAAAAAATTAACATAATCCCTCTTTATTAGATTACATTTATAGAACTTTGTTTTATGGTCCAAAATATGGTCTGTTTTGATCCATGTACTGTGTTCACTTTAAAAGAATGTGTATTCTGTTCTTGTTGAGTGTAGTATTCTGTAAATGTAAGATCAAATTTGTTAATAGTGTTATTCAAACATTCTGTCTTGAGGATCTTTTGCCTAATTTTTCTATAATTATTGAAAAGCAGTATGAAAAACTCTAGTTGCATTTTTTTTTCTTTTCTCTTGCAATGCAATCATCTTCTTCATTTATTTTCAACATCTGTTATTGCCTGCATTGAATTGTTATGTCTTCAGAAAACTACTTTGTATGAAATTAATGTAGCTATTCCAGCCTTTTCTGATGATAGCTCTCTAATATATCTGTTCTATTTTTTACTTTTATTTTATATATAAAGTGTATTTCTTGATTTCTTATAGGGAATAAGTAGTTGGATGTTAGAAATTATTTTTTAATATGACACTAAAACAACAAGCAACAAAAGCAAAAATCAATAAATGGTACTACACCAAACTTGAAAGCTTCTGCACAAGAAAATAAACAATTTTTAAAATGAAACACAACCTATATAATGTTTTGCAAATAATATATCAGATAATATTCAAAATACATAAAAAAACTCATACAACTTATAACAGTAAAATAAAAAATCTGATTGAGAATGGTCAGAGGGTCAAAACCGGCTTGGCTCAGTGGCTAGAGCGTCAGCCTGTGGACTGAAAGGTCCCAGGTTCGATTCTGGTCAAGGGCATGTACCTTGGTTGTGGGCACATCCCCAGTAGGGGGCGTGCAGGAGGCAGCTGATCGATGTCTCTCTCTCATCAATGTTTCTAACTTTCTATCCCTCTCATTTCCTCTCTGTAAATATATATATATATATATTTATTTTATAATATATATAAAACTTTTTTAAAAAATGGACAGAGGGACAAAAGAGACATTTTCCAAAGAGAACATTAAAATGGCCAAAAAGCATATCAAAAGATATTCAACATCACTAATCATTAGGGAAATGCAAATCAAAACCACAGTTCTATATCACTTCACACCTATTAGAATATCTATCATCAAGAAGACAAGAGATAACAGGATGCAAGAGGCAGAGGTACTGAGACTTGCTTGCGTGGAAAGGATTGGCAACTGAGTGCACGGCTGGATTTCTCAAGCTGGAGGGAGACAAAAGCTCCCTACTGCACTGAACTCTAGTTCTAGGTGAGACTCTGGGGACCCTGGACTGTTAGGAAAGAGAAAAGCACACTGAGACTCAGAGAAACTGTGGAAGGCAGAAGTACTGAGGCATGTAGCATGTGGTGAGGGTGGGCAACTTAGTATGCAGCTGGCTTTCTCAAGCAGGGGGGCAGGGGGGGAAATCTCCTGACTACATTGAACTCCAGCTCCAGTTGAGACTTTGGGGATCCAGACTCATTCAGGAAGAAACTGGACTGTCTGGCAATGGGCAGAACCCGAGGGTGGCTTTCTCTCAGAGGTGCTTGCAGCGATTACCATGGGACACTGAGACACAGGGGCCTATTAGGGAAGGGCTGATCAGAAACCAATGCTATCTGCTCTGCCCTAAGCTTAGCACAGAAGCTTTTGCAAGTCCTGTCTCATAAGGGTATCTCCAGCACAGAAGTTCTCCCAGTGTAGACACAGCTGATCCTCACAGCCAATTAGTGTGATGTCAATGCCTCCCAATGATACCAGCAATAATCAAGGCTTAACTACAACAAGACTGTGCACACAGCCCACAAAGGGATGCACCAAGAGTGTCCACCTCAGGTAACTGGGGAGGCTAAGCCACTGAGCCCTATGGGGCACCTAGCACACAAAGCCACTCTATTAACTCAGGGAAACAGCCAAAATTCAGAGACAAAGAAACAGATCATAAATGAAAGAAATGCAGGAAAACAAATGACTGGATATAGAGTTCAAAACCACAGTTAAAAGGTTTTCAATTTTTTTTTTTTTAAGAAAGGCCAATAAATTTAATGAGATCCTTGAGGACATGAAAAAGGACCAACTAGAAATTAAATATACACTGCTAAAATAAAAATTATTATACAGATATCTAACAGCAGACTAGAGGATTGCAAGAATCAGGTCAAAGACTTGAAATACAAAGAAGCAAAAAACACTCTACTGGAAAAGGAAAAATAAAAAGAATCCAAAAATATGAAGACAGTGTAAGGATCCTCTGGAATAACTTCAAGCATATCAACAGCAGAATTATGGGGGTTCCAGAGGAAGGGAGAGAACAAGATACTGAAAACCTAGTTTAAGAAATAATGACTAAAAACTTCCCCCACCTAGTGAAAGAAATAGACTTACAAGTCCAGGAAGTGCACAAACAAAAGGAATCCAAAGAGGACCACACCAACTCACATCATAATTAAAATGTCAAGAGCAAAAGACAAAGAGAGAATATTAAAAGCAGCAAGAGAAAAACAGTTAGTTACCTACAAGGGAGCCCCCATATGACTGTCTGCTGATTTCTCAACAGAAACTATGCAGGCCAGATGGGAGTGGCGAAAAATATTCAAAGTGCTGAATAGTAAGAACTACAACCAAGATACTCTACCCAGCAAAGCTATCATTCAGAACTGAAGGTAGATAAAGAGCTTTACAGATAAGGAAAAGCTAAAGGAGTTCAGCACCACCAAACCAGTAATATATGAAATGCTGAAAGGTATTAAGAAGAAGAAGAAAAAGGTAAAGATGAAAATTATGAAAAAGAAATACATATCTATCAACAAGTGAATATAAAAATCAAGTGAATAAAAAAAATCTGATGAGCAGAATAAATTGGAGAATATAATATAATCAGGGGCATAGAAAGTGAGTGGACTGACAATTCTCAGGGGAAAAGGGTGTGAAAAGTACAGGAAGAGATTGGACAAAAATTGTACACCTATGGATGAGGACAGTGGGAGGGGACGGTAAGAAGAGGGTGGGGTGGGAACCAGATGGAGGGGAGCTATGGAGGAAAAAAGAGGAGCAATTGTAATAATCTGAACAATAAAGATTTATTAAAATAAATAAATAAATAAATAAATAATGTGTGTGTGTAATATTAAAGAAAATTTTATTTAATAAAATAGTACTTATGTATTAGGTTAATTTGGAAACATTTTTTTCATTCTCAATTCACATATTTGACCCAGATGTAGACCAAATCATTTAAAGATTTGAATAAAATTATAATGAAATTTTTTATTTTTTTAAATGTTTTTATTTTTTTAAATGTTTTTATTGAATATGAGCAAGCGAAGAAGGTAGAGGGAGAGAGAAATAGAAGCATCAAGGAGATAGAAACATCCATTGGATGCCTCCTGCATACCTACTACTGGGGACCAAGCCCATATCTCATGCATGTGCCCTGAAATAGAATGAAACCTATGGTCTCTCAGTTCATGGGACAATGCTCAACCAACTGAGCAACACCAGCTGGGTTAGGGTTTTTTTAAGTATAAAAGCAATTAAAGTCATAAATTTGCTAATTTAAGTATTTAATACTTCCTATATACATAAACACATTGCAACAAAAGTAAATAGTAAAAATAGTAGAAAAGTATTTATAATAAACTAGAGGCCCAGTGCATGAATTCATACATAAGCAGGGTCCCTCCACTCAGCCAGTGATCAGGTTGATCAGGGCTGGCGGGGTTTGGGGGAAGGGACCACAGAAGGTTGGCCAGCCATGGGAAGTTAGCTATGGGAGTGCAGTGACCACCAGGAGGCAGCTCCTGCATTGTGAGAGATCAGTGCACATCATAGCAACCAGTCAACTGGTCATTCTATTGACTGGTCATCTATATATATAAAAGCCTAAGTCACTTAAGCTTTTATATATAGATAGATAGATAGGACATAGCTTTATAAGCCTAATATGAGAAAACTATAGCAAGTCAACAACAACAACAAAATACAGATCTCTATAGAAAAATAGGTTTCAGTGTTTGGATTCTTTAGAAAACAATATGGAGATAAGTTTAGTGTTTGAGATGTTTTGGGGGATATCTTCAGAATCTACACCTATAGAAGAGGGGACAGGAAAGAATTAGGAAGAAGGAGAAATGGAGTTTTAATATAAACTTGACAGGTAATCCCACATTGGGGTTGGGGAAGGGAAAAGGTTGAGCTCTAGAACTAGAATGGCTTTAGATAAGAATTAACCCAAATTGACAAGGATGTCCATTTCTTTTCATCTCCATATCTATAATTCACTGTATATGGAACACAGTGGCAAAGGACATTATTTCTGGCTAGTCAACCTTTGCAGCTAAAGTAATCCCTAAAGGGGCTGACAACTAAAGGGTGTCTACTGACAGCACAATCTGCTCCTCCAGCCTTTGAAGTGGGTCCTTGGGCAGGTCTCCTCCATACGCACCACAGTAGGTAAAGAACATGTCCATGCAATTAGTTATCATACAAGAATAAATAAGAAACATGTGAAAAATGTTCAAATTCACTGGTAAATTAATGCACATAAAATTATTGATGATACAGCATCTTGCGTATCAAATGATTAATCAGTTGTGATATTAATAACAATAAATACTAATCGTGTGCTTATTATCTGTCAAGACCCATATTAAGAGCTTTAAATCTATTTTCCTATGTAATTCTTACTACACTATAACATTTGTGTTATTGTTTTAATTCTAACTTTATAGATGAGAAAAATAATACATAGGAAGGTTGAAAAATGTGTTAAAGGTCACACAGCTATTAAATAGCAGAACTAGGGTTTGTCCTCTTATCAATACCCTAATTTCCTTCCTAAAATAATAATTGGTAACCATTGCAGGGAGCAGCAAGATGAGCTCTGGTTGACCACTGCTGTAGAAAGTGCACACAAATACAAACATTGTGAGCAACCAGGTAATAATAATGACTTGAAAATCTTCATACCAAAACATTCATGACAAGAGTATTTCTAAAATGGAAAAAAATTTAAACAATCTAAAATAAATAAAATGTAGTATATCCACATGATGAAATATATTGCAGCCATTAAAAATAATGTCTTAAAAAATATTTGAGATTGGAAAGATGCTTAATATACAATACTTAGTGTTTTATTTTGTTTTGTTTTTTAAAAAGGGCATGTAAACAAGCCACTATAGTCTGGTCCTAAGAGTGTGCATATGTGATGTACACACATACACACACACACACACCCTCACGTAATTATTAAAAAAATATTAATCTTCCATGGATACATCTTAATATTAGGATTACAAGTCATTTTTACTTTACTTTTTCTACTGTTCTATATTTTCTATTTTTTATAATATTTTAGTCTTTAAATCTTATAATAAAATATTGGAAATATTTATAGAAAAGCATTCCAAATATATTCTTAAGAAGCATACAAATTCTCAGTAAATTTAACTAGCTGGAAATTAGACTAAGTCTTGACATAGAATCATATTAGTAAGCAGATATTCTGACTATGTTACATTGAACAGTAAGAAACATTAACATCTTTTTGCCCAATCTCCTCCAATGAGCTATTTAAGGTTTTTCTTCAGGTTTTCTATTAGCCTAATTAAATTTCATGGGACTAATAAGTGATTTACTGATATTTCCTTGGTGAGGTAACTCAAAAATATTGTTCTTAGGCCTCTGATTTTCAACAGAGTATTGTGTTACCTGGGTAGAGGTAAAATTAGAGATACTTGGACAAAACAGATACTGTTCCTGAAAGGTTTAAGATAATCAGAGACATAAGCAGTGCTTTTAACCACTCATTATGCAGCCTTCTACAAACCTAAAATAATAATTCAATCTAGGATCTTCAGTGACAGTTAAATTCAGTAATGTTAAGTCACCATTCTGAATCTGAAATATTAACTGTGGCAATAACAACTGATATGTCTTAGCCAAATGTGTACTGTTCCATTTCATGTTGACATTTTTCACGTGAAGTTGAAGAGCCTACCAGATTATTGTCCGAGGCATTGTGTTTCACTAAGGGTTCGTCCTGATTTTCTTCATTTATCACCTAGAACAAAAAGAATGTTTCAAGCTTTCCAATGAGTTGGTGCAGTAGCTTTAGGAGCTACCCCACAGCCCATTTGGAAGTCTGCAGGTATGGGGAGCCCATGGAAGACCCAGGCATGGGAGCCCTGATGTTTTGAGCCACTTCTGGTTTATGAGCTGTCCCCTCTGTTGATTTCTTGGTGTTCCACAGAGAGTGCCAAAGTGTACATTTCTTCATGAAAGCTATTCAGAGTCCCAGCAACTGTTTTAATACAATGGTAAGGATATGTCATGACAAGCATATTTATTGCTTGTTGATAAACTGTATCCAGGGACAATTTCTACTTTTGAACTGTACCTTTTAGCATGAATTATTGCATTTCCCCAAGGCCAAACATCAAAATTGCTTTTTTGTCAATAATGATAATTATCTGGTTCTACTTTCTGAATTTCATGCTGCTGGATTTAGAACATCATCCTATCACTTGGTAGTAATTTATTTTACAGTTTCTGCATTTTGCATCCTTGAATCTATAAACTAATGGTGGATATTACCCTCCATAAATTGAACTGATTTGAAAATGGTGTGTAACACTCAGGTTTAATGACTAGACCCAAAAGGAGTCCCACTTCTCAGGTATTTCTGGGACACACTTTAATGCAATACCCCAGATAAATCTTTTTGAGATCTTTAAAAATATCAAAGATAAGTACATGATCTCATTTATATATAGAATCCAATGAACAAAATAAAGTACAAAACAAAATAGGTCCAGAGGCATGGATACATGGCACAGACTGATGGATCTCACAGAGAAATGGGGGTGGAGGGGTTGCCAAAGAATAACCAGAGAACTTATATGCATATATATACATAATCCATGGACATAGACAATAGTGTGGTGAATGCCTGGGTGGGGCAGGAACTGGGTAGAGGGGAAGTTTGGGAAAAATGGGGGAAATTTGTAATACTTTCAACAATAAAGATTTTATAAATGTCTATCTTGATTAAACCAAGAGCTGTCAATGGAAGATTTTATAATAACTTTTATATTTAATGAAATCCTATAACATAGCTCAGAAAAATAAATATTAATCAATGTTAACCTAGTGGCTCTGCAATATAAGCTGCAAAAAATCATGTCTAGGTTTACGCCATACTCCTAGACAAGGTCATATAGTTTCTTCCTGGTAGAATTACTCTTTGAAAAATATGGTGAGCTCTGTCATTGCCAATAGGTAGCTCTAGGGAAGGTATAGTTCCAGGAAGTACATGAGAGCACACAGGGAGATTAAAGCAACTGGTTGAGGAGAGAATCTTAACCAATGCACACAGACAACAGTGGGGTGAAGGCATGAGAGAGGGGAGGGGGTCAAAGGGAGAATAAGGACACATATGTAATACCTTAATCAATAAAGAAATTTTTAAAAATGCCTGGCAGCACTGTGGAGAGCTGCTAATGGGTCGCTCTGTTGAGTTTAGGAAGAAATGACCACTTACCTCCAAAACCTTTAAGACCTTGAGAAGCCACCCCACAGACCACTGGCATTTTTAGCTTTTTTAATTGGAAACTTCTGTTTCTTTCATGCTGAAAGGGTGAAGAAAAAGATCAGAAGCAAGGTAAAGGAAAAAGGATAAAAGAGGAGGAAAGGAAAAACTAAAGAGGGAGCACCCATTATTTTCAGTGCTAAATTATATATATATATGTTAATAGAATTAACCATGAGGTATTGATATAATTTTCAGGTTATGCATAAGGAAATTAAAAGCCAAGAAGATTTAAAATTTGTTTTTAAAAAAACTTGCCAAATATCAGATAGCTTATAATAGTCAATATGGGGTTTTTACAAGTCTGGGTTTTTATATACAGTGCCCTTCCTATGTGTCCTACCCACTCTATATAATCAGGTATTTGTTTCTTTTTGCTCCACAAATTTTGTGTGTGAGTATAATAGTAAATATCTTCTGGGAGGTACATCTGTTGATATTAGTGCTCTAGAAAAGTTGAATTGTCAGCAAATGAATTTCAAAAATGCAGTACTCATTGGAGTAGCTATGGTTTGGAAAGTTCTAAATATCTAAACCTAATTTTTAATCTTATTTATTTAGCAAGGTCTGACCCTCTCTGCCCATATCCTTTAATTCATATCTCCCTGGGTTAATCTTGTTGGTGATATATCAAATGGCTCTCCAAAAAAAGTCATATCCTGGTCCAAGATATTTATCATTTCTTTAAAATATGTCTTAATCATTATGCATCTCCTCTTATAAACTTCTAACATAACTTTCTCTCACTCTTGTTAATAGAATTTATTCACTTTTACTAAAGATGGGATCCATGAGCTAAACAATAAAGAAAAATAAAGGAAGCAAAGAATAAAAGGAGACAAAGAGAAAAAAAAGAGAAAATAAGCAAAAGAGAGAAAAACAAAGAAAGGAAAAAGGAAGAGACAAATGAGAAAAGAAGCAAGAAGAGGGGGGAAGGGAAGAAGGCAGGAGGAAGAGAAAGAATAGAGAAAGGAGAAAAGCAAGGAGTAGGAGGCAAGGTGGTGGAAGAAAGGGAACTCAAATCTTCTAACTTATATTAAATTGTTTTACCACCTATAAAACTTTTTTATTTTTTTGATCACAGAATATCTTTTTATGGAAGTAAAACTTTTGTCCCTGGAAGTTTTCTGAGTGAACTTACAGACACAGAAAGCCAGTTCCTAAGACTTGGAGGTGTTTAATAGGATTTCTGTAAAAGACCTTCAGGATTCCCTTTGTTTTTCTAAATTCTAAAATGCAATAGAAAATAAGAACTATAGTGTTTATACCTTTAAAATGAGCCAGGTGACATGGTGTAATACTTTAAATTATTTGATGCTTTTTAGAAATAGTATTTATATAAATGATTTCTAGGACTAGAATGGAGAGAAAAACAGATTATTGCAAGATGCATGATTTTGAAATGAAAAGTGAATGATAGCTGTAGAGGCTATTTATGTTTCATGCTGACTTTATAATTAAGATAAACCTCAAACAGAAGCTTTAAAACAACACACACACACACACACACACACACACACACACACACAAACCTACCTGTGACATAAACTACTGCATTCCACTGTCATAAAAAATGTAAAGTTTAGCTGTCCCAAGGGCAAGTAGATTGAGCTTCTCAGCTACTCATGTGGGTTTCAGTATGGCATCTTGACAAGTAGATAATCTTCAGTACACAAAACAACTCCACAAGTAAAAACCAGTTCAAAGATACCCTTTGCAGAAAATCAGTTCTTTATTTTGACACAACATTATTTAAGCCCTAGATTAGAATCTAAATTTGTGAAAAATGTTCCAGTAAATTATTTCTACTCTTTATTCCTGGGATTTCTTTCTTTGGGTGCTCTAATTAAATTAATTACATTTTTAAAATAGTTGTCATGATTTTGAGATGTTATTGTTCATTTTTCTTGCAATATTAAACAATATAACTATATATTTTAAAGGTTTAAGCATCTCCAACCCACACAAAAGGTAATAAGGAATGTATGAATATTGATTGAACAGAAAAGATGTTGCTACTGTGACCATGTTTAACTATTTTTAGTAAAATATTTAAATAGCTCCAACTGAAGTCATAATAGCACATCAAAGATTGTATGCTTTGTTGAGCTATTAAAGCAATAGACTGTCTTTCATCATACTGAATTCAACTTTTGTTCAATTTTCTTCCTGCTCAGTATGTCTTCAAATTCTACTTAAAATACATATCTATTTTTTTATTTATAAGTAATTTCAGCTTTCTTAATTGATCTAAAGTATTGCTTACTTCAAAATTAAAGTATTTTTATTCTTCAAGTAATATTATTCATGTGTACATGATTTTGGATTTTCTAATATATCATAATGATACATAATAAGGAGATTAATATTAATGCCAGGTGACCATTTTTTTAAATTTAATGTGTCAAGTAGTAAAATTAATCATAATAATAATTAGAAGTTAGGAGATACATAAAACAAAAATATCTAAAATATTACATCAAAAACATAAAGCATAGGAAGGAAGAGTAAAAATGTAGTGCTTTTAGAATACATTAACTTAAAAAGCTATCAGCTTAAAGGAGAATATGTATGTATATGTATACAGTTTACATATAAAACTCATATATATAACTCATGATAAACCAAAAACCTACAAAATATACACAAAAGGTAAAGAAAATCTGCAAACCAAAAGGAAAAAGATCAAAAGAAGAAGGAACAGAGAAGAACTACAAAAACAAAACAACAGTTAACAAATGTATAAGTACATGTCTATCAATAATTAAATGTAAAAGAATTAAAATCTCCAATCAAGAAAACATAGAATTAGCTGAATGGATAAAAGCCAACCTAGTACATGCTGCCTACAAGAAACTCACTTCAGATCAAAAGACACACATTGACTGAAAGTGAAGGAATGCAAACAAATAATTCCATGCAAATAGAAATTAAAAGAAAGCCTGGGTATCAATACTCATTACAAACAAAATAGACTTTAAGACAAAGACTTGAAAAAGAGACAAGAAAAGCATTCATATTTACACGCCCAAAATAGGTGTTCCTAAATATATAAAGCAAATATAAGGACATAAAGGGAGAAAGTGAGATTATTATATTAGCAGAGAACTTTAATATCCCACTTACATTAATGGATAGATCAGATCATCCAGTAAAAAAACAAACAAACAAAAACAAGAAAACATTAGTTTTAAATGGCACATTAAAGAAGATTGCTTTAATAGATATAATAGATCATTCCATCCCTAAAACTGCAGAATACATGTACTTTTCAAAGGCACATAGAACATTCTCTAGTATAGATCACATCTTAGGCCACAAAACACACTTCAATAAATTCACAATTGAATTCATATCAAGTATATTTTCTTCCACAACAGTATAAAACAAGAAATCAACTACAAGAAAACTGGAAAAACACAAACACGTGGAGAATAAACAGTATGCTACTAAACAACCAATGGGTCAACTATTAAATTAAAGGGGGAAATTAAAAGATATCTTAAGACAAATGAAAATAGAAACATAGCTCTTCAAAATCTATGAGATGCAACAAAAAAGATATCAGATAATATTCATATAAATATAGGCCTTCTTAAAAAACAAGAAAAAAGCCCAAATAAACAATCTATACTTAAAAGAACTATAAAAAGAAAAATAAACAAAATCCAAAATAATAAAAGGAAGGAAATAATAAAGATCAGAGCAGAAATAAATCAAATGGAGACTAAAGAAACAATTTTTAAAAATCAGTGAAACTGACTTATTTGAAGAGAAAAATAAAATTAATAAACCTTTAGTCAAACACATCAATGAAGAGAGAGAGAACCCAAATGAAAAAAATCGGAAATAAAAAAATAGTTATAAATAGCACCACAGAAATACAGAAGGCAATAAACGAATACTGTAAATACTTATATGCCAAATAATTGATCAACCTAAAAGAGATGTATAAATTTCTGGAAACATAACTTTCCAAGACTGAATCGGGAAGAAATAGAAAATCTGAGCATATCAATTCCTAACAATTAAATTGAATCAGCAATCAGAAAATTGCAACAAACAAAAGTCCAGGGCAAAACAGCTTTGCAGGGAATCCTTCTAAAACTATTCCAAAATAGTTTACCCTGATTTAAAAAAAAAAGAAAGAAAAAAAAAACAGCATTACCCTGATGACAAAAACACAACAATAAAAAAAGAGAAAATTACAGGCCAACATCACTAATAAAAATATCTGTAAAAATTCTCAACAAAATATTAGTAAACCAAATTCAACAGCACATGAAAGGATCATACACTATAATCAAATGGGATGTATTCCAGGGATAAAAGGATGGTATAATATAAATAAGTCCATCAACATGCTACACCACACTAATAAAACGAAAAATAAAAATCATGACCTTCTCAATAAATGCAGAAAAATTATTTGACAAGATTCAATATCCATTTATGATAAAAACTCTCAAAAAGTGGCTAAAGAGGGAACATACCTCAACATAATAAAGCCTATAAATTACAAACCCACTGCTAGCATTGTACTCAATGGTGGAAAGCTGGAAATTTTTTCTCTAAAATACAAGAATGGCCCAACCAGTGTGGCTCAATGGTTGAACATTGACCCATGAATCAGGAGGTCAGGGCTTGACTCCTGGTCAGGGCACATGAAGGAGTTGCTGGCTTAATCACCAGTAGGGGATGTATAGGAGGCAGTCAATCAATGATTCTCATCATTCATGTTTCTTTTTCTCCCTTCTTCTCTGAAATCAATAAAATATATATTAAAATATAAAATATAAAAATTTTGACAAAGATAAGCTTAAGTGCTAGTAATTACTTAGGAAGTGAAAAGGGAAAAAAATTAAGATCTCTTTATCTATTAAGCATGAAAAGAAATTTGGCCAGATCTATTGCTGAAAACTTCCCCCAGAGCAAGCAGGATGTGGAGGAAGGGAGACACATGGCAATCCAATATAGAAGGCCATTCTCCCAGTATACTAATTTAAATGTGGTTTGTTTGAAATCAGTTTCCCACCAGCAGCCATCTTTAAAGAATGTTACAATTTTTGCATTTGAATATCTGCCCACTTGCTACTCAATTTCCCTGGGCACAGAAAAAACATGGTCAGTTTAAAGTCAATTGATTAAGTCCTTGTGGAACCTATTTTGCCATCCAGAAATGTGGGTTATGGCAGCTTAAAATTTTGGAAGTTTGCTTCCTCATGGGAAAACCTAGAGGACAGAATTGAAGCTATTGATTGATTATGTCTTATGTTTTTGAAATTTATTCTTAGAAATGTAAAGTGTTATTATAGGAACTGCTAAGTATTTGATTTACCAGCTTTAAAAGTTTAAAGATTCAAATCAAATTAAATTAGGAGAAATTATATAGTTGTGGTAATTAAATGCCTGAAGTGTAGAAATGTAAAATGTGTTTTCTCTATTAATTAGGAATTCAAAATACGTTGTTTGTTGTTCTAATTAAATAAGAGGATTAATTCTGTGATCCCAACCAAATTTTTAATATAAAGACCACTTTAATTGATATCTTTTAAGATAATTATAAAAATATGATTCTTGGAGAACACCAAGGGCCCAGAGTAATTAAAAAAGTTATTCTCTCTTCTTAAAGGAAATATTTTGAATTTAACTGATTTAATATACTTGAAATTGCATGGAAAGCTTATCAAAAACAATTAACAACTAGATTTTACTTATAAATGTTATGAAAGTTTTGGCCTCTAAGGAGGACAAAACAAAACTTCTAAATAAAGCCAAATTATTAATAGCAGAATTTTAAAACAATTTAAAATAATAACAAGCCTATAGGCACCTGCATTTTAATTAGGCTAAAGATGGGGCCACTTTTACGCCTTGTGAATCACATGTAAATATTTATAACTTTGCTTTGCTTTTTAAATTAGATACCTAGTTAAATTATAAACAATTAAATTCTAATAAAGCCGCCACAAACAGCTAGGGAGATTTCTGTTTGTCTGCAGTGTAGTTTTGGCTTTAACAGTTTAGACAGTTACCATTTTGGAACTGCCTGACTTGGCAGCTGCCAGGTAGGCCTCATGGCTTCCTGCTCCCATTTGGGCTGCCATCTTGAAATAGCAAAGGCCAACTCCTCTCTTTGAATAAAGTTACTGAGACCTCCCATAATCCCTCTATTTATGCTAATTAGCCAATAAAATTCTAGCTTAATAAAAAGGAGAAATTTGAAAATTTTGAAATCTCACTTATATTTACAGGGTAAACTAAGATTATTGTTAGAGGATTAAATCTGACAGTAAAATAGTAGGCAAGTTTACTTTAATGAGATTTTTTGTGACATGGTTATTCAGATCACAAGCAAATATTAAACAGCAGCCTTGTATGTTGCTTGGTAAAAAAAGAAAGACAAGATTTGAAATGAAGCCCTCTGTACCCTGAAAATTATTCTGGAAGGAAATAAAGAGAGGTTTACTTCAAATATCTTGAGAACTGTAATTGAAACTCAATATATTTGGCCTCATAAACTGAAGTAAGTAATTTATGTTTTTGCCTCCCTGACAATGTTTATGTAAAGTTATTTAAAAACTAATTTACAAAGTCTAATTAATATCATTTATTGTCCATAACCTAGGACAAGTGAAGTTAAAAAATAAACTTTATTTCAAATTATTTAAATTGGCTAATTTAAATAAGTAAATATTTATAAGAACTTAATAGTACTGGAAAAAAATTGTTCCTGAAGTATTAACTAAAATTTTTTTCAAGTGTGTAAATATCTTCCCATTGTCCCCCTCACCCTAATCCCAGGCATGCCCACAACCCCAGTGTCTTGTGTCATTGGTTATGCTTATATGCATGCATATAAGTCCTTCATTGATCTCTTATCGATTCCACCTTTCCCTAACGTCCCCACTATAATTTGACAGTCTGTTTGATACTTTAATGCTCTGTATCTATTTTTTGTTCAGCAGTTTATAATGTACTTTATTATCCACAAATGAGTGAGATCATGTGGTATTTTTCTTTCCTTGACTGGCTTATTTCACTTAATATAAGGCTCTCCAGTTCCATCCAGGTTGTTGCGAATGGTAAGAATTCCTTCTTTTTTATGGCAGCATAGTATTCCATTGTGAAGACGTACCATAGTTTTCTGATCCAGTCATTTGCTGATGGGCACGAAAGCTGTTTTCAAATCTTAGCTATGGTGAATTGTGCTGCTATGAACATAGGGGTGCATATATCATTTCTGATTGGTGTTTCTGGTTTCTTAGGATATATTCCTAGAAGTGGGATTACTGGGTCAAATGGGAGTTCCATTTTTAGTTTTTTGAGGAAATTCCATAATGTTTCCCACAGTGGCTGCAACAGTCTGCATTCCCACCAGCAGTGCATGACAATTCCTTTATCTCTAAATCCTTGCCAGCACTTATCATTTGTTGATGATAGCCATTCTGACAGGTGTGGGATGGTATAGCATTGTCCTTTTGATTTGCATCTCTTGGATAATTAATGACTTTGAGCATGTTTTCATGTGTCTCTTGGCCTTCCATCTGTTTTCTGTCGAAAAGATTCTATTTAGGTCCATTGCCCATTTTTTTTATTGGATCGATTATCTTCCTTTTATTAACTTGTATAAGTTGCCTGTATATGTTGGAGATTAAACCTTTATCAGTGATAACATTTGCAAATATGTTCTCCCATACAGTGGGCTTTCTTGTTGTTTTGTTGATGGTTTCTTTTGCTGTACATAAGCTTTTTATTTTGATGTAGTCCCATGTGTTTATTTTCTCTTTAGCTTCCATTGCCCTAGGAGCAGTATTGGTAAAGAAGTTCTTATAGCATATGTCTGAGATTGTGCTGCCTGTGGACTCTTCTAGTATTTTTATGGTTTCCCATCTTATGTTTAAGTCCTGTATCAATTTTGAGTTTATATTTGTATATTGTGTAAGATGGTGGTCTAATTTTTTTTTTGCATATGTCTCCCCAATTTTCCCAACACCATTTATTGAAGAGACTGACTTGACTCCATTGTATGTTCATGCCTCCTTTATCAAATATTGAGTATAGTGGTTTGGGTAAATATCTGGATTTTCTACTCTATTCCATTGGTCTAAAAGTCTGTTCTTCTGCCTATACCAGGCTGTATTGAGAACAGTGGCTTTGTAATACAGCTTGAAATCTGCTATAGAGATCCCACCTACTGTATTCTTCTTTCTCAGGATTACTGTAGCTATTCAGGGTCTTTTTTTGTTCCAGATGAATCTTTGGAGAGTTCTTTCTAGGTCTGTGAAATATGCCATTGGTATTTTAATGGGGAGTGCATTGAATCTGTACATTGCTTTGGGTAGTAGGGATATTTTAATGATGTTGATTCTCCCAATCCATAAGCATGGTATGCTCTTCCATCCATTTATGTCTTCCTCTATCTGTTTTTTAAGTGTCCTGTAGTTGTCCGCGTATAAATCTTTTACCTCCTTAGTTAGGTTTATTCCTAGGTATCTTAATTTTTTTGATGTGATGCTAAATGTGGTTGCTTTTTTAGACTCTCTTTCTATAAGTTCACGATTAGTGTATAGAAATGCCATAGATTTCTGGGCATTAATTTTGTATCCTGCTACATTGTCGAATTCATTTATGAAGTCTATTAGTTTTTTGATGGAGTATTTCAGGTTTTTTTATGTACAGAATCATGTCATATGCAAATAAGGACAGCTTTGCTTCTTCTTTTCCAATTTGGATGCCTTTATTTCTTCTTGTTGTCTAACTGCAGTAGGTAATACTTCTAGTACTATGTTGAAAGGAGTGGTAAGAGTGGGCATCCCTGTCTTGTTCCTGTTCTTACGGAAAATGGTTTTAGTTTTTGCCCATTAATTATGATGTTAGCTGTTGGTATATCATATATGGCTTTTATTATGATCCTTCTATTCCCACCTTGCTCAAAGTTTTTATCAAGAAAGGGTGTTAGATTTCGTCAAGTGCTTTTTCTGCATCAATTGATATGACTATGTGATTTTTATCTCTCAGTTTGTTTATGTGATATATTACCTTTATCAATTTGTGGATATTGTATCATCCTTGCATTCCTGGGATAAATCCTACTTGATCATGATGTATGAACTTTCTGATGTACTACTGGATCTGATTTGCTAGAATTTTGTTGAGGATTTTGGCATCTATGTTCATGACGGATATTGGCCTGTAATTCTCTTTCATTGTGTTGTCTTTATCTGGTTTTGGTAATAGGGTGATGATGCCTTCAAAGAAGGAGCTTGGAAGTGTTCCTTATTCTTGAAATTTTTGAATAGTCTGAAGGGGATAGGTTTTAATTCTTCCTTGAATATTTGGTAAAACTCCTCCGTGAAGCCTTCTGGCCTCCGGCTTTTGTTTGCTGGAAGCTCTTTGATGACTGCTTCAATTTCTTCCATAGTTATTGGCCTATTGAGATGTTTAGATTCTTCCTGATTGAGTTTAGGAAGGTTATATTTTTCTAGGAATATGTCCATTTTCTTCAGGTTGTCCAGTTCATGGTATTTTTTAACAATACTTTGTATTTCAGTGGGATCTGGTGTTATTTCATCTCTTTCATTTCTGATATTGTTTATTTGGATCCTCTCTCTTTGCTTCTTGGAGAGCCTGGCTAGAAGTTCATCAATCTTGTTTATCCTTTCAAAGAACAAGCTCTTGGTTTTGTTAATTTTTTATATTGTTTCTTTGGTCTCCATGTCATTTATCTCCACCCTGATCTTTATTATTTTCTCCCTTCTGCTTACACTGGACTTTTCTTGTTTATCTCTTTCTTTGAGTTGTAGGGTCAGGTAAGTTATTACCATTGTTTCTTGTTTTTTGCAGTAGGCTTGTAGAGCTATGAATTTCCCTCTCAAGACTGCTTTTACTGTGTATCATAGATTTTGGATTGTTTTGTTTTCATAGTCATTTGTTGCCATGATGTTTTTTATTTCTTCCTTGGTCTGTCTGGTAACCCAGACATTGTTTAATAGTATGCTGTTTAGTCTCTATGTGTTTGATTTCTTTGGATTGTTTTTATTATAGTTGATTTCCAGCTTTATGCCACTGTGACCTGAGAAGATGCTTGATATGATTTCTATCTTCTTGAATTTGAAGAGATTTTGCCTATGACCCAATGGATGGTCCTTTACTTTGAGATCTAATTTGTCAGATATAAGTATTGCTACCCCAGCTTTATTTTCATTTTCATTTGCCTGAAAAACTATTTTCCATCCCTTCACCCTCAGTCTGTGTGTGTCTTTATTTATGAGGTAGGTTTCTTATAGACAGCAGATATATGGGTCATGTTTTCTTATCCAATCCATTACACTGTGTCTTGTGATGGGGCATTTAATCCATTTACATTTAAAGTTATTATCGATAGGTACTTATTTGTCTCCATTTTTATTCTTTACCTCTGTGTTCCTTCTTCACTTTCTATTTCTTTTTTTTATATATCAGATCTTTTAGCATTTCTTGAATTGCTGGTTTGGTGGTAATAAATTCCCTTAGTCTTTTTTTGTCTGTGAAGCTCCTGATTTCACCTTCAATTTTGATTGGTAGCCCTGTTGGGTACAGTATTCTTGGATTCAGACCCTACCTTTGCATGAATTTCTACATTTAATTCAATTCCCTAATAACCTGATGAGTTTCTGATGAGAAATCAGTCGCTAGTCTTATGGGGGTTCTTTTGTAGGTAACTTTCTATTTCTCTAGCCACTTTTAAGATTCTTACTTTGTTGTTGGTATTTTCCAATTTAATTATAATATGCTGTAGTGTCAGCCTTTTGGGGTTCATTTTGCTTGGGACTCTGTGATCTTCTTGGATTTCTGTGCGTTTTTCTTCCCTATATCAAAAAAGTTTTCTGTCATTATTTCTTCAAATAGGTTTTCTATTCCTTGTTCAGTTTGCTCTTCTTCTGGAACCCCTTTATGTGAAGATTGTATTTTTTCGTGTTGTCCCAAAGTTCCCTAAGCTTTCCTCCTGCTTTTTATTTTTTTCCTAGAAGCTGCTCTACTTGGGTATTTTTTTCTATCTTGTCTTCTATCTCACGGATTCAGTCCTCTGCTTCTTCTAGTCTACTTTTGATGCTTTCTATTGAGTTATTTACAGCAGCGACATCATTTTTCATTTCTTCTTGGTTCTTCTTCATTTTCTTTTGATTCTTACTCATAATGTTGAATTTATCTTCCATTCTTTTCATCCACCTTATGACCATTTCTCTGAATTCTTTCTCTGGCAGGTTGCTTTCCTCCATTTTGTTAACTTCCTTTTCTGGTGATGCCTGCTTTTCTTTCATATGAAGGCTGTTTTTTTGTCTCCCCATGTTCTGTCTTCTCTGGGTGTCAGGTTATGTAGTTCTCTCTCTCCAATGTTGATTTTAAGCACAAAATGCAACACAACCAGGTACAACACACAAGGCACTGAACAGGAATGTATTCACAATATTAATAGCCACAAATAAAGGTGGCCACCAGAAACAAACAAATTAGTGAATAGGAGAGAAAGAATAAAGAAAAGAAAATTAACCAAAAAAAAGAAAGAAAGGAGTGCCAAAATAAAATTTGGAGGAAAAAAAAGTAAGAGAGAAAAAAAAAGAGAATAAGAAAGAGAGGGTGAACAAAGTATATATATATATATATATATATATATATATATATATATATATGGAGAAAACTCCAATATAACAGCCACTGATCACAACAAATGCCAACAACAAATACCTGGAGATTAACACAAACCACAAACAACACCTAATATCAAGCAAGGCAAGGTAAAACAAGTCAAAAACAAACAAAAACAAAGCAAAGAAAAAAAACAAAACAAAAAGAATAAGCAAAACAATCTCACAAAAAAGCATAAAAATTGATATAATCAACATTCAAGAAAATAATAACAAAAGGACAGAGAGAAAACACATTTTTTGGATAGTGAAGACAGAGTTAAGAGAGGTGTGTATGGACTTGGAACAGGGTATTGGAAATTAGATATATAAGTAGGGTGAAATTTTTACAGAGGGTAAAAAGAAAGAGTAGGGAAAATCTAAAGTAGGAAAAGGGTAAGGGAAACAGGACAACAAAAGGGTAAAAGTTAGGAAGAGAGTGATGGCATAAAGGTAGAGTTGAGACTGAGTAAAATGATGCTAAAGGAAAGATGAAAATAGAATGTAGAATTCTAATCCCAAAGTAAAATAAAGATAAAATAAAATGACACTTTTTTTAACAAAAAGGTAAAATAGTAGTAGTAATAATACTGTTTAAAAATAAAAATGAAATAATTAAAAAGGTAAAATAAAATGAGGAAAAAAAATAATTTCTTATGTAAAAGATGAAAAAAATTAAAAATTAAAAAATAGAATGTGCAGTAGTGAAGGTCATTCACTTCCTCTATTGTTCTGTTTGGCATGCCTGTATTCCAGTCAGGACAGTATTGCAGTTCCCTACATTCCACTGGTACTCAGTGTTGTAAGCCAGTCCTGATTTTTAAGCAGGCAGTGTGTCTTAATCTCTTTATTCCTTTATTTGTGATTACACAAGAGTCAATTTGTGATTCAGTCCCTTGGTGGCAGTGCTTCAGAATTGACCTTCAAGATTATAGGTCCTCTCTTGCCTGTGCTTAGATTCTGTTTTCTCTGTAGCACTCAATACTGGTTTGAGGGGGTGGGCTGCCCCACATCTGGTTCCCCACTCTGATCCCCAGGTTCAAAAAAAAACAATTTTCCCCTGCACTCTCCTATAGTGTCCCCAACTGGGTGATCCTATGTATTGGGCTTAGCAATCAGAGGCAAGGATCTGAAGAGGAAAAGCGCACTCTGGAGCTGCACACAAGTCTGTGCAGTCCCCCTTCCAAGCAGCTGGCACACTTTAAAAACTCCCAGGCTGTCCTTCTGTGTCATATCAAAATAGGTTGCTTTTTAGAGATTCCCCTCTGTTAGCAGCTCTAAGGACCCCTTTCCACATTCATGGATCACACCAGCCCCAACAGCCATGGATTTCTCTAGGTGCAGACTTCCCCTGGTCCTCCAGCTCCCATAGTGTGCTCATTTCTCTATCCTGCCAGGACCAGAGACCTCACCTTATCCCAGGCGAAATCTGACCTTTCCGTGTGGAGTGGAGGGCTCCTCTGAATCCTCATGTTTGCACCAATTGGGGACCGGTGTTCTGGGGTTCGCAGCTGTTTGGTGGGTGCCATAGTTGTAGATTTTCAGGCTTCCAATAACATTCACTTTTCCCTTCAAGATGGTGCGGTCTCCGCATCCAAGCTGGTGACTCCGGGAGAAAACCCAGCAGCAGTGAGGGGCTGCCCAGTCAGAAGAGCTCTGTCCAGCAGTCCCCCACCTTCTTCTGGAGTATAGCTAGCTGTCCCTTAACTCGCCAACAAACACTCCTAGTGCAACCCTTAACTGTTCTTTCTATCTGCTCAGGGACAAGGCTCGGGACACTTCAGTCTATTCTGCTGCCATTTTTTTTCTCTGATTAATCAATTAACTAAATTTTTTACTGATAGTTTATCTCCTAGTAAAATTGCCAGATATGCTATGAATCCAAAGCAGTCACATTTTTGTGCAAATTGTTAAAATTAAAAGTTATCAAGACTGCATTGTAAAAATTTCTAAAAGCCTCCTAATATTTAAATCAAAAAAGGGGGATCATAGAGTAATATCCTGTAAGAAATAATATTCTATAAGTAACTTATACCAAAAAACTTTTTTACTTTGTAAAACTAATTTTCATTTGTAATGCTAATAGCAAGACACCCATGAAAAATCACATGGTGTCAAAATAAGCCAAAGGAAAATTTTTGGGGCAAAAAATAAAGATCTCAAGTCAAATTTATAGAAAAGAATTCCTATATTAACCTTTGGTCAAGAATATGTTTGTATATTTCCAGAAAAGCCCATGTAGATTCCTGCAACAGTGGATCCCAGAGAGAAACTGATAGGACTGCTCCAGCCATAAAGAAAAGAGGAAAAACAGAAAAGAAATGGAAGACTCTGAAGACGCCTTGCCATACTAGCAGTCAGCAATTGTGCATCACTACAGGTTGCCCAGGACCAAACCAGAAAGGGTCGGATCTGCATTTCCACCATTTGTCCACCATCCAGACCTAGTATATCATTGCTGACATGTACACATAAGGAACTGTTGGACATTGACATTAAGGCTCAAAAATGTTGGACATTGAAATTGTGACTCAAAGAACTGTTGGCCCAGAAAGAGACTTACTACAGACTGATTCATTTGCCTCTCAGCATAACCACTATTGCTTGTCTTATTTTTGTTCTTATATGTTTATTTCTAGTCTGCAGATGCAAGAGTTTTTTAAGGAAAAAAATGGTAACTAATGTTTACTTTAATTAAAAAATAAACATTGAGTAAATTTCTAAATATAGAATTTTTTTTATTAAATCATCCAGAAAAAAAAATTCCTTAATTCTCTATTTCACATAATCTTTGGAGTACAAAATAATTTAGAAAAACATTTTAGATGAACTCTAAGTGCTACTAAATATACTAGATGTAGGGCAAGGCAGGACAGTAAAAGAGAGTGATTTAAGGGGCTAACTCATTCATCATTTAGAAAAAATAAAAACATATGCATATAAGAAATATTTGAGATAAGAACATATCATCCTATGTTGCCAAGAGCTTGCAATTAATTGTGTAGAGCAATTAAGAAATATTCTTAAATTAGAGGCAAAAGTTTACACCCTAAACATAGGGTGGGCTTTCCAGTTATTTCGTTACTGATTTGCAAATCCATTGGTAATGCTTTGACTTAACATAGAGATTGGCCATGAGCTGGCAAATCACTCATTAAATTTCATAAACAAACAAAGTCTAAGAGAAGCCAGAAATTTCAAGGAGTAAATAAATGAAAAGAAAATGCACTACTGATACATCCATAATTTTTCAAAGTAGCACTTAATATATATGCATTATTTTAAACTATTACATTGTTCAGTGGTAATTAATTTGAAGTAAAGTTTATTGGAATCATGGTTCATATACTTCAGATGTAGTCAGCTGCTTCCCTCTTCTGGCCAAGGGTAAAGTTTGATTTTTAAATTGAATCTGAGCAGGATTGTCTTCATACTCAGCTCTAAACTGAGGTATTTTACAATGAAAGTTTGCTATACTTTCAATCACCAAGATAAAAGCAATATAATTCAGAAATCATAGGTTAAAATATATAGAAATTCTTTTGTAGGAAAGTCCACTGAGTTTTTCATTTATAAGATTTTCTATAGTGTTTATGTGATTTAAACATTTGGAAAACAGTCTTCAGGCTAACAAAAAAGGGGTTTCATTGTACTGAGGTCACTGAGGGTTAATATATTTTGATTGTCAACTAAAATTATTCATAGATAGTGGAATGAGCACTGGTGTTTCTTACAGGGAAGAAGAGAAATTACAAAGATAAACTCCAGAGATTTCTACCACAGGTTATAGAATGAAATGCAATTTCTTTTCATGATCTTGCTAACACTTGCAAGTATTATGAAAAAAGGCAACAAGATTAAATTATGAAATTTATTAGCTGAAAAGTATTTTTCTTATTAGGAATAATTTAATCTCCCTGTATATCTGTCTATTCTGGACCAAAAAAATTTACTGAACATTTCAAGAGAAAATAAGCTTTCACAAAAAGGTTTTTATAAAGTGTTCTTTGCCTAATGTATGTAATTATAAAGCTGTATTCATAATATCCATCTTTGTTGATAAATGCCATTTGATATTTCATTCTAAAGACTAAAGCCTAAGACAATAAATTCTATTTAAATTAAGATTTGTGGACACATGCTGTGAAATATTAAACATAAAAAGACATTAAAGGAACTAAACTTACTGATTTGAGAATATATGAATACAAATAATAACTGATTAAAATACCACTGTTTCATATTTACTTTTTAAAAATTAAGTTACAAAGCACTCAGAATGAGAAAATGAATTATTAAAAACCTAGAAAAGGGGGGAGAATCCAAGATGGCAGCATAGGTAAACACCTACACTGCTGCCTCGCACAACAATTTCAAAACAACATCTAAAAGACAGAACGGACATTATCCAGAACCACAGGAAAGCTGGCTGAATGGAAATTCTACAACTAGAGGGAAAGAGAGGGGCTCACAGACACCCAGAGGAGCTGCAAAAAGCTAAGGTACGGAGACCCACGTGGAGAGAGCGTGTGCCAGAGAACCTGGCTGGCTTTCTCTGGCAGGAGGGAGACGGAGACTCTTAACAGCATTGAACCCCTTATCTTACGACACTAAACCACAGATCCAGCCGAAACTCATACGGGGGGAGTTTGGACTGTGAAAAGGAAGAAGTGCACGAAAATTTAGGGGAGTCACAAAAGATCAGAAGTATGGTGGCACGCACAGCACTGTTTGCAGAGGATCGACTGATGATTGTGCCACTGGCTTTCATGAGTGGGCAGGAGACAGACCATCCCAACTGTGTCACTTCTAACTCCACTAAACCCTGGTTTCTGGCGAAACCCTGGGGACCCAGACTCATGTGGTCCCGAATTGCAGAGGAGCCAGAAAGGCAGCAGTCTAGAAGCACTCCAAGGACCCGCACACAAAACAGGGACCGCTCCAGTGATTACCCAGTCAGGTGAGACTCAGGGGCCATGGAGGGCGGGACCGACTGGAAGGCAAGGCAGTCCATTAAGCCCTGAGACTCCACCCATCCCAAGCTCAACAGAGAGGCCTCTGCAGTTTTGCAAATCTGGTATCATAAGGCTGAATCCAACACAGAAGTTCTCCCGGCATAGTGAAAATGCCAAGACAAGGGAAGGGATCACAAACAAAAGAAATGGAGGAAAACAAACGACTGGATAGAGAGTTCAAAACCACACTTATAAGGTTTTTCAAGAATATCCTAGAAAAGTTGGATAAAGTTAGCAAGTCCCAAGAGGAGATGAAAAAGGACCAACTAGAAATGCAAAAGAACCAACTAAAAATTAAGCATACACTGACTGAATTAAAAAAATATTATACAGAGACCTAACAGACTAGAGGAAGGCAAGAATCAAATCAAAAATTTGAAATATAAAGAATCAGAAAACACTCAACTGGAAAAGCAAGAAGAGAAAAGAATCCAAAAATGTGAAGATAATGTAAGGAGCCTCTGGGACAGCTTCAAGCGTACCAACATCAGAATTATGGGGGTGCCAGAAGAGAGAGAGCAAGATACTGAAAACCTATTTCAAAAAATAATGACTGAAAACTTCCCACATCTGGTACAAGAAATAGACTTACAAGTCCAGGAAGCACACAGAACCCCATAAAAAAGGAATCCAAAGAGGACTACACCAAAACACATCATAATTAAAATACCAAGAGCAAAAGACAAAGAGAGAATATTAAAAGCAGCAAGAGAAAAACACTTAATTACCTACAAGGGAGTACCCATACGACTGTCAGCTGATTTCTCAACAGAAACGATGCAGGCCAGATGAGAATGGCAAGAAATATTCAAAATGATGAATAGCAAGAACCTACAACCAAGAATACTCTATCCAGCAAAGCTATCATTCAGAATCGAAGGGCAGATAAAGAGCTTCAGAGATAAGAAAAAGCTAAAGGAGTTCATCAACTCCAAACCAGTATTATATGAAATGTTGAAAGGTACTCTTTTAGAAGAGGAAGAAAAAAAAGGTAAAAGACAAAAATTATGAACAACAAATACATATCTATCAACAAGTGAATCTAAAAGTTAAATGAATTAAAAATTTAATCAACAGAATAAACTGGTGAATATAATAGAATCAGTAGCACAGAAAGGGAGTGGACTGATAATTCTCAGGGGGAAAGGGATGGGGAGTGTACAGGGAGAGACTGGACAAAAGTCATACACCTATGGATGAGGTCAACGGGAAGGAGGTAAGAGTAGAAGGGAGGGTGGGAGCTGGGTGGAGGGAATCTATGGAGGGGAAAAAAGAAAAACAAATATAATCTGAATAAAAGATTAAATAAAAAAACATAAAAAAACAAGAAAAATAAACTTTCAGTAGTATTCAAGGAATACTTGGTAAATGATAATTTTCTCTCCTTCCTTTTGATAAGAATATTCATTTATTTTTATATTAAAGGATATTTGTGATTGTGGGCATCATGTTCTTACTCCTAACTTTAATGGAACAGTCATTAATAATAATGATAGTGATTTCTGATTTGTGAGATTCTTTATAATACTAAGAAAGAATTTATGCAAGTTACTGGAATTTTTTATGACTAAGTAGTTTTTCATATTTGACCTGTTGAGGTGAAATTATAAAAACAAATGTTTAATTATTAACTACCCCTGAATTCCAGGAATAAACCCTTAGTCATATGTCATTATTGGTTTTAGTGCTAGAATGTATTTACTTACATTTTATTTAGCATATATATATATATATATATATATATATATATATATATGTTTAAACTATATTTTTTATTTGTGCAATTTTGTCAAGTGGCAAGATTTTGCCAACTTTATAATAGAAATAGAGATGTTTCCTATATTTTCATATCCCCAGAACATTTTTTAACTAATAGAAATAATGTTTCCTCAAAGAATTTTTTTAAGTTGCCTATGTAGTCACCTTGACTTAGAAGCTTTTTAAATGTAATTGTTTTTTAAACTTTAAAAACATTTTTATTGTTGTATTTACTGTAATTCTTTTAATTAAAAGAAATCTTAAAATCTTATTAAACATTCAAAAGTTTCCTTTTGTTTTTCTCTGTAAATACATATATTACCTTGAAAATCATTTGATTTATTAAAATATTTTACTAATACACATAAAACATTTTATACCTCTCCATGAGAGATGCTTCTGGTTACATACCCAATCTCTATTGTTTCCTCTCTTTTACTAATATTTAATCTCCCAGCCTCGTTTGCAATTAGGATTAGCTGTGCAAAATATCCCTGGTCAGTGAAATGACAGTGGGTAAGTTATTTACTTTCACTTTCTCCTTTCTTCATTGTTGAACTGCAGGTGCAATACCTGGCAGTGTATCAGCAATCTTGTGACCACCAGATCAGCAATCTTGTGACCACCAGAAATCTTGTGAAGCCACAGAGAAAGAATAGGAACATGAAAAATTATAACTAATCCAAGTGTTTTATTAATATATAATTGACATGCAGTACTGTATACGTTTATGGTGTACAAAACAATCACTTTATATTGAAAAACAATTACCACAATAAATTTAGTTAGCATCCTTCATCTCATATAAACTTTTAAAGAAGAAAAATTTTGTTTTACCTTGTGATGAGGACTTTCCATTTAGTAATTTTTAATATATAATATAGCAGTGTTATATTTATCTTATTGTTCCTTATAACCCCAGTACTTATTTATCTCAATGAGATGTTTATAAACATTTGACTACCTTCATCTAATTGCCACACTCTTATCCCCCACCTCTGGTAACCATAAATCTGATCGCCTTTTTAATAAGTGACATCATACAGTATTTGTCTTTCTTATCTGACTTCACTTAGCATAATGTCCTCAAGATCCATTCATGTTGTCAGAAATGGCAAGATGTCCTTTTTTATGACTGAATAATATTCCATTGCATACAGGGTATATATACCAAGAAGAATTGGTGCTTGATTGTAGTATTGAGCTGTCATTCTAGTTCTGTATGCTTACTTCTAGAAGTCTTATATAAATTAAAAATGATTCTTACTTATTTAGGCCACTATACTAGACATAATTATTTGTATCAAATACTTTTCTAAATTGTACACAATCTTCCTGTAGCTCAGAACTTTTGTGAAGTATGTACAATATGCCTCACATTGCTGTAAGCAATTTATGTTTATCAGATAAACTCTTACAATCTCCTGTGAAGTAGGCAACACTATTATTCTAATTTTGTGAAAAAAGGAATAGAGATAACTACTAGTTCGCAGTGATAAAATTTAAGTGCAAAAAATGTTCAACTTCCGAAGTCTTAACAATTTTGTAGATAAAACTGTCAGCAGGCTGGGCTGAGGGGAACCCCATCCATGCACGAATTTCATGCACCAGGGCACCAGTTAAGTATAATGTTAGCTGTGGAGTTTTTGTAAATGCCTTTTATCTTGTTATAAAAAGACAGATAATCCAATATAGTATATTTTTTTTGACTGATTTTCATATGTTGAGCCAACCATGCATAAATTTCATTTAGTCGTGATATATAATCCTTTTCATATGCTCATATTTTATTAGGAGTTGTCTGAATTGTTTTAAATACATTAAGGTTCTTTATGGTATCTGAGTCATAGTGACCAAAGATTTGGTTCACATCCTGACCCTGTCACTTAAATATTGTGAAACCTTTGAACTCATTTTCTCTATGCTTGACTTCTTTCATCTGTAAAGTGGGAGCAATAACATGTAGTATAGAGATGTTGTAAGAAAAAGCAAATTACATTTCCAAAGCATTTAAATAAGGTCTAGAATATAATTAATGACAAATAGCACATTATTGCTCTTTTTCTACCTAAAAGCCAATAGAATTTATTTTATCATAGTGGTGTAACATTTTGATCTATTCTGTTGACAAGTATGGCTCCTTAAACTGATTTTGCCTATAACATCACATATATTTTTAATTTGCACACGCACACATTGCATACACATGCTTTTCTTTAGCTAAATAGTCATTGTTTATTATATTTCTATTAGTTTCTTTATTGTATTCTTGTCACTGTCTTTCAAACATTCAAAGATTAAAATACTGCTTTCACTTCTATATCCTCCACAGATAATCTCTCCTCATTTTTACTGCTGCATTCTGAGAAAGTTCTTATATGTATTCAATTAACTGCTATTGTATATCTACATCATTGTTGTGCTTGCCTGCCTCTATTATTATTTTTTAAACTGTTCTGATATATTTAGTTCTGTAAAAAATCTTTACTAGCTTTTTCATTAGCTTTTTATTGCATTTTATTCGCAATCTAGCCTCATCTTATTTCTTACAATTCCTGATTCTTTCTTAGTAAAATTATTTATTGTAAAATACTTTCATTTGCTTGGTTCCATATTATTTTCTCAACAATATTAAAGTATAAGATACAATTATTTACATTTTACTGATAAAACATTAAATAATTGAAGTTGGTCACTAATATAAGGCAAGAATCTTAGTCTTTTCAACTTTTAAATGAAAGTATTTTTTTCACTTGGGCTTTCCAGGTTTTGGACTTCTTTAAAGTTTTCTTTAGAGTCCTAGCAATATAACATTTAGTGTAATTAAATTGTTGAAGAATTACTATAGTACAATTTTACTAATAGTCCTAAAAGGAGAACTATAACAATACCCAAGAATATTGGAGAGTTCAACATTCTTTTCAAATTAATTGATTCATAATATTAAGGAAAATCAATAAAGATATTACAAATTTATCAACACTGCCTATAAACTTGACATAACTGACATCCACTCCAAAATTGTTGAATACACATACTTTCCAAGTATACTTAGAAAATTTCTCAAGATGGTCCATATTTTAGGTCATAAAGCAGGTCACAAATAATATGTTATTATTAAAATCATACAAAAAATGTTATCTCATCATAGCAGAATTAAAAATATAAACCAGCAGACAAAAGAAATTTAGAAATATTTGGAAAGTAAACTACATAATTATAAATAACTCATTATCCAAAGGAGAAATCATATGGTAAAACTTTGAGATATTTTTTGTCTAAATTAAAATAGAAAACCCAACACATCAAAATGTATCTGAAATAAAGCACAACTTGTAGGGAAGCTGAAAGCATTAAATACTTATAAAAGAATAAAAATCTCAAAATAATAATTTAAGATTCTACTTTAAAAAACTAGAAAAGAAAATCAAAAGGAAAAATTAAAATAAAATTAAACAGAACCAAATAAATAGTAAATAAAAAAACAGAAATAAGAGAGATATAGGTTAATGTAGAATATGTGTTACAGAGAGAGAAAAATGGTGGCTAAATAGATGGATGTGTCCCAAGTCTTCTCCCTGAGCAGAGAGAGAGAACAGCCGAAGGTTGCACAGGAAGTGTTTGTTGGTGATTTCAGGGATACTATCCTACAGGAGAATGTGGGGGACTACTGGATGGGGCTCCCCTGACCAGGCAGCATCCACTGTTGCCGGGTTCCCTTCTTAATCCGCCAGCATGGACTTGGAGACCATGCCATCTTGAAGGGGAAAGTGGGTGTTTACAGAAACCTGAAAATCGACAGCTGCAGCATCCACCGAAAAGCTCCAAGCCCCAGAATACTGCTTCCAAATCAGCACAAATACTTGGATTCAGAGGAACTCCACAGACACACGAAAAGGTCAGATTTCAACTGGGATAAGGAGAGAGAGAACTAAATAACCAGACAACCAGAGAAGAGAAACCATGGGCAAAGAAACAGCCCACATATGAAAGAAAAGCAGGCTACACCAGAAAAGGAAGTAAACAAAATAGAGGCAAGCAACCGCCAGAGAAAGAATTCAGAGAAATGATCTGAAGATGGCTACAAAGAATGAAAGACAAATTTGACAATATCAGTAAGAACCAAGAGGAAATGAAGAAGAACCAAGAAGAAATGAAAAATGACATAGCTGTTGTAAGGAACTCAATAAAAAGCATCAAAAATAGACTAGAAGAAGCAGAGAACTGCATCAGTGATCTACAAGACAAGGTAGGAAAAAATATCCAAGTACAGCAACTTCTAGAAAAAAAATTAAAAGCAAGAAGAGAGCCTAATGGAACTTTGGCTCATGAAACAAAACACCATTGCATAATAAGGGTTCCAGAAAGAGTGGAAATTGAGCAAAGAATAGAAAACCTGTTTGAAGAAATTATGACAGAAAACTTCCCTGATATAGAGAAGAAAAAACCCACACAAATCCAAGAAGCTCACAGAATCCCAAGCAAAATGAACCCCAAAAGACCAACACCAAGGCACATTATAATTAAATTGGCAAACACCAACGACAAAGTAAGAATCTTAAAAGAAGCCAGAGAGAGAAAGTTACCTACAAAGGAACCCCCATCAGACTAGTGATTGATTTCTCAACAGAAACTCATCAGGCTAAACAGGAATGGAATGAAATATAGAAAGTCATGCAATGGAAGGGTCTGAATCAAAATACTGTACCCAGCAAGGCTATCAATCAAAATTAAAGGTGAAATCAGGAGCTTCCCAGACAAAACAAGACTAAGGGAATTTATTACCACCAAACAGCAATAAAAAAATGCTAAAGAGTCTGCTGTAAAAAAAAAAAAAGAAAGAAAGAAAGAAAAAGAAAAAAGGAAGTGAAGAAGTAAAACAGGGGTAAAGAATAAAAATGGAAACAAAAAAAGTACCTATCAATAATCACTTTAACTATAAATTGATTAAATGCCCCCATCACAAGACACAGGGTAATGGATTGGATAAGAAAACATGACCCATATATCTGCTGTCTATAAGAAACCTACCTCAGAAAAAAGACACATACAGACCGAGGGTGAAGAGATGGAAAACGGTTTTTCAGGCAAATGTAAATGAAAATAAAGCTGGGCTAGAAATACTTATATCTGAAAAATTAGATCTCAAATTAAAGGACATAATAAGAGATACAGAAATCCACTTCATAATAATAAAGGGAGCAATCCAACAAGAAGAAATAACTCTGGTAAACATATACGCACCCAATACAGGAGCACACAAATACATAAAAACACTCCTGAAGGATATCAACAGAAATATTGACAGTAATACAATCATAGTAGGAGACTTTAATACCCCACTATCACCACTGGACAAATCCTCTAAACAAAATATCAGCAGCAAAGAAACATCAATCCTAAATGACTCACTAGACCAGATAGAATTAATTGACATCTACAAAAATTGCACCCCAAAGTCACAGAATAGAATATACATTTTTCCCAAATGCTCATAGCTGGTTTTCAAAGATAAACCTTTTGTTGGGTCATAGGCAAAGTCTTTTCAAATTCAAGAAGATAGAAATTATATCAAGCATCTTTTCCAATCACAGTGGCATAAAACTGGAAATCTACTACAATAAAAATAATCCAAAGAATTCGAACACATAGAGACTAAATAGCATGCTATCAAACAATCTCGGGGTTACCAGAGAGATCAAGGAAGATATAAAAAAAATCATGGCAACAAATGACAATGACAACACAACAATACAAAATTTATGGGACACAGTGAAAGCACTCTTGAGAGAGAAGTTCATAGCCCTATAAGCCTACTGCCAATAAAACAGGAAACAATGGTAATAAATTACCTAACCCTACAACTCAAAGAAATCTGTGGCATTTCTATACACTAATAGTGAAATTACAGAAAGAGAAACTAAAAAAGCAATCCCATTTACCATCACACCAAAAAAATTAAGATACCTAGGAATACACCTAACTAAAGAGGTAAAATGCCTATATGCAGAAAACTATAGGACACTGAAAAAAGAGATAGAGGAAGATGTTATCAGATGGAATAGCTACCATGCTCATGGATTGGAAGAATCAACATCATTAAAATGTCCATACTACCCAAAGCAATCTATAGATTCAATGCACTACCCATTAAAATACCAATGACATATTACACAGACCTAGAAAGAATTCTTCATAGATTCATCTGGAACAAAAAAAAGACCACGAATAGCTATAGCAATTCTGAGAAAGAAGAATAAAGTAGGTGGGATCTCAATACCAGATTTCAAGCTATATTACAAAGCAACTGTTCTCAAAACAGCCTGGTACTGGCACAAGAACAGGCATATTGACCAATAGAATAGAATAGAGAACCCAGATATCCACCCAAACCACTATGCTCAACTAATATTTGACAAACGAGGCATGAACATTCAATGGAGCCAAGATGGCCTCTTCAATAAATGGTGTTGGGAAAATTGGACAGATACATGCAAAAAAATGAAACTGGACCACCAACTTACACCAAATACAAAAATAAACTCAAAATGGATACAGGACTTAAACATTAGAAGGGAAACCATAAAAATACTAGAGGAATCCACAGGCAGCACAATCTCAGATAGATGCCGAAAGAACTTCTTCACTGATACTGCCCCAAAGGCAATTGAAGCTAAAGAAAAAATAAACAAATGGGACTACATCAAAATAAAAAGCCTTTGCACAGCAAAAGAAACCAACAACAAAGGGACAAGAAAGCCCACTGTATGGGAGAACATACTTGCAAATGTTATCACTGATAAAGGTTTAATCTCCAACATTTACAGGCAACTTATACAACTTAATAAAAGGGAGCTAAATGATCCAATAAAAAAAATGGCAACGGACCTAAACAGAATCTATTTGAAAGAAGACAGAAGGAAGACCAAGAGACACATGAATACATGCTCAAAGTCATTATTTATCTGAGAGATGCAAATCAAAACCACAATGCAATACCAAACAAACAACAAGTGTTGGCGAGGATGCAGAGAAAAAGGAACACTCATGCACATGCACTGCTGGTGGGAATGCAGACTTGTGCAGCCACTGTGGAGAACAGTATGGAGTTTCCTCAAAAAATTAAAAATGAAACTCCCATTTGACCCAGTTATCCCACTCCTAGAAATATATCCTAAGAAACCAGAAACACCCATTAGAAAGGATATATGCACCCCAATGTTCATAGCAGCACAATTTACTATATCTAAAATTTGAAAACAGCTTAGGAGCCCGTCAGCAGATGACTGGATCAGAACACTATGGTATAGGCTAGGGTTCAGCCACAGCAGTTGCTGAAGATGGGCTGATGAATGCTCCCTTCTGCTGTCCGCCCCCAACTCAGAACATGTCACCCCCACGGCCTACTGCGCTCACTGGAAAGCGGCCTTTGAGGAGAAGGTGGGGAACTGCTGGAAGGGGTTCTCCTGGCCAGGTAGCCCCACTGCCGGGGAGTTTTTGTTGGCCGGAAACACCAGCACGAACGTGGAGACCACACCATCTTGCTGAGGGAGGTGGATGTCTGTGGCGGTCTGAACACTGTGGCTGAATTACTCACCAAACAGCGGGGGACCCAGAACACCGCTCTTCTATCGGCAGCAAATTCAGAGATCCACACAGCACACAGGAAGGTCAGATTTCGCCTGGGATAAGTGCCTTGTGTGCTGTACCAGGTCGTGTGGTAGTTTGTGCCTTTGAATCAACATAAGAGAGAGAACTACATAACCAAACATCCAGAGAAGAAAAACCATGGGCAGAGAAAAAACAGCCCGCATACGACAGATAGGCAGGTGTCACCAGAAAAGGAAGTAAACAAAATAGGAGCAGAAATAAGCCTGCCAGAGTAGATTTCAGAGAAATGATCATAAGGTGGATGAAAAGAATGGAAGACAAAATCGACAATCTGAGTAAGAGCCACGAGGAAATGAAGAAGAAGCATGAAGAAATGCACAAAGAAATAAAAATTGACAACACTGCTTTAAAGAATGCAATAGAAAGCATCAAAAGCAGACTAGAAGAAGCAGAGGACCACATCAGTGAGCTAGAAGACACGGTAGGAAAAAATACTCAAGTACAGTAGCTTCTAGAAAAAAAAAAAGAAAGAAAGAAAAAAACAAGAGGAGAGACTAAGGGAATTTTGGGATAACACACACACAAAAAAAAAATCCGCATAATTGGGGTTCCAGAAAGAGTGGAAACTGAACAAGGATTAGAGAACTTGTTTGAAGAAATAATGACAGAAAATTTCCCCAATATAGGAAAGGAAAAACCCACACAAATCCAAGAAGCTCACAGAATCCCAAGCAAAATGAACCCCACAAAACTGACACCAAGGCACATTATATTTAAATTGGCAAACAGCAACGACAAAGCAAGAATCTTAAAAACGGCCAGAGAGAAACAGAAAGTTACCTACAAAGGAATCCCCATAAGAGTAGCTACTGATTTTTCAACAGAAACTCATCAGGCGAGAAGAGAATGGAATGAAATATACAAAGTCATGCCAAGGAAGGGTCTGAATCCAAGAATACTGTACCCTGCAAGGCTTTCAATCAAAATTGAAGGTGAAATCAGAAGCTTCACAGACAAAAAAGGACTAAGGGAATATATTACCACCAAACCAGCAATGCAAGAAATGTTAAAGGTCTGCTGTAAAAAAAGAAAGAGGAAACGAAGAAGGAACTCTGGGCTAAAGACTAAAAATGACGACGGATAAATACCGATCAATAATAACTTTAAATGTAAATGGATTAAATGCTCCAATCAAGAGATGTAGGGTAATCGATTGGATAAGAAAACATGATCCACATATCTGCTGTCTGCAAGAAACCCACCTCAGGAAAAGAGATGCACACAGATTGAAGGTGAAGGGATGGAAGATGGTATTTCAGGCAAATGGAAATGAAAAAAAAGCTGGGGTTGAAATACTTATATCTGACAAATTAGGTCTCAAAGTGAAGGACATAACAAGAGATAAAGAAGGCCACTTCATAATACTAAAGGAAACAATCCAACAAGAAGATATAACTCTGGTAAACATATATGCACCCAATATAGGAACACCTAAATACATAAAAAAAACTCCTGGAGAATATTAAGGGAGAAACTGAGAGCAATATAATCATACTAGGAGAATTTAATACCCCACTGTCACCATTGGACAAATCCTCTAAACAAAAAATCAGCAAAGAAACATCAATCCTAAATGATTCACTAGATCAGATGGAATTAATTGACATCTTCAGAACATTTCACCCAGGGCCACAGAATATACTTTCTTCTCCAGGGCACATGGGTCATTTTCAAAGATAGATCATATGTTGGGTCTTAAGAAAAGTCTCTTCAAATTCAAGAAGATAGAAATCATATCAAGCATTTTCTCAGACCACAGTGGCATAAAACTGGAAATCAACTATGCTAAAAACAATAGAAAGAAATCAAACACATGGAGACTAAAGAGAATGCTATTAAACAATGACTGGGTAACCAGAGAGATCAAAGAAGATATAAAAAACATCATGGCAACGAATGACAATGACAACACAACAATACAAAATTTATGGGACAGAGTGAAAGTAGTCTTGAGAGGGAAGTTCATAGCCCTACAAGCCTACTGCAAAAAACAGGAAACAATGGTAATAAATTACCTAACCCTACAACTCAAAGAGCTAGAACAAAAGCAACAAGATAAGCCCAGTGTACACAGAAGGAAGGAAATAGTGAGGATAAGAGCAGAGATAAACAACTTGGAGACCAAAGAAACAATTCAAAAGACCAACAAAAACAAGAGCTGGTTCTTTGAAAGGAAAAACAGGATTGATGGACCTCTAACCAGGCTCACCAGGAAGCAAAGAGAGAAGACCCAAATAAACAAAAACAGAAATGAAAGAGGAGAGAAAACAACAGACCCGTGGAAATACAAAGGATTGTGAAAAAAATACTATGAACAACTCTACTCCAACAAATTGGACAACCTGCAAGAAATGGACATTTTCCTAGAAAAATATAACCTTCCAAAACTCAACGAGGAGGAATCTAAACATCTCAATAGTCCAATAACTATGGAAGAAATTGAAGCAGTCATCACAAAGCTTCCAGCAAATAAAAGCCCAGGACCAGATGGCTCCACAGGAGAGTTTTACCAAACATTCAAGGAAGAATTAAAACCTATCCTTCTCAGACTATTCAAACACATTCAAGAAGAAGGAACACTTCCAGACACCTTCTATGAAGCCAGCATCACCTTAATACCAAAACCAGATAAAGACAACACAATGAAAGAGAATTATAGGCCAATATCTCTCATGAACATAGATGCCAAAATCCTCAACAAAATTCTAGCAAACCGGATCCAGCAGTACATCAGAAACATCATACACCATGACCAAGTAGGATTCATGTCAGGAATGCAGGGATGGTACAATATCCGCATAGCAATAAACGTGATACATCACATAAACAAATTGAGAGATAAAAATCACATAGTCATATCAATTGACTCAGAAAAAGCATTTGACAAAATCCAACATCCTTTCTAGATAAAAACTCTCAGCAAAGTGGGAATAGAAGGATCATACCTCAACATCATAAGAGCCATATATGATAAACCCACTGCTAACATCATACTCAATGGGCAAAAACTAAAATCATTTCCCCTAAGAACAGGAACAAGACAGGGATGCCCACTCTCACCTCTCCTGTTCGACATAGTACTGGAAGTATGAGCCATTGCAATTAGACAAGAAGAAGAAATAAAAGGCATCCAAATTGGAAAAGAAGAAGTAAAGGTATACTTATTTGCAGATGACAAGATACTGTACATAAAAAACCCAAAGGACTCCATTCCAAAACTAATTGACTTAATAAATGAATTTGGCAATGTAGCAGGATACAAAATTAATGCCAAGAAATCTGGGGCATTTCTATACACTGATAGTGAAATTACAGAAAGAGAGACTAAAAAAGCAATCCCATTTACCATCGCACCAAAAAAATTAAGATTCCTAGGAATAAACCTAACTAAAGAGGTAAAATGCCTATATGCAGAAAACTACAGGACACTGAAAAAAGAGATAGAGGAAGATGTTATCAGATGGAATAGCTACCATGTTCATGGATTGGAAGAATCAACATCATTAAAATGTCCATACTACCCAAAGCAATCTATAGATTCAATGCACTACCCATTAAAATACCAACGACATATTTCACAGACCTAGAAAGAATTCTTCATAGATTCATCTGGAACAAAAAAAAGACCACGAATAGCTATAGCAATTCTGAGAAAGAAGAATAAAGTAGGTGGGATCTCAATACCAGATTTCAAGCTATATTACAAAGCAACTGTTCTCAAAACAGCCTGGTACTGGCACAAGAAC
>JAAGEH010000392.1:17564910-17602592 GCA_011751065.1 Lasiurus cinereus
CTTACACCAAATACAAAAATAAACTCAAAATGGATACAGGACTTAAATATTAGAAGGGAAACCATAAAAATACTAGAGGAATCCACAGGCAGCACAATCTCAGACATATGCCAGAAGAACTTCTTCACTGATACTGCTCCAAAGGCAATTGAAGCTAAAGAAAAAATAAACAAATGGGACTACATCAAAATAAAAAGCTTTTGCACAGCAAAAGAAACCATCAACAAAACAACAAGAAAGCCCACTGTATGGGAGAACATATTTGCAAATGTTATCACTGATAAAGTTTTAATCTCCAAAATCTACAGCCAATTTATACAATTTAATAAAAGGAAGATAAACGATCCAATAAAAAAGTGGGCAACGGACCTAAATAGAACCTTTTCAAAAGACGACAGAAGGCCAAGAGACACATAAAAACATGTTCAAAGTAACTAATTATCTGAGACATGCAAATCAAAATGACAATGCGATACTATCTTACACCTGTCAGAATGGCAATCATCAACAAATCAACAAATGACAAGTGTTGGCGAGGATGCGGAGATAAGGAACTCTTGTGCACTGTTGGTGGGAATGCAGACTTTTGCAGGCACTGTGGAGAACAGTATGGAGATTCCTCACAAAAACTAAAAATGAATCTCCCATTTGACCCTCCCACTCTTAGGAATTTATCCTAAGAAATCACAAACACCATCAGTAAGGATTTATGCACCCCTATGTTCATAGCAGCACAATTTACAATAGCTACAATTTGGAAACAGCCTAGGTGCCCCTCAGCAGATGAATGGATCAGAAAACTGTGGTACATCTACACAATGGAATTCTATGCTGCCATTAAAAAGAAGGAATTCTTACCATTTGCAGCAACCTGGTTGGAACTGGAGAGCCTTATGCTTAGTGAAATAAGCCAGTCAATGAAGGAGAAGCATCACATGATCTCACTCATTTGTGGATAATAAAGAACATTATAAAATGTTGAACAAAGGATAGATACAGAGGCAGTTAAGCTTCAAACGGACTGTGAAATTACAGCAGGAAGATTAAAGTTAGGTGAGGTAGATAAGAGATCAATCAAAGGACTTGTATGCATGCATATAAGCATAACCAATGAATACAGACACTGGGGGATTGGGTTATGCCTGGGAGGGAGGGGTGATATGTATAAAAAATTAATAAAAAAAGAAATATTTAACTTGATGAATAGCAAGAACCTACAACCAAGAAAACTCTATCCAGCAAAGCTATCATTCAGAATTGAAGGGCAGATAAAGAGCTTCACAGATAAGAAAAAGCTAAAGGAGTTCATCAACTCCAAACCGGTATTATATGAAATGCTGAAAGGTACTCTTTTAGAAGAGCAAGAAGAAAAAGGTAAAAGATAAAAAATTATGAACAACAGAGACATAGCTATCAACCAGTGAATCTAAAATTTAAGTGAATTAAAAATTTGATCAACAGCATAACCTGGTGAATATAATAGAATCAGGAGCACAGAAAGGGAGTGGACTGATAATTCTCCGGGGGAAAGGGGTGAGGGGTGTACAGGGAGAGACTGGACAAAAATCATACACCTATGGATGAGGTCAACGGGAGAGAGGTAAGTGTAGAGGGAGGGTTGGGAGCCCGGTGAGGGGAACTATGGAGGGGAAAAAAGAGAAACAAATGTAATAATCTGAATAATAAAGATTTAATTTTAAAAAAAATCCTCACTGTCTGATACAGTGCTTGCTGTATAGGAGATAGTCAATGACTATATGTGCTCAATTAACAGATTTGTATATTAGGGAGTTGGAATAGAGTATTGTTAAAAACTCATTGTTTTCTTGTAACTTGATATTTAGTTACAGTTATTTAATACAATTACCATTTCCTCCTAGGGCATCTTTTTTACAGATACTGAAAATTTTTCCCTTACTCTTGATGGCCAGAACTGGGTGACATATTGTCCTTACACCAATATCTGGCTTAAAAAAAAGCAAAAATGAAAATGTACACATAGCAAAGAGATGGTTTGAATATGTGGAGTAGCTGTTTTGACTATGGGGCTATGGCAGAGAGGCAGGAAAAGGAGGCTGGCACCACACTCTGAAGAACCTCAGCATCTCAGACCTGGTATAAGAGAGCCAGCCACGGAAAACCCAGGTGGCTAGGAGTAGGAGGGAGAGCGGAGTGCTGTCCTGTAAACCATAAAGGCCATGTTTTTAAAGAAGGAAGTAATGGTTAATTGTGACCTGTTTGTCAAAAGGTTGATCAAAATAAAGACGTGAAAGTGGCCTCTGGGTTTGGCATGGCAGTTCTGTGGAGTTGTGCAGAAAGAGACTGAATCACAAGAGGCTGAGCAAGTAAAGAGGGACATGAGCAAGTAAAGACAGCAAACACAGCTCCTTAGAGGAGTTTGCCATGAAGAGGCAAGGATAGCTTCCAGGCTAGGTAGGGTGAAGGAGAATGAGGCTAAAGCCAGAAGACACTAAAACCTGAAGCACATCTATATGCTAACGGAACTTTCCCTTAACAAAGGAGAATGATTGATAATGCAGGAGAAACGAAGTACAGATGAAAGTAGAATTCCCAAAAACAACACACACACATTTATGCACATCCATATGTAATTTTAGAATTAATTATTTATTGTAATATAGATAGGATGTCCATGTTTTGGTGAGACAGTTTTGTGAAGTGGTTAAAAATCCATATTCTTAGAGACAGATTATTGGGGTTTCAAATTAGCTCTATGACATTGAGGAATTTATATAACCTCTTTTGTTCCACTTTCTTAATTTATAAAAGGAAGATAGTAATACAACTACCCATCTCATAGGGTTGTCATCAAGGTGTCCTAAATTAACATATGCAAAGCATTTAGAGCAGGGCCTCATACAGGGCAGATAATCTGTGTACCAGGTACCTACTTTATAGTATTTGCTGGTTTTAGTTCTACTACATAACCTAGGCAAAAGGTGCTGACTTCAGGAAAAAATTATTGATTTAAATATTATTATTATTTCTATATATGTCTTGGGTTATGTGTAGAACTTTATAAAAATGGTTATATATTGAGATGAAGCCTGAAGTAACACAATCTGCAGTAACACAATTTACATTTTGGATGATACATTTTCTGAACTTTAGTAAAAAAACAATTGGTTAGTATTTGACGATTATTATTTTCTGCTTGCTGGCACTCTTGTCCTGAAACATAAAATTATGATAGCTAGATATTTATCAGAAAGCATACAAAAATATTTGAGGGCAAGCAGGAAAGGTACTAAATTAAAACATAGCATGAAATGGAAGGTGGGTACGAATCTTGTACTACACACAGAGTACTTTCCTCTTTCCTTGCTGAATGTTAATTCCCATCCAAGACTATCTTGTTATTTGCAGGAGTCCGCAAAGATAGAACATTTATAGAAATTAATGCTCTGTGGGTATACAAGATGCCGGCCCTGAAGAACTAAGAAAGCATGAATAAATGTATTCCAATTACAGGCTAATGCAGGTAATGGGTTTATGGTGCTTAGAGGTCTGCATCCGTCCTCTGACAGCCTGCAGACATTAGGAGCCCCTCATGACTCGCCTGCAATGCAGGCATTATGGAGTGATTTTTACTTTACTGCCTTTTCCATCAGATCATCCCCTTTCTTTCACACACAAGGTTAATTCACTTCTTGATCACATTATTTCCTCGCTGCTCTTTGACAATATAAAAATTCTGAGTGGACAGCTCAATCCCTCTTCCATCTCAGATTTGATTGTTATGGTATTGCCTGGCGTCCCTCAGAGGCCTCCAGCAGCCTTTGCTGCACTTTATGACACTTAAATGGCTCGGCTACAATTTCTCCATCTATTCACGAAATGCTGTTAATAACTCATTTTCAAAGAGGCCCTTCTTTATGTCTTGGCATTAAAGGAATTTTTATTAGGTGCCAGGATAGGTGACACACAGCCCCAGTAACCAAAGAGTTAATTAATCTCTTGAAATTTATTGCCTTTTATACTGCACTCAGTGTGACAGTTCCTAAGAGAAACAGATACTATATTTACAACCCAGGCTGAAATATTCAGTAATATAGTCTGCATACTGACCTACTCCATCAGTGTATGCCTTCTGCTGGAACATCCATTAATCACAGAAGATGAATTTGTGTAATATATCTTCTTTTTTATTCTGAGATTCCAATAAATATTGAAATAATAATTTATTGATTAACTTGCGATATAAATTTGTAGTAAAGTCACCCAAGACATTTGCGTGATAATGCATTTTGGAAGTTCTTGGCATTCTATGGGAAAGACAGGAAAAACTGTGATATAAGTTACATAGAACACTCTTGTGGGCAAACACCATATAATTTTTTATTGTATGTGGAGAAATGACAAGCTAGTTTTTGAACTATGAAAAAATTATTACCACACCCACAATAATTACATTCATCAAAGTAAACAACAGGAGTACTTAGCACAGTTGCATCTTTCCTTCTTTGTGAATTATTGCCAGAATGTTTTAGATCACAAATAATTTCTTTGTGCCGCTTTTTATTTGCACACCCACTTCTTTCTTGCACTTATGGGGCAAGGATGAAAAAGGAATCTTGGTGCTATCTTCTATTTAATTACAGTAAAATCTTGGACCATTTAAAATAATTCTTCAGGTTAAAACATGTACTTCCTAGAACTGTAGTGTAGATAATGATTTGGGTACTCATCTTAAATCTGAGTTCAATTCTACCATTTTTATGAGTTTTTTGCTGTTACTTATAGGGAGGATTAGTTTCATCATAATTTTAGAATCATGATACTTTTTGCATGAAATCTGATTTGGTCCAGAAACATTGGAGAAGTGTATAAAAGGTGTTATAGAGAATTGAGATGTGGGTCAAGCATAATCACTGTTAAAAAATTGAAAATTCTGCCGAGACCGGTTTGTCTTAGTGGATAGAGCGTCGGCCTGTGGACTGAAAGGTCCCAGGTTCGATTCTGGTCGGGGACATGTACCTTGCTTGCGGGCACAACTCCAGTAGGGGGCGTGCAGGAGGCGGCTGATCGATATCTCTCTCTCATCGATGTTTCTGACTTTCTATCCCTCTCCCTTCCTCTCTGTAAAAAATCAATAAAATATCTTTTAAAAAAATTGAGAATTCTAAATGTCATTGTATCTGCTATGTTGTAAATGATTATGCTGTACTGGATAAACATGAGCTGAATGCCTGGCGTCTTCTGTTCTGCACAGGCCCCACCAACAGTGGCATCACTCTTTAGGGTTTGTTAAAGGAGCAGTTCTAGTTGAATTCAATCACACACAGTTAAGGTAGCCCCAGTTCTGGTCTCCATAATAATATATCTCAGTTTTGGGAAAGTCTTTATGATCAAGACAACTCTTCAGAGTGGATGAAATTCTAATGTGTGAGGTTTATTTGCTAGTGCTTTACTGATAAGGTTAACCAGATGGTGAAATGTAATAGCTTGAAAGATCTACTTTTGATATACAGTCAATCATTTCTGGAATGGTAAAAAAAAGCAAAAAGGAACAGACCTTTTTCTATTCTCTTCTTGGTTATGAAATTGAAAATATACTTTTTAGAGGATAAAGAAGTATCTCATTATAATTCTCCTGACATTTAAACCTCTTAGCTATATATTTATAAAGGGAGACAAAATATTTTGAAAATTTTGCTATAAAATGTTATATGTAGTATAACTATATCACATTTTTAATGAAAAATTATGAAACTTTTTAATGTCACCTGAAACAGTATTACTGATTTAGATTTCAAAATAAAATGTTTTTTTCAGTATTTTTAGAAACAATGATAGCAATTAATCATATGTTTCTTCTATGTATTTTATTTTTATGAAACTTCAAACCAGTGACTATTAACCTAAAGAATTAAGCAGCCATGATCTTTAATCTGCTATAACATGAACAATTTAACATAAAATGAAGATGGACAATATACATTTTTCATCCATTTTGCTTTCTGGTGATATAAATCATTTTAATTATGAATATATATCTTTAAATATCTCACAAAGAAATTGTGTTGGTGCATTAATCTACAGGTATTTCTTTAGTGATTAGGTTTGCTATGAGATGGCATATTACCACATAATTACTGTGCTGCTGCTCTCTCTCTCATTTATTTATTTATTTATTTATTTATTTATTTATTTATTTATGTCTGTTTTACTTGTCAGTATTGGTAGTTGCTTCTTGCTCTACTCATATAAAGTTACATTCTAATTTAAGTTCTCCCTGCTGTTTGGCTAATTGGACTATTCATTTAAAGTATACTATGTTTTATCACCTTATCTTCCATGCTATTTTACATTTTGGATTGACTGATTCTAATTCCTGTTTCACAGAGTATAATTTCACAGTAACATAACTTTGGGAATCTATTAAATTTGGCCTTTAAAACACTGCTTTGTTTTTCTCCACACAGTGGTGAAAGCTGTGGCATTTTCTAGCAGACAGGTAGACTCTTTCCCTTTTTATAACAATGTTACTTCCCTTCCCTTCTTAATTCGAATTAATGCAACACATATATTTATTAAGCATCCATTACATGGCAAGTTCTGTTAAATACTGAATATATGAACTTGAAAAAGCATAATTGCTACTCTCAAGCAATTCAAAGTCAAAGTCTGTTGAGTGAGATAGAAAAGTAACAATGATTTTTAAAAACCCATTTTCTCCATCACATTATTTTCTTAACTTCAGAAACTTAACATTAGAAAATTTTGGAAGCTAGCCATTTATTGAGCAGTCATGCAAATGACTAATCCTAGCCATTTATTGACCTGGAAAATGGATTCATGATGGCTCTCTTCATTATTATTCTTTACACTATAAATTAATTTTTATATATTTTTGTGTGATTATAAATTTAAAAATAAAAAATGATAACAAAAATGTAAGGAGCCAAGAACAGAAAACACATTTAAAAAACCTCTTTGCCCCTTTATCACATTAATTCTTTAACTTCAGAAATTTAAAATTAGAAAATTTTGGAAACTAGCCATTTATGGAGCTTATATCTTGACTTTATGGTAGCTTTTAATCATTAGACATCTTCAAATTTAGCACTTGAAATGGATTATTCTAATATTTAATTTTAACAGGCCTATAAGGCAAGTGCTACCATTGTATCATCCCCATTTTACTGACAAGTCAGAGGTGTTCCAGAGATGTAGGTAACTTGCCCTGACCTTTACCTCTAGTGTACTTGAGGAGGGGTTAGAAAGTGGCATCCGCTCACTCTTCTTGCTCTGCAGGACATAACATAGGTTATTCAGAGTAAGAATTACCATTATTATTGTATAGTTATTGTCCCACCTCCAATTAGTGAATCCTTTTTCCAAAACTTGTAATGCTCCTCCATCATGAAACAAATTCCCACACTTACGCAAGACTGTTGCCAGAGGCTGCTTTATTCCAAGGTAAACCTATTCCTTTGGTTTATTTGTCTATTTCTATCTTATCTTACACCATTTATGCTATCTATAATCATAAAAGAGTAAAATGCTAATTAGACCAATGTCCTTCCAGACGTCCTTCTGGATGACCTTCCAGATAAAGCCAGGGCTGTAAGGGAAGCCTGTGTCCTGGGTGCCAGAGGGAAGCCAAAGCCAGCAGCCAGGGGAAGGAAGGCTTATTTTTGCACAAATTTTGTGCATCAGGCCTCTAATAATTTTATTAAAGGTTTAATGGATGATTGGCAAAACTCTCTTTTTTCTTACTGAAAAATGTGTTTTCTCTTCTTGACTCCTTACTTATATTTTTTCTTCTTCACTTTTTAAAATTGTTTGAAGTATTTCACATGTCTTCTTTTTCAGCAATTGACTCCTCCCTGGCCACTCCCACCCCACAGGACAAGCCCCTACCACCCCAATGTCCATATCCATTGGTTATGCTAATATGCATGCATACAAGTCCTTTGGTTGATCTCTTACAACCCTTTCCCCTCCCCTGCCTTTCCTCTGAAGTTGGATGGTCTGTCTGGTGTTTCTTTGACTCTGAAACTCCTTACTTTATTGTTAAATTTACAATGTACACAAAAATACATACAAATTAATTTATAGTGTAAAGAATAATAATGAAGAGAACCATGAGGAATCTATTTTCCAGGTCAAGAATTAAAATACTGCCCTGAAATTCTGGTTATGATCCTCCTTGATTCTGTTCTTCTCCCAACCTCTCTTTTCCTCCTAATGCTAACAAGAACAAGGTTTAAATGTACATTTTTCCCTAGGTTTTTTTCCATATAGTTTTCCTAATTTGTGAAAATATATATTGTTTGTTTTAGTTGTTTATGAGAATTACATAATGAAAACAAATTGTATATGATTTTATCTAACTTGTTTAGTTTGTTCAATGTTATGTTTTTTATATTCTTCTATGTTGATGGAAATAGCTGTAGTTAATTTATTTTCACTGCTGTATAATATTGCATTGTATGAATATAAAATTATGTTTTCATAATAGTTTTGATTGATATTTATACTCATTTTAGCTTTTTAAGTTACTGTATGAGTAATGCTACTATGATTAAGCTTGTACACAAATTTTGGTATGTACATGCAAGAGTTTTTCTCAAATATATACTGACTAGTTGAATTGCTGAATCACTGGGTGGGCACATGTCCAAATTTTTAGGTAATGTCAAATTATTTGCCAAAGGGGCCATACCAATTTACGAGCCTTTCATTGGGATATGGGAGTTTTTGTTGCTTTAAATTCTCCCAACACTATGTTGTCCAAATTTAACAGATTATTCTTCAATCCAGGGATATAAAACAATATTGCATTATGGTTCATTTTTATTTCTCAGATTACTAATAAGGTTAAATTTTTTTTTTTTTTTGGCAAACAAACATCCTATAAAGTACCTGTCCATATCTTTTATATTGTTTGGCTTTTTCTTCTTGATTCATAGGAATTCTTTGTATATTCTCATTATAAGCTCTTTCTAGTTGTATGTTTTGCAAATATCTTCTCCTAGCTTGGAGCTTTTATCTATACCCTGGCAACTTTTAATCATCAGACATCTTCAAATTTAGTATAGCCAAAATTATGAATTTTTTTTCTTGTAGATTGTACTTTTTGTGTCTTTTTTTATTTTTTTTAAATTTTTATTATTCAGATAATTATATTTGTTTCTCTTTTTTTCCCTCCATAGTTCCCCTCCACCCAGTTCCTACCCTTCCCTCTACCCTTCCCTCCTTCCCGTTGACCTCATCCATAGGTGTATGATTTTTGTTCAGTCTCTCCCTGTACACCCCTCCCCCCTTCCCCCTTAAGAATTATCAGTCCACTCCCTTTCTGTGCTCCCGATTCTATTATATTCACCAGTTTATTCTGTTGATCAAATCTTCAATTCCCTTAATTTTCAGATTCACTTGTTGATAGATACGTATTTGTTTTTATCTTTTACCTTTTTCTTCTTCCTCTTCTAAAAGAGTACCTTTCGGCATTTCATATAATACTGGTTTGGAGATGATGAATTCCTTTAGCTTTTCTTATCTGTGAAGCTCTTTATCTGCCCTTCAATTCTGAATGATAGCTTTGCTGGATAGAGTATTCTTTGTTGTAGGTTCTTGCTATTCATCACGTTGAATATTTCTTGCCACTCCCATCTGGTCTGCATGCTATCTGTTGAGAAATCAGCTGACAGTCCTATGGGTGCTCCCTTGTAGGTAATGAACTGTTTTTCTCTTGTTGCTTTTAATATTCTCTCTTTGTCTTTTGCTCTTGGTATTTTAATTATGATGTGTCTCGGTATAGTCTTCTTTGAATTCCTTTTATATGGGGTTCTGTGTGCTTCCTGGACTTGTAAGTCTATTTCTTTTACCAGATGTGGGAAGTTTTGAGTCATTATTTCTTTAAGTAGGTTTTCAGAATCTTGCTCTCTCACTTCTTCTGGCACCCCCACAATTCTGATGTTGGTAGCTTGAAGCTGTCCCAGAGGCTCCTTACATTATCTTTACATTTTTGTATTCTTTTCTCTTCTTGCTTTTCCAGTTGAGTGTTTTCTGATTGTTTATATTTCAAATTTTTGACTTGATTCTTGCCTTCCTCTAGTCTGCTGTTAGGTCTCTATATTTTTTAATTCAGTCAGTGTATGTTTAATTTTTAGTTGTTTCTTTTGCATCTCTAGTTGGTTCTTTTTCATCTCCTCTTGGGTCTCGCTTAATTTATTCATCTTTTCTAAGAGATTCTTGAAAAACCTTATAAGTGTGGTTTTGAACTCTATATCCAATCGTTTGTTTTCCTCCATTTCTTTTGTTTGTGATCCCTTCCCTTGTCTCAGCATTTTCACTATGCCGGGAAAACTTCTGTGTTGGATTCAGCCTTATGATACCAGACTTGCAAAACTGCAGTAGCCTCTCTATTGAGCTTGGGATGGGTGGAGTCTCAGGGCTTAAGGGACCGCCTTGCCTTCCAGTCAGCCCCACCCTCCACGGCCCCAAAGTCTCATGTGACTGGGTAATCACTGGAGCAGTCCCTTATGCGCGTGTGCTCTTGCAGTGCCTCTAGAATGCTGCCTTTCCGGCTCCCCTGTGCTCCAGGACCATATGAGTCTTGGTCCCCAGGGTTTCGCCCGAAACTGGGGTTTAGTGAAGTTAGAAGTAGTGCAGTTGGGAGGGTCTGTCTCCCACCCACTCATGAAAGCCAGTGGCACAATCAGAAGCCGGTCCTCTGCATGTAGTGCTGTGCGCATCACCAGACTTCTGATCTTTTGCGACTCCCCTAAATTTCCATGCACTTCTCCCATTTCACAGTCCAAACTCCCCCCGTATGAGTTTTGGCTGGACCTGGGGTTTAATGTCATAGGATAAGGGGTTCAATGCCATTAGAGTCTCCATCTCCTTCCCACCAGAGAAAGCCAGCCAGGTTCTCCGGTACCAGCTCTCTCCACGTGGGTCTCCATACCTCAGCTTTTTGCAGCTGCTCTGGGTTTCTGTGAGCCCCTCTCTTTCCTTATAGTTGTAGAATTTCCACTCAGCCAGCTTTCCTGTGGCTCTGGATGATGTCCGTTCTGTCTTTTAGTTGTAGTTTTGAAATTGTTGTGCGAGGCAGCAGTGTAGGTGTTTACCTATGCTGCCATCTTGGATTTTCCTACTCTTTGTGTCTTGTTTAAGAAATATTTAATACTTTCAGGTAATAAAGATACTTTGCTATATTATCTTTTAAAAGTTTCCATGCTGCTGTCTTTTATACTGACTTTTAATCAACCTGTGACTTTTTTTGTATGCATGTGTGAGTGTGAGTGTGAATGAGTTTGTGCAATATTAGATTTGCTTTTTCCTTGACTATTTGGTAGAAGCCACCAGGGTCTGGTGTTTTATTTGTGGGAAGTGTTTTAAATATGCATTATTTTCCTCAATGGTAATAGGACAATTCATATGTATCTTTTTATTTAATAAATTATGATTTTATAAAAGCTACCATTTCATCTAGTTTTCACATTAACTGTCATAAAATTGTTCAATAATATTATTTTATTATCTGTTCCACTTATACAGTTTCTAAAGTTACATTACTTTTCTTTTTATTCTTAATAGAATTTAAAAAATCTTTTATCATGATTACTCTTGCTAATGGTTTGTTTATGAGCTTTTATGAACCAACTTTTATCTCTTCTATAGTATATTTTCTGTATCATTAATCATATGCTTTCTACATAACTTGGACTTATTCTGTGTGTTTTTTCATATTGTAGTATTTAGTGCCATAAATTTTCCACTAATTGATGCTTTAGTAACTATACCCCATAAGTTTTCATTTGTAAATATTTAAATTTTTAAATCTTAAATATTTCATACTTTTATAATGAATTTTATTTGACATATAAATTGTTTAGAAGAGTATTATAATTTCCAAACAACTGTTGTTTCCTTAGTTCCTTTTAACAAATATTAAAATAATTTTATTGTGATCAGGACTTTGCTATGATACAAATTCTTTAAAATTTGTGGAAGCTAGCTTTGTGGCCTAACACCTGGTCACAGTGTTCCATTGCATATACAACCTGTAAAGAAGGTCTTCTCCAGCTTTGGAATTCAGTCCTAGGTAGCCATTAGCTTAAGACTGCTAATTGTGTAATCATATCTTTTTCACTGATTTTGTAGATAGTTATCTTAAAATCTCTCACTATCACTGAGGAGTTGACAACTTTAACTTTACATATATAGAGGTTACACTATTTTTAGTCATACTTACTATATCTTCCTGGTGAATTGGTATACTAAAAAATATTTATCAACCCTTTTATCTAATGTGTTTGACTTTATAGTCTACTAGAGGCCTGTTGCAAATTCATACACCAGTGGGGTTCCTCAACCTGGCTTGCAGGATCTGGCTGAAACTGGCTCTCCGATATACCCTGAGGGGTCCTGGATTGTGAGAGGGCACAGGCCAGGCCAAATGACCCCAACAGTGCATGATCAGGGTGTGGGATAGAGATGGGAGGTTGGCCAGCAGCAAGCTAACCTACTGGTCTGAGTGTCGGCCCACTGGTGGTCATTGCATGTCATAGTGAGCAGTTGAGCAATATTAGCATATCATTAGCATATTACACTTTGATTGGTTGAATGGACAACCAGATGACTGGATACTTAGCATATTCGGTTTTTATTATATAGAACTAAAGGCTCAGTGCATGAAAATTCATGCAATGGATGGGGGGGCTCAGTGCATGTCTTTGAGGACATGGCAGTCAATTAGCATATTTCCTTCTTATTGGCTGTGGACACTGCTATCTTTGAGGGCAGGACAGTCAATTAGCATATCCCTTCCTTATTGGATGTGGGTGCTGCCATCTTTGCAATGGCATGAGGGTCAATTAGCATGTTTCCTCTTTATTAGATGGGACCAGAGGCCCGGTGCACAAAACTCATACTCGGCATGGGTGAGGACTCTCAGCCATCCTGCAACCTCTCGCAATCTGGGATCACTAGTTTCTAACCACTTTCCTGGCTGCCTGATCACCCCTAACCACTCTGATGCCTGCCTGATCACCCCTAACCAAACACCTACCTGCCTGATCATCCCTAACTACACGCCCACCTGCTTCATTGCCTCTAATCACTTGCCTGCCTGCCTGATTGCCCTTAACAACTTGCCTACCTTCCTGATCACCTGTAACTGCCTCTGCCTCGGCCCCTGCAGTTGAGGCTTCATCTGGAAGGTCATCTGGAAGGATGTCTGGTCTAATTAGCATATTATATTTTTATAATTATAGATAAGAAGATTACTGTTATTTATTCTTGAGGAAGCTTTGGTAGTTTGCATTTTTAAAGAAATTTTTTATAGCATTTTAATTGTGAAATTTTTAGCATAGACTTACAATATTTAATTATTCTTTTAATTTCTGTGTAAACCAGTTGTATCCCATTTATTTATTTATTTATCTTTTTAATTTTTATTAATGTCCTACATGTGCACATATCTTCCCATTGCCCGCCCCCCCCCATTCCCAAGCATGCTCTAACCTGCCAGTGTCTTGTGTCTATTGGTTGTGTTTATATGCATGCATACAAGTCCTTCGGTTGATCTCTTATCTAACCAAATTCCCCCTAACCTTCCTGCTGACTTTGAAGTCTGTTTGATGCTTTACTTCCTCTATACCTATCTTTTTGTTATCAGTTTATAATGTAATTTATTATTCATAAATGAGTAAGATCATGTGGTATTTTACTTTAATTGACTGCCTTATTTCACTTAGAATAATGCTCTCTGGTTCCATATAGGTTGCTAAAAATGGTAAGAATTCCTTCTTTTTTTATGGCAGCATAGTATTACATTGTGAAGATATACCAGAGTTTTCTTATTTATTTATTTATTTATTAGATTTTTTAAATTAATTTTTTATACAAATCTCCCCATTGCACCCCCTCCTTCCCAGGCATACCCCAATCCCCCAGTGTCTATGTTCATTGGTTATGCTTATATGGATGCATACAAATCCTTTGATTGATCTCTTATCTACCCCATCTAATTTTAATCTTCCTGCTGTAATTACACAGTCTGATGCTTTACTGCCTCACTATCTATCCTTTTGTTCATCAGTTTATAATGTTGTTTATTATCACATGAGTGAGATCATGTGATGCTTCTCCTTCACTGACTGGCTTATTTCACTGAGTATAAGGTTCTCAAGTTCCAACCAGGTTGCTGCAAAGGGTAAGAATTCCTTCTTTTTAATGGCAGCATAGAATTCCATTGTGCAGATGTACCACAGTTTTCTGATCCATTCATCTGCAGAGGGGTACCTAGGCTGTTTCCAAATTGTACCTATTATAAATTGTGCTGCTATGAACATAGGGGTGCATTAATCCTTTTTGATAGATGTTTGTAATTTCTTAGGATAAATTCCTAACAGTGGGATTACAGGGTCAAATGGGAGAACCATTTTTATTTTTTGAGGAAACTCCATACTGTTCTCCACAGTGGCTGCACAACTCTGCATTCCCACCAACAGTGCACAAGAGTTCCTTTTTCTCCGCATCCTCGCCAACACTTGTCATTTGTTGATTTGTTGATGCTTGCCATTCTGACAGGTGTAAGATAGTATCACATTGTCGTTTTGATTTGCATCTCTCAAATAATTAGTTACTTTCAACATCTTTTCATGTGTCTCTTGGCCTTCCTTCTGTCGTCTTTTGAAAAGGTTCTATTTAGGTCCGTTGCCCACTTTTTTATTGGATCCTTCATCTTCCTTTTATTAAATTGTATAAGTTGGCTGTAGATTTTGGATATTAAACCTTTATCAGTGATAACATTTGCAAATATGTTCTCCCATACAGTGGGCTTTCTTGTTGTTTTGTTGATGGTTTATTTTGCTGTGCAAAAGCTTTTTATTTTGATGTAGTCCCATTTGCTTATTTTTTCTTTAGCTTCAATTGCCTTTGGAGCAGTATCACTGAAGAAGTTCTTTTGGCATATGTCTGAGATTGGGCTGCCTGTGGATTCCTGTAGTATTTTTATGGTTTCCCTTCTAATGTTTAAGTCCTGTATCCATTTTGAGTTTATTTTTGTATTTGGTGTAAGTTGGTGGTCCAGTTTCATTTTTTTGCATGTATCTGTCCAATTTTCCCAACACCATTTATTGAAGAGGCCATCTTGGCTCCATTGAATGTTCATGCCTCGTTTGTCAAATATTAGTTGAGCATAGTGGTTTGGGTGGATATCTGGGTTCTCTATTCTATTCCATTGGTCTATATGCCTGTTCTTGTGCCAGTACCAGGCTGTTTTGAGAACAGTTGCTTTGTAATATAGCTTGAAATCTGGTATTGAGATCCCACCTACTTTATTCTTCTTTCTCAGAATTGCTATAGCTATTCGTGGTCTTTTTTTTGTTCCAGATGAATCTATGAAGAATTCTTTCTAGGTCTGTGAAATATGTCGTTGGTATTTTAATGGGTAGTGCATTGAATCTATAGATTGCTTTGGGTAGTATGGACATTTTAATGATGTTGATTCTTCCAATCCATGAACATGGTAGCTATTCCATCTGATAACATCTTCCTCTATCTCTTTTTTCAGTGTCCTGTAGTTTTCTGCATATAGGCATTTTACCTCTTTAGTTAGGTTTATTCCTAGGAATCTTAATTTTTTTGGTACGATGGTAAATGGGATTGCTTTTTTAGTCTCTCTTTCTGTAAGTTCACTATTAGTGTATAGAAATGCCACAGATTTCTTGGCATTAATTTTGTATCCTGCTACATTGCCAAATTCATTTATTAAGTCAATTAGTTTTGGAATGGAGTCCTTTGGGTTTTTTATGTACAGTATCTTGTCATCTGCAAATAAGTACACCTTTACTTCTTCTTTTCCAATTTGGATGCGTTTTATTTCTTCTTCTTGTCTAATTGCAATGGCTCATACTTCCAGTACTATGTCAAACAGGAGAGGTGAGAGTGGGCATCCCTGTCTTGTTCCTGTTCTTAGGGGAAATGGTTTTAGTTTTTGCCCATTGAGTATGATGTTAGCTGTGGGTTTATCATATATGGCTTTTATGATGTTTAGGTATGATCCTTCTATTCCCACTTTGCTGAGAGTTTTTATCTAGAAAGGATGTTGGATTTTGTCAAATGTTTTTTCTGCGTCAATTGATATGACTATGTGATTTTTATCTCTCAATTTGTTTATGTGATGTATCACGTTTATTGCTATGCGGATATTGTACCATCCCTGCATTCCTGACATGAATCCTACTTGGTCATGGTGTATGATGTTTCTGATGTACTGCTGGATCCGATTTGCTAGAATTTTGTTGAGGATTTTGGTATCTATTTTCATGAGAGATATTGGCCTATAATTCTCTTTCATTGTGTTGTCTTTATCTGGTTTTGGTATTAGGGTGATGCTGGCTTCTTAGAAGGTGTTTGGAAGTGTTCCTTCTTCTTGAATGTGTTTGAATAGTCTGAGAAGGATAGGTTTTAATTCTTCCTTGAATGTTTGGTAAAACTCTCCTGTGGAGCCATCTGGTCCTGGGCTTTTATTTGCTGGAAGCTTTGTGATGACTGCTTCAATTTCTTCCATAGTTATTGGACTATTGAGATGTTTAGATTCCTCCTCGTTGAGTTTTGGAAGGTTATATTTTTCTAGGAAAATGTCCATTTCTTGCAGGTTGTCCAATTTGTTGGAGTAGAGTTGTTCATAGTTTTTTTAACAATCCTTTGTATTTCCGCGGGGTCTGTTGTTATTTCTCTTCTTTCATTTCTGTTTTTGTTTATTTGGGTCTTCTCTCTTTTCTTCTTGTTTATCCTGGCTAGAGGTCTATCAATCTTGTTTATCTTTTCAAAGGACCAGCTCTTGGTTTTGTTGATCTTTTAAATTGTTTCTTTGGTCTTCAAGTTGTTTACATCCGCTCTGATCTTCACTATTTCCTTCCTTCTGTGTACACTGGGCTTATCTTGTTGATCACATTCTAGCTCTTTGAGTTGTAGGGTTAGGTAATTTATTACCATTGTTTCCTGTTTATTTGGCAGTAGGCTTGTAGGGCTATGAACTTCCCTCTCAAGACTGCTTTCACTGTGTCCCATATATTTTGGATGGTTGTGTTGTCATTGTCATTTGTTGCCATGATATTTTTATTTCTTCCTTGATCTCTCTGGTTAACCAATCGTTGTTTAATAGCATGCTGTTTAGTCTCCAATATGTTTGATTTCTTTCTATTGTTTTTAGCATAGTTGATTTCCAGTTTTATGCCACTGTGGTCTGACAAAATGCTTGATATGATTTCTATCTTCTTGAATTTGAAGAGACTTTTTTTAAGACCCAACATATTATCTATCTTTGAAAATGACTCATGTGCACCGGAGAAGAATGTATATTCTGTGGCTTTGGGGTGAAATGTTCTGAAGATGTCAATTAATTCCATCTGGTCTACTGTGTCATTTAGGATTGATGTTTCTTTCCTGATTTTTTGTTTAGAGGATTTGTCCAATGGTGACAGTGGGGTATTAAAGTCTCCTACTATGATTGTATTGCTGTCAATCTCTCCCTTAATATACTCCAAGAGATTTTTTATGTATTTAAGTCCTCCTATATTGGGTGCATACATGTTTACTAGAGTTATTTCTTCTTGTTAGATTGCTCCCTTTAGTATTATGAAGTGGCCTTCTTTATCTCTTGTTATGTCCTTCACTTTGAGATCTAATTTGTCAGATAATAGTATTGCAACCCCAGCTTTTTTTTCATTTCCATTTGCCTGAAATACCATCTTCCATCCCTTCACCTTCAATCTGTGTGCATCTCTTTTCCTGAGGTGGGTTTCTTGTAGACAGCAGATATATGGATCATGTTTTCTTATCCAATCGGTTACCCTACGTCTTTTGATTGGAGCATTTAATTCGTTCACATTTAAAGTTATTATTAATAAGTACTTATCTGTTGCCATTTTTAGTCCTTACCCCCGAGTTCCTTCTTCGCTTCTTCTTTCTTTTTATTACAGCAGACCCTTTAACATTTCTTGCATTGTTGGTTTGGTGGTAATATATTCCCTTTGTCCTTTTTTGTCTGTGAAACTTCTGATTTCACCTTCAATTTTGATTGAGAGTCTTGCAGGGTACAGTATTCTTGGATTCAGACACTTCCTTTGCATGACTTTGTATATTTCATTCCATTCCCTTCTGGCCTGATGAGTTTCTTTTGAGAAATCAGTAACTAGTCTTATGGGTGTTCCTTTGTAGGTAACTTTCTGTTTCTCTCTGGCTGCTTTTAAGATTCTTACTTTGTCATCGGTGTTTGCCAATTTAATTATAATGTGACTTTGTTTTGGTTTGTTGGGGTTAATTTTGTTTGGGACTCTGTGAGCTTCTTGGATTTGTGTGGGTTTTTTCTTTCCTATATTGGGGAAATTTTCTGTCATTATTTCTTCAAACAGGTTCTCTAATCCTTGTTCAGTTTCCATTCTTTCTGGAACTCCAATTATGCCGATGTTCTTTTGTTTCATGTTATCTCAAAGTTCCCTTAGGCTCTCCTCTTGCTTTTTAACTTTTTTTTTTCTAGAAGATGCTGTACTTGGGTATTTTTTTCCTATCATGTCTTCTAGCTCACTGATGCGGTCCTCTGCTTCTTCTAGTCTACTCTTGGATGCTTCCTATTGAGTTCTTTATAGCAGTGATGTCATATTTCATTTCTTCTTGATTATTCTGCATTTCTTTTAGGTTCTCCTGCATTTCTTCCTGTTTCTTTTGCATTTCTTCTGGCTTCTTCTTCATTTCCTCTTAGGTCATCTTCATTTCCTCTTGGCTCTTACTCACAATGTCAAACTTGTCTTCCATTCTTTTCATCCACCTTATGATCATTTCTCTGAACTCTTTCTCTGGCAGGCTTATTTTTGCTTCTATTTCGTTTACTTCCTTTTCTGGTGATACCTGCCTATCTGTCGTATGTGGGCTGTTTCTTCTTCTGCCCATGGTTTTTCTTCTCCGGGTGTCTGGTTATGTAGTTAGCACTTCTACGTTGATTCAAAGACACAAACTACAACACTACTTGGTACAGCACACAAGGCACTGAACAGAAATGTATTCACGATGTTAATAATCACCAATAAGGTGAACACCAGTGGAAGACAAATTAGGGGTAAGTTGAGAAAGAGGAAGAGGAAACTGAGGGAAAAAGAAAAGAAAGAAGTGCCAAAATCAAATTAAGAGAGGGAGAAAAAAAATAAATAAATGAACTAAAAATAACATTAAATTAAATTTAAAAAAAGGAGAAGAAGAAAAAGAAAAGGGAAAGAAAAACAAAGTCAGAGAGAAAAGAAAGCGGATAAGAGAGAAAAGGGGAACAAAATATAAATGTCAGGAGAAAACTCCAATAGAACAGTCACTACTCCCAAAAAAGGCCAGCAACCAGTACCTCGAGATTAATACAAACTGCAGATAACAACTGGTATCAAGGGACACAAGGAAAAAGACAGGTAAAAAACAAAGCAAGGAAAAAGCAAAATAAATCAAGTAGAATAAGCTAAAACAATCTCATGAAAAAGTTCAAAAAAATAGATATGATCACTGTTCAGGCAAATAGTAACAAAAGGACATAGAGAAAAAACAACTTTTTGGCTAGTGAAGACAAGAGGAGAGAGGTTTGTATGGACTTGTAGTAGGGGATTTGAAATTAGATATATAAGTGGGGTGAAATTTTAACCAGGTAAAAAGAAAGAATAGGGGGAAACTAAAGTTGGAAAAGGGAAAGAGAAACAAGACAACAAAATGGGAAAGTTAGGAGCAAAGTGTTGGCATAAAGGCAGAGTTGAGTTGGAGTAAAATTATGCTAAAGGAAAGATGAAAATAGAATGTCCAAAAAGGTAAAATACTAGTAGTAATTAATAATACTAGTTGAAAACAAAAATGTAATAATCAAAAAGGTAAAATCAATTGAGGCAGAAAGAAAAAAATAGTCTTTTAATTAAAATATGTAAAAATGAAGAATAAAAAAATATTTTAAAAAAAAAGAAAAAAGGAAAAAGAAAAAAAAAATAGAGTGGTCATTCACTTCCACTATTATTCTGCTTGGCACTCCTGTTTCCCAGTAGATAAGGTACTGCGGTTGGCTGTGTTACACTGTTGACGTTTTAAAATCTTTATTCTTTTGTGGTTATGCGAGAGTCAATTTGTGCATCATCCACTGGGTGGCATTATTTCGGAATTGATCTCTGAGACAAAGCACAGGACCTCTCTAAGCTGTGCTCAGATCCTGCTACTTTGTGGTTCTCAAAGCCGTTTGTGGGGATTTTGTAGCCGGGACCCTGTAATAACTCCCAGGCTGTCCCTCTGCCTCAGATTAAAAAAGGAGTCATTTTCCAGAGCTCCCCTCTGTCAACAGCTTGGAGAGTTTGCCTCCACACTTAGGGATCACGCCCTGCCCACCTCCTCGGACCTCTCCAGTGGCAGCTTTCCCGCAGCCCAGCTCCCACAGTGTGTGTGTCTCTGTTCTAAGGGGCAGGAGACCTCACCTTATCCCAGGCAAAATCTGACCTTTCCGTGTGCCCTGTGGATCTTTGAATCTGCCGCGTGTCTGTGCCGATTGGAGAGCGGTTTTCTGGGTCTCCAGCTGTTCGGTGGGTGTTTCAGCCAGCCGCAGCTTTCAGACGGCCGCAGACATCCACCTGCCTCGGCAAGATGGTGTGGTCTCCATGTTCACTCTGGTGGCTCCGGCCAACAAAAACCCCATGGCAGTGGGGCTGCCTGGCCAAGAGAGCCCCATCCAGCAGTTCCCCGCCTTCTCCTGGAGTATAACTGCCTCTTAACTTGCCAACAAACACTCCCCATGCAACTCTCAGCTGCTCTCTCTCCCTCTGCCCAGCAACAAAGCTCCGAAGCGTCAGTCTATTCCGCCGCCATTTTCCCAAGCCAGGTTGAACATTTCTTGCCATTCCCATCTGGCCTGCATCATTTCTGTTGAGAAATCAGCTGACAGTTGTATGAGTGCTCCCTTGTAGGTAAGTAAGTGTTTTTTTCTTGCTGCTTTTAATATTCTCTCTTTGTCTTTTGCTCTTGGTATTTTAATTATGATGTGTCTTGGCGTAGTCCTCTTTGGATTTCTTTTAAATGAGGTTCTGTGTGCTTCCTGGACTTGTAAGTCTATTTCTTTTACCAGATATGGGAAGTTTTCAGTCATTATTTCTTTAAGTAGGTTTTCAGTATCTTGCTTTCTCTCTTCTGGCACCGCCACAATTCTGATGTTGGTATGCTTGAAACTGTCCCAGAAGCTCCTTACATTATCTTCACATTTTTGGATTATTTTTTCTTCTTGCTTTTCCAGTTGAGTGTTTTCTGATTGTTTATATTTCAAATTTTTTACTTGATTCTTGCCTTGCTCTACTCTGCTGTTAGGTCTCTGTATAATATTTTTTATTTCAAAGTCCAGAGTGCTAAGCATTACACCATGGGACCAATATTTTTTATTTCACTCAGTGTATGTTTAATTTCTAGTTGGTCCTTTTCCATCTCTAGTTGGTTCTTTTTCATCTCTAGTTGGTTCTTTTTCATCTCCTCTTGGCTCTCACTAACTTTATTCAACTTTTCTAGGATATTCTTGAAAAACCTTATAAGGTGGATTTGAACTCTATATCCAGTCATTTGTTTTCCTCCATTTCTTTTGTTTGTGATCTCTTCCCTTGTCTTGAAATTTTCACTGTGTCAGGAGAACTTCTGTGTTGGATTCAGCCTTATGATACCAGACTTGCAAAACTGCAAAAACCTCTCTGTTGAGCTTGGGATGGGTGGAGTCTCAGGGCTTAAAGGACCGCCTAGCCTCCCAGTCGGGCCCGCCCTCCACGGCCCCCCGAGTCTCACGTGACTGGGTAATCCCTGGATTGGTCCCTGTGTGTACTCGGCTCTCTCGCAGTGCCTCTAGACTGCTGCCTTTCCAGCTCCCCTGCACTCCGGGACCATATGAATCTGGGTACCCAGTACTTCGCCTGAATCTGGGGTTTAGTGGAGATAGAAGTGACGCAGTTGCGATGCTTTGTCTCCTGCCCTCTTGTGACCGCCAGCGGCACAATCAGCAGTAGGTCTTCTGCGTGCAGTGCTGTGCGTTCCGCCCAACTTCTGCCCTCCTGCGACTCTCCCAATTTCTGTGCACTTCTCCCTTTTCACAGTCCAAACTTCTCCCATATGAGTTTCGGCTGGACCTGGGGTTTAATGTCATAGGATAAGGGGTTCAATGCTGTTGGGAGTCTCCGTCTCCTTCCCGCCAGAGAAAGCCATCCAGGTTCTCTGGCACCCGCTCTCTCCACGTGTGCGTCTCCATACCTCAGCTTTTTGCAGCTCCTCTGGGTCTCTGTGAGGCCTTCTCTTTCCTTCTAGTTGTAGAATTTCTACTCAGCCAGATTTCCTGTGGTTCTGGATGATGTCTGTTCTGTCTTTTAGTTGTAGTTTTGAAATTGTTGTGCGAGGCAGCAGTGTAGGTGTTTACCTATGCCACCATCTTGGTTACCTCAGACAGTGAGGATTAAACACATGACATGGTCACTGCTTTTCAAGAGCTGACAGCCCAGTAAAAGAGTAGGGTAGTGGGAAGAAGCACAAAACTGCAAACACACTGTGATTACTGTGCTAAAAGAAGCAAACAGAAGTGAGTATAGAAGTTGTGGTGCCTCAAAAAGGAGAACTGTTCATCTACTTACCAAACAGGAGAATGGTGAGGGATCTTTAGGAGGATGCTACTTCTCACAGTTATAAAACTTGAGAATGGCAGAATCTTGGTTAAAATTCAGATCTTTGGATTTCCAGGTAGTATTTATTTTGCTACACTGTCCCCTCATAATTTGATCAAAGATCATCAATACTATAGCTATAGTATACATGTACAGGAATGAGTTACTTTCAGGCATGCCTCACTAAAAACTTCTTACTTCACAGAATGAATAAAGGCCTTTTAAACAACTCTACCCAAAGCATTTAACACTCATGACTCATGCATATGTATATGTAGTTTCACATAGAAGTTAATAGATACGCATAGCTAGTGATAAGTGTTATCTCAAAACAAGTCCAATTCCATTTATTTACAATCACTTTGGTGCTGAAAAGCTTATAAACTAACCTTCTATCAGACTATGTTGTTACAAAACTCTTATCCCAGCAGGATACTTAGATTGGAAGCAAGAATGAATATTTTCATTATTGCCATCTCTCTTATTTAACAGAATGTGTTTCAGAGGAATTACCTTGCTTAAAGCAGGTAATTTAATACAAAACTGAGTTGGCTACTTAAATTGTCCAAATAGCCTATCTTCTCCAAATGTGTGCAAAGCAATGAAAACTTCTCATGTTACTTGTGATAAGAGGTAAAGTACGCAAGCATGCCAAATGTCAGGAGTAGCAGATGCTGTTGGTGTCTTGGCCTCCCCATTCTATTATGCAACCATAGCCCTGAGGGGGAAAAGCAGCCCCTTATAGCTGGGAGCTGCCCTGCATTATCTACCTGGCAATGGTGTCCTGTTGAACATAAACAATTTCATGGAACACCAACCTCAGACAAGACCACTCATGACCAGGATAGATCAGGACAAAAACAAGTAATTGTGTCTGAAGAAAGCAGAAACAAGAACATTGTTTAAACTCCAAAAATGGCCAAACATACCCCTATCTGAGCTAATGGGAGTAACAGCTACTTCCTTACCAATTACAGGTTTAGCTTCTCTTTGTTCCTCCCTCCTTCTAGGTAAAAATTATGAAGATAACCAGTCAGAGAGAACTCTGTTTCCTGACAATAGACACATTTCTGTAGGATTTCTGGGAAAAGTGCCCACTTCCTGAAACCCTCCCCCAAATCACCTGACTGATGGTCCAAATTCTATTCTTTCTAATACTCCCTTTCTGAGATGCCCCACATGTCCCACCTAATATGCATTTCCCCTCATTGCAATAGTCAGTAACAGAGTGTTTTCAGCCACAAGCATGTTATTGCTGGTCCTTGCAGTATCTTACTGATTCCCTGCTGAGTGCTTTCTCTTGGCTTTGCTTGTTGGCATAGGGAGGACTGAAGTGACCACTGAGGCATTACAGACTTAAAGAAAAGTCCTCATTCAGTGGGAAGGAGTTAGAAGATAAGTATCCAAGTTTCCTCACCCCTTGAGGAAAATAGGTTGGAGCTATGTATTATACTGTCCCTCAGCGGAACCCAGTGGGAGGGAGGCTCAGTTTACCGAAGCGGTAACCCATGTCACTTTTTTAATGTAGTTAGCAGGAATTTTTAAACTGCATATGTAGTGTACATTATATTCCTATTGGCAGCATTGCTCTAAGAAGTGAAAGGAACTTCATGTTAGGAAGACTAATACTGAGTAGCATTCCACTGTATACATGTACCACATTCTTTATCCAGTCATCTACTGTTTCCATGTCTTGGCCACCGTGAATAATGCTGCAGTGAACATAGGGGTGTTTATATCTTTGTGAATAGCTGTTTTCAAATTTTGGGGGTAGATAGCCAAAAGAAAAACTTAAATACTGCCATTTGTGTCAAAAGGAGACCAATATGCCTTTGAAAGCATTTTAGGAATAATTTCCAAGAAACTTATCAAATTTCTTCTTACAAACAAACAAACAAAATGTCCCCCCAAAAAGATTCTCAAACCAGATGCTAAATGGCTTAAATACTTCTCCCTGTCATTACAAATGCTATCTCTTTATGTAGAATTTTCCAGACACAAATTATAGTGCTGGGAAAGAAGGAGAATGGGGTCTGGTGTCCAAGTGGCCTAGCTCTGTGAACCTCTATGCATTTGGGAGAGAGCAGAACAGAGACTGTAGCCTGGAAGTCAACCAGCCTACAAGGGAATTGAATCTATAGCCACAGCCTCATTAGTACTGTCTACAGGTCCCATGACACGTGTAGCTAATTATCTTATCATTAACACCAATCACATTATAATTACTTGTGTAAACAATTGTCTCCACCACAAGAGTGTGAGCTTTGTGAGGGCAAGGATCCATATCTGTCTTATTCATCGACATCTCCACAATGCCCAGTAACAGGCACAGCAAGTGAAAGTTGAATTAATCAGATTTTCTGTTCACTGCATCCTAATCCACACATCTACCAATGAACTGCCTATCTTGAAAATGCTGTTATTCTTTATAACAGAAATAGAAAAGAGGCAGCTGGTGATAATAATATAAAAATGGAATGAATGAAGTCTAATGATAGTAAAGCATATTAATAAAAATAATAGCTAACATTTAGTGAAGGCTCATCAGATGGTAAGCATTGTGCTAACCACTTAATCCCTTTTCACTGAACCATCACAAGAACTAGCCAGTTAAGTACTATTATCATCCCGGTTTTCCACATAGAGAGACTGAGACTTAGAAGATTGGAGTAATTTGCTTAAAGACATCCAACAAACAAGTACAGTGGTACCTCGAGATACGAGTTTAATCCGTTCCGTAACCTTGCTTGTATATCAAGTTGCTCATATCTCAAAGCAAATTTCCCCATTGAAATCAATTGAAATGCCATTAATCCGTTCCAGCCCCCAAAATGCCACCCCCGTTGTTCTTGTTACGTATTTTTTAATAAGAAAAATGTATTTATAAATGACAAATATTGTATAAAAACATAATAAAAGAGAATGTAAAGGAATAAACTGGTTTTATAAAGTGTATTTACCTACTCACCTACTCGTTACACTCTTAATGCTACACTTTATCCCTAAACTGAATGTAACTTAACTAATCTTCACTGAACTTAATTGCTACTGGTCTTTGCATTTTTGGCCAATTTAAAAAAAAAAAAAAACACACACACAAAAAAAAACGTGTCCAACGAGGTTTGCCTCTTCCTCCCTTTCAGAATGTTTCTGAAATGGGTGAGGCAAGTTTCATTGAACAGCTCCAATGCATGACCAGTAGCAACTTTTTCGGGGTGTTTCTTTTCCACGAAGTGTGACACCCTCTCCCACATTGCTAAGATCTCCTTTATCTCACTTGTAGAGATCTCCTCCACCTCTGGCTCCTCCTCGAAACCAATTTCTTGGAGAACCTCAGCATGTTGCTGAGACTGCAACTCTTATAACTCCTCCATGGTGAATTCCAAAGAGTGCTCCTCGACTAGCTCATCCACCTCCAGGCCCATGGATTTTCCCAGAGACACTATCTCCTCCTCCACTGGCACCTAGGGTTTGAATCCTTCGAAGGTCCTTTCGGCTACAGCCTCAGGCCACAGCTTCTTCCATGCAGAGGTCAAAGTCCTCGTTGTAACACCCAGCCAGGCCTGATCAATAATTCTGAGGTATATCACGATGTTAAAATGGTTCTTCCAGAACTCTCGAAGGGTGAGGTGTTCTCCGTCACCTCAAAGCAGCGCCAGAACAGGTGCTTGATCTACAGCTTTTTAAAATTAGAAATCAACTCCTGATCCATGGGCTGCAGGATAGGAGTGGTGTTGGGAGGTAGGTAGATAACCTTTATAAACTTGAACTCTTCCAGGAGTTCATCTTCGAGGTTCCGTGGGTGAGCAGGAGCATTGTCGAGGACGAGGAGGGCTTGCATGGTTAGGTTGTTTTCCTATAGATATTTCTTAACAGAAGGGCCGAAAACTGGTTTACCCACTCCACAAAGAACTGCCTGGTGACCCATGCCTTTGGGTTTGCCCTCCACATAACTTGCAGTTTATCTTTTAAAATCTTATGTGACTTAAAGACTCTGGTCTCACCCTTGATCAGCACTACAATTGATTGATAGCATATTGGGGTGACTGAGACATTGGAGCCTTTTGATGTTTTGCCCTTGTTAGGCCATTGTTGCTGCAAATGTCTTTTCACCAATTTGACTGAGCATAGAAACACCACGAGAGATACTCCAGTGAATCCAAAGCTTTGTAGACATATATTCCCCTTGTCCCCACTAGGTGAAGCAGGTCTACTATGAAGCAGGTCTTGCTAAGAACCCAGGTTTCTTCTCCATCTTCATGGAGAGGTATCAAAATGATCAAATGGCACATCTATTCATTGACTCCTATTGCTATTATAGTCCATAGTAGAAGAGTTTTCTCAACATTTTCTCTAATTAGTGGAGAAATGAGAAACACAAATTCTCCACTTGAGTCACTGGGAAGCATTGCAAGAGAGATCAATATTATTTCCACTTCTTGGCTCCCAAATTCAAATATTCTAGATACTGGAAGCACAAAACCATATCTGTCAGCCATGTTTCTTTGCCTATAAATATTCAGACAATGATCTCTCAACCCTATCTGTGTATTGTTCCTGAGGAGACTTGATATTAACTAGACCATGCCATTGTCCTATTAGGCCAGGTGCCTTCATATGATGCAATGTATAGTAAGGCCAGTAGATTCCATGATCATGTGTCCATTGTCACACATCCTTTACCATAAAGTGGGTCCCTCAGTCAAAAAATCAGGTATTTGGAAGTTTATCAGACTGAAGTGCTGGCAGAGGCACTGTGAACAGGACAGAGTCATAACAAGTTACACAAAGACAAATCACTGCTCTCTCCAGGAAAGAAGGGCTTTTATGTATCAAGCAAGTGGCTTGCTACTCCTTTTTTTTTGGAATTTACCATTGATCTTTGCTGCTTACAGGCTAGACATTCTAAGAGGCAGTAATTGCACCAGCTTTAGTAAGCAGGAGTTTTAGGTGGTTGGCCAGGCATATGGCCCTCCTTAACCTCATTGTTTTTCCATATGTGAACATATCAAGCAAGTGCTAAAGCAGCTGAGAACAAAGGCTAACACACATTGGACAAGTCATCCTGTCTACTTGCATACCAAGTGTCTCCCTTTAGTAGGGGTTTACATAGGGCATAAAATGAGACACAAAGAATCAGGATTTTGTGTCCATCCCTTAGGTATATCCACATTCCTCTTCCCCAGAACTCTTTATATCCAATCTGCCAAGTTTATGCCTTCTTGTCCCCTGATCAAAGATAGATACTATTTAGGAGGGAGAAGCCAGGCCATTTCTCAAGCCATACTAAGTGAATATCAAGTACCTATAGTTCTGTCCACTGAGGGCATTTCACCCCAATGTCTTTTTAGAACTACCCCTGAGTGAGGCAGCAGTAGAGCAGTACTTTATTTTCAGTGCACACCAAGGTATTCAACCAACTGATCTTTGAAAAAATGTCCATGTTGTAGTTGTTATTTTCTCGTTTGTTAATTAGTCATAGGGAAGACCCTCCTGAGGCCATATGTGTGAGCTGAGGAAGAGGCATTGGTGCAATACAAGTAGGTAATATGAGAGGTTAGCCCACACTCTCTCACCTAATTTACTTGCTCAGGCCTAATCCTTAATGCACCATTTTCCTCTTATAGCAGATTGCTGCTGCATCTGTCTGTTTTTTTTATGACTCAGTGGATCTGAACTTCACAACAGCTAGGTCATAATAGGCACCTGTAATTTCAGAGCCACTAGATGTCCAATGGTCAGCACCCCAAAAGCTATCATAGGAGTTTAAAGTTGAGCAGCTCTCAGCTACAGAAAGTGGGGGCTGGTCTTCTATCCTGCCAGTATTCACTATAATTCTTCTATTGGGATTTCCAGAGTTCCATTCAACAATATCCACCACAGATGTTTCGACCATTGAATCTACTGAGCCACACAAATCCAGTGACAGAGTAAGCTGACAATCCAGTACAGCCTAAATCTTGCTCTGGCCCTCACTGAGCTGAAATTTAAGTCACCTAATGAATGGAATGAAGTAGTGTGGTATATGTGGCTCCAAAATTAAGGGGTCATAAAGTGCTGTATCTCTCTTTTTTTGCAATAGTAGCTACGAAGTGCAGTAACTTTTCCTTTACTAAAGGATATAGCCAAGGCTCTTGTGCCTACATGGTATCCTTTCAGTAAATCTCTGATGTAAGCCATAGTCTGGAAAACGTTTTTGTGGACACTCCAATCCACTGTTCACTGATGGTGTTTCTGCTCAAGCAGGCACTGCAAGGCTTCCTGCTTCCTGTCTTATGGTCTTCTCTGATATGCAGATGTTCTTTCATAACACATTCAGGAAGTCTGAGCAACAGGTACTGTGGAGAAATGTTTCAAACTCTAGTCCTTCAGGCTTTTTAGTTCCTGAGGGAATTGAGCCCCACTGCCCAGAGCAGCATTCTCCATATGAACCCTAATATGCCTTTGCTTTTTCTCTCTCTCTGTCTCCTTTTTGTTTACCTTCTGCTTCCTGGGATGACTTCTCAAACAAACTAACTGCACAGAAATTCTTGTCTCAAATTCTCATTTCAGGTAAAACCAAAAGGGGATGCCATGGACTCCCAAATCATTAGATGCCCCTAACTTTGGCAGGTTCTAAATCCTTATAGGTTTTATCTCTCCCTCTATGGCACACAGGTATCTTTCTAGAGTATCCAGAACTTGTCTTTTTTTCCCCAGGTCCAATTAGTACGATGTCAATAATACAGAAGATTTCATGACAAGCATTCTTCCTATAGAACTCAATGTTGCCAAAGTGGGAAGGTTGTCCTAGCCCTAGAAAAAAGACAATGAATGATTACTGCAGTTATTTTCACTGAGGAGCAAAGTGCTTTCATTCTGTTTAACCAAACATTTGCCAGCTCAATAACTATATAACATGTATGAAAGGCTATTTTTAGATATTTTAGTAAAAATACCACAACTGGCACAATAGCAGCCATTATTGGAGCCACAACTTGGACATAGTCGACCAACATACACCATGATCCACCTAATTTTTCCAAGCACTAAAAAGGTGAGCTGAATGGGTATATGACATAGGTCATCATCTGCACATTTTTAAAGTCTTTGCTGGTAGGACAATCTACAATTCTTCCTAAGATGCAAATGCTTCCAACATACTGTTTTGGCCCAGGGAGAAGAGATGATTTTAGGAGCTTCCAGTTGGCCCTTCTTACCAAAAGAACTTTTCTCACAAATGAGAGAGGGCTTTATCAGTTGCTAAGCATGTCAATACCAATTATACCTCAGGGAATCCATAGACCCATTGAACATGCTATGAGACAGATTTTGGCCAAAACTCTTTTTATCACCTGGCCTCCATTTTGAATGCTTTATATCATTCAATATCCATTTAGACTTTAAATAAAACAGCCCTTGAATCTGGTAATTCATGCTGTATAGTATGCTTGTCCATGGATAAATGGCTTTTGGATCCCAGGGGATATGCTGGGAACTCATTGTAGATAACTCCTGGGGGCACTGCAAGATTTTTCCTCAAGGAACTGATGAGCCTGGGTATGAGATTTCTTTTGTCAAGGCAATTGGTGTCAGCCTTCTGCTCATTAATTCTTTTGTTTGCTTTCATAGTTATTCAAGGCAAACAATATTCTGAAGATACACATCTGTCTCACCCCTGTAACAGTTTGATTATAAGCCTGTGGACCAAGGCAATATGGTTTTGGTGCTAGTTTTTGGTAATTACATCCACCTTGCTTCTATTGGCCAAATGACATCACTGGGCTACTCTCCTCTAGAATTTTATCACCCAAGTTGTCCTTATTGGTTATTAGGGATCCTAGATACATGCATCTTCTATTTTAGCTTTGTTTTACAGAGGACACTAAGCTTCTCAGAGATACCAACTTCCTTCTTACCAGTGTATTCTGTATTGCCTTATTGAAGGCAGTGTCCACCACGCCTTCCCAGGGAACATGGGCAGGTGTTGTGTTCTTTGTTCTGATAAAAAAAAAAAAAAGTCATTCTAAAAACCCTGAGGCTTCTGATTCCTTCCTCAATATTATTAAGGTCATTTCACTATCCCTGCTTCATTTACTGTAGGCTTTTTGCATTCAAGCTTCAAGGAATTGTCTCAGCAGGTCATTGAGACTAGCTGTAGGTCTCTTCACCCCCTATTAAATTCTGAGCCATAGAGATTACTCCTATGTCATTAAATCCTCCCTTATCCAGCCTGATATTCCATTCCCTTTTTCTCTCTCCTTGAGTTCAATACCTGCTACATTCATTCCTGGATTCTGGCATGTGGTCTCATAGTTGTTGTTAGTTGTTCCCAGCTAGATTTAGTGATACTTCACGTGACACAGCTATTTCCTCACCAAAGTGGGCTGCACTTCCTCACTGAGGCTATATTGAAAGCTGACCCTAATTTTTTGGTTTGGAGACAATAATTGGAGGTTGGAGCAGATCTTGAGGACAATCATGATCTTGTCAGGTATCTGTCTCTGATGAAGCTTTTTCATGGTGTTCAGGTGAGGGAAAGTTGTTCTATTGATCAAAGGGAAAGGATTGCTTCTACCATTCCAAGGGTCTCAAGGGGATTTAGAGGTTCATGGTTCCTAGTATTGCCCACACAGTTGTCCCCTTCTTAGAGTTCACGGTCCTTTTCCTCCCCTATCAGGGCACTGACTTTAGCATTGAGATCTCCAAGGGTATACATTTAATCACCTTTGCAGTCTGGCCACCCTTATAATAAATCCTGAACTGATGTTTAGCAGTCTTTCCTGAGACTGCAAGAGATGAAGGTCTCTTTAAATACTAATATGGAGGCTTTCCAGCCTTTGCATTGAGCCCTGAGTTGATAGCTGGCTAATCGAGAAAGTTAAAAAAAAAAAAAAAGAAAAGAAAAAGGCAGCAAATTTCCTTGTAAGTATCATTGCCCCATTCCCATTCATGTATGTGTCAGAACTACCATGCAGATTAATGTTTCATGTGCATCTTCTGGACTCCACAAGTAAGAAGAGCCTTTGCAATCGCCATGCCATAGGTATTCCTGCTGTCATCTGAGCCTGGGGAGTGATCTACTTTGAGACCTGAGAGGCTGCATTAGAGGTTTTCTTCTTACATCAACTTTATTGATATGGTTTTTCACAACCTTAAGACAATTACTTCAGTGAAGTTAGATCATTTGGGTGGTGATCCTAGTGAGGAAAATGGGAAGGAAATATAAAAAATATAAAAAATGCAAGTGTAGCCGAAATTGGTTTGGCTCAGAGGATAGAGTGTCGGCCTGTGGACTCAAGGGTCCCAGGTTCGATTCTGGTCAAGGGCATGTATCTTGGTTGCGGGCACATCCCCAGTAGGGAGCATGCAAGAGGCAGCTGATGGATGTCTCTCTCATTGATGTTTCTAACTCTCCATAGCTTTCCCTTCCTCTCTGTAAAAAAATCAAATAAAATATGTATTTTTTTAAAAAAAGATGCAAGAATATATTATTAAAATTGTTGCTGTGGGCAACCAGAACTCAGTTTCATCAGGACCACTTGACAAGCTCACAAATGGCCTTATAAAATTGTTTTGCTATGGGAAATTAGCCCTTGGGAGGCAAGGTGAATTTTCACAGATCAGCTATTAGCAGTTTTCCTGTTTAATTATGATTTTAGAGATCAGCATATTAGCAATTCTATAGACTAGATTACTGTCTTGTCTAATGCTTCTGTTTATTTTGGTTGACTCTGCTTGGACTACCCTTTCTTCCCTCTTTTCCCCATACCAAACCCATTTGAACCCTCAGCATCATTAGGTTCTGCCTTCTAAAGGAAGCTTTCATAATCCACTTCAGTCAACATTTTACTACTTCTAATTTCTGTTCTGCTGTCTTAATACTCATTTTGCACTCAGTCATAGTCATTCATGAAGTATTTCCTGAGTAGAGGTTATGTCCCACTCTGTTTTTGATAATGATAGTATAACTATGAATAAATGAGACAAAACTCCTGTTCTGTAGAACAAAATTGCAGCAGCCCAAAAGATGTGGGGAGCCTTAGCCAGTTTGACTGAGTGGATAGAATGTCAGCCTGCAGACCAAAGAGTCCTGGGTTCCATTCCAGTCAAAGGCATGTGCCTTGGTTGCAGGCTCCTTGGGCCCAGTCGGGGCTCATGCAGGAGGCAACCGATCGATGAGTTTCTCTCACATCAATGTTTCTCTCTGTCTTTCCCTCTCTCTTCCACTCTCCTTAAAAATCAATGGGAAAATACCCTCCAGTGAGGATTAACAACAGCAACAACAAAAAATGTGGGAGAGACTGACAATAAATATGTAGGAAATGATCATAATTGTTATGAAGACAAGTAAAACAGTGAGAACAGTGTGTGTGTGTGTGTGTGTGTGTGTGTATGCGTACTTGCAGGAGTTAGCTCTCCTAGAGAGGTGAGTCATGGAAGAATTGTCTGATCAGTTACCTTTGAGCAGTGGCCTGAAGAAAATGAGGAAGTATGTGCTGTGAACATTGGGGAGAGCAGCATTCCATGCAGAAGGAACAGTAAGTCCTGAGCACTGATGCTTAATATGCTTGGAGAGGGTTGGATGGCTTTTGAAGAGTAGCTGTAGATGTGGACCATCCACATCAAGTTCTTTCTTAAAAGCCACAATAAGGGTTTTGAAATTTAATCTGAGTAAAACTGTAAGCCACAAAAGGTCTTTCAGCAGGAACATGTATATTTGGTCACAGATTCTGAAAGGATCATTCCAGCTACTGAATGAATTTGGATATAGAGAAATAAAGGGAAGTAGAAAGACCAGTTAGGTTACCACAATCATGCATGCCTGAGTGGATGGTACCTTATGACATCTCCTATAATGTAAATTGTTTTGTCCCAACATTTACTTTTTTTGTCGTGTGTATCCATAACTCCCTGAGGGCAGGGAGCTCATACTTAAATGATGGATTGTATATATGACCTACATTCAATAAATTATTTAAATGCCTAACTGTAGTATAAATCCCCATCATTCGGTAACAGTATGGGATCACTGAAAGCCTTTGTCATTTACTATTTCTTTAAGAAATTTTTATTCTCCAAGCCTTAATTTCAACTTTTTAAAATGCTTATAACACCTACCTAACCTAATCTATTGTAGATGGCAGGAATGACATCAGGCATTAGACCACTGGGATCAGACCAAACCTGGGTTCAGGAACCTTAGTACTTGAGCTCTGGCTAGGAAAGAATTCAGAGCCAAGACTCAACTATAAGAGAACACTTTTAAAATCACAGAGTTGGAAGAAGTAACTCATAAAAGAAATGGGTTTAGGAAACAAGTTATAGAGGCAAAGTTTGGGAATTAGGAAGCTAATGGTAATAAGACTGGGGGGAGGGGAAAGGGACGGGAGGGAAAAGCATGGGCATGCTCCTAGACTTGCAGTAGTTCTCAACCTTTCTAATGTCAGGACCCTTTAATACAATTCCTCATGTTGTGGTGACCCCCAACAACAAAATTATTTTCGTTGCTACTTTATAACTAATTTTGCTACTGTTAATGAATCGTAATGTAAATACCTGGCATTAGAAAGGTTGAGAACCACTATAGGGAGAGCTCATCGGATCCTCCATCCTAAGGATTTCACGAGTGGAGATTTTAGGGGATGTTCAGGGGAAGATCTTAATAAAATATCCATCAGCTCTCCACATGTGTCCTCTCAGGGTCTGGGCCTCCACTGATTGATTGGGTGGCACCAGGACTGAGGGTCATTATCCAATGCAACTGGTCCTGAGGTCAGTCTTGGTGTCCCTTGTCTGGTTTTGCTGCTTTTCTGGGACTAGAGCTGAATACAATTGAGGCCTAGATGTTATCCGTAGGGAGGAAAAGTCAGGGGGTCCAAACCAAATGACCAGCAATATACTAGGGAAGGAAAGGTCACCCTTTGGGGGAAATTCCACCCAATAATTGTCCTTTGCTAGGCACATAGGATTTTTGCCCTGGTGACTTTCTGAACCTGCTCTGGTGGCCTTCTGTACTTGGCCATCATCCTTGCTCCTCTCCTGTCTGTGTAATTGTCTACTAACTACTAGTCAATAAGGATTGAATGAAAATGCCTGGCCACACCCATCACTTAAATGGAAGATACCTGTGTTAGTTCAACAGACACCAAAGATCCAATACAAAACACACACGATCTTTCATTTTAAAAGCTTTACATAACTGACTGGATTCTAACATATATTAATCCAATTAATTCCTTTCTAGTTATCCAAAGCATGCACTCAAAAATGTTCCAGCTTTGTCCTAGCAGTCTTTGCCTTTTAGTGTTAACTAAAAACAACTTATCACCTATCCATCCCATCTTGGTTTTTCATATCATTACATCCCAGTAATTGTGGGGATGTAGTTCTAAACCCAAGGTATGTTTAGGAGTTCGCTAGATGGTCAAACTATGGAATTTACATTCTAAGCAGTAAGTGACACTGTCAAAACAATACTGGCAACACTTCTGTTGTGTTGCAAGGACCGGGGGTTGATAGCTACAAGCTGAATTATAACGTCAGAGGCAACCCAAGTGTTACTTCAGTCCATTTACACCAGAAAGCAGGTGCAAGTCAGGTAGGAACATGGAAGCAGAGAAAGGCACGATGACTTTGCCTCATCTCACTACGATCAAGTAGAGGAAAGAGGGAACCCCAAAGATTTCTAAATGCGGGGTCATCTTTCACTTCTGGGCTGCCTTCTCAAATTTCAACGCAGGCCCATTGACAGTCTCCTCCGGCTTGGGCGCCCAAGGGCTGGAGAAGCCAGGGAGGCCCAGGCCCCTGCTAACCAGGAGGCTGCAGAAGCTGAGGCTTGGAGCAAAGAACAAGCGGAGCACACTTGATCCTTCTGGCGGTCGCCGACCCTATACCACTCTTAGTGGGTAAGGAGCGCTATCCTGGAAAGGCAGGGCCCACCCCGGCGCCACTCTTCCCGCGCCCTGGAGGAGAGAGAGCATGCGCGAGAGGTAGCCCACGCAGGAGGCGGGGCCGTGAGACTGCGCATGCGCGCAGAGACACATAGGCGGAAGTGGCGCGCGGGCGCCGGCCGCGCGAGGACCTTGGCGTGGTGTCGGCAACCTGGCGGAAAGTGCAAGATTAGTCCAAGAGGAGGAGAAGCAGGAGGTGATGGCGAAGGACCTGGGGAGGGGAAGACGCTCGTCTGGCTAGCGCCACCCAGTCTGGGATCACCGGAAGGCTCAGGAGTGGACGTGCACACGGGCCTTTCGTCCTGTTTGGGACCCGACCGCCCCGCCCTCCTCGCCCCCGAGAACCCCCCTCATCCCTCCGGACCTGCGGGGAGGGGCTGAGGTTGGGAGGGAGAGCGCGGGCCACTACCTCCCGTAGAGACCAGAACCTGCTGTTTCTAGGGAGCGGCGCTGCTCTCTGCCCCTTCTCTCCCTCCTCCCCGGGGCCTGGGTCGCTGGCCTGCAGACCTCTGGAGAAATCCCGTCACCCGGGGTCCAAGCCTGCATTTAGTTAGGAGCTTCTTCCAGGTTCCGCGTTAAGTAGGGCAATCTGCCGTCCATTTGATTTGCAGTACAAGGTGATTGATTGTTCTTACCAGGTTATTAAATTCATGTCTTAAACCTCCACTAGAAGCTATGCTGATCCTTCAGTCTTTGCAGCTCGGTTCTCTCCCCAACCGTTTTATATTTCTTTTAAATATTGAACGAAGGCTGGAAGATTTGGTGTGCTAAGAGTTTTGATTTTTTAGTGTTGGACGTAACAGGAGGATAGCAGATGTTGAGAATTGTTTTTTGGATAAACATTTTCTAAGTGAATTGAGATAGTTTGTGACTTGGAAGAGAAAGAGATAGCAGCATTTGAAAATAATTTATATGTGTGTTTTATACTTGATAGATAGATAGATAGATAGATATGGTCCTAAGTAGCTTTATCGCTTGGAGAAAGAGTAACCTTCAAAAAGTACCACACGGTTTCTTAAACTTTGTGTAATCAAGTGTGTACAAAGAATTGGGACAGCATTTATTATTCTCTATTTTATAATCGTTCCCCATAGGTCATGATTAATAGCTGGAGTCCACTTAATCTAAGTATAATAGTAAGATCCTTTTATTTGTAGTAATGAGTGTGACAAAATACAGAATCAAGCTTACTTCAGGTTACTTACTCTGAAATGGCATAATTTCCTCATATTTTATCCTTTCATTGTGGGAGACTTTTAAAGGTTGGAAAAGACTGGATTAAGAAATTTACTGAAATACTTTTGACTTCAGTAAGTCGTTGTAAATCAACATTATCACTAGTTACTTATAATTTTTTAATTTACTATGTGCTAGCAATACTGCTTATTTATTCAGTTTTAGCTATTATTTGTGCCGTTAGGTAACTAGCATTAAATATCTGTTGTCTTTAGGAAGAGGCCTCAGGCAGTGAATCACAGCCCTGGCTTTTTGTTCTTAGTTTCAACAGTTACTGTAAACTTCTAAAGCAAAGGAAAATGTCGATCATTTAATTTGAAATGTTAACCAGTGTTAACTTTACGCTTGATTTTTTTTTTTCCTGAACCCCAAGGACATTGACCTAATTTCTTTAGATATTGATTACTAGTGTCATTAATGTCTGAAATGGAAGGGATATAACAAATATTTAAGATCACAATTATTGGGTTTCAGAGCTCACAGGGTTTTCATCAATCACATGATCTGACCAATGATGTGCTGATAAAACTGCATTCTAAATGCAAAGCTATAAAAGGCAGGTTTTCTAGTGCTGGTGCCTCAAGTAAGCAACAGAAGTGGATTTATCTCCCATCTTCATTGTAGATGCTCTGTGGAAATTTTCAGTATGATGTCAATATTTTGGCAGGAATGTCCAAGATAGTATTCCTCTTTTTTTCTAATACTTTGTCACTTCAACACACCTACTGGCAATCTTATGAGGCACAAACCTAAACCAGACACACATAAATCCCTGCAGCACTCTGCACTCTGCTGGGATTTATGTGTGTCTGGTTTAGGTTTGTGCCTCATAAGATTGCCA
>JAAGEH010000392.1:17602692-17663021 GCA_011751065.1 Lasiurus cinereus
GGGATTTATGTGTGTCTGGTTTAGGTTTGTGCCTCATAAGATTGCCAGTAGGTGTGTTGAAGTGACAAAGTATTAGAAAAAAAGAGGAATACTATAGATTAAATAGTTTTTAACTAAAGTTCTGTAGAGTCCTTCATTTAATATGTTACACTTTTAAGTTTATAGTTTTAAGTATTCAAAACAGAGTTTATTCTTATTAATTATTAATTATTGTGTTATTTTCCATACCATCAACTGTAGACCTACTTTTGCCCCACCATATATAAATCCAAAGGAAATCAACAGTCATGTATGGAGCCTTCATGATTATTTTTTTTTACAAACTAACAGAAAATTGCGTGTTTCTCTGCTTTTTGCAATCCCAAAGACTTTTTTTCCCCAAAGACTTTTTTTCTTTTGTTTTTAAACAGCTTTATTGAGGTATAATTGATATATATTTAAAAACAACTTGCACATTTAATATATACAATTTGATGAATTTGGATATATGCATATACATGTGATACTATCACTATAATCAAAGTAGTAAACATATCTATCACCTCCAAAAGTTTATTTCCCCTTCTGTGTATGTTTGTATTATTAAGAGTGCTTGACTGGAGATCTATCCTTTTAACAAATGTTAAGCGCACAACACCTTGTTTTTAACTATAGGCACTATATTGTATAGCAGATCTCTAGAATTTACTCATTTTGTTTAACTAAAACTTGACAACCATTGAACAACACCTCCCTAAAGACTTTTAAAATTATTTTCTCCAAAGAAAGGAAACATTTTTTTACCTAAGAGATGCCATTTCTGATAAACCTAGCTTTTTAAGTCACTTACCATTGTTTGACTTTATTTTAAAATGTTATTAGCAAATATATTGCCTTAGTATATATGTGAGTAGTATTAGTTGTTCTTTACTTTTCTGCAAATAAGAATTGACATTAATGTGAAGATGTCATGTATAAATTTGTCCTTGGCTTTAAAAATTATATTTTTCTACATATAAAAACATAAAGTTGTGTTTACTTTGATGAAATAAATATGAGATTAGCTTTTGGAAATGAGAATGGTAAATGTTTAATTTAATGACATATTGGTCTTTATTAGGTGAAGATGGAGATTTGACATGTTTTTGGTTGATTGGAAGATTGAATAGGGAAATTAATATATTAATATCCAGAGACTATGAGATTTATCTGCATAATTTTTAAAGTGTGATTTGAATTATTATTTGGAGCATAATACTTTATGATCCAAATGTTTTGCTTACATGGCCTATTTCCTTCTTTAGGACTTAGCTCAGCAAGCAAAAGAAAAACTGAACAAAGGAAAGGAAACCAACAAAGATACCTTTGGAAAATCTGAATGTGGCAAAATAAGAACAATGGATCTCAAGTTCAACAACTCCAGGAAATATATTTCTATAACTGTCCCGTCCAAAACCCAAACAATGTCACCACACATCAAGTCAATAGATGACATTGTAGTGCTTGGCATAAATCTTAGCAGATTTAACAAACTTACTCAATTTTTCATATGCGTTGCTGGAGTTTTTGTATTTTACCTCATTTATGGATATTTACAGGTAAAAAATAGTTATTTGTTTATGGTAATTACGTTATGGTCAATAAGAGCACTTAAGAGTTTTGTTCAAGATATTTATAAGTTACTGGTTTATTTACAAATTTGAAGTTTTCAGTATAGTAGTAGAAGAGTGCCTCTTAAAAGTAAATCTGCTTCAGCAGAGGTCACAGTTTCAGAATTCCAATATTTTAAGTGAGGGAAAGACAGCAAAGAAAATCTTAAGAAATTAAAGTATGAAAAAAATATTTAACAAAATATAGGTAATGTAAGCATATATTTGTTTAAAAGTGAATAATTCAAATATTGATTGGTTTCTGGAACATAGTTCTCCATTAAAATGTACTGTAATGATAGCACAAAAGCTGTATTCCAGCTCATTCTTCATTCTTGGAGCTTAATAATAGCAGGTCAATTTTGAAAAAAGCTTATACAGATGTTTTATATTTTTTCAAGGGTATCTCTTTGATCTTGTGATCATTGAATCCCTTTTTTTTTAAACACCTTTTGTGTTTTCATTCTTGTTAGTTTCTTTTTCTATTCTAACTTTGGCAGAACCTTATTTTTTTTTTTGCCTGTGCCAAACATTTCTAACTTTTCTACAGTTTGTCTCACATTTGCATTTGTATTATGGCATAGTTGTATACATTTAACCAGAAGTATATTCCTGACCTTTAAAGACATGGGCTGGATAGGAGGATCTAGCTAGTGTAAACAGAATTTTGGAATGGACTAATATTATTAATGGTCAGTTCATTAGTATTTTCAGCCATTACCAATGTTGCTTTTTATGCAATTCCCCAACATGAGAGAACCCTTTATAATTCAAGAAAGGGAGAGTGATGTGTTTTTTTCAAACACAGATATTTCTGGTATTCTGTAGTATTAATTAGAGTGAGCTTAATCATTTTACTCGACATTGTCTTAAAAACAAAATATAAGTATAAATAAAGGTGATTTGTGACTATTCCTTAGCTTATAAAAATGCTGAAGAGTGATAGTATGAAACAAAAACATGAACTAAAATCTTAATTTTTATAGTAATAACTGATTTTGCCACTACAAAATGCTATAAAAATTCAGATATCACAGTGAAGAGCAATAAAAAATAATAAATTTTGTCAAATAAAATCTAGAATACTTGCTGAAAACTTTTTTTTTAATATCATTCTTTCCAAATAACTTGGGAGCAAAAAAAGTTAGTCATTGCAAAGGAAAATGAATTAGAAATTTACTGTACAAATTTCATTATATATTAATGATCAGAGACTTTAATTTATAGCTAATGTGCATAGTTTCTTTTAAAATTAGATAAGTCACTATAAATATGTTTGTAACATCATTATCATTATGAAATTGACATTGCTACTAAATGACACATAATTGCATATTAAAATAGTTTAAAGAAAATGGTTGGAGTTTTATACTGAAGTTAGCTTATATTTATATAATCTGTATACCAAAATACTTAAGCTTATTTTCATGTTTTATAGTTCATAAACCAGAAAAATCCTAAATACTTTGCAGACTTGCTTAACAGAAATCTAAATTTGAGAAATTACACTGTATCCTAAATGTACAAAGTCTAATTCAGGGTCTGTTTAGAAGCTATGTTTAGTTTCTTTGAAAGAAAATTTATACATAAATCTTATTTTTTTAATTTAAAATATAATTGAAATGTGTATTTCTGGGGGATATCTGATTTAGTAAAATAACTTAGAATACCTCTTAATGACTTTAAAAATGTCTTTTAAAGAATTAATGTAAATAGTACTTTATGATACAACATTATAGTTAGGCAAAACAACCATTTCCTCACAAGAAGTTTTATATAACCTGTGGCACAAGTATTCAAAAAAAATTAACATTAAATTGACTTGAACTGATTATAGTTTTATAGAAAAACAGGCCTGAGATAATAGACTTCTAATGAAATATGCTTTTTAAATAGTAAATGAGCTCTTGAATCAGGTACCTTTCTCACTTTGGGGGCAACTCTTCTAATTTTGGTCTTTTAAAAAAGAGGGAAAGAAAAGATCCTGGCTGGATAGTTCACTTGGTTAGAGCATTGTCCCAATATGCCAAGATTGTGGGTTTGATCCCTGGTGAGGATTTGGAGTCAGGTCAGCCAATGAATGCATAAATAAGTGAAATAAGAAATCCCATGTTCTCTCTTTCCCTTCCTCTCAGTAAATTTAAATTTAAAAAAAGAGAGAAAGAAAAGCATACAATAGTATTGCTTCATTGCTATATCTCACCTTTTAATTTTTCTGCTGGTTTTTATACCTGGACATCTAGTGTCAGTTCTTTGGAAAGGCCTCCTAACTTATCTAGTTATACCTCTGAGAAGTGTCATGATATGAGTGTTTTTAATAAATGTTGTGTTTATTGGAATTTATTGTGAGGAAATTGGTTGTTCTCCTGAACTTAACAATATTCATGTATCTTTTGACAGGAATTAATATTTTCAGTGGAGGGTTTTAAGCCCTATGGCTGGTATCTTACATTAGTACAGTTTGCATTTTACTCCATATTTGGCCTAATAGAACTTCAGCTTATTCAGGACAAAAGAAGAAGGTATGTGGTTTGTTTGTTTTTATTTTTTGACAGTTCACTGGTAATAGCTAAATTGTGTTTTTTAGGCATACAGAGTGTAATACATGAAAAAAATGTAATAAAACATCTAATACCCAAGAATTTTTAGCAGTTTAATCAACTTATTAAAAATATTAATATGATATTTTCATTATACATTGAAAAAAGTAATCTCTAAGTATAAGTTATCAAATAAAAAATATAATTTAGGCTCAATATGTAGTAAATATATTTGAAATGAGAAAGCATATATACATGTGTGTTTTATAAATCTCACTGACATAGGTGTGATTACTGAAAGATTTACAGTGTTACTACATCAAAATGGTGAATTGAAATACCAATAACCTGTTTTTGTAATGGTTTTTAAAATATATAGTTAAATTTTGTTTTGTGAGATATATTTCACTTAACATTGTCATATTTGTAATGTCCAGTGGCTGAAATTGCAATTTTAGACATCAGAGAAATTTCATAATATTCCTTTTCATCAAAACCAAAGGAGCTTATTTGACAATATGGTTTTTTTGTTTGTTTGTTTTGTTTTGTTTTTGTTAATCCTCACCCTAGGATATTTTTCCATTGATTTTTAGGGAGAGTGGAAGAGAGAGGAAAAGACAGACAGAAACATGATGTGAGAAACACATTGGTTGCCTCCTGCATGAGCCCGCAACCAAGGTACTTTCCCTTAACTGGAGAATCGAACCCAGGACCTTTCGGTCCACAGACCAATGCTCTATCCACTGAGCCAAACCAGCTAGGGCTTACAATATGTTTTAAACAGGCCATTTGAATGATAGAAACATCTCCATATATTTTAAATGCCATATAGAACAATATACAATAAAACCTTGTCTATTTTAATTAGAAAGTGGTAAGGAAATTGAATATAAGTTTTTGGTAAGTGTGATTATTCTGACATATCAAAGCCTAATATGTAAATATTTCACATATATATTAGGCAGTTTAAAATGTAATAAGGTGCTCCAATACTGCACTGGTTATTTTGTCTTCATTGATACAAATGTTTAATCCTTTATAAAAATATAAAATTTTCACAGCTTTTTTCTTTCATAAATGTTTTTGATATTTGGAGATAACCATAAAATTTTAAATATTTTAATTTGTATCTTCAATATTTCTTCAAGAGTCTAATTTTACCTCTCAACCTCTAAATTGCCAATAAATTATTATAGCAGTGATATTAAAAATGTTTGAATCTGAGGATATCTTCTTCACTATTTTCATGCTCTGAAACTCTGTAAGATTTAGCCATAGGTGATAGAATAGAAAATAATTAAATATATATGTCAAGACTGATACATAAGGAACCCTCATGATTCATTACCTATTGCAAACTGCTGGACTTCTGTTGCTTCTAAAGTAAAAGAATCTAATACTGTCTCTATTAAATGAAAAACGACAAAGAAACTGCATCTCCTAAATTTTAAAAAGGTACACCTTCTTCTCAGCTACCCAAATGAGTTAGAGAATGAGCCCAAAGCCATGTGTAGCCCAATCATTAAATCACATGATCATACATATTTAAAGATAACTTCATCTGTGTTTGATTTAAACAAAGTGAAGGGATTTGAGAGAATAGATGTATAATAAATATAGTTATGACTTGAAACCTTTTTCTACAGCCCATGAAAAACTTTTTTATAAAACGTCTTTGGAGGTCTGTTACAATGAAAGTATGCCTAGTCCCATATTTCTGAATTCATTTCTGAGAATAATTCATCTCTGAATTTATTTAACACATTAAGCACCATGTTGGTCACTGGTGACTAACACTATACTTTCTGTCCAGACCTCGTCAGTCATCGGTGACTGACAGTATACTTTTCATTCAGGCCGCATCAGTCACTGTTGACTGACAAAATACAATTTAAAAAATTATATCCTTCTATTAATAAATTTTAAGTAATTTGGAGATCACAAAAGAATGTACCTAAATATTACTTGTTACCAACAAAAATGTTACTGAATGTTATTAAAACACAGTATACACAAAAATGGTTGTCCTGTGAAGGTTTCATAGAACGTTATAACTTGTTTTGTCAACTTTCTGGCAATATCTTATCCAAATCTTGCTATATTATCTTCGTAGCATATTTTACAATATCTTCGAACTTTAGATACTCTTCCAGTTTTTTGTTGTAGTTTGTAACAAGATACTTGAGGTATATTTACAGTACTGCTACTTGGAATTTCTTCATCCTGACAATTATAAGATGGACAGCTAATTTCTTCTGAAATTCTGTGATACTCATATTCTTCTTGCTAATATTTAAATAAAATATGAGCATTGAGAACAGCAGTATTTAGTAGGAGCTCAAAGGCTAGCTTTTTATACCATTTCATGGATTTTTATAACGGATTATTGTAGGCACTCATTTGATCAGATATATCAACTGCTTTTTCTGCATTTTAATCCACTACAATTTTTGGTTTCAAGTAGTAGCCTGATCTATTTTCATCATTTACCATCTCTGACATATGTTTTGTTGAAAAAAGTAAAATGCCCTGCTTATCTTTCCATTTTAAAATGGTTATTCCTTTTTTGTTCTCTTTTGCTGTAATTTCTCCCCATTTTAATTTCTTTAATGTCATGAATATTTCCCCGTTAATTTGAATGCAATGTTCCTACTAAATGAGTATTATTATCGAGTAATTTGTATTCTGAAGCTAAACTGGTATACCAGTTGTCTGTGTACAATGTGTGTCCCTTATTGAATACATCTCTACAAAGAGACATTACAACATTAGTTGGTGTTGTATTTTCTTTTTCTAAACTTTTCCCTGCATATACATGAAAAGCATATGTGTACCCAGATCAACAGCACAACTTAAATAACACCATATTTGTGTCGTTTTTGTTTTAAATATTGCCTAAATATTTTGCGGCCACAAAATGGTATCAAAGATTCATCGATACATATAGCTTCAGATGGGTCATACTGTTTATTGAAATTTATTTCCATGTTATCTATTACTTGTATTTTACATAAATGATTGGAAACATCTATCTCTCTATTGTCTGAAAAATGCAGCATTCGTAATATTTTTAATTTATTTCTTGATATTATATTTTGGGGGAAAGTTTGCATATATGCAGGATCATGGGACCAATATAAATGTAAAGATGGTAGTCTAATTAGTGCCATCCATAGAATCAACCCAAAAAATCTTTTCATTTTATTTTTGTTTGTCACTGTCCTCTTATATAAGTGCTGTGAGTTTTCAATCTCTAGTTTTTGCAACGCATATAAGTTCGTTTCTTTGGCAATATCCTCAAACAATTCATTAGGCAAAAACAGTTCATAACAATTCTCTACTGTTGTATATGACTACATTCAAGTCTTCAATCCTAAAGCCAGATGGATAGGTGAAAGGCATAATCCTTGGTTGATTACCTCTTTGATCATGCCATTCTTCAAAATCCTCATCCTCATCCTATGATGAAGAAAAAAGAACGACTCTACAATGTTTTTTAGGAAAACTAATTTCACTTGAATCACTTTCATATGCTGTTTCTACTGACATAGTCACTGTTCAGGGTAAAGAAAAAATTTTTAAATTGCACTGGAACACGAACCACAGACTACTGACTGAAGAGAAAGCATTTCTAAAAAATACAGAGTACACATTGCGATAAATACATACAAGAAATATATCTGAAAATATACATGCAGTCTTATCGCAACCTTACACAGATCTCCGGCCGCCAGCATATCGGTGAAATCAGATATCGTGGGCTAAATGGAAAAGGAGACAAAACAGGCTTGGCGCTTAACATGTTAAGTGGCACTGCTCTATAGACCTTTGCTTAGTTTTTGTCTGTCTTTGTTTTTGAAAGAATACAGGATTTGGAGTCAGAAAACAGGGCTTTGAGTCTTTCACTACCTCTAATCAGCTCTGTCAAGAGCTCAGGGAAGTTTCTTAACTTTCCTGTTTCATTTTGAGAATCAAATGTGGTACATGTGTGGTGAAGCACATGGTAAAGTATAATAGCCTAGATATACCACTTGTTATTCTGCAACAAAGATTACCTTGTAACTTTATTACTTTAAGTTACAATTTTCCCACCGTATCTAAGGAAGTATTCAATTGGGATGTTAAATAAAAGCAGAAACAATGAGAATCCCACAGGCAAGATGATGAACTCAAATTTCCTCATTTACCAATGAGAAAACAGAACTAGAAGAGTGCTGGGACTTTCATGAGTTCATAGAGCAAGTTGCTCTCAGAATTGGGTCTTTTGAATTTAGGTTTTTCTGAGTTTCAGGGTGGGGTTTTTTTCTACCTGTTCTATGCTGCTTTTCTTATCATTCCTTGTGATTTTTCTGGCTAGAATTTTTTATTTTCTGGCCATTGTTTGACTAAGATGACGTCTATCTTTACCAAGAGAGGCAGAGCTGTCCTGCTTCCCTAATGGCATGCACTGGGGATTAAATGCCACGAACAGAGTAAAAATCAGTGTTTGTGTACACTAATCCATACGGACATGCCACATTGTTTCCATGTGGACTTTAAATGTTGACCACTGTATTAGTAGTTAAGTAGGAAAAGGCCTCAGAATTGAAATGTAAGTGGAAATGATGTATTCTAATTGAATTTTTCCAGTAAATTATTTTGCCTTACATCTAGCCATATTAAAATATGAAAGAATTTTGTTCCCTTGATTTAAAAATGAACACAAATCCCAAAATAGGAACTAGATCTAAGGAGGCAGCATAATATAATTATATGAACAGTGCTTCCTGTGTTAGTCACACCAATGTACAAGAGTATTACTTTAGACCATTAAATGTTTAGTCAAAGTGAGCATATGCTCACAGTTATAGCTCAAAATTCTGAAGATGACAAATTAAGAATCTTCTTTAGAAAATCCATATAGAACTTAAAGTAAAAGATTTGGGATCATAACAATAGAGTCAGATTCCTTATCAGAAAGTTGGCTGTTTTAACATTTTGCAAATACAGACGGAAAAAAATCATAAGATATTATAGTAATAAATATTATGTCCAGAGTTTTAAACATGTAATTTTTCTAGAGAAATTCTGTTTTGAGTTTCTCTAACAGAATGGGTGGCTGTATTTTTCCTAATGCTAGATGGAAACATTAAGAAACAGAACAATTTAGAACTTATAAATAAATAAATTAATTAATTGGCCTTTTGCCATTATAAAGGCCAAAACTTATTTTTATTTTTTTTCTAAATTTAGTCAAGATAGTTTTTATACCTTATACCTACAGTAAGAATGTAAGTGGCTAATATGCCACTTTTTCACACAGTTGGGAATTCTCAATTAAGATTGATTAAATAAAGGTGAATCATTTTTAGTGCTATTCTTTTATATAATAAACAAGGTTATAACTTTAAAATATTGATATTTAACCAATATTTCTAAACATACTAAACAGAAATTAAAAAAGTAGACATTTACACATTGTAAATACATTATCTAACAAGTATGAATTGGGTCCCAAAATGAAGATTTTAAAAATTTGTCTTTTACAGAATACCAGGAAAAACCTACATGATAATAGCTTTTCTTACTGTGGGTACTATGGGGTTATCAAATACTTCCTTGGGCTACCTGAATTATCCGACCCAAGTCATCTTCAAGTGCTGCAAGTTGATTCCTGTAATGCTAGGAGGAGTTTTTATTCAAGGTATAGTAATGATGTATTTTCATCCTGTTTGAAACTAGTAGGCTTTATTATAGCATCTAGCATTAGGAAAAATATTAAACTTTGGTCAATTTAATGAACATTGTAGATATAACAATTCTGAGTGATAATATCTGAAATCAATAATTTGGACTCAGAATAAAAATAGCATTTTGTTTTATTATTTTACTCTGGAGTCTACTTACATTTCCAGAAATACTGTATTCACATATTAAAAGCTCAGAAGCACCTAAGTTACCTGGGAAGCTCCTTTTGCAATTATTTCAGTCCTGTACTCATCAGGGCTCTGTCTCTACCTCTTTATATAAATGGGTCGTTCTCATGTTGAAGTAAAGCTTAACCTAAGCAGAACTTCTGTTTTACCAGTTCTGCTGGCTTCTTGATTTCCTAGAGTCCCAGTCAAATCCAAAGCTCTTTGGAAATAGCAGTAAAAGAGGAGGCAGTCAAAGCAAGAAGCAGCAGAATACATTGTTCATATCACTGTCATGAGGAATACTCATATATTGATAATCAAGTGTTTCTGTATCACCAACATCCTTATACAAACTGACTTCATTTTATCCATTAATTGTCTTCCCAAAAATCCCTTTTAATGGAAGAATGTCAACTACTTTGCATATAATTTCAGGATAACTATTCACACAGGAAAAAACAATGATCTCAGTCTCTATTAAAAAGCACATTTAATGTCCTAACTAACTGAGCATGTATAATATTTCCTTACATTCCTTCCAAGAAGTTACACTACATGGTTTTTTTATTTAAATGTGGCTATATTAAAATAAGTTAATACTAACCTACTAGTTATTTGATCATGGTATTTGTAAACTTAAACAGTTATATAGCCTGAATAATTAACTCTGATTACTTGGTAAACTTGTAAACTAGAAGAAAATTCATAGCTGTATATTATACATAAGGAAAAGGAGGCATTAATTTTCATAAACTTTTTAAAGTGTTTATATTCATTTCCATAAACTTTTTAAATGTTTACTCACTACCATAACAGATATCTGAAACATCAGTGCTTGCTGATCATTTAATTTTCAGATCTTCTGTGACTATCTCATGCCTTGACCTCATTGTTCTTCATACATTTTTGACAGTAGATATAAAAAGACTCCTGACCTCCTTGGTTAAACACATAGATCTAAAACTTTGCTGAGTGGGTCTTTCTATTCTGAAGTTGACTTACATTTCTGTCACACAGGCAAGCGTTACAATGTTGCAGATGTGTCTGCTGCAGTGTGTATGAGCCTTGGCCTGATATGGTTTACACTTGCTGACAGCACAATTGCACCAAATTTCAATCTGACAGGTAAGGAATTTTTTTGTCTTCCTAAATTTTGTAGACAGTTTGGTTTATAGTAAGAATTTTTACAACTTCTTAAGAATTTTAAATGATGGTGTGACATCTGTAAGTCTCATCCTATCTAATAAAGATGGAATATGCAAATTGACTGTCAGTTTGTGACAAAGATGACAGTGCCCATAGCCAATAAGGAGGGAATATGCAAATTGATGCAACAAAGGTGGCGGCTGGGCCAGGATGCAGGCATTCCACTCCACCCCGGTCACTCCAGGCCTCTGGGCATCGCGCACAGGTGGAAGGCGGCTCCGGGCCGGAGCAAAGGCAGAAGGTGGTGGCCAGAGCAAAGGTCCAGGTCCCGGTTGCCAGTAGCCAGGGAAGGGAAGGCCTATTCTTGCACAAATCTTCATATATCTGGTCTCTAGTATCTAACATAAAAGCTTTCAGACTTTCCAAATAAGATGTAGTAAAAATATTACAATTCTGGAAATACAGCAATTGTTTTTAGTATAATTCTGATATGACAGAAAGTTGTTTGCTCAGTCAAAATCTTCTGTTGTCAAGTATAGTACATGATAGATCAATTTCTTATGGCTGAGTTGGAAATATACACATGAATTATAGGAGAATCACAGTAATTTTTTTATTCTCATTTTTTTTAGGTTGAAACTTACACATTTATTTGTCATTGTTTTAGCTAAAGAGGGAAAGGTATGCTCTGCTTAAATATTAAACTGGGTGATATAAATATGATCATAACCTTAACATGCTTAAAGTTTCCACAGTAAGGTGGAATTTTGTAAATTAATTTTTTTTCACAAGCAGAATAGGTATTATAGTATGTTTAGAAATAAATAAGGACAAAAAAATGTGTTAGAATCTTGTTTTCATTCAAAAGGTCTTATGGAAAAACTGCTTATATATACATATTGTCATTCTTAACTATTTAATTTTACTTATAAAATTATTTTAGTATCATCCCATCTCCTAACCTGACAAAAATTATCTTTAAATATCTAAGTCTTCAAAGAAACTGAGAACAAAAAAAAATCTATATTACATATATATTATATATAGCACAAAGTATAGTAAGTATAATTATTTGTGAGGAAAAGTATTACATAATGAAGAAAATAATTTACATCAGCTTCAATATTCTTACCTGTTGTTAGTCAACCTTTAACCAGACTAAGTTATCGGATTAAAATTTAACCAGTTCAGTTTCTCGGAGCTGTCCTTTAAGAACCAGAAGATGTGGTAGAACCTCTTATATCTATTCTTTCACCTTGGATCATTCAGTACAAGTGATCCTTACTTCAATGAGTTTTACTCAAAAAAAACTTATTGCTGCAGGTTTTTCTAACTTGGTTTACATTTTACTTCATTTTCATCTCTGCAAATTTAAAAGGAAGAGTATATTTGAAAACTGAGAAAATTGACTCTTACTTGAGGAAAAGGCAGTTTTAGACAAGGCACAGAACTTGCTATCAGTGACCATGCCTGCACATTCTGGTCAGAAATATAACCATAGTTAAAGTGCCACCACCCTTTGCACTTCTCTTAACTAGAGGTAATGGTAATAGTGTGCCTTACACACAGGTGGTTAGAAAACAGAATGAGACAATGAAGTAATGGGTGTAAGAGCATGTATCCTGGTGGGAGGGGGTAATGGTAGTGATGATAATTATGGAAAGAGATGGTCTGGAACTTCTCACTATAACAGAAATGCTAACTCTGTCTGAGTTACATGGAAATACTTAAGAGAATTAGAACCTAACCCTGTTTTATAATCTACTAGAGGCCTAGTGCACAGAATTCATGCCTGGGTAGGGTCCCTAGGCCTGGCAGAGATCAGGGCTGATCTGTGGGGCAACCGGTGGGGCGATTTGAGGGACCCCTGCTGGCACCCACCTTGGCTGGCCTGGTGCTGCTCGCTTGCCCGCCCTGACCCTGCCGCTGACAGTCGTCTCCCTCTTTGGGGCGACTGTGGGTTCCGCCTGGCTTACACCTTGGCTGGCCTGAGGCCTGCAGGCTGGGGGCAACTCTTGCATTGAGCATCTGCCCCCTGGTGGTCAGTGCACATCATAGGACCGGCCATTCTACCATTTGTTCCGCAGTTCGGATGATTGTATATTAGGCTTTTATTATATAGGATAATAAAAGCATAAATATGCAAATTGATCAAACAACCAAACAGCAGAACAACCATCTGGAGGACCTTCTGGATGACCATGCAATGACACGCACTGGCACCAAGCTAGCCAAGGCGGGTGTGATGCAATTGGTCGGGGGGCCCACCATCACTCCACAATTACTCCACAAAGGGAGGTCCAGGCCACCCTCTGTGAGATAATCGATAAGGGGGGGCAGGGGGAGGGAACTCCACAATCGATCGCACCAAAGAGGGAGGCCTTGTCCACCTTTTGCATGGCAATCAGTTGTGGAGCCCCGGCTGGGTGGGCAGGGCCTCCCTCTGCTGGGCGATTAATCATGGAGCCCCGCTTTTATATATATATTTTATATATATATATTTTATATATATATATTTTATATATATATATTTTATATATATATATTTTATATATATATATTTTATTGATTTTTCACAGAGAGGAAGGGAGAGGGATAGAAAGTCAGAAACATCGATGAGAGAGACATCGATCAGCCGCCTCCTGCACACCCCACACTGGAGATGTGCCCGCAAGCAAGGTACATGCCCCTGACCGGAATCGAACCCAGGACCTTGCAGTCCGCAGGCCGACGCTCTATCCACTGATCCAAACCGGTCTCGGCGGAGGCCCGCCTTAATTGCTCCAAAGGGGGAGGCCCAGGCTCCCCAAGTGGTGGCAATGCATTGGGTGGGCGAGGCCTCCCTCTGTGCAGCAATCGATCATGGAGCCCCTCAATCTATCACTTCAAAGAAGGAGGCCCAGGCTACCCGGCTGTCAGCACTGCTGTGAATGGGCAGGACCTCCCTCTGCAGTCAATTGCCTCAAAGAGGGAGGCCCAGGCTACCAAGCCAGCAGCACTGCAGTGGGTGGGCGGGACCTCCCTCTGTTGGGTGATCGACCAATTGTCCCACAGAGGGAGGCCTAGGCCACCAACCAGTGATAGCCCTACGGAGAGAAGTCCAGGCCAGCCAGGTGATCACACCCCACACCTGTCCTCGCAGAGGGAAGTGACTGGTGGCAGGGGAGAGAGGAACAGCACCACACAGATGGCAAGTGGTGGCAGCAGCAGCCGGGGCAAGGAAAGTTCCAATAGGCTCTGATCACTGGCCAGGCCTAGGGACCCCACGTGAGAGATCCCAGATTGCTAGAGGATGCACACCGGGCTGAGGGACATGACCTTGGTTCCCCCACCCCTCCCACCACGTTCGTGAATTTCATGAATCGGACCTCTAGTTAATAGTAGTTGCATTTATCATAATCCCTGATATATAAGAATATATTATCTAAAGGAGATTAACTATTAAAGTGATTAAAATAGACATAAATATAAAACTTTGAATGTATAAAAGGGTATATCAGACTTACTTATTCACATAAATGTCCAGTGATGCAATTCAGAAATTTCTTTTTATTTCCTTTTTCATTTATCTTTATTGTTGGAAGTATTACAGCTGTCTCCCTTTTTCCTCATTTACACCTTCTCTAGCTCCGGCCTCCCGCCCCCATAATTCAGGTATTTTTATAAAATTATTTCAGGTTTTATAATGGCCAGTATGGCTCAGTTGGTTGGGCATTGTCCAGTGCACCGAAAATTTGCCAGTTCGATTCCCAGTAGGAGGCATGCAGGAGGCAGCCCATTGATGTTTCTCTCTCACATTGATGTTTTTTTCTCTCTCCCTCTCCCTCTCTAAAAAAATAAATCAATAAAAAATGTTTTGTTTTGTTTTTGAAGTACTTAATATTGTTTCCATTGTGCAGATCACTTTTGGGGTGAATTTTAGGAACTAGGCCAGTGGTTGGCAAACTCATTAGTCAGCGTAGCCAAATACCAACAGTACGATTGAAATTTGTTTTGAGAGCCAAATTTTTTAAATGCCACTTCTTCCAAATAGACTCGCGCAGGCCGTGGTATTTTGTGGAAGAGCCACACTCAAAGGGCCAAAGAGCCGCATGTGGCTTGTGAGCACAGTTTGCCGACCACGGAACTAGGCCATGTTTTCAGGATCTTCAGTAATGCAGTATTTTTTTTCTTTTGAGGGTAGATGTGATGTATGAAACAAGAAAAAAAGCATTTAGAATCAAGTTTGATGAATAAAAATGCATGAATAGGTAAAATACCTAAGTTAAATTATAAAAAGCCAAATTGAAGAATAAGTTTGAAAACTTGAAAAGTCTCAATTAAGTGCCTATCCTTAAATTCCATCAGACTCACAAATGTAACCAAGGCTGCTGTTTAATCTTTCTGGTGACCAGTATCTACTAGTAAAACACTTGCACTTTCGATCTTCTTCTTGTCCCCCACTAGCAATTTCACCATCCCTGCTCTCCAAAAGAGCCTACTTCCCCAGAGACACTCACGTTTGTATGAGTGTGTTGATTTCTGGATTTGTTTATGCCATTTGGGCCTATTATTATAATTATGCACTAATTAAATATTTACTTGAATTACTCAAAACTGAGTGTGGCTCAGTGTTTAGAACTTTGGCCTTTGCACCAAGGGGTATTGGGTTCGATTCCCGGTCCACAGCATGTACCTGGGTTGCAGGTTCGATCCCTGGCCCTGGTTGGAGTGCGTGCAGGAAGCAGCCAATCTATGTGTCTCTCTCACTTTGATGTCTCTCTTTCTCACTCTCTCTCTCCCCTTCCCTCACCATCTTCTCTCCTTGCCCCCTCGCCCCCCTTCATTCCTACCTTCTTTCCAATCTTTCTAAAAACCAGTGGAAAAAATATCCTCAGGTGAGGATTAACAACAATGTAAAAACAATTGAGTTTGAAGAAAGAATTGTTTCTGTAAAAACTAAGTTAATTGAAACAATTTGGTTGACAAGTTAATAAAATCATTATTGAATTATATTTGGATGGAATAACTATAAAAATTAGGGATATCATGTAAATATAAAAGGATTCTGCACCCTAATTGTTTCAGAAGTTCCTTTTTGGTGTACGTTTTTTAAATTTCAGGTTTCATGATATTTTATAGATAGGTAGGTAGGTAGATAGATAGATAATGTATGTACTTTTTAACCAGAACAACTTGGAAATCATAGAGAGTTGTTTTATGAGTGATTTAAACAAAAGAAAATGCAGAATTTTTAATACCCCTATTGAAAGAAAAGGTCTTCACAACTGTATACATGTTTATGTGTTTTAATATTATATTTTAATAATCTATTTTTTAATGATTTTCCTCTCCATCTGACTAACCACCAATCCCAGAAAATCTAAACATTTCTTCTATATTTACTTAATATAATATTCTTTTCAAACATAAAATCTAGTATAAAAGCAGAACTATTATTTGATATGTAATAGTGACAGCATTAAAGCCGTTTATTAATGTCAACTACTTTTTTTCATTAACATCACCTTTGTGACTTATGTACCTGCTATAATTGGTTGTGGATAAAAATGCTCAGCTTTATGAAACAAATGTAAATAAGATCTGCTTTTTATTTTTTAGCCCAATTGCATCTCTAAAAAATCTTGATTATCATTCATATGCTTAAATAAGGAGGTTGTTTTCTTTCTTGTGCCTTCTTGAAGGTGTGATCCTTATTTCCCTGGCACTATGTGCTGATGCTGTTATTGGAAATGTTCAAGAGAAGGCTATGAAACTGCATAATGCCTCTAACTCGGAAATGGTAAATATTCTAGTGTTTTTTTCTTCACAACACACAGACTCAGAATGGTGATCTATTTAATTTTATGAAATAGTTATGGTATTGAAGATTGGCATTGCATTTTAAAACTAGTTTATTATTGCCCTGGCTGGTTTGGCTCAGAATAAAACATCAAGTTTAATTCTGATCAAGGGCACATGCTGGATTGTGGCCTTCATCCTCAGTAGTGGGCTTACAGGAGACATGATTCTCTTTCATCATTAATGTTTCTATTTCTTGCTTTCCCTTCTCTAAAATCAATAAAAATACTTTTTTTAAAACTAGTTTATCATTATTTTCATAAAAGTAATACATTCAAACATAGGAAGGTAAAAAATAAAATGCTATTACCACTGCTAATAGCTAATGGTATGGTATTTGATAAATTTTTCCTCAGTGATAATACTTTTTGCATATTAAAAAGATCCTTTGATATATCATTTTTCTCCTATATTTGTATTTGGTATTATTTTTCATTTAGAAGTTTATAATTTTTATGTGGACAGGTTTATCTTTTTCTCATGGCTTCTGGCTATACGTTATGATTGAAACAGGCTTTCCTAACACTAAGATTTAAGAATTTTACTCATGTTACCTATTAATTTTATGATTTCCATTTTTAAAAAATATATATATTTGTTATTGATTTCAGAGAGAGGAAGGGAGAGAGAGAGGAGAGGGAGAGGGAGAGAAAGATAGAAACATCAATTACGAGAGAGAATCCATTGATTGGCTGCCTCCTGCACATCTCCAACTGGGGATAGAACCCATAACCCGGGCTATGCCCTTCACCGGAATCGAACCTAGGACCCTTCAGTCCACAGGCCAGTGCTCTATCCACTGACTCAGACTAGCTAGGGCTAAGATTTCCTTTTTTATTAAATCTTTGATTTATCCAAAACTTTAACATTTTTCTTCCATATGGTTGTTCACTAATCTCAATATCACTTATTGAATAATCCACTTTTTTAGCTTATTTTACATACTTTTTTTATTACTTCATATTCTAACATAGAGTCCAGAATTATATTCTTTTATATTTATTTCTGCACCAGAATCATGTTGACAGTAGTTTTATCCAGTATTTACTATCTATTAGGACTAGTCACCATTGTTCCTTTTGTTTTTCAGAATATTACTACCAATAGTTATTCTTGGGTGTTCATGTCCCCAAATAAGGTAGAAGTACCATTGATATTATGATTGGTTTCGTGTCCTATATAATTAACTGGTAATATGAAAATTGATCTTCATACCCTCACAAGATGGCTGCCTATGACCAAGTTTGCAGGGGGCTTAGTGAGGGATGATCAAACAACTGAACAGCAGGCTACGTGGGGCGACCAGGCCAGCAGGGGGTAACAGTTGGAGGCAACAGGGGATGTGGGAGGGAGTTGGGGATGACCAGCCTGGCAGCAGCAGGGGGGAGGGGGGATCAGGAGGGAATGGGGGTGATTAGGTTATCAGGGGGCCAGTAAGGGGTGACCAGGCAGGCAGGTAAGTGAGCGATTAAGAGCCAGTGGTCCAGGATTGTGAGAGGGATGTTCAACTGCCAGCAGTCAGACATTCTCCAAGGGGTCCCAGATTGGAGAGAGTGCAGGCTGGGCTGAGGGGACACTCCCCACCCCCTATGCACAAATTTCGTGCACTGGGCCTCTAGTTGAATTATAAATTAGGGAAAATGAATCTGTGCCCTTCATTCTTTCAATCCAAGAATTAAGATATGAGTTTCCTTTTCAAGTTATTTTTTTTTTAATGTCCCTTGGATTCTAAAGTTTTCTTCATATAAATCTAGCATATTTCTTTTGAAGTTAATGTTAAATGTTTCATCTTTTTGCCATTGTTACTGCAAATAATACCTTTTCTTCCAATATATCTTCTAATTGATCAGTATTTGTATATAGGAAAGTTATGGTGTATGTTTACATTAATTTTATAGCCAGCCACCTTGCTAGAGTGACAGAGAATACTGCATAAAGGAGTTATATGACTGGCCTTTCCTGTTTCTTTATCAGTATAGTGGGGTGCTCTAAGTCTCTAGGGACATAGGAACTTTAATCTTGTCATCATTTTCTTGATTATCATCATCACTAGTCTTAGATAAGGTAAAGAAAAAATAAGAAAGTGTAAGTAATCAGAAAGTTAATGTAGTACAGTGATTATGACCATAGGTTCTGGTCTAAGATGGCTTCAATTCATATCCTATTTTTCCTAGCCCTCTTATTTGGGAAAGATGACAATATCTATGTTTTAGGTTCTTCGTCTGAAAATTATGAAATGATGATTAAAAGTACTCATGTCATAGGTTGGTTGTGAGAAATGAATGTAATAATTGGTATAGGGCATTATTAGAACATAGCAGTTATTTAAGTTTGTTTCTGTTTCTGCTTATGAGGAGTGTAATAAACTGGGATAGAAAGCTTGGTATGGAAATTGAGAAATTAAGCAATAAATATGCAATATACTGCTTATTTTTTTATATTTTTATGTCTATCCTTGCAAACTTAACGTTTGGGTTTGTTCATGTTATAAGTAGCTATAAAGATTTTTTTGTTGTGTTTGTGCATGTTTTTAGAATCCCAACATTCAAATCTGGTTTGACTTTAGTAATTAAGCCTGTCAAAAACTGAATAATTATGGAACTGTTGTAGGCAGCAAGAAAGGCAACAGGTGTTAGACCAGTGAGGTCAGGCTGGACCTGAGTTCAGCAACCTTGGTTAGACAAAGACCCAAACTGTAAGAGAATGTCCTATATAATAAAGAAATAATATGCAAATTGACCATCATTCCAACATACAAGATGGCCACCCGCATGTGCTCAAAGATGACTGCCATAAGATGGCCTCCAAGAGAGGGCAGTTGTGGGCTGATCAGGCCAGCAGGGGAGTGGCAGTTGGGAGGGACCAGGCCTGCAAGGCAAGGCAGTTGGGGGTGATCAGGCCTGCAGGGAGGGCAGTTAGGGGTGACCGGGTTGGCAGAGAAGGGCAGTTGGGGGCAACCAGGCCTGCAGAGTAGGACAGTTGGGGGAGACCCAGGCCTACAGGGGAGAACAGTTGAGAGGGACCAGGCCAGCAGGGAGGGCAGTTGAGGGTGACCAGTCCTGCAGGAGAGGGAATTTGGGGGAGACCCAGGCCTGCAGGGAAGGGCAGTTGGGGGCAACCAGGCCTGCAAGGGAAGGCAGTTGGGGATGACCAGGTCAGCAGGGGAGGAAAATTAGGGGTGACTGGGCCAGCAGGGGAGGGCAATTAGGGGTGACCAGACCTGCAGGTGAGGCAGTTGAATGTGACCAGCTGGCAGAGGAGGGCAGTTGGGAGCAGTCAGGCCATCAGGGGAGCAGTTAGGCGTTAATCGGGCTGGCAGGGGAGTGGTTTAGGGGATAATCAGGCTGGCAGGCAGAAGCAATTAGGAGTAATCAGGTGGTAGGCAGGCGAGTGGTTGGGATCCAGCAGTCCTGGATTGAGAGAGGGGTGTCCCAGATTGGAGAGAGTGCAGGCTGGGCTGAGGGACACACACCCCCATGCACAAATTTCACACACCGAGCCTCTAGTCTATATATAACAGGTTAATATGCTAACTTTCCAACTGTTCAGCCAATAGCTATGATGCACACTGACCACCAGGGGGAAGATGCTCAGTGCACAGGCATGGAAACATGAATCAGACTGGTGAATCTCAGAGGGAACGTGGAAGGTGGAAGGAAGGAAGAGATTAACCAAAAATATTACATGCATACTAGAGGCCAGGTGCATGGATTCGTGCACTGGTTAGGTCCCTCATCCTGGCCTGCAGGGATCGGGCTGAATCCATGCACCAGACCTTTGACATCCCCTGAGAGGTCCCAGATTGTGAGAAGGCACAGAAGAGATCCTACCGGCACATGAATCCTTGCACCAGGCCTCTATTTATAAAGTCACATAGGTAGAAGTAATTTGTAAAAGAGATGGGCTTAGGAAACAAGTTATAAAGGGAAGGGAAGGGTCCTTGGAGCTTGGGGGTGAAAAAGTAATGGTAACTAACATGCATGAGAGGAGAGTGAGGGAAGGGAAAAGCTCACTGGATCCTCAGTGCTAAGGGTTTTTAAGTGCTAAAGTCCCAGGAGAAGATCTCAATAGAATATTCAGCAGCTTTTCAAGTGTGTCCTTTCAGGGTCTAGGTCTCTATTAATTGATTGGTATGCACCAGGGCAAGGGGTTTATTAGTCAATGTGGCTGGTCGGTCCTGAGGTCAGCCTTCGTGTCCCTTGTCTGGTTTTGCTGCTTTTCTGGGCCTGGAGAAAAGCAATTGAGGCCTGGATGTTATCTCTAGGAGGAAAGGTCGGGAAATCCAACTGAAAGGTCATCCTGGGGGTGAGATCCCACCCTACAGTTGTTCTTTTCTAGGCACCTGGCACTTTCCACCCCAGTGGCCTTCTGTACCTGGCCCATCATCCTTGTTCTGCTCATGTCTGTCTGCCTACCACAAAACCATATATGAAAGGGTTAGTACTGCTGTGTTATATTGCACATAAAACAAAACATAGACTTTTAAAGAGGATCAACCATCATTTCCAGAAAGTTAAGTCATACTGAAACAACGATTTTACTTTAAAAATGATTTGTTCTACAAATTTAATCAAATAGATTAATTGAGCCACATGTTGAAAATCCTTCATTTTCTACCTTTGGTTTGATATTACTTTTTTTTTTTCATTTTATTTTTGTCTATTCTAGGTTTTGTATTCGTATTCAATTGGTTTTGTGTACATTTTATTGGGATTGACATGCACTAGTGGATTAGGCCCTGCAGTAACATTTTGTTCAAAGGTAAACACTAATCACATTTTAAAAAATAAACATCTTTCATTAAATAGTTTCCTCTGTATATCTGTTTCCCTTGTTCAGAATACTATTTTTATGTAATTTGGTAACTCCTTTATATGCAGATCAAAAATTATTTCAGAATTGAAATGATTTATACTTAAATTTGTTTTGTCCTCGCTTTACCCTATAATGTTTAAGCTATTTATGATGTAGAAGTTGTGCATTTTAAATTTCATCATTATTTTTCCATTAAAACAGAACTAAATAAGAATCTTTGCTTGACTGCATTGTTTGAATGGCTTATTATTGCTCAAGAAGTTGATAAAAATGTGGTTTTATTTCATTTGTAATACCTCAGGGTTTGTTTTGCATTTTTCTCACAGGCTTTTTTATATGTTGCAGAATCTAATGCGAACCTATGGTTATGCTTTTCTTTTTTCCCTCACTGGGTATTTTGGAATCTCCTTTGTTCTGGCTTTGATTAAAAATTTCGGTGCACTTCTTGCTGTAACAGGTAAGAATAATATACTTGCTTAGATTATAAAATAAATATTTAACTTTTCTGTGATGCTAAGTTTCAAAAGATAAGGATAGCACCTAAACTTCATTAAAAAGAGAATTGTCATATTTTACCATTTATTCCTGGGATTGTGGTATGCTTTTTTAATTCTAAAGAAAATGATGTTTAATCTTAATTTCTTATCTGAATGTTTAATTTTAAAGTCAAACATAGGCATTTATCAAAATAGTAATCTTTAAATACATAAAAATAACTTTTTATTAAAAAGTATAATGGATGAACATCTTCATAGAAACATAGTAGCTTTATATACTTTATAACTGAAAATTTCAGTTTTGTTGAAGCTAAAGTATGACAGATCTGTTTTGAACAAAGCTTTTTTGGACACTTGCCAGGACACCAACCAAATGAGATTTTCTTCTCACTAGCAATTATTAGGCACCTGCTCTGTGCAGGGATTTTGCTTCCACTTTAGAGGCATGGAATTTGTATTTGTTCTGCTGTGGAGGAGGAAGGAAAATAGATGAGGGGGCTACAGGTGAGACCTGAAGAGGGCAACAGATGGCTCTCAATACTACCTTGAACTGTTTGCCACATGAACACTATAGATGATGAGTACTCTAGGTGTCTCCCATGTGGAGAGAACCCTGAAGCTAGGATTGCAAGAAGTGGAAGAGCTCTGGCTTGCGTGTCAGAGAAGGTAGAACCCCAGCCCTGATGCAAGTTAATGACTTGTGACCCTGGAGAGCAAGTCTCCTCTTCTGTGGGCTTCATTTCTCTCTTTTGTGTACTAATTGATTGAACTCGATTTATTTCCAGCCAAGATCTGTAGAATTTTAATTAATTAATGTATATATAAATATATATTAGTCTATTTATTTGATTTTAATTTTCTATAGTCCTAGAGAAACATGTATTTCAATACCACAGAACTAAACAAATGAACAAATACCTCTGTCTTTGTAAGAGTATATTTGCTTTCTAACTTTTCTCTTTGTTTGCTCAGGTATGACTCTCCTTTTTAAAATTTACATCCCTAATGATAAATAGAGGGAATTTGGCTGTAGAATAGACCAAATAACTAATCATTAAATTCACCATTTGCAATCAAGAAAGATTGCAAATTCATATACTTAGCTTGGGTTCCAATTTTGCTTCAAGATAGTAATTGTTTTAAAAACAGTTACTTATATCAATTGGTATGCATTTATTGAACCCTGAGGTTCACATAAAGAAATATGAGCTTTGGCTGACTTGCTTCAGTGGTTAAAGTTGGCCCCCAGACCAAAGGGTCTCAGGTTCCATTCCCAGTCAAGGGCACATGTCTTGGTTACAAGTTTCCCAGAGCTTTGCAGGAGGCAACCAATCATTGCATCTATGCCAAATGGTTGTGTGTCTGTCTTTCTCCCATCCCCCTGTATCAACCCCTACTCTCCCACTCTCTAGAAATCATTGGGAAAATAAAATATCCTGAGGTCAGGATTTAAAAAAAAAAAAAAAAAGAAAGAAAGAAAGGAAAGAATTGTGAGATGCAGTCCTGGTCTTGAAAAGAAATCCAGAAGTGGTGATGATAATTATAGTTAATGTGTACATAGCCCTTTCTAGGTTCTGAAAAGAAATCCAGAAGTGGTGATGATAGTTAATGTGCACATAGCCCTTATTTTATGTAGTTTACATATATTTTATCTTAATCTTTGCTCTTACCCCATGTGGTATACTGCCTCTTGAGCTGGTGTGGGTCTCCATGCTCATCAGGAATCCAGGCTTCTTCTATGTATTCTGCCATCTTAATCCTCATTCCAGTCAGTGAGATGGAGAGAAGATGAAATACACATTTCTCTTTATGGAAACTTCCTATAAATCACACTCCTAGAGACAGCAGTTTTTCTCACATTTTCATTGGCCAGAATCTAATCACATGATTATACCTTTTGTAGGAGAGGCTGAAAGGCATGCCCATTAAAAAAAAAAAAAAAAGGTGGTAGAGGGTTTCATATACTAAAGTAAAAGAAAAGACAGATTTGGGAATCAGGCTCTGATATATATTTCCAAAACAGTTTCTTCATTTGGTATTCATTCATTCATGCATTGAACAATAAGTGCCAGGAATTATAGTCTGGGAAAATATAAGGTTGAATGAGAGAAGGAATTAAGTAAAGTACACAGTCTAATGGGAAGCTAACAACTGATAATGAAAAGTAAGGGAAAAGCTATAATGGAGATACATATAGTTTCTATATCTACCTGAGTAGCACTAAGAAGGAAGGTTTCAGGCCTTGCAACAGACTTCATTTGAAGTAATGACTTCAAAAATAAGTAAAAGTTAATACAGAATAAAGAGGATTGTAAGGATTACTCATCACCTTAATCAGAGGTGACCACTATTAAGATATTAGATTGCTACTCTTAAAGAATAACCCTAATCATATCTTCTTTGGGAAAGCTTTGCTTCCCTGAAAGACTAAGTCTCTCTAAGGCAGGGATGGGAAACTTCCCGCCCGAGGGCCATATAAGGCCAGCAAAATCATTTGGTCTGGCCCTGCCAAGGCATTAGGGGTGAGTTAATTAAATGTTTGACCAAATATAGCAAGCTAATTTTTAAGTTGATATTTTTGTTTGACCTGCTAATAATAATATAAATATCAAAATGGTCCTTGGCAGAAAAAGGTTCCCCACCCTGCATATGCCTCCATCATGTGTTGGCCTCCATGTATTTACTATATGGCCTTAAGTATTTACTACAGTTGTGCTTTAACATTTATCTAATATTTATAGTCTGTACCCCTACTAGACTGTAAATTCCATAGTAGTAGCAACTTTCTTTTTAACTTTATTTTTTTTAATATATTTTCATTGATTTCAGAGAGGAGGGGAGGAAAGAGAGATGGAAATATCAATAATGAGGGAGAATAATTGATTGGCTGCTCCTGCACGCCTCCTGCTGGGGATCGATTGAGCCTGCAACCTAAGCATAGGCTCTAACCAGAAATTGAACCATGACCTCCTAGTTCTTAAGTCACCACTCAACCATTGAGCCACACAGGCTGGGCTGTTTGATTTTTGCTTTCCATTGTTACCTTACACCTCATATAGATCCTACCACATCGTAGGCTTTGTTAATATGTGTTGAATGGATGACTTCCAAAATATTCTAAACCAACCTTCTAAACCAACCTTTCTTCCTACAGTGACAACAGGAAGAAAAGCAATGACCATTGTACTTTCATTTATATTCTTTGCTAAGCCATTCACATTGCAGTAAGTATTTTTAATTCAGTAAGTTTTTCAACTTTTCTGAAACAGCCTTAATTCTTTTTTAAAGTGTATTTTTTGTTTCTATCACTAATTTATTGATGTCTTCTGTTTTAGAAATTTATGTAGTTATTTTGAAGAAATCATATTGTACACTTAAATTCTCTAACCAGAGACTCAGGGCAAATATGTACCTGTTTGCAATATAAATGAATATGACCTATGTATTGAGATTAAGGGATTCATTCCCCCTTGTCCTAGTGTAAATACATAAGTTATATATATATGTATAAAATTATCGGTTTATTTCCTGCCTTTTCCCACAAAGGAGTGAGGTAGAGAAGAATTCTATCTATTGTGCCCTAATAATTTAGTTTGTGGCTTTTTGTGAAAGCCTTTATTGTTTTCTGTACTGTCAAGATGTGTTTGAAATTAGCATCATTTAATTCAGTGATGCTAGCAATTCCTAATCAGTCAGATCCTATCTGATCTAAAGAATCATTTACCTTGATTAGGAATTGAGAAAATTCAAACCTAGAAATTATCAATGTATAAAATTAAAGGTAACCACAAAATAAATTTTCATCTATGTATTTTGTTTTCTATAAATTGATAACTCTTTCTACATGTGGTAGGTATACATTATCCAAAAATTCAAATAAACTATATTTAGTAGTTTGTAAAACACCTTATTTCTATATATACTTAAGATAAAATATGAAATTCTAATCGGATCTAAAACTGTCTTTGTTTTAACACTATTATTGCAGGTTTCCCATTTCAAAATTTTATTTTATTGCATGGTTTTTGTGAACTTATCACCAAATTCTGTGGTGAATGATAAATTGTTATCTTAATATTAATCTTTTTTTAATATATGTTTTTTCTTTTAGGTATATATGGTCCGGTTTGTTAGTTGTCCTTGGTATATTTCTCAATGTTTACAGCAAAAATATGGATAAAATAAAACTACCATCAATATATGATCTGATAAACAAAACAGTGGAAGTGAAAAAATCAAGGACGTTGGCACAAACTGTATAGGTAGTGATGCCTGCTGTTTAATATAGAATTCTAAGGTACCAATGGTCAATTATTTAACTTGCCAAAGGGATTATTATAAAAACCAAAGGAACTGATGGCATTTGTGACTGGATTACATATGAAGTCAGCCCTTTTCCTCAGAACACTTGTTTGACAGTTTGGCTTCTGAAGCAATCAAGAGAGCAGCATTTGTCACACCTTAGAATAATGTGTCAATATAAAAGACTGTAATTTTGAGCAGTTTGTTGATAATTTCACTGGAAGTGGACCATGGTGTAAGACTAATTAGATATCATTATGGCATATCAGAAAAACTGATATATAATAGACTGTTTTGTCTTCATTCCATTTTAGTGGTATTTAAATTGATTCTCTGTTATAAGAGTGAATTTATGATTTAAAGTCTAGTGATATTAACTTCATTATAAATAAAATTTATTCTGTGATTATTTTATTAAAGAATATGTTGATAGAATTTTATTACAAAGAGAGAAATAAAGATTGGAGTAAGGCTTTACATAGCTTTAAAACTTAGGGCTTTCTCTGATAATTTAAAAATATTCTTTAGAGAAAACATGCTTTAATTTTTCTGTGAAATATACCCAGTATAGTAAAAGGAGTCAATATTCTGCACCCTGTAAGTATATGTCACAAGAAAAATTTGCTACTATTCATCAAAGGGGTGCTAAAAGATTTAATCAATTTGGATTCTTTAATTGAAGGGAAAATAATTGATGTCTTAAATTATAAAATAATAAAATTGCCATCATTTTTCTTATACAATTTAATTTGGAATTTATTTTTTCAGGTTGCAGATGAAATAAGGTAACCTTAAGAAATACAAATAGATATAGCAAATTTGTACAGTTTGTTGCTTGCACGGTTTGAGTATAAACTCATAAGATTTTTGCCCTTATGTTTTATCAGTGAGTTTTTGGAATGATTCCACTGTATTTTTAAAAATGATACTAACCTTCATTTTCAGTGTTAAGTAATGTTGATTAAAACAGATCTGTGCTGTTGATGACATTACTTGTATTTTGTCAGTATAATATACTTGGAATATTTAATCTCAATTCTTAAAATTCTATTGTATGGTGATAGTGGCTTTAACCTGTTATGTGCATTTGTACAACAGAGCTCATGATAATTTAAAAATCTAGCATAAGGAATTTGGACTGGTTTTTATTTGTTATATGTTAAAATACTGTGGGTGTTTTATTCCCAAATCATAATCAGTTTTAAGTTTCCATTTCAAAATGAAAGGAGTCGTACTTTCTACTTTATAATGCTGCCTTAAACTAAGACAATAAGAATTTGTGCTTTTAAAAAAAAAGTTATTTTTCCAAATTCTTTATAAAAAAAATAGTGTAATTTTAATTTAATATGGGCACCATTTTACCTCCATGCTTTTCTAATTTTTTTTACCACTGTTTGCCTATTACAAACTCATCACATCCTCCAATTTTAAACTGTTTAGCACTGTTTAAAACATCAGTTTTCTAGCCTAATCCTTTATATTTCATTTCCTTTTTCTACCTGCCATCAGATAGAGATAAACTTTATCTTATTTGTATCCATGGAATTATATTAATGAACAATCTTATAGATGAGGAAGCTATGACCCCAGTGAATAAGTGACATTTCTAACCTTTTCTAGCTGCAAAGAGCTAGAACTGTCTGTTAAGCACTCTGGTTCCAGAGTCCATGCTCTTACTCACTATGTTGCCTCTGCCAATAGATATGATTATTCATGTTCACATTTTTGCAAATACAGAAATTGAAGATGAATTCACAATTGTTATGGGATATTTTCTATTCATTGAACCCCGCTATGGGACATTTAAGCAACCCAAAGTAACATATTAAGTGATGAGGTATCTCTCAATAAAGAATTTGAGACATAATTCTATGAATAAGCAAGGATGTTTTGATTGGAACATTTGTTAAATGCAGAAATGTGTGTCTTAAGCAGTATTAGATATAAATTATTTTTTCAGCTATGTTCACATTAACTGTGTATCTTACCGTAGGCACTCAATAAATATGTGTCATACAAAACTAAGAGCATCAAAGAATATCATTATATCAAAAAAGATAACTGGATAAATGACGTTCTGAATTTTGCCATATTATGTCCCTTTCTTTGGCATATTCAGTCAACAAAATACATAGCAGAAGAATCTGACTAGCTCTTGTGGATCACTGTATAAAGATTGGACCTAGAAGGAATCCAAGATGGCGGCATAGGTAAACACCTCCACTGCTGCCTCGCACAACAATTTCAAAACTACAACTAAAAGACAGAACGGACATCATCAAGAACCACAGGAAAGCTGGCTGAGTGGAAGTTCTACAACTAGAAGGAAAGAGAGGGGCTCACAGAGACCCAGAGGAGCTACAAAAAGCTGAGGTACGGAGACAAGCGAGGAGAGAGCGGGTGCCGGAGTGCCTGGCTGGCTTTCTCTGGCGGGAGGGAAACGGAGAATCTCAAAGACATTGAACCCCTTATCCTACGACACTAAACCCCAGATCCAGCCGAAACTCATACGGGGGGAGTTTGGACTGTGAAAAGGGAGAAGTGCACAGAAATTTAGGGGAGTCGCAAAAGATCAAAGGCCTGGTGGCGCGCATGGCACTGTGCGCAGGACAGATTGCTGATTGTGCTGCTGGCTTTCACGAGTGGGCGGGAGACAGACCCTCCCAACTGTGCTACTTCTAACTTCACTAAGCCCCTTTTTTGGGCGAAACCCTGGGGACCTAGACTCGTGTGGTCCTGGTGCGCAGGAGAGCCAGAAAGGCAGCGGTTAGAGGCACTGCGGGCCCGCACGCACAAGGACTGCTCCAGCGATTACCCAGTCACGTGAGACTCAGGGGCCATGGAGGGCAGGGCCGACTGAAAGGCAAGGCGGTCCCTTAAGCCCTGAGACTCCACCCATCCCAAGCTCAACAGAGGCTTCTGCGGCTTTGCACGTCTGGTATCATAAAGCTGAATTCAACACAGAAGTTTCCCCGGCATAGTGAAAATGCCGAGACAAGGGAAGGGATTACAAACAAAAGAAATAGAGGAAAAGAAACGACTGGATATAGAGTTCAAAACCATGCTTATAAGGTTTTTCAAGAATATGCTAGAAAAGTTGGATAAATTTAGTGAGAACCAAGAGGAGATGAAAAAGGACCAACTAGAGACACTGACTGAAATAAAAAATATTATACAGAGTCCTAACAGCAGACTAGAAGATGGCAAGAATCAAGTCAAAAATTTGAAATATAAAGAAGCAGAAAACATTCAACTGGAAAAACAAGAAGAGAAAAGAATCCAAAAATGTGAAGATAATGTAAGGAGCCTCTGGGACAGCTTCAAGCGTACCAACATCAGAATTGTGGGGGTGCCAGAAGAAGAGAGAGAGCAAGATACTGAAAATCTATTTAAAGAAATAATGACTGAAAACTTCCCACATCTGGTAACAGAAATAGACTTACAAGTCCAGGGAGCACACAGAACCCCAAATAAAAGGATTCCAAAGAGGACCACACCAAGACACATCATAATTAAAATACCAAGAGCAAAAGATAAAGAGAGAATATTAAAAGCAGCAAGAGAAAAACAGTTCATTACCTACAAGGGAGCACACATACGACTGTCAGCTGATTTCTCAACAGAAACGATGCAGGCCAGACGGGAGTGGCAAGAAATATTCAACGTGATGAATAGCAAGAACCTACAACTAAGAATAATCAATCCAGCAAAGCTATCATTCAGAATTGAAGGGCAGATAAAGAGCTTCACAGAGAAGAAAAAGCTAAAGGAGTTCATCAACTCCAAACCAGTATTATATGAAATGCTGAAAGGTACTCTTTTAGAAGAAGAAGAAGAAAAAGGTAAAAGACAAAAAATTGTGAACAACAAATACATATCTATCAACAAGTGAATCTAAAAATTAAGTGAATTAAAAATTTGATCAACAGAATAAACTGGTGAATATAATAGAATCAGGAGCACAGAAAGGGAGTAGACTGATAATTCTCAGGAGGACAAAAATCATAAAGCATCAAACAGACTGAAATTACAGCAGAAAGATTAAAGTTAGGTGAGGTAGATAAGTGATCAATCAAAGGACTTGTATGCATGCATATAAGCATAACCAATGATCACAGACACTGGAGGGTTGGGGTATGCCTGGGAGGGAGGGGGGGCAATGGGGAGATATGTATAAAAAAATAATTAAAAAAAAAAGATTGGACCTAGAGGTGATCCAGAGACCTCAGTAAGGCCATTTGTACAATAAAGAATCTAACTTTTGTCCCTGTTCTCTGGGAGGGAGCTTTTAATCCTTGAAATTTCCCAAGTGTTGGGAGTATCTTTTTTATTCATGGTGGGCCCTTAGATAATGACAGGGTAGGGACTGATCAAGCTAGAAAGACTAACCTTGTGACTGTAGGTTGGGGTTTTGAACCACATTATATCAGCCCAAACTGTGGCGGGGTAGGGCAGGCAGAAGGTGTTTGGAGATTGAGTTCAATCATGTGGCCAATGATATAGTCAATTATGGCTGTGTAGTGAAACCCCAATAAAAACCCTGGACAGCAGCTCTTAGGAGAGCTCCACTGCTTGGAAACACATTGATATGACAGGACGATGATTCATCCTGAAAACATGGAAGCTTAGTATTTGTTACTCTCCCAAATCTTGCCCGTGGAAATCTTTATTCTTTTTAATAAAACTAATGGAAATTATAGTGCTTCCCTAAGTTCTCTGAGTTGTTCTAGCAAACAGTCAAAGCTGAGGGGATATTGGGAACCCCTTGAATTTGTAACCAGTTGGTAACAAGTGTGAATAGCCTAGGAACCTCAGGGGTTGCAGCTGGTGTGTCAAGTGAGGGTGGTCTTGTGGAACTTGATCTGACTCCAGGTAGTTAGAAGTTCACTGCAGGCTTTATGCTCAAATGCATGTTTTTAAATAATTATTAGTATTCTCTGGACTGTAGTCTAAATCTCTTAATTTTCTCAAGTGATTTTCTTTTAAATCCACTTTACATTGTAGATTCTGCCTTGGTGAAAAAGAATTTTAGTAAGATTTGACTAGGATAATGCACCAATAATATAGCTTAGCATAATGAAAATATTTATGCATTTCACCCTAGCCTGTTTGGCTAAGTGGATAGGGTATTGGTCCCAGGTTCAATTCCAGTTAAGAACACATACCTTGGTTTCAGGCTCCTCCCTGGCCAGGCCCTGTGGTCAGGGTGCATGCAGAAGACAACCAATTGATGTGTATCTCTCACATCAATGTTTCTCTCTGTCTTTCCTTCTGTCTTCCACTCTCTAAAAATCAATGGAAAATTATCCTCAGGTGAGGTTTAACAAAAAATAAAAATAAAATATTTATGCATTTCGATATCACATTTGCTCCCGTAAACTACACAGTTATCAAATTATCAGTTTATGAATAGTATTGCTCTAGAATCTTTGTTGTGTGCTACCTTCCTAATGAAACATATGACAATTTTTCTTAATATATTTGAGCAAAATTGTTTCATATTTTCACTTATTCTTATCATGTCCATATTGAATGGCCTTGTACTTGCCCACTAAGCCAATTGTCTTAACCTTTTTAACAAATTGTGTAGCATCACTGACTTGACTGCTATATTTTTACTTAATGTCATTTATCCTTCCATTCTCACTAGGCCAGTGGTCGGCAAACTCATAGTCAACAGAGCCAAATATCAACAGTACAACGATTGAAATTTCTTTTGAGAGCCAAATATTTTAAACTTAAACTTTTTCTAATGCCACTTCTTCAAAATAGACACCCAGGCCATGGTATTTTGTGGAAGAGCCACACTTAAGGGGCCAAAGAGCTGCATGTGGCTCGCAAACCACAGTTTGCCGACCACTGAACTAGGCCAATATGAGCTAGGCATTATATGAGATGCTGAGCAGAAAAGAATCTATAACCACTCTTAAAGCATACCCATTCTAGAGAAGATTGCTGTGATATCTATTTAAAAATATATTACTATCCCCAGCCAGAGTGACTTAGTTAGTTGAGCATCATCCTATGCACTGAAAAGTTGCCAGTTTAATTCTGGTCAGGGCACATGCCTGAGTTGCAGATTTTATTCCTAGTTGTGCACAAAAGGAAGGCATTTGATTGATGTTTCTCTCTCTCCCCCTTCCTCTTTCTAAGTGTGTCCACAGATGAGGATTAAAAAAATAAAAAATTTATGCAGGGTATCTCATTAACATTACGTGTTTAAAATAATAATTCCCCATAGTGAACGAGATTCTAAAATTTTAATCTACATGTCAATCACCTGAAGATCTTAAAAAGGAGGATTTTAATTTAGTAGGATTTGCTTGGGGCCTGATATTTTGCTCCAACAAGAAGCTGATGCTGTTGGTCCATGGACCACACTTAAGTCTCAAGGTCTTAGAGAATAAACTCCAGACATTTGCAGAACCAGAACATCTTGAATTATTTGAATAATGTTTTCCTGATTTTCTTCCATTTCCTAACTTCCCATTCTGTGTAAACTAATCTGATTTAAGAGACTTTCAGAGCCTCTTTGTCCAAATACAACAGAGTTGCTTACATAAGTGAAAAGATACCTTAAATCATTGTAAGTGTATAAAAGATTTAATATTCATTACTTTCTCCATAAATGTTACTTTTTAAAATCTCCATGAAAGTAAGATAAAACCCATAATTTTCCACCAGTCATGGTCTGTTGTTTTAATTTCATGGCATGTAGTTAGAGTACTTTCTGTGCTATTCTGCAGTGACATTATGAAGAAAAGGTTCGCTTCAGTGGTTCACCACTGCTTTAGAAGGAACTGGACTCCAGTGGGTTTGGGAAGTAGGACTTAACACTCAAGGTATTCTTCTGAGACTTTAATCACAAAATGTGTTTTATTAAATATCTTAATCCTGTGATACCCCCAACATTTCTAAAATATAATTAGATCATTTCAGTTGGTGTAATACAATGGATAAGACTTACATAGATAAAAAACAAGTAAAGAAATGTGGATAATTATTCATGATGACAATAGAAATGAGACCTGGGAGTCTAATTATTGTAGATCTTATTGCAGGATTCATCTTCCATTTTCTCCTAATGCCAGGTGCATTGAAAGGAACAAAAGCAATCAGTTCAGGTATATAGTGTGTTTCATTTCTGATTCAACAGAATATGAGCCCTGGGAATGGATTTTTATGTTCTAAAAAGGTTTATTAATATGTGCCTTAATTGTGTAGGATATTTTGTCTATATATCTTCATAAAAGATTCATAAAAACAAGTAATCATCTTTTCTCTAGTTCTGTTCCTAAGTATATTTTAATCAATATAATGTTTGTCGACAATACTGTGCTAAGTAAAACAAAATTGTAAAATCTTAGGACTATTTTGCTGTTCATTAAATTAAAGAAGTAGATTGAAATGTCAACTCTTATGAAGGTTTGATCTAATAGGGCGGGATGAAGTGGAGAGGAATCCTATCTAATAGAAGAGTATATGCAAATTAACCATCACCAATGCACGAGATGACTGCCCCCAGGTGGTCAAAGATGCCCCCCCCAATATGGACACAAGACGGCCAGCAGGGAGGACAGTTGGCAGGGACCAGGCCTACAAGGGAGGACAGTTGGAAGGGACCAGGCCTGCAGAGAAGGGCAGTTGAGGGCGATCAAACCTGCAGGGGAGGGCAGTTAGGGGTGACCAGGCTAGCAGAGGAGGAAAGTGAGGGGCAAACAGACTAATAGGGGAGAAGTTAGCATCAATCAGGCTGGAGTGATTAGAGGGTGATCACTGGCAGGCAGAAGCACTGGCAGGCAGAAGCAGTTAGGAGCAATCAGGAAGGCAGGCAGGCAAGCAGTTGGGAGCCAGCAGTCCTGGATTGTGAGAGAGATGTCTGATTGCCTGATTGAGATCGGGCCTAAACGGGCAGTCGGACATCCCTCAAGAAGTCCCAGATTGGAGAGGGTGCAGGCAGGACTGAGAGACACCCTTCCCCCCCAACCCCCATGCACAAATTTCATGCACCAGGCCTCAAGTTGAAATGCCTACATATATATCCACAGCCAGTTCAAGTATAAAGACATTTGTCTTTAACAGTAAGTATTGCCGGATTCAGGGAACACAGAAGCAGAGGAGTGCCACCACACTGTGGACACTGGCAGCTGATGGAGCTCGTCTGTTTTTATGGGACTAGTATGAATGAGAAGATTCACAGGCTGAAATGTATACATCAAATAAATGGATTGATTCTTCTAAATGTCCCTTAAATTCTTAAACAGTGTTACTGGCATAAATTATATTTGTTCAGTCATATCTTAGCAGCTTGCCAGTCTCTTAAAACTGAGACATGTCTACTCCCCCACCCTTTCTCCCTTTATTCTGAGGGCTTACCTGTTCATAAACTTCCTGAGAAGGTCTAATAGTTAACTTTTTTTTTCTCTTTGTCTGGACTCCTATAGACTTTGTCAATTCTTCTTTTGTCTCATATGTCCCTGAGCTACTCTCATGTCTCCCATCTCTTTACTGTTCTTCCTGCTTCTGGAAGAGTTTCTTCATCTGGTCTTCCAACACATTCATTCTTCATCTATTCAATCTACTATTTAGCCTATCCATTTGTGTTTTTTATATTCCAACTGTTATCTATACTAAAAAGGGGTAATATGCTAATTAGGGCAGACTTCCATCCAGATAAAATCAGCAGCTGCGAGGGCCTAGGGCCTGGGCCTGTGGGAGAGGTAGGCTGGGCTGGTGATGCTGGCCCAGCGCTGCAGCTCCTTTTGCAGAGGCAGCACGAGATTAGGCCAAGGCGGATCCAGTCCCAGTGCTTCCCTTTCCACAAAGGCAGCAGCGCAGCCCTGGTCCAGGTGCCATGCCTCTGCAGAGGCTGGACAGGGTGCAACTTGCTCTGCCTCAACCTCCCCCAGCCAACCTGACCCCAGATCGCTCCCCACCCACCAGTGGGAAGGGGGCGGGGCCAGTGCTAAGAAGTGAGGGCTAAGGGCTGACAGCTGCAGCAATAGCTGGCAGTGGCAGCATCGGCAGGGTGATGGGGCAGCACCTTCCCCTGATCAGCGTGGTTGCCTCGCACAGAGAAGGACATCCCCTGAGGGCTCCTGGACTGTGAGGTGAGGCAGGCTGGGCTGAGGGACCTCCCCTACACTGTACAAATTTCCATGCACTGAGCCTCTAATATTTTCATAATATTTCCTCTTGGATTTTTTAAATTATTGTTTGGTTTTATGTTACTATTATTTTTCCTAATTTTCTTACCCTCTTGCTGACTCCAGGCAAACCTACCCTCCTCAGGTAGGTTTGCCTGGAGTCAGCCATTGTCAGAAAATATTAAATGGAAAGTTCAAGAAGTAATTTAAGTGTTAGATTGTGTACCATTTTGAGTATTGTGATGAAAGCTTGCACCCTTCCTTGTGCTCTGTCCTGCCGGGACATGACTCAGCCCTTTGTCCAGCATCTTCACTCTGTATACACTTCCCACTCAATAGGTTAATAATTATTGTAAAACACATCAAACATGAGAAACAATGATTAGAACAGAGTCCCCAAATTCAAAGTAATAATAAATACAGTAGCACCTCTAATTCAGGAGGAATTTGTCCCAAGACTCCTTCCCCCACCTTAGTGAATTCCTAAAACCATGGATAGTACTGAATCTATATTTACTGGATTTTCCTATACATGCAAATCTTTTCACTTAAAGGAATATTTTAGAGCCCTGACTGGTGGTGGCTCAGTTGGAGCATTGTCCCAGGCACCAAGAGGTTGTGGAGCATGTCCTCCAATTGGTGCTTCTTTCCTTCTCTAAAAATGGTCGATAAAAAGATTAAGGCAGTACTTTACAGCTTCTCTTTGGCATATCTAAATTGCCAGCATCACTAGTCTTGTGCTTTGAGGACATTATAAAGTAAAATAAGGGCTACATGAACACAAGTGCTGAGATACTGCCAGCCCATTTGATGACCAAGATCCCTACTAAGTGACTAAGGTATTAGTTTCCTCCAGCCTTCTGCCCTCCACACACTGCTCCCACCTCCACTTCCAGTCCACACTCCAAGCTTAGCACAGCTTCAGCTTCCCAGGACGCCTCACTTTTTGGTATAGTTTTGTTTTTGCTAAAATTCATCTCATCCCAGCTTTGCCTTTCTCCTCTTTCTCATTCTCCTCTCTCTCTCCTTTTCTTCAATAGTTTTTCCATGGTTTTAGGAAGGAGCTAGCAGCATTTGCTAGTTCAACATCTTGAGATAGCCAAGACTAATTAAAAGGGAATTTCTCCCAAATATTTGTCTTAGTGATTTAACAATTCTCTGATTACCATCCCAATCCATAGAAATAATAACTTGCTGGCTGCTAATTTAATTCAATTTATTTTTAAAATACTGGTTTATTTACCAATTTAAATTAGTAACACTTCAAATTTAAGCAGTGACATTTGTAATGTTTAATAATTTAAGTATAGATTTAAAATCTTTTGGAAGGAAAATTAATAGTAAATAGAATTCTGTCATTACAATAAGCTTAAATTTCATATCATGATTAATTAGATAAGATCGTTTTTAATAGCCTATCTAATAAAAGAGTAATATGCAAATTGTACCTCTGCCACATTCACAAGCCACGCCCGCCAGCCACACCCACCAGCCAATCAGAGCAAGTATGCAAATTAACCCAACCAAGATGGCTACGGCCACAGAGAGAGCAGGAGAGAGGCTTGGGTTGCCCTGGCGATGGAGGAAGCCAAGCTTTCCACAAAACCTGGCCGGCGCTTAAGGCAACAAAGTTTCACTGGCTGTGTAAGCAGAAGGCTTGGCTCTGCTCCAGGCTACAAAGTTTCAATTGTAGAAGATAAATTCCCGATACCAGGGCCTCCACTTAGGTCGCTGGAGGATGGGGCCGGCCTGCAAACCACCACAGATCCCTCACCCAGGCCACCCCCACACCCCAAGGGAACACCCACCCTGATCCAGGACACCCTTAAGGGCAAACCAGCTGGCCCCCACCCATGCAGCAGGACTGTATCCTATCTAATAAAAGAGTAATATGCAGATTGACCATCACTCCAACACACAAGATGACTGCCCCCATCCATGTGGACACAAGATGGCCACCACCAGATGGCCAGCAGAGGAGGGCAGTTGGGGGTGATCAAGCCTACAGGGGAAGGCAGTTAAGGGTGACCAAGCTGGCAAAGGAGGGAAGTTGGGGGTGATCAGGCCCACAGGAGAGGACAATTAGGGGCAAACAGGCTGGCAGAGGAGCAGGTAGGCATCAATCAGGCTGGCAGGGGAATGGTTAGGGGGTGATCAGGCTGGCAAGCAGAAGTGGTTAAGGGCAATCAGTAAGGCAGGCAGGTGAGCAGTTGGGAGCTAGCAGTCTTGGATTGTGAGAGTGATGTCCAACTGCCCGTTTAAGCCCAATCCTACCTGGATTGAGCCTAAATGGGCAGTCAGACATCCCTTGAGGCATCTCAGATTGGAGAGGGAACAGGCTGGACTAAAGGACACCTCCCCTCCCCCATGCACAAATTTTGTGCAATATATAATTGAGATTGAAAGATTTTACTTCACCTGAAAGTATTGATTATTTGAGATGATATCAATTCAAATACCTTGTCAGATTCCCCAATTTTGCTATTGTCTGTTTCACAGAGAAGGAAGCATGACTTATACAAAACCCAGTGAAATTCGAAGGCAAAAATCATTTCTATTGAAAAGAAATGGAACAGGCCTCATCCAGACAAATGACATGCCTAAAGTTCACATGTGAAGTGGCAGAATGGACCTGAATCCAATTCCTTTGACTCTCAATCCTAATGCCTGTCTGAATCTCTACCCTTTCCAACCTCACCATCAGCTTAGGATGGCATCGTCTCCACTTTTTCTTTGTCCTTCCAAAGGATGAAATCCTGCCTTCTCTGGACCACTTACATTGAGCAAAAGTTTACCGTGGAAGGACTTTTGTGGGTAATCCTGTTGGTGTATTTATTAACCCATCTCAGGATACTGACTTCCTCAATCAGGCTTTAGGAGGGATGCACAGACAAAGGTGAAAGAACAAGGGATTTTCTGCCTAATGAGTCTGATCAGCCAAATCCGCCTATGCATTAGTGAGATGGCCCTGTTTTATGGATAAGCATTAGGACAGTTTATCAGCAGGTAATGGAAATCAATCATGGGGAGAAGTGTTTAGGGACAACTGGCGGTTGGGAGTAAGTCAAAAGACTGATCACAATCTGAATTTTGTGAACCAAGAAGTGCTGAACCAAGAGCCAAGACAAGAGTGGTTATGGCTGAGAAGACATCACGAGAAATAGGACACATGGCAGAAGATTAGTTATGAAGCCTCTAAGGTCAGTGGTGAACCAAAAGAAATCTGACTTGCTAAACTATGGTCCATTAGCCTCCCCAGCAGGAAATCGAAATGGGATTAAACCTAAAGCTGGTGTAGGGACTAAAGGTAAAAACAATGGGAATTTCAAAAATACGGCATATGAGAGTGAGATCAAGAGTTACATTTAATGGCCAAGACCAGTTTGGCTCAGTGGATAAGAGCATCAGCCTGCGAACTGAAAGTTCCCAGGTTCAATTCCGGTCAAGGGCATGTACCTTGGTTGCGGGCACATCCTCAGTGGGGGGGCGGGGTGTGTGTGCAGGAGGCAGCTGATTGATGTTTCTCTCTCATCAGTGTTCCTAACTCTGTCCCTCTCCCTTCCTCTCTGTAAAAAATCATTAAAATATATTTTTTAAAAGTTTAATGATTTCAGGTGATTCTTCTATATTATTGAAGAGCTGGAGTTATTGTTACCTACATATGAAAGAGAATAGAGAATTGGAAATCAATACTCCTGAATTATTGTCAGTAATATAAAATTTAGTATAAATAACTTGATTTTACTAACTTTATCCACAACATTGAAAAAGAGATGATTAAAAACCCTCACCACAGAACTGAAGATTTTTGTGATAGTTTTGTTAAATGGCATATAATCCTATATAATAAAGAGGTGATATGCAAATTGACCCTCACACCCTTGCACAAGGTGGCCACCCCCATGTGGTCAAAGATGGCCACCACAAGATGGCCAGCAGTGGGGGCAGTTGGGGATGACTAGGGCTGCAGGGGAGGGCAGTTGGGGGCAACCAGGCTGACAGGGGATGGCAGTTGGGGATTACTGGCCCAGCAGGGAAGGGCACTTGGAGTCAATTGGGCCAACAGGGAGCAGTTAGGTGAACATCAGGTTGGCAGGGAAATGGTTAGGGGTGATCAGACTGGCAGGCAAAAGCATTTAGGGCCAATCAGGCAGGCAGGTAAGCCAGCAGTTGGGAGCTAGCAGTCCCAGATTGTGAGAGGGATGTCTGACTACTGGTTTAAGGGATCAGGCCTAAACCAGCAGTTGTACGTCCCCCGAGGAGTCCCAGTTTGGAAAGGATGCAGGCTGGGCTGAGGGACAATCCTCTCCATGCATTAATTTCATGCACCAGGCTGCTAGTTTGAAATTATAATATTGAAAAGTCAAATTACATGATCCTCAGCTTCTCTAAGCATAAAACTTAAATAGTATTATGGTTTCACAATATCTTCCAAATAGACATAAATATTCAAATGAGGTAACTATAATGTCAGAAAGCTTCATTGTAAGTGCATGAATATGGACTTTTCCTAGATAGCAGAGATGATCATAAACGATTCAGCTCCATTTTAAAGTGACATTGACATAAGTCCACTAAAATTAATAGTCCCATCTGAACTGACATTTTAGAAAGGTTAATAATAATAAGCCATGACCCACATGACCTCTCCACTGAAAGTATGACTTATTGGCAATTGTAATAAATAATGAAAAAATAGCTATAATTTTCTGTGTTTTTTTTTTCTAATGGCATCCATTGACTCAAATGTCAACTTTGCTTCATCCCTTCAACAAATATGTATTGAGCAATTTGCAAGCCTCTTAAAATACATAGAACAATGAAAGACTAAGAAATTGCCACAGATTGGAGGAGTCTAAGGAGACAGAACAACTAAATACCATGGTATTCTGGATTGAATCCTGGGACAGGAAAAGAACAATAGTGGAAATTTTGTGAAATCTGAATAAACTCTGTAGCTTAGTTAAGAATATGATACCAAAGTTAATATCTGAATTTAAAAAAATGTTTGATATATTTGATATGTTAATACTTAGGGAAGCTGGATGAAGGGTATATGGGAGCTATTTGTATTTTTTCTACTCTAATGTAAATCTAAAATTAATTAAAAATAGAATTTTTTAAAATAAAAGGGTTTATTCATAAAAACGAAATCACCAAGAACATAAAAATGTTAGCCACAAAATAGGAAAAGAAAATTACCACATAAAACCAAAAAAGAGCTCATATATAGAATATGAAACTTGAGACATTTTACAAGAGGATGGCCAAATGTTCATAACCATATGAGAAGGTACTCAATGTCATTAGTCATAATATAAATTTACCAGAAAGAATACAATTAATAATATCTAAAAATTAAAAAAAAAAAGTTGCAGATCCCTTTCTAGTCAGGGCACAAGGAGACATACCTAGGTTTCAGGTTTGATTTCCTGGTTAGGACCAGTACAGGAGGTAATGATCTCTCTCTCTCTCTCTCTCCTCAATAAACGTATCTTCAGGTGAGGGTTAAAAAAAAGAAGAAGAAGAAGAATATGTGGAGCAGCATCACTAATAAAATAAAAACAGACTGGGAGATACAGAGAACAGACTAACAGCTGTCAGAGGGGAGGGAGTAGAGGGGCTGGGGACAGTTAGAAAGGGGCAAAGGGGAAATAAATAGTGATGGAAGGAAACTTCACTTGGGGTGTTGAGCACACTATATACAGATGATGTATTATATAATTATATCCTGAAATCTATATAATTTTATTAATTAATGGCACCCCAATAAATTTATTTTTTAAAAAAAGAAAATTTACTAGAGCTATCTATACTAATAAAAGGGTAATATGCTAATTAGGACATACCTCTTTCGATGTCCATCCAGACAAAGCCACAGCTGCTGCGAGGGCCTAGGGCAGGTGCCACCCCTGTGAGGCAGGTGGGTACAGCACCGAGTGGGAGAGGTGGGCCGGTCCAGCTCCAAGGCACCTTTTGCAGAGGCAATGAACAATGCCTGCATGAGCAGGTGGCACTGTGCCCCCTTTCACAGAAGTGGTACAGGACAGGCCACTGCATGGGTTGGTCACAGTGCTGCCCCTTCTACAGAGGCAGCCATAAAGGAAAGAGTGTGGCCTGGTCCAGACACCATGGCTCCACAGAGGCTGGGCAGAGTGCAACCTGCTGAGCCTCAACCTCCCACAGCCCCTCCCTCAGCCAGCCTGGTCCCAGATCACCCCCTACTGACCAGTTGGTGGAGGCTGGGGCTAGCACTAAGAAGCAGGGCCGAAGCCTGGCAGTGTGGCAGCAGCCGACAGTTGCAGTTGCAGCAGGATGATGGGGGCAGCACCTTCCTCTGATCAGCCTGGTTTCCTCCCACAGAGGAAGACATCTCCTGAGGACTCCTGGACTGTGAGAGGGGGCAGGTTGGGCTGAGTGACCCCCGCCCCCAACAGTGCACAAATTTTCATGCACCAGGCTTCTAGTAGGACAATAATTGCCAATGTGTGCTGCCTTAAGAATAAGTCATTCCTTATCTCTTACTGAAGTCAGGAGATTCTAAATGAACCAAAACCTATCTTCCATTGAGTATTATTCTCATAAAATATTACAAAAAGAAAAAAAAATCCCCAATTCTTTGTTACTGGAGACAGAAGAATAGAAGTCTGAAAAAAGCAAAAAACGTTGTTAACTTCATAAATTGGGAAAACTCAGAGCAAAGTTTCTCTAGTAAAACACTGTACAACCACTATCTGCTGACTGGATTTATCCCAAGCATTTGGTCAAATGTGATTTATATTTTTATTAGTGACTCACTTTAAAATAAACAAAAAGTTAGGCATCAGGAGAAGGTAACTTGGAAGAAAGATTCCAGAGCCAAGTCACAGCCAGCCTCATATATGATTGTCTCATGGAATTTCCTGTGTCCTCCATACCTGTCTAGTGGACTTTCCATCATAATTATCCATTCAAACGGGGCACCTGAGGCCCAGAGCACTCAGGGCATGCATATTCATTACCAGTACTTAAGGAAATGCCATGTCACACCCCCACAAGGGCACCCTTATGGAGAATAAACATGTCCTCACCCTTCAAATTGAATTACTTGCAGCCCATGGCATTTTGGGACTGTAACATTTAACAAAATCCCTGAGCTCAGGACTTCTCTCTTGAAAATGTCTTTAACTTAATTGTTTGGTATAATTCCATTTTCACATTTGCCAAAGCGAAAGTCCCATTTGTTCTGAACCCATCATGGCAAGACATGTCTCATAAGCTATATTCCCCAAAGCTCCTCTGTCCATAAAACCTATAGATAGATAGATCTCTACTTAAAGGGATTAGGACAGAGAAATATCCAAAATAAAAGGCAGTTGGAGGAATTTTAGGATTAAGTAGAACTACAGAAAGATTCACTCTATTGTCAAGTACAGTTGTAAATGCAGATATATGTATACCAGTATATATATGTATAGATATAAATATACTAGAGGTCCAGTGCACAATTGAAATCTCACGAGGAGGCACCCCGCCTCCCAGCTCCTGCCCCTGCCACCTGCACACAACCTCCTGCTGATTGGTTGTTATCGCATTACAGTGTGATGACCATTAGCATATTAGCTCTTTATTATAGTAGGTGTAGCAGTTAATAATGCAGATTTTTTTCGATAGATGGAGTTATACATATGTTGATATATATGCAATTTGATATGTATGCTATTTTGTTGTATTGACAACAAGCTTCAAAACTTCAGATGTCAAATTTACTGAAGGTGTTAACATCATAGATATTTTTTTACTTAAAAATGTTGAATTTTGTGCCAAAAAAAGGAATATTTGTGGGAAGTTTTGATTCATTACTTTATTTTGAAGAAAAAGTTATCATATACTTTAGGAAGTTGATAGTGAACATGCTCCATCTCAATATATTTGTGAACACTGGTTTAAACACTTTCACTTTAAAAGTGATGATTACGATGTGAAAGACAAAGAACGTCCAGGTCAACCAAAAGAGTTTGAAGACCAACAATTACAAGCATTATTGGAAGAAGATACATGTCAAACTCAAAAACAACTTGCAGAAAGATTAAACGTTGCTCAGCAAACAATTTCTGATCACTTATAAGCAATAGGAAAGATTTTAAAGGAAGAAAAATGAGTACCACATCAACTGAAGGAAAGACAAATGGAAAACCGAACAGTCATCAGTAAAATGTTATTTTAACGGCACAAAAGAAAGTCTTTTTTGTATCAAATTGTGACTGGAGATGAAAAGTGGATTAATTTTAAGACTCCCAAATGCACAAAATCATGGGTTGATCCAAGTCAACCATCAATATAGACTGCAAGGCCACATCATTTCAGAAAGGAGACAATGCTCTGTATCTGGTGTGATTAGGAAGGTGTGGTGTATTATGAGCTTCTAAAACAAGATGTGGTGTATTATGAGCTCCTAAAACAAGTTAATACTGATCACTACTGAAAACAAATAATCAATTTGAACCATGCTTTGATTGTGAAATGACCAGAATGAGCCAGAAGACACAGCAAAGTAATTTTGTTTCATAATAGCACACCATCACACTCTTCAAATCCAGTTAAAGACACTTTAAAAGATCTTGCCTAGAGAAGTATTAACCCACCCACTGTATTCACCAGATCTTGTCCCTTCAAATTACCACTTGTTCTGATCTATGGCACACACACTTTCTGAGCAGCACTTCAAAATCTATGAAGAAGTGGAAAATTGGGTCTCTGAATGGTTTGCCTCAAAACAAGAAAAGTTCTATTGGGATGGTATCCACAAATTACCTGAAAGATGGAGGAAATGTGTGGCTAGCGATGGACATTACTTTGAATGTTTCTCTTGAAATTATCGTGTTTTCTTTGATTACAAAATCTGCCTTTATTAACTGGTACACCTAGTATAGGATGCTATACACACTTTAACAGCTGATAGCTCAATTTTGAAAATGAAACGATGAAATGTATTTTAATAAACACTGCCTTCATAATTATACATATATACATATACAATTGGCAAATATCAGAATTATTTTAACTTACACACTGTGGATAAATATGTATTAGAAATATGGGCATGAAATTAATAAACCCACAATGTCTCATCTTGAAGTGTATTAAAAAAGAATCTTGGTACAAAATAAAATTTCAGGTAAAGGATCTATTGACATTTAATCATTGCATGCCAAAAAATAAAGAACAGAAGTACAAAAGAATATAAATTGTATGATTGTATTTATACAAAGTTCCAAAGGAAAAATCGGGCAAAGTAAAGCTATAATGTTTAGAGATGCATTAAATGAATGTAACTTGCCTACCTCCATACATATGTTTTTTAAACCCTCCTGCAATGATATATATTCAGATACTTTTTCATCACATGCTGCATTTAATGTTATCACTTAGAAAACATATCTAAAGCACTAGTCATATCATTCTTCTGTTGGCAATCCTATCTAATAAAAGTAATATTCAAATTAACTATCACTCCATTATACCCACAGGCCATGCTTACAAGCCAATCAGGAATGAGTATGAAAATTAACCACAACCAAGATGGCTGCAGCCACAGAAAGAGCAGGAGGGAGGCTTGGGTTTCCCCAGCAATGGAGGAAGCCAAGCTTTCCACACACCCTGGCCAACCTAGGCCTCCACTTAAGGCTACAAAGTTTCAAGTATAGAAAATAAATAAATCCCAACAGAAATGGCTGCCACCATCTAGTGAACAGGAGGCTTGGCTCCACTCCAGGCTACAAAGTTTCAGTTGTAAAAGATAAACAAATCCCAGATACCAAGTCCTCCACTTGGGTCATGGGAGGCATGGCCGGCATGAAAACCACCACAGGTCCCTCACCCATGCCTCCCGATGCCCCAAGGGAACCCCCACCCTGATTTGGGACACACTTCAGGGCAAAACAGTTGGTCCCTACCCATGCAGCAGACCTCTATTCTTTCTAAAAAAAAAAAAAGTAATATGCAGATTGACTATCACTCCAACACACAAGATGGCTGCCCCCATGTGGTCAAAGATCCTGCTCCCATGTGGACACAGGATGATCACCACAAGATGGCCAGCAGGGGAGGGCAGTGGCAGGAACCAGGCCTGCAAGGAGAGCAGTTGGGGGCGATCAAGCAGGGGAGGGCAGTTAAGGGTGACCAGGCCGTCAGAGGAGGAAGTTTTGAGTGACCGAGCCTGTAGGGCAGGGCAGTTGGAAGGAACCCAGGCCTGCAGAGGAGGGCAGTTAGGGGCAACCATGCCTGCAGGGGAGGGCAGTTAGGGGCAAACAGGCTGGCAGGCGAGTGTTTAGGGGGTGATCAGGCTGGCTGGTAGAAGTAGTTATGGGCAATCAGGAAGGCAGGCAGGTGAGCAGTTGGGAGTCCTCAGTCCTAGATTGTGAGAGGGATTTCTGACTGCTCGTTTAACCCTGATCCTACCTGGAGGCAGGTGAGCAGTTGGAAACCAGCAGTCCTGGATTGTGAGAGGGATGTCCGGGATCAGGCCTAAACGGGCAGTCAGACATCCCTCGAGGGGTCTCAGATTGGAGAGGGTGCAGACTGGGCTGAGGGACACCCCCCTCCCAGTGCATGAATTTCATGCACTGGTCCTCTAGTCTAAATATAAAATCCTGCCAGTACTGTATTGCATCCATTAAAATAAAACAATCTGGGAAATTAAGCACTAATTCCCTCTTCAAATGGCCATTTCTGCTTTTCTACTTTCTAATTACCATTGTAATGAAGTGGCCAGTATTATGGTAGGAAGCGATTTCAAAGGCAGCCATTTCTTCTTATAATCATACACTTTATTTCCTCCTTAATGTGAGTCTGCCCCAGTTATATAAAATGCAAGTGCAAATTCCATGTCTGCTGAATGAAGACAGTTCTGGAATAGCAAGTCATACACTCAGCTCAAAGAGCTTGCCAGCATTTCACTGGAGGAAGCCATATATTTTCACTGTTAGGTCATTTCTGATCACCCTGATCTGTTCTCTCAGGATTTTCACTATCTTAAAACACTGCTATAGTATTAACACATCTGATAAGAACAACTTGTATCAAAAAATGTATACACACTGTAACAGCTGATGGCTCAATTTTGAAAATGAGATGTATTTTAATAAACACTGCCTTTAGAATTATTCAAAGTGTGAATATGAGAAAGGGCACCTAGAAAACTATAAATCACTGTGAAAGTGCTCATTTTTTTAAGATACTGGTCTGCTCATGCTCTCCCATATCATTGGTCATGCCATTCTCTCATCTTCTAACATGGCTCCTCTTTTTGTTCCCCATAAAAGTGAGACCTGGCAAAAGTTATTTGCTTTCAGAGTCAAAAGGGGATTTCTCTTTTAACTTGGATCATATCCCATCTGATCTTTCTATGTCCCTTAAGTTCACTTTTCATCAAATGACTGCAATATGGTCAAATGAAGGCCAGGGCTTCTTGCCTGCAGATTGCATGTGGTAACACTGAGTCTTGCTTTCAGCTGCTGTCCTGAATTACACTGGTGTCCTGATCATTTACTCCAAGACAAACAGTGATAATCATGCGCTAGCAATTTTAAATGGGAACAGCATCTAGAAATGGGCTATTAAGGTATCTATTTGAAAATGAGCAGTGCTGAGGTCTACAGTTTGAACTCATGACTGGGCTTTGTTCTGATGGAAAAATCCAGAAAATGATAATACTGACCTCTTCAATTGTATTTCCCCAGACTGTATATTGGATGTATTGGATGATTTTATCATTGTCATATGTAAGAAATGAATAAAATTGTGTAAAACAAATTTTTTAAAATAAGTTTTTATTGATTTGAGAGAGGAAGGGAGGAGTGAGAGAAACATTGGTTGACTGCCTCCTGCATGCTCCCTACTTGGGATCAAGACAGAAAACTGGGCTTGGGAATCAAGCCAGTGACCCCTTGGTGCACAGAATGACACTCAACCAGCTGAGTCACACTAGCCAGTGTAGGAGTAATCTTTTACTAAGCGCTTACACTACTGCTGGTTGCAGTTGGTACTAGAAAGAATTCAATGTCTTTCACAGGCATTTCTGGGTCTATCTGGGCCCTCATTTATCCCCAAGGATAGATCTTCCTCCTATAGCTTTAATTGACCAGCGATCTACCCACTGCAAGTTAATGAAAGAAGAAAATACAACCTGGTCCTTGAAAAACATTACGGCTACAAAATAACTTAAATTTAATGAGATTCTTTTTTTCATTTTAAGAAAACAAGGATGTGCCTTAAAAAGTGATGAAATCTTTGTTGCAAAATAGACACGGACAGCAGTGTGCTGCTCGTTGGAGGAAGAAGGGGATACAGTGATGATTGCGAGGGGATGGGAGGAGAAGGGGACTTACAATACAGTGTATAGATGATGTGTTGTAGAATTGTATTGTATACCTGAAACCTGTATAATTTTGTTAAGCACTGTCACTGCAATAAATTTAATAAAAATAGACTTTTGGTGCAAAACTACAGTAACAGGAAAAAGAACAGTGGTTGCCACAAGTTGAGGGAGAGGGGAAGGATGAATAAATGAAGCATAAATGAAACTATTCTGTGAGAAACAGTGATGGTGGATACATGTCATTTTAATATGTTCTGTCAAAACCCATAGAACTATACATCACAAAGAGTGAACCTTAATGTAAACTACAGACTATAGGTAATAATAATGTATCAGCATTGGAACATTAGTTATAACAAATGTACCACCCTAATGAAAGATGTTAATAATAGGGAAACTATGTGTGGGAGGGGGAGGGGGAAAGTGGGCAGTGGAGTATGTGTGTATGGAATGCTGTGTATTACCTATACAATTATTCTATAAATCTAAAACCTAAAACTAGAATGGACCTGGAGAGCATTATACTAAGCAAAATAAGCCAGTTGGAGAAAGATAAATATCACATGATCTCACTCATTTGTGGAATATAATGAACAACATGAACTGATAAACCAAAATAGAGCCAGAGAAAAAAATATTTTAGAATATTATAGAAGTAATCCTGTTATTTGCAGATTTTTAATATTTCCTACTTTTGTGATATTATATACTATGTTAGTACAGTTTTGGTATTGTTATATTTAAAATCTTTTTCCTTAAAATATTAATGTTTATTGCATGTAAAAAATAAAATAAAAGATAAAAAAGAAAGTAAAAAAATAAAATAAGAATAAAAAATAAAATCTAAAACTATACTAAAACATAAAGTTTATTTTTTTTTCCAAAAAAGAAGGAAATAAAGAATTACTCTAGTAGATAAGAAATAGTTTAATCTCTTACTCAAGATCTGGGAGTAAATTCACAGCCTCAGGCTTGTTCTGGTGTGAGTTACATATAAAATTAAAAGCTTTGCCAAAACCGGTTTGGCTCAGTGGATAGAGCATCGGCTTGCATACTGAAAGGTCCCAGGTTTGATTCCAATCAAGGGCATGTACCTTGGTTGTGGGCACCTCCCCAGTAGAGGGCGTGCAGGAGGCAGCTGATCGATGTTTCTCTCTCATCAATGTTTTTCTCTATTCCTCCCCCTTCCTCTCTGTAAAAAATCAATAAAATATATTGTTTTAAAAATTAAAAGCTTTGCACATATGAACTAAAAAGAATTATATCTTTTTTGGAGTTTTACAAGTTCTATGTTTATCTAAACTATATCAGAAAAATAAAGCAGAAGAGAAAACCATTACTTATTCAACAAAGTGTTTTACCAAAGGTTAGATGTTCTAATTTGAAAAGATTTGCTTGCTCTTTGAGAAAAATTGAAAGAAAGAATGGGGAAGTACAAAAATAATTTTAAATGTTAAAAATATATAACATTTGCTGAATAAATATGTAATGACAAAAACATAGAGACCTAACAACCAGGCACTAAGAGATTAGTCAGAGAAGTGTAAGTGAAGTTGATTGACAGCAAAGGAGCAAGCACAGCAGGCTTCAAGTAGTCGAGTAGTCGCTACCCATGAAACCTGGGTTTCAGTGAAGGCTCAGTTGCAGAGAGGGTGGGGGAGTTTGGGTTTTGCCCTTTAGAGTAAGAAGGCATTGCAGGACTTTCAGCTACAATAACATGGTCCAGCCTGCCTGAGAAATGATGGTGGGACAGGGCTGAAGTGGGAGGGATTGGTGAGGAGAGGTATTAGGATAATGCAGATTAGACTTGCTGAGGCTGTGATGAGGGGATACAGAAAAGAGGAAGACATTGAGAGATATAAAGGAGGCAAAACAGTGAGACTGAGTGAACACCTGAAGATGAAGAGGGAGGAAAAGGACTTGGAAATGACTCGCGGGTGCTACGCAGGACATAGAGAATAGAGGAGGAACATTAGGAGGTGCTGAGCAGGGTTCAGTGAAGGCAATGAACTCCACTTGGGGCTTGTTGAGACTGTTTATTTAATGTGGGTCATCCAGGCAGAATGGCCAATAAGAGGAACTGGAATCTATGCTCTGCATGTCAAAATGGTCTGAACCAAGGGTGAAGTCATTGGTCTATGGAAGGCAACAGACACTGAATGCATGAGATCACCTAGAAGACATCATATATGCTAAGAAGAAGTGATGCCCACAGACAGAAGTCTGGGAAACACCAGCATTTAATGGGCAAGCAGAGAAGATGCCTCCTGTAAGGGGTCTAAAAGGAACTGGAAAGAAAGAGAGAAGCAGGAGGATGGTGTCATGGGGGCAAAAGAAAAGAATAGCTATGCTCTGGTGAAAATGTTACCAAGTTTTTTTTTCTTCCTCATGTCTAGAGTGTTTAAAAAAAGTCATAAAAGAAAATTGTGGGCCATATATCTTCTAACTTTGAAATATTAAAAATGTAGCTGAGTTAAGTCAATCGAATGATAACTGATTGCCAAGGGAAAATTAATTTTTAAATTGTCATATTCAGCCTGATCTATATGGGTCAGTGGTTAAGTGTAATTCTGTGAACCAGGAGGTCACAGTTTGATTCCCAGTCAGGGAACATGCCTAGGTTAGGGGCTCAATCCCCAGTAGCAGTTGTGCAGGAGGCAGCTGATCAATGATTCTCTCTCGTCATTGGTGTTTCTTTCTCTCTCTCCTTCCTGAAGTTAATAAAATAAACAACAAACAAAACAAAACACTTGTATTCAGCTAAGCACCAGAGTTCAAGAGAAGAAATACTGCTGGCATCTGTTAATGTGATTTACCACACCATCATGGCTTGTACATTTGTGAACTTCTAAGAGAAAAAGCAAAGCAATACAATGTGTATAGCCTTGGAGTCAGAAGACTTGAGCTTAACTCCTGTCACTTACCAACTTAGGCTAATTCATTTAATTTCTTCCAAGTCCAAGAGAGAGATGGCAGATTCAGGAAATTAAATATGTGAAGTATGTGATTTGTACAATTCATTTAATATTTCTTAACTCTTTTGTATTCATTACATTCTTCCAAATACTAAAATATTTTATGGCATTTTGGAGATTAGCTAATATTTCATAACACTTGCTTAGAAGCACACAAGTACCTCTGAGATTGAAGAAGTTTCTCCTTCCTCTGTTGAAATTTTAGTGCAAACACATGTAGAGGCCAACTGACTGAGAATGACTTAATTATGCCCATTTTAAATGCAAAAATTGGTGTGTATTTTAACATCTCAATTAAATCTGAAGATTTGAAATGAGATTTCTCCAAAAACATCTTATCTTTGAGTCTGCTAGATTATTTTTTGCATCACACATTTTATTATATATATATAGTAATAAAAGGGTAATATACTAATTAGACTGGGAGACCTTCCAGGAGACTTTCTGGACAAAGAAGAGCTGAGGCAGAGATGGTTAGGGGTGATTAGGCTGGCAGGGGAGGGCAGTTGGGGGTGATTAAGCCAGCAGGAGAGGGCAGTTGAGGGTGAGCAGGCCAGTGGATAGGGGGGTGGTTGTAGGTGACCAGGCCAGCAGAGGTGGGCAGTTAGGGTGAGTAGGCCAGCAGGGAGTCAGTTGGGGAGGATCAGGCTGGCAGGAGGGCATTTGGAGGCGATCAGGCCAGCATGCAGAGTGGTTAGGGATGATCAGGCAGGCAGGCAGGTGAGCTGTTAGGAGCCAGCAGTCCCAAGTTGCAAGAGGGATGTCCGACTGCTGGTTTATGGGGATAAACTATGGGGATCAGGCCTAAACCAAGGGATCCCAGATTGGAAAGGGTGTAGGCCGAGCTGAGGGACACCCCCTCCCCCCCATGTGCACAAATTTTGTGCACCCAGCCACTAGTATATATACATAAAGGTTTTTCTTTCTCTCCCCCATCTACCTCAATCTATTAATATCACACTGCAGCTCGACTGGGACCTCTTCCTATATCCTAGCCTATCCTATCTAATAAAAGAGTAATATGCAAATTGACCATACCTCCACTACACCCACAAGCCATACTCACCAGCCAATCAGGAGCAAGTATGCAAATTAACCCAATCAAGTTGGCTTTGGCCACAGAGAGAGCAGGAGGGAGGCTTGGGTTGCCTCCAGCAACGGAAGAAGCCAAGCTTTCCACACATCCAGGCCTCCACTTGAGGCAACAAAGTTTCAATGGCTGCCCCCACAGAGAGAGGCTTAGGTTACCCCCAGCGATGGAGGAAGCCAAGCTTTCCGCATACCCTGTCTGGTCCAGGCCTTCGTTTAAGACAACAAAGTTTTAATGGCTGCCACCATGGAATGAGCAGAAGGGTTGGCTCCGCTCCAGGCTACAAAGTTTCAATTGTAGAAGATAAATAAATGCCAGATACCAGGGCCCGCTTGGGTCACCGGGGACATAGTCGGCCTGCAAACCACCACAGGCCCTCCTCCAGGCCACCCCACACCCCAAAGGAACCCCCACCCTGATCTCTGACACACTTTGGGGCAAACCAGCTGCCCCCACCCAAGCACCAGGTCTCTATTCTATCTAATAAGAGAGTAATATGCAGATTCACCATCACTCCAACACACAAGATGGCTTTCCTCATGTCCTCAAAAGATTCTGCCCCCATGTGGACACAGATGGCCATCACAAGATGGCCAGCAGGGGAGGGCCGTTGACAGGTACCAGGCCTACAAGAGAGGGCAGTTGTGGGTGACCAGGCCAGCAGGGGAGGACAGTTGGGAGGGACCAGGCCTGCAAATGAGGGCAGTTGTGGGTGATCAAGCCTGCAGGGGAGGGCAGTTAGGGTGGCCAGGACCACAGGGGAGGGCAATTAGGGGCAAACAGGCTGGCAGGGGAGCATTTAGGCATCAATCGGGCTGGCAGGGGAGTGGTTAGGGGGTGATCAGGCTGGCAAGCAGAAGTAGTTAGGGGCAATCAGGAAGGCAGGCAGGTGAGCAATTGAAAGACAGCAGTCTTGGATTGTGAGAGGAATGTTTTCCACTGCCCGTTTAGGCCCAATCCTACCTGGATCAGGCCTAAAAGGATAGTCGGACATCCCTCAAGGGGTCCCAGATTGGAGAGGGTGCAGCCTGGGCTGAAGGACACCCCCCCCATCCCTGTGAATGGATTGCGTGCACTGGGCCTCTAGTGTAATAAATAATAGTGAATGCTGAAAGCCTCTGGTAACTGCAAGGTGAGTGGTGCATAACACATCGTCCTCTCTTTATTACCACAGCAGCCCACTTATTAGCTTAGTCATTTTGAGGAAAAATAAAAATTAATTAGGTTTCTAGAAATGCTTGGTACTGAAAACAAAATGCATATCCTTTGACACATTAAACTAAAATTTTGCTTCTCTTTATTTTGTTTTCCTTTTAAATAGGTTTATTGAGGCATCACTTACATATAGAAAAATAATTCACCATTTTTTATTCAATTCTGTGTAAATTTTGAGAAATCATACAGTACTCCAACACAGTTTCATTACCCAAAAAAATTCCCTTATCCCCAAAATTTCCTCATGTCCTTTACAGTCAATCTCTCTTCCCCACCAGCTCTTAGCAAACAATGGTATGTTTTCTGTATCTTTGGTTATATCTTTTCAAGAATGTCATTTAAAATGGAATCAAAGAGCCTTTTGATTCTGGCTTTTTTCACTTACACTAATACATTTTAAATTAATCTCTATTTTGGCATGTCAGCAAGCTGTCCCATTTCATTGCTGAGTAGTATCCATTCTATGTTTGTACCACAGTTTAGCATTGCACTTGCTGATTGATATTTGTTTTGTTTTGTTTTGTTTATTTTTTAAATTAAATCTTTATTATTCAGATTATTACATTTGTTTCTCTTTTTTCCCCCTCCATAGCTTCCCTCCACCCAGCTCCCACCCTTCCCTCAACCCTTACCTCCCTCCCGTTGACCTCATCCATAGGTGTATGATTTTTTTCCAGTCTCTCCCTGTACAACCCTCACCCCTTTCCCCCTGAGAATTATCAGTCCACTCCCTTTCTGTGCTCCTGATTCTATTATATTCACCAGTTTATTCTGTTGATCAAATTTTTAATTCACTTAATTTTTAGATTCACTTGTTGATAGATATATATTTATTGTTCACAATTTTTTGTCTTTTACCTTTTTCTTCTTCCTCTTCTAAAAGAGTACCTTTCTGCATTTCATAGAATACTGGTTTGGAATTGATAAACTCCTTTAGCTTTTTCTTATCTATGAAGCTCTTTATCTGCCCTTCAATTCTGAATGATAGTTTTGCTGGATAGAGTATTCTTGGTTGTAGGTTCTTGCTATTCATCACTTTGAATAATTCTTGCCACTCCCGTCTGGCCTGCATCGTTTCTATTGAGAAATCAGCTGACAGATGTATGTGTGCTCCCTTGTAGGTAATGAACTGTTTTTCTCTTGCTGCTTTTAATATTCTCTCTTTGTCTTTTGCTCTTGGTATTTTAATTATGATGTGTCTCGGTGTAGTCCTCTTTGGATTCCTTTTATATGGGATTCTGTGTGCTTCCTGGACTTGTAAGTCTATTTCTTTTACCAGATGTGGGAAGTTTTCAGTCATTATTTCTTTAAATAGGTTTTCAGTATCTTGCTCTCTCTCTTCCTCTGGCACCCCCACAATTCTGATGTTGGTACGCTTGAAGTTGTCCCAGAGGCTCCTTACATTATCTTCACATTTTTGGATTCTTTTCTCTTCTTGCTTTTCCAGTTGAGTGTTTTCTGTTTCTTTATATTTCAAATTTTTGACTTGATTCTTGCCTTCCTTTAGTCTGCTGTTAGGTCTCTGTATAATGTTTTTTATTTCAGTCAGTGTATGTTTAATTACTAGTTGGTCCTTTTCCATCTCCAGTTGGATCTTTTTCATCTCCTCTTGGCTCTGGCTAACTTTATCCAACTTTTCTAGGATATTTTTGAAAAACCTTATAAGGTGGTTTTGAACTCTATATCCAGTCATTTGTTTTCCTCCATTTCTTTTGTTTGTGATCCCTTCCCTTGTCTTGGCATTTTCACTATGCCGGGAGAACTTCTGTGTTGGATTCAGCCTTATGATACCAGACTTGCAAAACTGCAAAAGCCTCTCTGTTGAGCTTGGGATGGGTGGAGTCTCAGGGCTTAAGGAACCGCCTTGCCTTCCAGTCGGCCCCGCCCTCCATGGCCCCTGAGTCTCACATGACTGGGTAATCACTGGAGTGGTCCCTGCCTGCACGCCCGCGATCTCTCACAGTGCCTCTAAACAGCTACCCCTCTGGCTCCCCTGTGCTCCGGAACCATATGAGTCTGGGTCCCCAGAGTTTCGCCAGAAACTGGGATTTAGTGGAGTTAGAAGTGACGCAGTTGGGAGGGTCTGCCTTCCGCCCACTCGTGAAAGCCAGTGGCACAATCAGCAGTGGGTCCTCTGCGCACAGTACCATGTGCGCCACCAGACTTCTGATCTTTTGCGACTCCCCTAAATTTCCATGCACTTCTCCCTTTTCACAGTCCAAACTGCCCTAGTATGAGTTTCAGCTGGATCTGGGGTTTAGTGTCGTAGAATAAGGGTTTCAATGCTGTTGAGAGTCTCCGTCTCCCCCTGTCAGAGAAAGCCAGCCAGGTACTCTGGCACCCACTCTCTCCACGTGTGCATCTCCGTACCTCAGTTTTTTGCAGCTCCTCTGCATCTCTGTGAGCCCCTCTCTTTCCTTCTAGTTGTAGAATTTCCACTCAGCCAGCTTTCCTGTGGTTCTGAATGATGTCTGTTCTGTCTTTTAGTTGTAATTTTGAAATTGTTGTGCAAGGCAGCAGTGTAGGTGTTTACCTATGCCGCCATCTTGGATTCTCCGATGATTGATATTTGGGTTATTTATAATTTTGATGATTATAAATAAAACCACTATAAATGTCTCTGTACAGGTTTTTATGTGAACGTAAGTTTCATTTCTTTTAAGTAAATAAAATCCTAGAAGTGGGCTCTTTGTACCATATGGTAAGTGTATGTTTAACTTTATAAGATAATTTCAAACTATTTTCCCAAATGGCATTCCCATCAGCAATGTATGAGAGTTACAACTATTCTGATTCTTCACCAACTCTGAATATTATTAAAATTTTACATTTCAACCATTCTAAAATGTATATAAATGCATCTCATTATGTTTTTAATATCCACTTTCCTAATGATATTGAGTATCTTTTCATGTGCTAATTTGGCATTTGTATAGCTATTTTGGTATAGTGTGTTAAAATCTTTTGCTTACCTTTTTATTGGTTTTCTCCTTATTGAGTTTTATGAGGTTTTTTTTAATATTATGGATATACATTCTTTATTGGATACATATCTTGTAAATATTTTCTCCACAATTTTCTCAACAATGTTCTTCAAAGTGCAGAAATATTTAATTTTGATGAAGTCTAATTTATTATTTTTTTCTTTTGTTGATCATGCTTTTGATCATTTCCAATGACACTGCTTTACCCAAAAAATCAGAAAAATTTTCTTCTAGGAGTTTTATAATTTCAGATTTTATATTTAGGTCTAATGATCTTTTTTAAGATAATGTTTGCATATAATATGAGATATAGGTCAAACTTCATTTTCAATTCTTCCAGCACTATTTTTTGGAAAGAAGTTACTTTTTCCATTAAACTGCCTTTGTACTTTTTTTTTTTTATCAAAAATCAATTATCTATATATAGAAGAGTCTAATTCTGGACTCTCTAATCTATTCCATCAATTCATGTGTGTCTCAATCTTTGCTGATACTACATTGCATTGATTTTGTAACTTTAATATGTCTTAAATAGGTAGTGGGTTTTACAACTTTGTTATGTTTTTTAAAAATTATTTAGTATAATTAATTCCTTTGTATTTCTATTACATTTTAGAATCAGCTTGTCAACTTTGTAAAAATTGCAGCTAGAATTTCAAATGGAATTGAGTCGTGATATACATCAATTTGAGAGATTTGACAGTTTGAATACATTGAATTTTCTACATATCTCAATTTACTTAGATCCTCATTGATTTCTTTCATTGGTATTTTGTTGCTTTCAGCATATATACCTTGTACATGTTATTAGACTTATACCCAAGTATTTCATGTTTACAATGTTATGTGAAAAGGCTGAGAAGTGATAATACATTGTACTTCTAAAAATTTCAATTTCCAATTATTTATTGCTGAAATATAGGAATATAATTTATTCTTAATACATTTTAATTAGAAATTTCCCCTGGGCTAGATTTTAAAACAGTGGTCCTAAACCTAGCTGAACCTCAAAATTACTTTTGGAACACTACACAGGGGTTCCCAAAATTTACCTGCTACAGGTTCTTATTCTATAGTTCTAGGACTGTCTTAAATCTATGTTTAAAAATCTTCCCTGGATAATTGTGACCTTGGTGAGGTTTCAGAACACCATAAGCATTTGTGGATGTAAGACAGATATGACAAAAACATAACCCATTTCCCACACTGAGATTAGCAACCTACACTTATTGGGCATTTTTTTTGTTGTTGTTGTTTTATCAACAGTGACAGATTTTCAGTACTGTGCCCTGTTCTGAAATCTAACTGCTTCTTTTTAACCAATGGCATGCATTTGTTGGAAATTGTGCCAAATTACAAAGTAGGGTTAGAAACTCATTAAAATTCAGCATATGGCCATGCCTGGCCAGATTAGCACAATATTGATAACAGACTTTTTGGACTGGAACCTGGATTCTTTGACTTCCAGAGTAGAAGAATGAATTCATGGACAGAAGGTGGTATAGCGAAGGTGGAGATTTAATGAAGAACAAGTACAGGCTCCCACAGAGGGAAAGAGTCCCACAGAATGAACTCCCACATGGGGTGGAGGAAAGGGTCCCACCGACTTCCTGTTTGTATGGTTTAAAAGGCTGCAGTTTCTATATCCTGATATCCCCTCTGATTGCTCAATATTCCCTTTTGAATTGATTACTATAGTAACTCCTGAGGCCCTTCTCCCTCACTGTCCTCCCATTACTTCTGGGCTTTCTTCCTTCTTCTTTATTTTGTAAATATAGACCTATTTTGGCTATTTCCAGTTCCCTTGTCTTATTGAAATGTATCTGTTGCTGCTCCCTTGTGTTTTGGAAATGTACCTATTGCTGCTCCCTTGTCTTATGGAAATGTAACTGCAGCTGTCTTCCTTATGTTATGGAAATATACCTTCTCCCAATCTGTAGCCTTCTGTTTTTTTTTCCATGGACCCCAATTCTAAAATTTTCTAAACCTGTCTATATTCCCCTAAAATTCCTGTTTCAATATTGCTAACTAGTTGAGCAAACTAAAATTGCTTTTGTAGGCTTAAAAAGCAATAAAATTGTGGTTAAATTCCAGAGTGGTTTACCAAGATAACAGTGGTGATCAAGAAGGGACTGTTGAGTGCAGGATTACAAAATAACATTTAAATAGTTTTGTCAAGAGGGTGGGAATGGACTTATTACTAGGACATTGTGGTATCTTTTTAGAACACAAGAGCAGAAATTGTAAACTGGCTTCCCAGGGGACTGAAAGAAGGACAAAAATGCCACTAGGATCCCAGAAAGTTCCTCTGGTTCCTTCTGTTCCCATGGCTGTTTCTTGCTTCTCTCTTGTTTTCTTCCTACAGAGTAGCTTGCCCAAGTCCCTCTCAAATAAGAATATCCCTAAAGGGAATCCCACTTATACAGCTACATGACTTCAGAAATCATATTAATGTCCAACTAACCAAGAAGCTAAGTCAGATTATGAGATTGGCAATGTGACCTTCCCTCAATATTGACTGATAGGGGCTATGGGAAAGGATCCTTTGAGGAAGAGATAGAGTAAGGCATGCAGTCTGATGAACATCTGCAGTATATAGATGCCGTATATGGAATCTCCTAAGAAGCACAAATGATTGCCATATAGTGATATGAACAGTTTAACCATGTCATTTTGTGTTAATAACATATGTCCCATATAAGTATACATATTTTTCATTTCCTAATAAATTAAGGACAGCATTTGCTAAGTAAAATTAACACTTATAAAGAAAATGTTCTCTTCTCATAGAGCTTAAATTTACTCTATCCTTTTTAGTATGAACATTGCAGAAACAGTCTTGGGGTAATTAAAAGTAAATTACTTCTAAAATAATGAGCTAACTACATAACAAGGCTATGGAAATAAAGACATTTACTTGGATTTTATACTATGTTTTTTCTTCTTTACTACTTCTCAGATTATAGTGGATTCCAGTTTATACTTCAGAATTAAATCAAGTGGGGCATAAGGCTCAGCATTATAGAGCTACTTATACTTAACAGGGGAGGGAAAGTTTTTATGTTACATAACAAATGTTCTAGAAACATTGGAACCGGCATACTCATTCTCCAGAAGTCAGTCTTAGAGTCACAGAAGCCTGGTCTTATTGAGATCTATACTTTACTTTAGAAAAGAAGAAACTGAGGGCTCTGAGGATTATGGAAATTGTCTAAGGTCTTCCTCTGAAGTATCAGCAGGATTGGTTGGGGCAGAATTTAAGTTTCTGACACTGAGCCAAGCCGCCTTCTGTAAAACCATGTTTTCCACTGACAAGCTCTAGACAAGAGAAAAATAATAACAGAAAGCTTTTAAACGTCATGCCTGTTATTCTCCCTGAAGAAACAAATCTGAACAGGGTTTCTTCAGCTCTCCCTATACTGCTGATTCCCACACCTATCTGCTTTATACCACCCCTTAATTAAACCTTAATTAAGATACCTGGCATAAAAAGTTATGTGACTAAAAATATTTGTGTGTACTATATAATAAAGAAGCAATATGCAAATTGACCCTCATGCCCTCACAATATGGCTGCCTATGACCAGGCCAGTAGGGGGGTTAGTGAGGGACTACCAAACGATTGAACAAGCAGACTGAGTGGGGCAACCAGGCCAGGAGAGAGGTTAGTGAGGGACGACCAAACAACTGAACAAGCAGACTGTGTGGGGCGACCAGGCCAGCAGGGGGCTTAGTGAGGAACGACCAAACAACTAAACAGTAGGCTGTGTGGGGCGACTAGGCTGGCTGTGGGGCAGTAAGGGGTGACCAGGCCAATGTGGGGGGGGCAGTTAGGAGTGACCAGGCTGACAGAGAGGGGGTAGTGGGGGTAGACCCGGTCAGCAGCAGGGGGCAGTTA
>JAAGEH010000392.1:17663031-17746463 GCA_011751065.1 Lasiurus cinereus
GGTCAGCAGCAGGGGGCAGTTAGGGGCAATCAGGCCAGCATGAGAGGCAGTTAGGGGCAACTAGACAGGCAGGCAAGTGATCAGGATCCAGCGGTCCAAGATTATGAGAGGGATGTTCGACTGCCAGTTTAGGCACCATCCCTGGCAATCAGATATCCCCCAAGGGGTCCCAGATTGGAGAGGGTGCAGGCTGGGCTGAAGGGATCCACCTCTGCCCCTGTGCATGAATTTCATTCACTGGGCCTCTAGTAAATACATAAGACAGTAGGAGAAGAAAGTACCTTAGTAAGAGTTTTAATAATCTCTGTTGTGATCTAGTCCTCTTAGAATTCATGTTGATGAGTGTTACAGACTGAACTTTGACCCCACAGAATTCAGATGTTGAATCCCCAATGTGACTGCATTTCAGGAGATAGAACCTAAAAGAAAGTAGTTAAATTTAAATGAGTATAGAAAAAATGGTGGCCAAATAAGCATATCAGCATCTCCTCCCAGGGCCAGACTGGAAATACAGCTATTTGGAGAACATTCACCTGGAATTACCAACTGAGGTCCAGCTGAGGAGGAGACTTACAGCAAAGAAGGACAGAAAACACCTGGATACCAGTAGGAAGGGCGAGATCCTGAGAGGAGCTGAGTCAGCTCCAGGGCTGCAGCCAGCAGGCTGAAGGAGTTCCCAGCTATGGGAGGGCCTGTTCCCTCTGAAGAGAGAGACCCGAAACCCAGGCTGGACTCCAGGGCACAGAGCATCAGAGCCCACACCAGCAATACCCAGCTGTGAAAGGTGGCAGGGTGCTGGCTCTAAAGGCGTCTGGAGCCGTTAGACCAGAGCCAGTCAGAGAGAAAGCTGCAGTTTTGTTTTTGCTTTTTATTTTTAAACCCAGAGCACAGTTTTCATTTGAATCTACTCACCTGTGGTTTTGGTGCAAGGAGGCATTTGTGGGCTCAAGGTGCGTAAGGAGAGACTGGGGTGGGAAGCATTGAGGAGAGACATGGAAAAGCAGGAGCCATATCTGGTCATAAGTCTCCAAACCTAAATGGCCATTTTCCCTGAGAGGAGCTACCCACTCCCAATAGCTGCAGAGCATGAAAAAAAAAAAAAAGAAAAGAAACACTCCCTGCCTAGGAGATGCAGTTTGCCCTGCTTCAGGAGTCCTTGCTGCCACGCCCTGCATTTTGACCCCTTCAGAGGAAACAAAAGCAAAGGCCAAGCCTACAGATTTGAACAATCTCAAGAGCCTCAGTAACTGGTTTGTGGGAGGGTCTGTCCATTCCAATATTCTGGGAACCAGACTGGTACTTTCTCCACATGGGAGATAAAACTCCAGGTTTCCAGCCTACCCCATTGATCTCCATACAAAGATCTCTGTTCAGCCGAAGGCAGGTAATAATTTGGACCACTCATGAAGGCGTAGCTCTGGGACAGGGAAACACACCCACCAAAGCTACACAGCTACTCCCGTACCTAAAGCCCTGTCAAAGACAGACTTTTGAGTAATTAAGATTGACAGCTGGCTAGTAGGCAGAGGTGGAGCCCGGGAAACAAGGAAAATTTGCTGACCCAGCCCTGGGCCCCATGCTTTACTTTAAAGGGCAGATTGGCCCCACCTGCTTGCAGTCAAGTCCTGAGGAGACAAACAAAAATGGTGGATCACTTGGACAAGTAGGTTGCCAAAAGCCAAAGGAGGACAGTCCTTGCCAGTGGTTAGCATCTAAGTACCTCACAGGAAGGTCAGAACTGTCAGAGCAGAAGAATAGGATCCAAAGTGATACGGGATTTTTGGACTGGAACACATTGTATTCTCCTAGCCAGGATGGTTCCCTGTATTCTTTGTCTGTCAAAGAATGACTCCACAGATGGAAGATGGTATAGCAAAGGTGGAAATTTATTGAAGAACAAGTACAGACTCCCACGTGGGGAGTGGGAAAGAGTCCCACCAAGTTCCTGTTTCCATGGTTTATAAAGGCTGATTCCCTGTATCCTGATATCCCCTCTGGTCAATATTCCCTTTTGAATTGGATACTATAGTAACTCCGGAGCTCAAAGGTTAAATCTTACAAGGGACACATGATGCCCTCCTTCCTCAATGTCCTCCTGTTCCCTCTGGGCTTTTTTCCTCCTTCTTTATTTTGTAAATATAAACCTTTGTTACTCCTAGTTCCCTTGTCTTATATAAATGTAACTTCTCCAGTCTCCCTTGTCTTATGGAAATGTAACTGCACCTGCCTCCCTTGTGTTATGGAAATGTACCCTCTCCCAGCTCTGTAGCCCTGTGTGTTTTCCATTGGGTCCTTTAATTTCTAAAATTTCCTAACCCTGCCTATATACCCCCAAAATTCCCATTTTAAAAAGAAGATCCCATGAGGCACTAATCTCTGCTGAAACCAATGCCACTTCATTTTTCTTTCTTTTCTCTTTTTTTCTTTCCTTTACTTTTTAAATATCTTTTTCTATTTCCTTTCTTTATTCCCTTTTTAAATTTATCTTCATCTATCTGCTTTTTAAATTTCTTATTACTCTAATCTCTGTTGTTTTTTTCATATATCTAATTTTTCTTTTCCCTTTTTTTACTCATTTTTTTCCTCTTTTCTTTTTGTCCTGCTTTCTTATCTTTTTTTCCTTTTTATATTTTAGGTCCATCTTCTTTCTACTCTCTTTTCCTTTTGAAGTTTTCTTTTCTATTCTTTTCTTTCCTTTCCTTTCCTTTTCCATTTCATTTCTTCCTTTTTTACCTTAAACCAGTGGTTGGCAAACTGCAGCTCAAGAACTGCATGCGGCTCATGAGCTGCGGTTTGCCACTCTGTTGACTAATGAGTTTGCCGACCACTGTCTTAAACCATTTCCTATCCTCTACTCCCCTAATTTTTTATTCTTATTTCTTTATTTTAGCTCAGCATATACTGGTACATGTTGCTTCCCCCCACCCCCAACCCCCGCTTTTTGTTGTTTTTATTTGTGCTTTTGGTTTTTTTGTTTTGTTTTGTTTTCTCTTCATTTTTTGTTTATTTGTGTAATCCTCACCTAAGGATATTTTCCCATTGATTTTTAGAGAGAGGGAAAGACAGAGAGAAATATTGATGGGATAGAAACACATCTATTGATTGCCTCCTACGCTAGCCAGGGCCTGGGAAGAGCCTGCAACTGAAGTGTGTTCCCTTGACTGGAATCAAACCCAGGAGGCAATCAATAGATGTGTTTTGGTTTACAGGCCAGTGCTCTATCAACTGAGCCAAAATGGCTAGGATCTCTTCATATTTTTTTCTTTCTTTTTTTTTTCGATTATTCTATAATATTTTTCCTAATTCTGTCTTCTCTGGTGGTTGCTTTTGTTGGTATTGTAGGGGTCTTGAGTATGTTTTTGTTTTGTTTCTTTTGTTGTGATATATTTTGTTGTGTTTGGTCAGCACCTATACAAACAATTGCACAACAGGGCCAGGGTGAGCCACATAGCCAGCTAGCCTGAGAGGAGATTCCATCCATGAATGGGACAATAACATTCAAGACCCAACTACATCAGGAGAACCAAAATAATGCAGTTAAGGGGCTTTCCTAGAGCACCCAGCTTGGGATATCTAAGATACTGCACTACTGGGTCCCAGAAAAGACCTACTACATAAGACCACCTCACAAAGTCTGGGAGGCCTAGCAAATTGCTCTAATACACAGAAACAAAAACAAAGGGACAGAAAAGTGGAGAGATGAAGAAACAACCTCAAATGAAAGAAAAGGAGGAATCACCAGAAAAGGAACTAAGTGAAATGGAGGTAAACAATTTGTCAGATAAAGTAATGATAATAAGGATGCTCAAACAACTCAGTGAGAACTGCAAGCAATTTAATGAGAATTATAAGAGACTTAATGAGAATCACACCAACATGAAAAGATAACTTGAAACAATAAATAAGAAACAATTGGAAATAAATTACATAGAGTCTAAAAAAACAGTGTGAAAGATCAGTAAAGATCAAGAGTTGGTTCTTTGAAAAGATAAATAATGTTGATGAACTTATAGCCAAACTCATAAAAAAAAAAAAAGAAAGAAAAGAAAGGACCCAAATAAAGAAAATCAGAAATGCAAGTGGTGAATTAACAACTGATCCCACAGAAATACAAAGAATTATTTAAAAAGTACTATGAATAACTATATTACAACAAACTGGACAACCTGGAAAAAATGTACATATTCCTAGAAAAATACAGTCTTCCAAAACTCAATCAGGATATATCAGAAAACCGGAATAGATAGTTAACTACTGATGTAATTGAAGCAGTAATAAAAAAAAATTCCAGCAAACAAAAGTCATGGTCCAGAGAGCTTTATAGGGGAGTTTTATCAAAAATTCAAAAAAAAAAATAATAACACCTATACTCTTTAAACTATTCCAAAAGTTTTAAGAGGAAGAAACACTTCCAGGGTCTTTTTGTGAGGTCAGCATTATCCTAATTATAAAGCCAGATAAAGACACTAAAAAGAAAGAATTATAGGCCAACATCCTTGAACATAGATGCTAAAATCCTTAATAAAATATTAGCAGATTGAATCCAGCATTAAAAAGATCATAAACCATGACCAAGTAGGATTTGTTCTGGGGATGCAAGAATGGTACTATATTTACAAATCAATAAATGTGATACATCACATAAACAAATTGTAAGATGAAAATCACATGATCATATAATTGATGCAGAAAAAGCATTCAACAAAATCCAACAACCTTTATTGATTAAAAACTCAGCAAAGTGGGAATAGAGGGATCATGCCTCAACAATCTACAGCCAAAGTCATACTCAGTGGGCAAAAACTAAAATCACTTCTCCTAAGAATAGGAACAAGATATCTACTTTTACTGCTCTCATTCAACATAGTACCGGAAGTCCTAGCTGTAGTGATCCAACAAGAAGAAACAACCTAAGGCAACCAAATTGGAGAGAGGAAGTGCAACTGCCATTATTTGCAGATGAGTAAGGCTTTAGACTATTTGTAAAATGTTTTCTGATGTCCTACGCAAATCACCTTTGATGAAAGAAATTCCATAAGTATATATCCAAAACATGTTACAGTAACCATTTTTAATATTTTATTTTAATCTTTCTTTTTTTATTTAATAAATTTTTATTGTTCAGATTATTATAATTATTACTCTTTTTCCCCTCATACCTCCCCTCCACCCAGCTCCCACCCCCCCCCCCCTCTGCCCCTAACCCCCCCCCACATTGTCCTCACTCATAGGTATATATGATTTTTGTCCGGTCTCTCCCCGCACCCCCTTCACCCCTTTTCCCCTGAGAGTTGTCAGTTCACTCCCTTTCTGTGCCCCTGATTCTATTATATTCACCAGTTTATTCTGTTGATCAGATTTTTTATTCACTTGATTTTTAGATTCACTTGTTGATGGGTATGGATTTGTTGTTCATAATTTTTATCTTTATCTTTTTCTTCCTCTCCTCTTCTTAAAGAGTACCTTTTAGCATTTCATATAATACTGGTTTGGTGTTGATGAACTCCTTTAGCTTTTTCTTATCAGTGAAGCTCTTTATCTGACCTTCAATTCTGGGTAGAGTAATCTTGGTTGTAGGTTCTTGCTATTCATCACTTTGAATATTTCTTGCCACTCCCGTCTGGCCTGCATAGTTTCTGTTGAGAAATCAGCTGACAAGCGTATGGGTTCTCCCTTGTAGGTAATTAACTGTTTTTCTCTTGCTGCTTTTAATATTCTCTCTTTGTCTTTTGCTCTTGTGTGGGAAACTTGTTGTGCTTGATAGCCATTTTGTAGTAAGCGCCAGCCACATTAGTACTAACCTCGGGCTAGGTTTCTATTACCCCAAACCCTATCTCTTTCCCTATCTCCCGAAAGCCAGGCATTTCGCCTTAGGGTTAGGAATTTTCGCTAACTTCCTCATTCCTCCTCCCCATAAATACCCCAATCTACTGTTGAATTAATGAGACTTGATCAGAACTTTGTCTTGTCTCCATTCCTTGTGTCTCTTGTCCCTTTCATCCCCACTCCCCCTCTAGGGTCCTCATTGACTTAACTCGTGGGTCAGGACACTCTTGGTATTTTAATTATGACATGTCTTGGTGTGGTCCTCTTGGGATTCCTTTTGTTTGGGGTTCTGTGCACTTCCTGGACTTGTAAGTCTGTTTCTTTCACCAGGTGAGGGAAGTTTTTAGTCATTATTTCTTCAAATAGGTTTTCAGTATCTTGTTTTCTCTCTTCTTCTGGCATCCCCATAAATCAGATGTTGGTCTGTTTGAAGTTGTCTCAGAGGCTCCTTACACTATCTTCCAATTTTTGGATTCCTTTTTCTTTTTGCTTTTCCAGTTGAATCTTTTCTGTTCCTTTGTATTTCAAATCTTTGACTTGATTCTTTTGTTTCCCTAGTCTGCTATTATGTCTCTGTATAATATTTTTTTATTTCAATCAGTGTATGTTTAATTTCTAGTTGGTCCTTTTTACCTCCTCTTGGGTCTCACTAAATTGATCCACCTTTTCTAGGAAATTCTTGAAAAACCTTATAACTGTGGTTTTTAATTCTATATCTAGTCATTTGTTTTCCTCCATTTCTTTCATTTGTGATATGTTCCTTTGTCTTTGCATTTTCATTGCTTCCCTGGGATGGTAGAGTAGCTTTGTGTGCTAGGTGTCCTATATGGCCCAGTAGCTCCGCATCCCCAGTTACCTGAGATGGACTCTCTTGGTGCACCCCTTTGTGGACTCTGTGTACAGCCTTGTTGTAGTTAAGTCTTGATTGTTGTTGGTATCACTGGGGGAATTGACCTCCAAGCCAATTGGTTGTAAGGATCAACTGTGTCAATACCAGAACTTCTGTGCTGGAGTCAGCCTTATGATACAAGACTTGCAAAATTGCAAAAGCCTCTGTGTTCAGCTTTGATGGAGTGGAGTCTCAGGGTTGAGCAGACAGTTTTGTATGCCCATCAGCCCTTCCCTAAGTGGCCCCTAGATCTCAGTGTGCCTTGGTAATCACTGCAGCCCTCTCTGTGCACACTTGCGCTCATACACCTCCAGAACTCTGCCTTTCTGGCTTCCCTGAGTTTCCATGTGCTCCAGTAACCCATATGAGTCTGAGTTCCTAGGTTCTCACCTGAAATTGGAGATCAGTGCAGTCGGAAATGGATTTCAGCACAATGGGGAGGTTCTGTCTTCTTCCTGCTAGAGAAAGCCAGCAGCACAATCAGCAGTCAGTCCTCTCTGTGTGCCTCCACACCTCTGCCTTTTGTGGCTCCCCTAAGTTTCCATGCACTCCTCCCTTTTCACAACAGTCCAGACTGCCCTCATATGAGTCTTGTGCAGAATTGGAGTTCAGTGCAGTTGGAACTGGGGTTCAGTGCAACTGGCAGTTTCTGTCTCCCTCCCACTAGAGGAAGCCAGGGAGGCTTTCCACTGCCCGTCCTCTCCACTCATGTGTCTCTGTACCTCAGCATTTTGCAACTCCTCTGAGTCTCTCTGAGCCCCTCCCTTTCCTTCTAGTTGTATAATTTCCACTCTACCAGCTTTCCTGTGGTTTGGGGTGGTTTTCATTCTGTCTTTTAGCTGTAGTTTTGAAATTATTGTGTGAGGCAATAGTTTAGGTATTCATCTATGCTGTCATCTTGGTTTCTCCAATTTTAATCTTTTAATGTCATTACTTTAAACTTTATTAGAGTGCAATATATTGCTGTGTTCTTGCTACCATAAAACTTTTTTCTAGGTTTTTACATGACCTAGAATAATTTAAGCATGTTTTATATTTTTATTTAATTTAGATTTCAGATATGCCACTTACCACACCTTTCTATTGGTTATCTTTCCTATTTTTTTCCAAAAATTTCTTTGGAGATTTCATTAAATATGTCCTTTAAGCTAATCTTTCTAGACTCTGAAGTACTGGTTTTTTGCTTTTTTGTTTTGTTTTGTTTGTTTTTGTTTGTTTGTTTGTTTTTAATTCTATTCTTCCAATTTATAAATTTTCTATCATGTAAAATTTTTAGGCAATTTAGATTAATTTGATCTTGATCCTTTAAGATTTATTGAAAATAAGTTTTCTTGTCTACTGCATAAACTTGTTAAATAGATACTATTTGTTTCATCTTTCATCATATCTAGAATTCACTTCTAAATTATAGGAGGACTCATACCAGCAATACATATTTACTTACTCCTCGAAGATATAAAATCTCTAAATGACAATACATTACATGTTCAGTAGTAAATCCTAAAGACATACAGAAGGTTACCATTAATTGCATCATCTACCCATAGGGCATTTGTATGGAAAAGCTCTCAGGGCATTTGACAGGCCTACAAACTGAACAGCAAGATTATGTGAATTTATTTTCAGAATCATGCTGAAAGATCACAATAAAATAATCCACACTTAGTACATTTCTATTTTCTATTACCTTATTGTAAAAGGCCATTTAAATATTCTTGATTGACTTCAAGGAGGGAAGAAAATACCCACTGATTTTTCATTGTTCTAATACATTGCCAAGTAAAGCTACTCCTGAAAATTTTCACTCTATAAATGTAGATTAAAAATACCAAAAAAGTACCAGTTATGATGCTCAGATTCACATTAACACATGTTATTTAATACAAGAAATTTAAACACATCAGAAATTGGGACAAAGCGTGATTTGAGAAAGAGCAGTATTCGTTGAGATCAATAAGACATAACATTAGTTTTTCACTTGTCATCATTATGTGATGTTTACTAAATCATATAATATGACTTCGATTGCCCTCATTCCCACAATCTGATTTTATTATTTTGACTGCATATTATCATGTGCATGAAACTCACACTAAATGAGTCTCATTTATATGCCAGAACAAGGCATGAACTCGAAGTGGCTACATTATGTCCAGCTTGAAACTAAACTTCTTGTACAAGACAAGTCTTCATTTAGCTTTCTTTTCCAAACTTTCTCTTCTCGCGCTTTTCTTTTACTAGTAGTCTCTATAGAAGCCTAACAAAACCTTCGTTCTTCTTGCCTTTCTATGAGTATGGTTTGCATTACATGCTGCTTTAAGGATAAAACAGAATTTTTTACTGTGATTTACTGGGTCTTCCTTCGCCCAGCCCCTGACCATACCTCCATCCTCATAGCTTACTGTTTCATTTTGACTTACTGTTCCTGGCACAAACATCCCATTTTGACTAGCTCACCCTTCTCTCTTTCCTGTTTGCCTTCACCAAATGATTCCATCTGTCTGAAATGTTCTTCCTCTCCTTCCTATAGTTAATTCTTTTTGGTCTTAAGATTCCTCTTAGCCATGAATACTGTTTTCTTCTTCTTTCCCTCACTGTGCAATGAACCAGTTCTCTGAGTTCGATAGCAAGCCATACTCAGCTCTGGTATGGCACTGATGTTCTACAATACTATCTTCCCTGGGTTGTTCCACCTTTAACTCTAGATAAGAGACCATTTCTTTTATCTTTGTGGCCCTCTCATCTTAGAACAATGATAAAAGAGTAAATGTTTATTAAATGAATACATTGTGCCTTTGTTCATATCCTTCCTCTTCTCTTTAAAGCCTTCCTTCATTTACACACCCATCTCAGTCTTTTTCTTCTCCCTAAATACCACGTAAACCCCATTCCTCTATGAACCCTTTTTTCCCCTATGTTTTCTGAAAGCATGTGATTTCTTCCTTTGTTTATTTTGTAAAAATCGTATGGACCCGTCTTTCTCTCTGAGAATCTCTGCCATCAAGAAGAAAGCTGGCTCTGAGATCCTTTCCACTGTTCTCTTTCTTGTGAATGTTCTTGAGGAGTATCTTTAGAAGTAGAGGAAGAAGACACTGATCCATTAAGACTAGTCCATCAGCTCATCCAGGAGAAGGCGGAGAACTGCTGGAAGGGGCTCTCCCGGCCAGGCAGCCCCACTGCCACGGGGCTTTTGTCGGCCAGAGCCACCAGCGCAAGCACGGAGCCCAAGCCATCTTGCAGTGGGAGGTGGATGTCTGCGGCGGTCTGAAGCCTTCGGCTGGGCACCCATCGAGCAGCCAGGGACCCCGGGACCAAGAACTCTGCTCTCCAATCGGCGCAGACATGCGGTGGAACCAGAGATCCACAGAGCACACGGAGAGGTCAGATTGCGCCTGAGATAAGGGGGAGGTAGATGTCTGCCGAGGTCTGAAAGCTGCGGCTGATGGAGGCACCCACAGAGCAGCCGGGGACCCACAGCACGGCTTCCCAGGTGGCAGGGACGCGCAGGCAGCGGATTCGGAGATCCACGCGGCGTGCAGAAGGGTCAGATTTCACCTGGGTCAGGGTGAGGTCTCCTACCCCCGCACAACAGAGACCTGCACACTGTGGGAGCCAGGCTGCGGGAAAGCTGCCTCTGGAAAGGTCTGCAGAGGTGGTCAGGGCGTGATCCCTGAGTGTGAAGGCAAACCCTCTGAGCTGTTGAGAGAGGGGAGCTCTGGAAAACGACTCATTTTTTTTTTTTTTCTGGGGCAGAGGGACAGCCTGGGAGTTATTGCAGTGTCCAGGCTGCAAAACCCCCACAAACTGGTTTTGGGAACCACAGAGTAGCAGGATCTGAGCACAGCCTAGAGAGGTCCTGTGCTTTGTCTCAGAGATCAATTCCGAAACACTGCCACACAGTGGATGACACACAAATTGACTTTTGCATAACCACAAAAGAATAAAGAGATTAAAACACCAAGAGGGGAACACAGGGAGCTGCAGTGCCTTCCCTGCTGGGAAGGAGGAGTGCCAAGCAGAATAATAGTGGAAGTAAGGACCATTCTATTTTTCTTCTTTTTTTATTTTTCCTTTTTTCTTTTTTCTTTTTTTTTAATTTTTTATTTTCACATATTTTAATTAAAAGAATATTTTTTTCTTTCCTCCTCAATTGATTTTACCTTTATAATTATTACATTTTCGTTTTAAACTAGTATTATTAATTACTACTAGTACTTAACCATTTTGGAAAAAAAAACACAAGTGTCATTTTGTTTTCTCTTTATTTTATTTCAGGATTAGAGTTCTACATTCTATTTTCATCTTGCCTTTAACATAATTTTACTCCAACTCAATTCTACCTTTATGCCAACACTTTCTCCTAACTTTCCCCATTTTGTTGTCTTGTTTCTCTTTCCCTTTTCCAACTTTAGATTCTCCCTATTTTTCTCTTTACCTGGTTAAAATTTCACCCCATTTATATATCTAATTTCAAATCCCCTACTACAGGTCCACACAAACCTCTCTTCTTGTCTTCACTAGCCAAAAGGTTGTTTTTTCTCTATGTCCTTTTGTTGCTATTTCCCTGAAGAGTGATTATATCGATTTTTTGAAAATTTTTTGTGAGATTATTTTAGTTTATTCTACTTGTTTTATTTTGGTTTTTGCTTGCTTTGTTTTCTACCTCTCTTTTCCCTCATCTCCCTCGATACCAGTTGCTATTTGCAATTTGCATTAATCTCTAGGTACTGGTTGCTGGCCTTTATTGGGATTAGTGACTGTTCTATTGGAGTTGTCTCCTGACATCTATATTTTGTTCCTCTTTTCTCTCTTATACACTTTCCTTTCTCTCTGACTTTTTTCTCTTCCTCTTTCCTACTCCTTCTTCTCCTTTTTATTTTCTTATTTTATTTTATATTATTTTTCATTTATTTATCTTTTTTTTTATCACTCTCCCAATTTGTTTTGGCATTTCTTTCTTTTCTTTTTTCCTCATTTTCCTCTTCTTCTTTCTCTATTTACCCCTAATTTGTCCTTCATTGGTGGTCACCTTATTTGTGATTATTAACATCTTGAATACATTTCTATTCAGTGCCTTGTGTGCTGTACCTGGTCGTGTTCTAGTTTGTGCCTTTCAATCAATGTAGGAGAGAGAACTACATAACCAGACACCCGGAGAAGAAAGACCATGGGCAGAAAAAGAAAGAGCCCACATAAGAAAGAAAGGCAGGTTTCAACAGAAAAGGAAGTAAAAGAAATAGAACCAGAAATAAGCCTACCAGAGAAAGAGAAGAGAAATGATCATAATGTCGTTGAAAAGAATGGAAGACAAATTTGACAATATGAGTAAGAGCCAAGAGGAAATGAAGAAGACGCAAGAGGAGATGAAGAAGTAGCAAGAAGAAATGCAGAAGAACCTAGAGGAGGTGCAGAATAAACAAGAAGGAATGAAAAATGACATCACTGGTATAAAGAACTCAATAGAAACCATCAAAAGTAGACTAGAAGAAGCAGAGGACCGCATCAGTGAGCTAGAAGACACGGTAGGAAAAAATACCCAAGTACAGCAGCTTCTAGAAAAAAAAGTTAAAAAGCAAGAGGAGAGTCTAAGGGAACTTTGGGATAGCATGAAACAAAACAACATCCGCATAATTGGGGTTCCAGAAAGAGTGGAAACTGAACAAGGATTAGAAAACGTGTTTGAAGAAATAATGACAGAAAATTTCCCCAATATAGAAAAGAAAAAACCCACAAATCCAAGAAGCTCACAGAGTCCGAAGCAAAATGAACCCCAACAAACCGACACTGAGGCACATTATAATTAAATTGGCAAACACCGAGGACAAAGTAAGAATCTTAAAAGCAGCCAGAGAAAAACAGAAAGTTACCTACAAAGGAACCCCCATAAGACTAGCTACTGACTTCTCAACAGAAACTCATCAGGCCAGAAGGGAATGGAATGAAATATACAAAGTCATGCAAAGGAAGGGTCTGAATCCAAGAATACTGTACCCTGCAAGACTCTCAATAAAAATTAAAGGTGAAATCAAAAGCTTCACAGACAAAAAAGGACTAAGGGAATATATTACCACCAAACCAGCAATGCAAGAAATGTTAAAAGGTCTGCTGTAATAAAAAGAAAGAGGAAGCAAAGAAGGAACTCGGGGGTAAGGACTAAAAATGGCAACAGATAAGTACTTATCAATAATAACTTTAAATGTAAACGGATTAAATGCTCCAATGAAAAGACATAGGGTAACCGATTGGATAAGAAAACATGATCCATATATCTGCTGTCTGCAAGAAACCCACCTTAGGAAAAGAGATGCACACAAACTGAGGGTGAAGGGATGGAACATGGTATTTCAGGCAAATGGAAATGAAAAAAAAGCTGGGGTTGCAATACTTATATCTGACAAATTAGATCTCAAAGTGAAGGACATAACAAGAGATAAAGAAGGCCACTTCATAATACTAAAGGGAACAATCCAACAAGAAGAAATAACTCTGGTAAACATATATGCACCCAATATAGGAGCACCTAAATACATAAAAAAAACTCTTGGAGGATATTAAGGGACAGATTGACAGCAATACAATCATAGTAGGAGACTTTAATACACCACTGTCATCATTGGACAAATCCTCTAAACAAAAAATTAGCAAAGAAATATCAATCCTAAATGACTCACTAGACCAGATGGAATTAATTGACATCTTCAGAACATTTCACCCCAAGCCACAGAATATACATTCTTTTCCAGTGCACATGGGTCATTTTCAAAATAGATCATATGTTGTTTCATAAGAAAAGTCTCTTCAAATTCAAGAAGATAGAAATCATATCAAGCATTTTCTCAGACCACAGTGGCATAAAACTGGAAATCAACTATAATAAAAACAATAGAAAGAAATCAAACACATGGAGACTAAACACCGTGCTATTAAACAATGGGTAACCAGAGAGATCAAGGAAGAAATAAAGAACATCATGGCAACAAATGACAATGACAACACAACAATACAAAATTTATGTGACACAGTGAAAGCAGTCTTGAGAAGGAAGTTCATAGCCCTACAAGCCGATGGCAAAAAACAGGAAACTATGGTAATAAATTACCTAACTCTACAACTCAAAGAGCTAGAAAGAGAGCAACAAGAACAGCCCAGTGTACTCAGAAGGAAAGTGAAGATCAGAGCGGAGATGAACAACTTGGAGACCCAAAAAACAATTCAAAAAATCAACAAAACAAAGAGTTGGTTCTTTGAAAGGATAAACAAGATTGATGGACCCCTAGCCAGGCTCACCAAGAAGCAAAGAGAGAAGACCCAAATAAACAAAATCAGAAATGAAAGAGGAGAAATAACAAAAGACCCTGTGGAAATACAAAGGATTGTTAAAAAATACTATGAACAACTCTATTCCAACAAATTGGACAACTTGCAAGAAATGGACATTTTCCTAGAAAAATATAACCTCCCAAAACTCAATAAGGAGGAAACCAAACATCTCAATAGTCCAATAACTATGGAAGAAATTGAAGCAGTAATCACAAAGCTTCCAGCAAATAAAAGCCAGGGTCCAGATGGCTACACAGGAGAGTTTTACCAAACATTCCAGGAAGAATTAAAACCAATCCTGCTCAGACTATTCAAAAACATTGAAGAAGAAGGAACACTTCCAAACACCTTCTATGAAGCCAGCATCACCCTAATACCAAAACCAGATAAAGACAACACAATGAAAGAGAATTATAGGCCAATATCTCTCATGAACATAGATGCCAAAATCCTCAACAAAATTCTAGCAAACCAGGTCCAGCAGTACATCAGAAATATCATATACTATGACCAAGTAGGATTCATCCCAGAAATGCAGGGATGGTACAATATCCGCAAATCAATAAATGTGATACATCACATAAACAAATTGAGAGATAAAAATCACATAGTCATATCAATTGATGCAGAAAAAGCATTTGACAAAATCCAACACCCTTTCTTGATAAAAACTCTCAGCAAAGTGGGAATAGAAGGATCATACCTCAACATCATAAAAGCCATATATGATAAACCCACAGCTAACATCATATTCAATGGGCATAATATAAAACCATTTCCCCTAAGAACAGGAACAAGACAGGGATGCCTACTCTCACCTTTCCTGTTCGACATAGTACTGGAAGTATGAGCCATTGCAATTAGACAAGAAGAAGAAATAAAAGGCATCCAAATTAGAAAAGAAGAAGTAAAGCTGTCCTTATTTGCAGATGACATGATATTGTACATAAAAAACCCAAAGGACTCCATTCCAAAACTAATTGACTTAATTAATGAATTCGGAAATGTAGCAGGATAGAAAATTAATGCTAAGAAGTCTGTGGCATTTCTATACACTAATAGTGAAATTACAGAAAGAGACACTAAAAAAGCAATCCCATTTACCATCGCACCAAAAAAATTAAGATACCTAGGAATAAACCTAACTAAAGAGGTAAAAGACCTTTATGCAGAAAACTACAGGACACTGAAAAAAGAGATAGAGGAAGATGTTAACAGATGGAAGAGCATACCATGCTCATGGATTGGGAGAATCAACATCATTAAAATATCCATACTTCCCAAAGCAACCTATAGATTCAATGTACTACCCATTAAAATACCAATGACATATTTTACAGACTTAGAAAGAATTCTTCATAGATTCATCTGGAACAAAAAAAGACCACGGATAGCTACAGCAATTCTGAGAAGGAAGAATAAAGTAGGTGGGATCTCAATACCAGACTTTAAGCTATACTATAAAGCAACTGTTCTCAAAACAGCCTGGTACTGGCAGAAGAACAGACATATAGACCAATAGAATAGAACAGAGAACCCAGATATCCACCCAAACCACTATGCTCAATTAATATTTGACAAAGGAGGCATGAACATTCAATGGAGCCAAGATAGCCTCTTCAATAAATGATGTTGGGAAAATTGGACAGATACATGCAAAAAATTGAAACTGAACCACCAACTTACACCAAATACAAAAATAAACTCAAAATGGATACAGGACTTAAACATTAGAAAGGAAACCATAAAAATACTAGAGGAATCCACAGGCAGCACAATCTCAGATATATGCCGAAAGAACTTCTTCAGTGATACTGCTCCAAAGCCAATGGAAGCTAAAGAAAAAATAAACAAATGAGACTACATCAAAATAAAAAGCTTTTGCACAGCAAAAGAAACCATCAACAAAACAACAAGAAAGATCACTGTATGGGAAAACATATTTGCAAATGTTATCACTGATAAAGGCTTAATCTCCAAAATCTACAGCCAACTTATACAACTTAATAAAAGGAAGATGAAGGATCCAATAAAAAAATGGGCAACGGACCTAAATAGAACCTTTTCAAAAGACGACAGAAGGAAGGCCAAGAGACACATGAAAACATGTTCAAAGTCATTAATCATCCAAGAGATGCAAATCAAAACGACAATGCGATACCATCTTCCAATTGTCAGAATGGCAATCATCAACAAATCAACAAACGACAAGTGTTGGCGAGGATGCGGAGAAAAAGGAACCCTTGTGCGCTCTTGGTGGGAATGCAGACTGGTGCAGCCACTGTGGAGAACAGTATGGAGTTTCCTCAAAAAACTAAAAATGGATCTCCCATTTGACTCTGTAATCCCACTGTTAGGAATTTATCCTAAGAAATTACAAACACCTATCAGAAAGGATTTATGCACCCCTATGTTCATAGCAGCACAATTTACAATAGCTACAATTTGGAAACAGCTTAGGTGCCCCTCAGCAGATGAATGGATCAGAAAACTGTGGTACATCTGCACAATGGAATTCTATGCTGCCATTAAAAAGAAGGAATTCTTACCATTTGCAGCAACCTGGTTGGAACTGGAGAGCCTTATGCTTCAGTCAATGAAGGAGAAGCATCACATGATTGCACTCATTGGGGGATAATAAAGAACATTATAAACTGATGAACAAAAGGATAGATACAAAGACAGTAAAGCTTCAAACAGACTGTGAAATTACAGCAGGAAGATTAAAGTTAGGTGAGGTAGATAAGAGATCAATCAAAGGACTTGTATGCATGCATATAAGCATAACCAATGAACATAGACACTAGGGGGTTGGGGTATGCCTGGGAGGGAGCGGGGGCAATGGGGAGATATGTATAAAAAAGTAATAAAAAAAAATATATATATATTAAAAAAAGTAGTTAATTGAAAGAAACACTTTAAAAGAGGGAAAATTACTTTGGGGTGGAGCCCAGTAACAGAAGAAAGACTAAGTGAATGTTTTGTAATGATTTGGATTTCATTGTAAAATTCAATGAGTTGTAGGGTAGCAGTTCATGTTTAATTCGTGTGATAAAAGATAAATCACAGGCAAATGAAAAACTTCCTACTCTTCATACATTGGAGCTTACCAAGATAAAAACAATACGTTTTTTTATTAATACATTAAAAATAAAATAATAATATTATTTAATAATCATAATTGAAAAAAAAAAAATCTTATGGACCCAAACCTACTAGATGTTCCAGGTAAGAATGAAATCTTGATTACTTCTGCACAGTATGATGCTTGGGAACATAAAAGGTTCTTAGTACATTTTGATTGGTTTGTCTGAATGGGGAATAAAACACTCTGGAAATAGAATAGAGGCTCAATTCCTTCAAAAGAATAATGATCTGTACAAGGCTATGGCACCTTTTTAAAATAAAAGAATTCCCTTTATTTAATACAGGCACTATTATCATCATTATTTTTATCATTATTTGCCAAATCAAGAAAAGCAATAAGAATAGTAACGTACTTTGAGTGCTTTTATTAGTCAGAACACTGGTCTGTTACATGCTCAAGTCTTTAATATGCATGAAACAATATTCTCTGATGCAACAAATGATTAAAGAAATATATTAAAGCATCCATTCTGAATGAAAATGGACAAGGTAATTCCCAAGGTTCAGAGCAACTACAGGAAAAATATAAGCTGAAGTATTCATTTCTCCCCAGAGAAATTCTATGGAGATTGCTTTCAATTTTTGGTTTTAAATCTAAGAAGTTTGTGGCATAAAGAGTTGAAAAATAAGGTTTCTGGCTTGTTCAGAAATGCAAACTCTAGTTGAATTTTTAATATTTGAGGTTTTTTTTTTTTTCTGGGGTTGAGGAAAAGAAAAAATTATTTTTTTCTCTTTTGAGGACCACTCATTGGCAATTTCATCAGAGGACATATCTATTGTCAAAGTACTAGTAGCCGTCTACTCATCATTCTATACCACTAGCTAGTTAGGGTCCTCGGCAAAGCCTCTTGACCTTTCTGAACCTCTGCTTGTATCTTTCAAACAGGGACAAAAACACTTTCTTTGCTTATCCCAAATTGCTGTGGTGTGGTGTAGGGCTGAGAGATTGAATAAAATAAGTTAGAAATTTCCAAAGCAAATGAAAAGATAAGGCATTAAAAGTCACTCCTCACAGTCTGGGCTACCCCAATCTAAATTTACATTAAACCATGATACTAGCACCAAATATGTTTAATGCAGACTTAAATCAAAACATGCTTTGATTATCTGCTGGGAGAAGAGTTATTCTTAGGCTGGCCAGCACACTTGATAGGGAATACAATCCTAAATTGTCCTCTTCTTTTAGCCAACCAATAAGCAAAAATATATTGATTAAATGGTATTCACAGGCATGTAGGATGTACACTGTTTGTTTCTACAATATTCCCAATCATAAAACATATCTGAAGACATATGGCATATACATGTGTTAAGTTAATTAAGAATCAGCCCAATATAGTTGCGTGTGGGACTGTGGTGGGGGAGGAATCAGACACCAGGAGAGACAGTGTACTAGTCTGCTAGGGCTACCCTAACAAAGATCACACAGACCAGGCAGTTTAAACAACAGAAATTTTCTCGCAGTTTTGGAGGCTGCAAATCTAGAGATCAAAGTGTCAGCAGGGTGAGTTTCTTCTGAGGCCTCTCTCCTTGACTTGTAGTTGTTACCTCCTCTCTGGTCATCCTTCTATGTGTATCTGTGTCCTAATCTCCTCCTCTTATAAGGAAACCTGAATTATTGGATTAGGACCTACCTTTATGACCTCATTCTAATTTAATCACCTCTTTAAAGTCCCTACTCCAAACAGCCACTTTCTGAGGTACTGGGACTTTGGGGGGAACACAATTCAGCCCATAAGAGATATGATTCAGGTTTTTAGAGAAAAAGAAGAGAAGGCATTCCAGACAGAGGAAACTTCAGGCACAGAAAGGTGCATGAGTGGGCTGGGACAGGGAGTAATCCAGCATCTTGTAACTCACATCAGTAATGTGCTTCACAGTCACCAGAATACTTTGTTTTATTTCATTGTCACAACAATCTTAAAAGAGATTATTCTTTATAAACTAGAAAACTGATATGTAAGTGGCCTGCTTCTAACCTAGCTCCTCAAACTTCGTGTACTTGAGAGACCTTATTCCAGAGCAGATTCTTCATTGGGTGTGAAGTTGGGATGGAGAATTAGCATTTCTAACATGTTTAAGTGATGTTGAGCCTGCTGGTCTTTAAGCATATGCTGAGCAGAAAGAATGCTGGAGACAGGAGAGCAGAGCAGTAGACGGCTATGTTTTAAAAAACTATGACAGGAACAGGATACGAGTTTGGACTTAACTGTGCTATTCAAATTGCTATCTCTGATCTTGAGTTAGATTAGGTATAATCTTGCAAAATTCAAAATAGTGATAGTTTCCCAATTCATAGAAAAACAAATGAATCAATTAGGTGGGGTTTTATCAATTACAAATTTTAATGTATTTTCTTTAAAATTTAACATTTCACTAAGATAAAAATACAAAGAGCAAGAAATTTCCAGGGGGAGAAAAAAACAAACAAAACTGGAGGTAGCCAATCATGCTTAGTATGACATGCTCTTAAGAAAGACATTCTCATGTCAGTGATTTTTAATATTATGCACAACAGAAAATCTACCCCCTTACAAATATTTCTCTTTGTTTATTTATTAGAATTAAGTATATCATTACTCTATGGTGCTTTTCAGACAGTACCTAGACTTCCAGATGAATGAACTGGAAATAATTCTGTAGGAAAAAGAGGACTACTGAGGGTTATTAACCAGGGTCAGTTTGATGAAAGCAGTGTTTGGGGAAGGCTGGAAATAAATCTCAAATTCCTCAGACTGGTAATGGCTCTTTCTAGTCAGTCATTTATCATTCAATACATAGTGTCAGGTGTTTACTTCTGTGCAAGTCACTGTCCTGGGCTGGCACTTTGGTGGTGTCTGGCAAAGCACAGTCTCTGTGTTGAAGAACTCTAGGAGAAAGAAGAGAAAACTGTAAATAACTGTAACCAGGAGACAGGAATAGATCACAGCCAGTCAAGAAGATCAGAAAAGACATTTGAATGGGAAGATTGTGACAGATGGAAATTGGAGGGAGGTGATAGTATGGTAATCATATAGCATCATCTATACCTGAGCACTGTGATAGTAAAAGGGGGCAACAGTGATAATTACTCTGGAAAATAAGCATAAGCTAGTGATGCTAGGATTGGGGGAAGCAATGAAACCCCTGGGCAGGGCAGAGAATAGGAAATAGACCATCCAGACTAGGATGTTAATCAGGTGATCTGGCCCCAGCTATCCTGGACCTCATCGTCTACACCTCAGTCTCCACTCTCACCCCTATCTCCAGACACACCAAACAAGATCTTTTTGGAGTCCTTGCACTTGTGTTTCTTAGATGTTCACATGGCCAATGACTTCATTTAATTCATGTCCAAATAAAAATCTTTCCCATGACCTTCTGAGTACGATGGAGTATCACTGAAAGGGGGTGGTGTGTTCTGACTTACAACTTAACAGGATCTCTATGACTACTGTGTGGGGCAAAGTGGAAGCAGAGATCCAGAAAGGAAAGCAGTACCGTTGTCCAGGTAAGAAATCAAGAGATTTACTCTAGGAAGATAGACCAGTTGAGAGGATTGGCTCACTTAGACATGAGGGATTGACACCTGAATTATGATTGTGAGGACAACAATGGGCAAATAAGGGGTAGCAGTGATAGCATTAGCATCTGATTGTACATGGGAGAAGAGCAATGAGAAGAGTCTAAAATGTCACCAAGATAACACCCTTTATCCTATGTTCCTGAGAAATGCTCCTCAGAAGGACATTTCTAGCAATTGCTCAATCCATTAGGAAGCCTGAAGACTTACCTCACACAGGAGGAAACTCATGGCTGTGAGAAGTCAGTGGTACAAAAACCTCCTTGATTTGCCTTTATAAATCTATTTGACAGTGGAACTTTTTAAAAACAAATTAAAATCTATGAACATCTTCTTAGAGCCACATTTTACCAGCTAGCTAGAACTAGTCCATTTTCACCAATTTTGCAAGCCATAATGATTAGTAGCTTGAAATCAACCATTGTGGGACTCTTTGTACCAGAAATCAGCAAAGTATTGCCTACCTATGTTTTGTACAGCTCAGAGGTCAGAACAGTTTTTATATTGTTAAATAGTTGAAAAAATTAGAATATAGCTTGAAGAAGTAGAGTTTAAAGCAAAAAGATCACTTTGGGGATAACTGAGTTGACTGAAGTCTAACAGGAAACTACTTATGGAAATAAGTGATAAAGTTCATATCTGTATCTGGACCTACAAAATAAAGGCATTAATGGAAACATCTGTCAAGGAAACCTAATACACACCAATCACAGTTCTCCAACTCAGCTTTGGCTCTCTTACCTTGCCCTGGAAAATGGGGTCTGGTAGTCTTCTCAGGTAAGCTTCACCCTCTTAGCCAATCAGGCCTTGCTTTTATGTTGCCTCTTCTTCTTTTTCTTTTTTTAAAAAAATAGTTTATTGATTTTTAGAGAGAGAGGAAAGAAGAAGAGAGAACATCGATGTGAAAGGGTAACATTGATCAGCTGCCTCCTGCACACCCCCTTTTGGAAAATGAACCCTTCTCTTGGGCATGTGCCCCAACCAACCGATCAGAAATCAAACATGCCCAAGAACTGAGCCATACCTGCCAGGGTGCTTTGCCTCTTCAAATGCTCTATAAAACTTGCTCTTACCCAAAACTTCCCTGGAAGAGTGCTCCGCTGCATGGGAGGCACTGTACTCCTCCACTCCATGGGTTGTTTCCCCTTGGACATGGACATCAAACTCACTACTAAATTGTTTTAGTTGTCATTTTACAGAATTAACTTGAAGAAGCAAGAGAGATGAGATAAATAATGGAACAAAGCCTCAGTGACAGTGGAAACAAATCAACATGAATGGTGGTGTGATTGATTTTGGAAAGCAGACACTTCTGAGACAGGACAGAGAAAGAAAGGAAAAAATATATAAATAAAACTGGAGGTGGAGGGGATTGGAGTTAAGAATATCCACATAATCTCAAAGAAAAGAGAAGTGAGGTGATTTGTAGAGAGGGCAGGGGTGAGAGTGATTTTGGATGTCAAAGTGAATGGACAGAGTAGAACAGTGCAGAGCTCGAAAGGGATTTATGTGCGTCCCCTTATATACAATGCCATCCATTCTAGGATGCAAACTTGGTGCTCAGCCAAATGGGCAACACTTGAGTATCAACATCTGAAAGACTCTCCTCTCTGTGGGAAGGAGGAGGGACAGGAAGCAACAAATGCTTGTTAATTGATTTTCACAAATTCATCAAAATGAAGCCTTTAGGCTGAATAAACAAATCAGTCCATCAGTGATAGGCACCAAACTGGGCTCCAAATCTACAGAGAGAAATGCACATAATCACCACCCTCAGGAAGCTTACAATCTAGAAAAAACATCTGAGTCCAGTCATTCCCTCAGGTGCTTAATGCTTTGCCATGGAATTCTGTGCACTGTAGGTCAAAGCTATAAGCAAAACAGAATCCACAGGAGCAGCATTTGTAAATCACTTGGTGGCAAAGTTGGACATCGTGGCACAGAGACCACCTAGTATTTTTACTGGATATTAAATAATGGGAAGTTAATTTTTTTTTATTTTCATTGCAAATCAACTCTGGTATTTTTTAAATACACTATTTGTGTAAAGAATCGTAACTCTGCTACACCAACTCTTTCCACTGTAAATTATTTATCTGTGTGCTTCCTCACGGCACAGGAGAAAGATTAAACTAAAAATAGCCCTAAAAGTGAATTATGAATTAAGACTGACTATAAAGTCCCTTCTGATTAAAAAAAAATATATTTATCTACCTAGGCCATTGATTACATATTAAAATAAATGGAATATGTCCAGATATATCCTTTTCTTAAAAATACCTGGCATATAAAAGAATTACAAACATAAAGTTTTAAATGTAAATAAAAATAAAATTAAAAATATTTACAACCTTCGTCTGTAAGGACAAATAATTTCCAGTTAATCAAAAACTCATTCAGGTTTTTTTTCTGAATGAGAAAACAAATATGCTACCTATTTTTTAAGAAAAAGTTTTAGACACACTATAACACAGTGGGGGAAACCCCGGTTTTCATGCACCCATTGAGTATATAATCTAAACTGTGATATGTTCAAGTAGTAACACTTCTGGGTCCTCCCAGGCTAACATAAAACATTATAAATTAAATGCTGGTATAATAATAAAATTGCTTTTCTTTGTCATATGTGAAGTCCCTCTGGGCTACTATTGCTAGTGACTTTAGAATTGTATTTGCTGGGGTAGAAAGGTATACAGCTTGAGTTTACAAATGGTTTTACATCAGGCTGAACAATATTAATAGTAACAATAATTACAATGACAATGATGATGGTGGTGATGACAACTCCAGAAATGACAAGTACTCAGCATTCTTGGCTCTATTAAGAGGCAGGTTCTCTGTGTTTGTGGTTTTGCCCAAAAGATCTATCACCTAGTTTGGTCATTGCCATATCAGTTACCACACAGACACACACACACACACACACACACACAGAAACAAATGAGCTCCCACACTTCGTTCATGTCAGAACTCAACAGCTTGAGTAGCACAAATATTCTGCAGTCACTCATGAAAAGAAATTTTTAATAATAAATATCTAACAATTAATGGGCTGGTAGCTGCAATTGTCTTCAGGGCATACTATCTAATTTCCTTGCAATGTTTCATATCCTTACTTTTCACGCTGCAACAGTCTATCATTAAAACCAAATGCAGGTTTCTATCACTTTTATTTATTTTTCAAATCAACTTATAAATCAGTGCCAGGCCTTGTTACAGATGAGTTCCAATAAATTATCGGCTGTGGACAAATTCTGAATGTTAAACACTTCCTTTCCCTCCCACCCGCCTTGGTCTCTGCCTGTCTCTCTTTCTCTGTTTTTCTCTCCTGCTTTGAAAGGAGACTTCTGCATGGCCCTCCAGGCCTGCATACCTCAGGCTGGGCTTTGAGTCCAAGTGAAAGAGCCCTCAGTACTTAAGCCTGTGCTATTTAAATAATGCAAGAGATATTCATTTTCAGGAAAAGAAATATATTAGTATAGGCGACAAGAGTCATTTTACAGTCCTTGGGAGATTTACCTTTCTGAGTTTCAAAAGTGCAGGCCTCTTGTTGGAAGCATGTTCCATCCTCTCTATAGCCTGAGACTGAAACCCGATGTCTTTTTCTCACAGATGTCTGTCTGTTAAGCAGCCCACCTACCTTTTCCATGCAGCCCTGGTACCCCCCGCGCCCCCTCCCAAAACGCCCTTTGGGATGCTGTGACAGGCTCCTGCCAAGTCTCCCTGGGAGGATCCAGATCTGGGCCTCTGCTCTCACTGACATGGGTCTGCAGGACACACAGGATGCACGAGACACCCTGCCTGCAGGGCAAGGGAACAAGGTTTCTAAAGAGGCACAGGCCGCTCTGATAGCCTGTGCTACCACCTGCTCACTCACAGTTATGCACACAGTCACAAGGTGCGTCTGAAATACTCACATCTTAGCTGAAAACTAAGAAAAGGGCTTTAAGATCCGTAAAACAGCAAGACCCTCTCATGGAAGCCACTGTTAAACTTGTGTGCCTGCTGGTACTGAAAGTATATAGTACAATGCACTCCACTGTACTATACATCTTTGCCATAATTCTGACTGCTGATCCATTTTATAGCAGCTAAGACTATGTTTGTAATGCCTCTTTGGTATTGTTATTTGACAAATGCAGGGAAGCTCTCTGAAATATCATTTATAGAAATGTGATAGTTCAGTTAGTTCCTAGAATGAACTTCTAATGTTCCTCAAGTTTTAGCAAGTTCTTCCTGCTGGAAACATATAGCAGCCAGATGGTTGCTATGTATAACACTGTTGCCACACCTGACCAGGTAACAGGAGAGGGAAGTACCCCGTCTTCGTCATTGCCTGATCAGCTTAGAAGGAGGTGCTATGCAATTCCAGGCACAGGGAGTTCACGTCAACCTGCTTTCATCTACCTTACTGAAAATACAGTATTTTTTCACATTTTTTGTCATTTGTGTAGTTAAGTGAATAAACTTCCATCTTGCTTTGAGTTTGCAAAGCCAGATTTGGGAACCCGACATCGGACTAGCCTGACATTCTGGGCTGAGGGCTGTGAAACTGGAAATGAGCCTATAGGGTGGTCATTGTTATTAAACACTCAGTGAGTCAGTCCCCACTCTGTTAAGATGGAGATGCCCTACCTGGGAACTTAGGAGGAGTGCTAAGGTGTTCTAAATTGAGCGAGGTAAAGTGATAGAAAAAAAAGTTACTTACTCTGAAATTATTCTCAAACATTCTGCAGTATATGCTCAATTCCATGCCCAAAGACCGGCTTCTAATGCACAGACTTTATTCAGGAAAAACAAAATAACAACTAAAAACCCTATAAACTCTCCAGGTCCCTCCAGCTCACTTCTGATGAAGCAACACCAGTAGTGGAGGCAACCTGAAACCATAATGCCATTAACACAACAACAAAAGGACTGTTATCCAGTACTTGGTATCATCCCATAGGAAGGTCATGTGTCAATCTCCTGACTGTGCAGACCCCTTCTCTGCAGTGTCTTCACAGACCAGCAGCATGGACATCACCTCAGAGCTGGCACGAAGGCAGATCCCAGGCCCTACCTCTAGCCAGCTGAATCGGAAACTGCGTGTTCACGCCATTCCCAGGTGGTTTGTAAGCTATTCAATTATTTATGAACCTGTGCAGTGAAAGGCACTTTCCCCACTCCTGTCCTTTTTTATAAGTTCCCTCCTACACATGCATGTGCATACACAAACACACACTAATAACTACTTTTACTGGTTTTGCTTTCCAATGTTTCATTTTGCATATAAAATCAAATGCAAAGATATGCACATTTCCCACCTTTTCCCACAGTTAGCTACTATTTTACTCATTTACAAATATTGCATTTTTTACTTAGTAAAGTTGTTTTTAAAGAATTGAAATGCTTTTATTTCCATGTTTTCTCACTGTTCTCCATTCATTTTCCTTCACTTTATACATATTTGTCAACATTGATGGCCAGTTGCTGTGAGGCATTTGTGCTCTTTCACCATAATTACCCACATCATGCAGTTGCAAGATGAGCACTTAAGCTGATGGCATTACCCATGACTTTCTTTTAATATGAAATCAGAAAAGCCAATACAGGAACTGAGCCTCTCCCACTGAACCTTACTTAATCTCAAAAGAGCTTTGAGGAACAATGATGATAAAAAGATTATTCTCTGCATTTCCAGTCTGCACAGAAGGACAGTTGGAAATGCTTTTTCTCATGTATATGTATGTAACTCTTGTAGATGTGTGGTGATCATACATCTACAATTTTCCACCCTCCGAACTTTTCCCCATGCCATCATCCCCATTGGAATCACCTACCTTTGAACACCCCCATCTATTTAAATTCTTTCCAGATGTCAAAACTCAACTCTGATACTACTTTTCCAGAAGCCTTTCCCGACTATCCCTGCCAGCATTGCTTCTCTATCTCCTGTTGTTTTCTTTCTTTGAGCACCACCTTTCTGACTGTCCCCATATTCTGCCTATTTGCTTGTGAACAGAGCATTCCCTTTACTGAACTGTGGGCTTTTGAGGTCAGAAACTATTGAAAATCTTGTCCATTTTTGTGCCTACTATATTCCAGAATATAGCATAAGTTCTTGATAAATATTTGTAAAGTAAATGAGTGAAACTATGTAAAGCACCATAAGTATATCATCCTGTGTGAGTTTTTGTATTACCTATTTCTCTCTGGCACTCCACATCTGTTCTAATCTTCTGCAGACAGATAATATCACTCAGCTCTGAGAACAGCAACCCTAATCAGAAATTGTTTCAATGTTACTTATTAACCAAATTAATATTTTGCATGTATAGAAAACCACTTTTCCATTTTTCTTTATTTTAAAGATTACTATTTCATTTTCTACTAATATATCTGTGAGCCAGACATTCTTTTACATAACCTCTTTTTAAAAGAGATTTGAAACTACAATCATGTTTGAGTCCTACAGAACCTATGGTAGACAGACAGAGCAGAGCAAGGACGATGGGCCAGGTGCAGAAGAAGGTCACCAGGATGGAAAGCCCCAGGTGACCAGCCATGGGCAAAACAAGGATCTCACCCCCAAAATATCTTTTCCTCCCCTATTATATAGATGGTAATGCAGTTTAGACCCCTTGGCCTTTCATGTTGCTGGTCATGGAGTCTGGACCTTCCCCTGACCTTTCCTTTCCTAGCATGTCGCTGGTCATGTGGAGGAAGAACAAGGGGCTGAAGAGTGGCCTCATGTAATTCCCATGCGGGTTCTTGCATGACTACTCCCTTAATCATTAACCCTTAGGGATAACATTTGGCTTTAGTTGCTTTTCAGCTCCAGGCCTAGAAAAGTAGCAAAACCAGACCAAACAATGCCATCGCTGGCATCAGGACCAGATGCAATGACCAATGACTTCCTCCTCTAGTGTTGACCCATAGATGAAAACCACAACCCTGAGGAGAAACACCTGGAATTGATGAATATTCTATTGAGATCTTTTTCTAGGACCTCCCCTGAAATCCCCACCTTTGTAGACTAGCTAAAAGCCTTCAAGACAAAGATCCCAAATATCTCTCTCTCTCTCCCTCTCATTTTCCCCTTGCCCCATCCCTTTTTCCCTTGCCTCTCTCTTTCTCCTAAGCTCTAACTTCTTTTGTTTCTGTAATTTGTTTCCTGAGCCCATTTGTTCTACAGCTCACTTATTCTACCTCTGTGATTTTTAAAACAAACTTGCTCTTATAGTTTGAGTCTTGATTCTGAATTCTTTCCTAGTCAGAACTCAAATATTGAGGTTGTTGAACCCAGGTCCAGTCTGACTCCAGTGGCCTAATACCTGGTATCCTTCTTCCACCAGCAAACCCAAAAATATTACAGATATATGGAAAGTGTAAGTATATAACTTGTAAAGTTCTCCAATCTAAGATTCAATAATCTTTTAATATGCTTGAACATATTTGACATTCTTAAGTCAGAGGTAGACCACATTTGAGAAAATTGTTAAAAATACATTCAACATTGGATTCAGCATCACTATGTGTTTGTAGATGACATGGATACATATGTACAAAATAAAGGTAAACAAAAAGTGCTTCAACAATGTTATTGTCTATATAGCATAGGACATTTATATTACACTAGAGGTGCAGTGCATGGGTAGCTCAGAGTGGCCTGCAGGGTTTGGGCCAAAACCTGCAGTCAAACACCACCTGCAGCTCCTACCTACTGCTCCCACTCATCCCAGCCCCACTGTGCCTGCCACAGGCTTGCACTCAATCAGTCCCAATTGTGAGAGGCTCGATGCACTGTCTGGTGCCCTCCCAAGGTGAGTGGCCTGCAAGATTGAGTTGAAACCGGTTCTCTGACATTCCTCAAGGGGTCCCAGATTGTGAGAGGGTGCAGGCCAGGCTGAGGGACCCCAACCATATACTGGGCCTCTCTAAGGCCAGTGCACAATAAGGCCGGGGAGAGACTGCAGGAGGGCTCTAGGGCATGTCTGGCCCATCTTGCTCAGTCCCCAGCAGCTAGCTAACCTACAGGTTGGAGCATCTGCCCCCTGCACAGTTTAGTGACTAGTTAACTGCCCCCTGATAGTCAGTACTAGTAAGCAGTTGAGCATCCTTAGCATATTATTAGCTAATATGCTAAGGATTGTTCTACTGTTTGGTCTATTTGCCTATTACCCTTTTATTATATAGGATTATCCTAGAGATATCTTCAAAATGGGGAGTGAAGATTATAGACACTATAATTTGGAATTTTTTAGGTATCTCAGGGCCATTCTAGATAGCTTTTATAATAAAATCTTAATATTTCAATGTCCTGTGTACAGAGAAAAAACAAATAAACAATCATGGATGCCATCACACACCTCAGCAGGAACAAGGAACTTCGCAGCTATCTTCCCCCTCCCCCTAAAAAGCAATTTAATGCACCACTGGAGATTGCCTATTAATTGGACTAGAAATAAAGTAGCCTATGAGGGTTGGCAGGGGAAAATCCAGGATATATGTGTATGTGTGTGTGTACATATATATGTATGGATGTATATAATAATTCACCCACAAAGTAAACAAGCAACACTAGTACATCATTTTCTAATTGCAGGGCTATTTCATAAACTGTAAATGCTACCATGGGAGAGGTAAATCATAGCAATTTAATTAATAAAACAATTTAGACACTTAAACCCATATGTGCACCCCTAGGGGCACCACATCAATAATAGAGGCTTGCAGGCATATTTGAGAGATTTTATGCAATCATTTGCAGATCTTGTAGTCAATAATTGTTTCAAACTGCATTAACTCTTCTCTCACCATATCAAAAACTGAATTTTCATTTGTTAAATGTTCTTTTCTGTTCCAATGGTCTTATAGGGTTGCTAGGACTAGAGGAGCCCAGGGTTTCTTTCCCTGAATTAGCAGGACAGAAGGAGATGAGAGAAACCCCCTGTCCAACAAAACAGCAAAATATGGGGAGTGAGATTCCTAAAAGGCAGGAGCAGGATTCTCCCCTTCTCCTTCCTTTTAAAGGGAGATTAGAAGATAAAAAATATCAGAGAATGGAAATCCAGCACTTGAATTTTCATATTTTAGGTCTTCTTTCTCTTTAACCTTTTAAAATTATGTCTATAGAACTGGCATATATTGGTGGGGGGATTAGAATAGTGAAATAGCTTTGGAAAATGATTCAGCAGCTTTTTAAAAAGTTAAATATAAATTGACCATCTGACCTGCAATTTTACTCTTAGGAATTTCTCAGTTTCTAAGATAACTGGAAATATGTGTCTGTCCTTCAAAAAATTTGTACATGAATATTCAGTGACATTATTCTTAACAGCCAAAAAATGGATACAACCCAAATGGCCATTAATTGATGAATGGATTAACAAAATGTATATAGCCATAACAAGGAATATTGCCCATCAATATAAAGGAACAAAATACTGACATACTCCAACATGTTAAAAAAACAAGTTAACTGACAGGAGCCAGACATACAAGAGTATGTATTACATGATTTCATTTTTATGAAATGTCCAGAAAATACCAATTCAAAGAGACAGAAAGTAGGTTAGTGGTAACTGGAGCTGGGCATAGGAACTGGGGTTTACTGGAAGCAAGCATGAGGGACCTTAGGATGATGGAAATGTTCTAAAACTGGATTGTGGTGATAGTTACATAATTTACCCAGTAGATTTACTAAAAATTATTTAATTGTACACAACATTGGTGACATCTTTAGTATATAATTATCCTTCAATAAAGTTGTTTAAAATTTGTGCCCATAATTTTTGATGTTTCTTATCAATCCTGAAAAACAAAAAGGGATTTGTATTGTAAGATATTAGTGGATTGTGAAGTGTTTTGTGGCTGAATAACACTAAGCCTAAGCAAATGTAGTCTTTTTTGTAGCTGTAGTTATCATTGTCAGTTTGTATGCATTCGGACCCCCTGTTACCAACAGGTGTTTTTTTCACTTTTGAAATTCTCATCAGAATAATAAACTATTATCAGTGAGCACTTACTCAGTGTTATGCACACTATATGGTATTAACTTCTTAATCAGTGCAATAATTCATATGCAACACTTTAGTGTTCCCATTTACACACTAGCCCATGAGGCAAAGAAAAGTTGAATCATTTGTCCAAGTTTGGCGAAAGTGCAGCTGGGATTTGAACACAGTTGCTGCAGGCTGCACTCTGACCTGCCTCTATCACTGATCCCTCTATCGAGGCTGAGTTCTCTCTTCTGGAATCTAATGGTGTTTTCAGCTTTTCGTGGGCAGCTTTAAAGAAGTGAGGCTTGCCCAAGAGATAATGTGGATGTGCACAGGCAAATTGTCAGTAGTGGCTGCCTCAGGCATCACTCTGAAGGACAAGAGTGGGTGACTCTAAACTTTCTTCCTAAGACTGCTCATTGCTTGATTTATTATAATTAGCATATATTATTTTTCTAATTAAAAATATCAACTAGAAATACTTTTTTTCCCCAAGAACGATAAAAGTAAGTAAAAATGCTACAGTCATGCATCAGTGTTCCTGGCCATGATTGTTTCCAAATTTACCCAGTTTACCATCATCAGCAAAAAAAACTGAACAACTGTTTTAGCCATGTGACCTTTTACTCTGAAATTTTAGTAAATTTTTTTTTTTTTATGGCCTGCTTTCTCTTAGGTTTTGCTGTTCTTCCAGTTATAATTTTACTGCCATGGCCTTGGGTTTCAATTAGGCAGAGGTGCAAACCCTGGCCAGCCTTTTCACTTTTGCAATTCCCATCAGAATAATAAATTATTATTATATTATTATATTATTATATTATATTATATTATATTATATTATATTATATTATATTATATTATTATTAAATTATTATTAAATTTCATCCACCAATTCCTTGTAGTGCGTGTGCGTGTGCGTGTGTGTGTGTGTGTATGTATGTGTGTTGTATCGTGTACATCTCAAACTGATGGTCCAAGCTGCTTGTATGGCCATGTTGTCAGTCCAGCTGCAGATATACTTCTATTAAACCAAGTGGTAGCTCACCCTGAAGCCTGACAACGCTGGCCACAACTGCTGTTCTCATAGAATGCTCTGGTCACACTGTGCTGCTCCTGCAAAGTAGAAAGAACAGCTCTGTCTCCATTTGCAATGTGCACAGCAAATAAGGCTGCCTGACCAGGGTTTGCACCTCTGCCTAATTGAAACCCAAGGCCATGGCTGTACAATTATAACTGGAAGAACAGCAGTGGCATCTCATGTTTCCACATTCCCCATGCTGCAAGAGTTTATGTTCTTATCAAGGTCAGTTGAATGAACAAAACTTATTTCCTAATGTGGGAAAACTGACATAAAATATGTATTGAGAATATTTGTCAGTTGCTCAATATATTCAAATCCATATTCAAATGTCATCTCTGCCTCAAATAGTTAGTAGCAGGGACAGCTGTGCAGGGGAAACTGCTCTTCCAGCTGGGAGCTGAGCCTGGGAAGGGACTCCAGCCTGATTTTGAAACTACTAAGCATTCTAATGAAGTTGACTTGATTTACATTTTAACAATATCACACAAATGTACTACATGGCACTTTTCCAATAACCACTTCAACATCATTCATTTTGACACCTCCCATTGTTATGAAAGGCAGAATGAATAAAGCAGCATTCTGTGATGAGGTGCATGGGGAGGGGAGCTGGTTTTCATGTGATTTTTAAATCAGCTAGCCCAACCACACCCTTTTGTGAAATGCAAGGTTCTCATGACTGAAATTCCATGACTACCTTGCCTTTCATACCACCTTGAGCTCTGAGTTCTTTTGCCCATCTGCAGCCAACAATTAACACTCAGTTTCTGACTGATCCATTCTGGGAGCCTAGTGTCCCATACTTCCCCTACTACCTCAGCTGCCAACAGTCTTGGGTAAAGATAATGCTTCAGAATACAGTAGTCCTCCTTTATCTGTGATTTTGATGCTATCTATATATATAAAGGGTTCAGTGTCCGTCTGTCCAACTGGTAGCTATGACACACAATGACCACGAGGGGGCAGATGCTCAATGCAGAAGCTGCAATGATGCACACTGGCCATTTAAAAATAAATGGCACCAGGACCTGGAGCTGATAAACTAACACTTGGCTTCCCCCAGGTGGGACACAGGCCCCACCACCACCCTGGAGTGACACCCCACCAAGTCGCTGCCAAGACCCCATGGTGCAAAGTGCAGCCTATAGCCCAGTCCAGCCCAGAAACAGTCACTGTGGGCACCAGGTAATGACATCATATAGAAATGCCTGGCTTCCTTTCCCTAGGGACTAGCCTCCTTTGAGTTTTTTCAGCCCAGAAACCCAACTTGCTTTATAGCCAGGTACAAACATTTTACAGTTTAACCAAATGTTTGAGAAGCATTTTCCCATTCCTCATCTCATTTGATCCTCACAGAGTCCTGGAGTAGATAGATAGGAGACTTAATAATATCATACAAATGTACTACAAGGCACTATTTTCTTTTCATTAGCAAGAGACAAATAGTGATATTACTAGTAAAATATTTCTTCTAATTAATTTCCTTTCAATGTGCATGAATCCATGCACTGGGACACTAGTTATATTAATAATAGAAAGGAGCAAAAGGGAGGCCAGACATTGTAAGCATGGTCATTGGGCAGCTTCATTAGAAAGCTGCAACTTTACATTCCCCAAGGAACCACTGGTCCATTCCCTGAAGATGACTGGGAGAAGGGGTCTAACAAAGAGCAGATAAGTGCATGGACAGTGAAATTGGGGTGACATAGGGAAGGTGCCTGTCAGTCAAACCTGGGAACAGAGATTATTGGTTAAAAAGGGTGGGGCCACTACAAGCCCACAAAAATTTGAAAATACATAATCCCCCAAACAAAGGAGTGTACTGTCTTGGTCCTTGGCTATCTTGTGTGACTCTCTGGTATTCACCCATATTCCTCCATAGCCATATGGCCCTCCAGATGCAATGGACTGATGAACTGCATCAGGAAACACAAGTTAAGCTGGCCTGATTCTGGATGTGCAGACAAGGAACAGAAACTAGGCAACGGCTTTAATCTTAGCTCTGCTGAAGACACAGCTGGACTTCTTCCTTGGCAGGATGAAGAGAAATGGGACCTTGGAAACTCAGGGGTGTGATTCTACAGAAATAAAGCTTTCTAGAATATCCCATCCTCCTATGCACATCTCAGAAAATTCATTTTCTTGTGACATCAAAAGAAACCCACTTCCCCCAGCAACAGGTGGGGACAGGGAGTGTTCCCCAACAACAGTTTCACTTTCCACTCTCAGTGATTCAAGGTCAAAGAAGGTCTGAAAATAGTAAGTGAAAAACTCCAAAAGTAAACAATTCATAATTTTAAAATAGTACATCATTCTGAGGAGCAGTCCCATTTCACCCTGCCCAGGACAGCAATCACCAGTTGTTCAGCATCTCCACACTTTATATACAATCTGCCCATTAGTCACTTACTAACCTTCTCATTTATCTGGTCAACTGTCATGCTTGTTGTCACAGTGCTTGTGTTCAAGCAACCCTTATTTTATTTAATAGTGACCCCAAATAGCAAGAATATTGATACTAGCAATTCACATATCCCAAAGAGAAGCTGTAAATTGCATATATGTTTGTAAAAAACACAATACATCTAGAGTTCATTACTCTCCGTGGTTTTAGGCATCCACTGGGCGGTTCTTGGAAGGTATCCCTAAGGATAAGAAGGGTCTAATATACTTACTTTCTTCCTAATGAAATTACCTAATGAAGGCTTCTTGCTTCTTATTTTTGAGCCTGATCAGAAAAATGAAGAACAAATTTTACTTTCCTTTGGCAATATCCAGAGCAGTTTAAACATGACCCCTAGAAGATTTGATCAGAATTGTTCCCAAAGTTTGGTTTCCCTAAAAACAACACTCTTGACACAGATGGTGTTTGTGCTAAACTGTGCTGACAGGGAGGCCCTCCTGTTTATTAGAAAGCCTCTCCCCAGCTCTAGCGTAAGAGTTGGGCATTGCTCATCTTGTCTTGGGAGATATCCATTTGGGTGTTCCTAAGGCTTAAAATATCAAAAGCCAAGGCCAATGTTGCCCTGGGCACCCTGGACAAAAGAGTCTGCCTCCTGAGAGTCACGAGCACCTGCATGCACAGGTGAGGATTAACTTTTTACTTGGCACATCCTTTCCCTTCACAAAGTTGGAAATGGAATGTCTGTGCACTGACTCCTTACTGATTGCTGGAACATGATCCCAGCATTGAAAGGGACCAAGGCCAGGTCACCTAGTTAGCCCTCATGCAGTGGGACAATTCCTCTAGATTATCTTCATTAGTGGTCATTCAACTTCTGCTTTGGTACCTCCAGCATTGAGTATCATTCAGATTGTTAATGGCACCATCTTTCTTTACTGTAGGGGGGGAAAGGAGGATATTTATCTATCATTTAGATCTCCTATTATAGGAGTTAGAGGAATCTACGTTCATATTTTGAAATTCCACAATATGGATGGGTGACTTTTGGCAAGTTTATTTTTCATCTTTTTTAAAAAACTTAAAATTTAATTGACTATCTCATTGGTTCAATAATTCTTTCAACAAATATTTCTATTGCCTCTTTATCTTATTTATTTAATAATTCTTTAAATAAATATTCAATGAATCCATAATATGTGACAGGCACACTCCTTAATACTAAAGATGTATGTGTAAACAAAACAGACAAAATCATTTCCTTCATGAAACTAGCATTTTACTAGGGAGGGGGGATTAGAAAAGAAATAAAAGAATGAATTATATTGTATGTTAGATGATAGAACTATGGAAATAGGAAAAGAGTGTAAGGAATAATAAATTAACCTTTAAGTAAATATTTAAAGAGAGAGTAAGCCATAAGGATATCTGAAGAAAGAGTGCTCTATGCAAGGGGGATGGCAAGTGCAAAGGCCCTGTGGTTGGAGTGTGCCAGGCAGGATCCAGGAATAATAACAAGATCACTGCAGCAGGAGCAGAATGAGTGAGGATGAATGAAGACAAGATATAAAATAATGAAGTAGTTGGATTCTGGATATATTCTGAAGGTAGAGCCAATTGACTTTGCTGATGGATCTGATGTGGGAAGTATTAGTTATCTATTATTTCACAAAAATTTAGCCCAAAACTTAGTGGGTTAAAATGATAAATATTTAATAATATCTCACAGTGTTTGTAGTCAGGAGTTTGAAAGCAGCTTAGTAGGGAAGTTTCGGCTCAGGATCTCTCATGTGATTGCAGTCAGGATATCATCATCATTACAATGATCTGATGGCTTGGTTGGGGCTAAGTGATCTTCTAAGCTGGCTCACTAACATGGCTTCAGTGAGAGGCCTAAGTTCCTTTACACAAGGACCTCTCAGAGGCTACTTGAATGTCTTTATGACATAAACACTAACTTCTCTTAGTCTTATAAGCTGAATTTTGTTTCCTCGCCTCCAAAAAAAAAATCTATATGTTGAAGCCCCAAACTCCAATGTGACTGTATTTTGAGGTAGAGCCTTTGTGGCTGTAATTAAAGTTAAACAAAGTAATAAGGGTGGGATTAGTGTCCTTATAAGAAGAGAACCAGACAGCTTGCTCTCTGTCACCCTCCCTCCCCACACATGAGAGGGCAGCTGTCTGAAAGTCAGGATGAGAGTTCTCACCAGAAATCACGCCAGCTAGTCTTTGATCTGGGACTTCTAGACTCTAGTACGGTGAGAAAACAACTTTCTGTTATTTAAGCAACCCAGTGAATGCTATTTTTAAAAATATAGTTTATTAATTTTTTTTACAGAGAGAAAGGGAGAGGGATAAAGAGTTAGAAACATCGATGAGAGAGAAACATCTATCAGCTGCCTCCTGCACAGTCCCTATTGGGTATGTGCCTGCAACCAAGGTACATGCCCTTGACCAGAATGGAACCTGGGATCCTTGAGTCCACAGGCCAATGCTCTAACCACTGAGCCAAACAAGTTAGGGCTGAATGCTATTTTTTATGGTAACCTGAGCAGATTATATATCCAGAGAGAGAAAAGAGAGAAAAAGGAGGAAGCCACAGGGCCTTTTATGATCTAATATTCACAGTTGCACAGCTTTACTTCATTTCATTTAGTTTATTAGAAGCAAGTAAGTCTAGCTCACACTCCAGGGGAAGAGAATCAGTCTCCACCATTTCAAGAGAGGAGTAACAAAGAATTAGTGTGTCTGTTTTAAAACTTTCTTATAAGGTAAAAAAGAAATAGAGGCAACAAAAATCATGCCAAGATTTCTGGATTCAGTAACAGAAATAAACAGAGTTAACATTCATGGAAATGTGTGTAACAGTTGTTGAATAGGAATATCAGGAGTTTAAGTTTGGGAAATTGAGTTGCTTATACACATATAAATGGAAATGTCAAAAAGATAGTTAAATATGTGAATTTGAGTCATAGGAGTAGTTTGTACTAGAAATATAAATTTGGAAGTTGTCAGCATATATATCATATTTGAAACTTAGTAGAGGAAAGAGGAGGGGAGGGGAGGTGAAGGGAGGAGAAAGAGGAGAAGGGGAGAGGAGAGGATAAGAGGTCTAAGACCTGAGCCCCCAGGGTATTTCTACTTTAAGGGGAAGAAGTATGAAGGGAAAGAGTTGTGTAAGAAGAAAACCCAGGAGAGGGACATTTTGTAAGCTGAGTGAAGAAAGTGTTTAAAGGGATAGGGAATGACCAACTTTATCAAATGCTACAGATGATGTACAATAAGACTGAAAACTGGCCTTTGGATTTAGTAATATGGACGTCACTGTCATCTTGATGAGAACAGTTTCAGGAAGACCTCATTTAACAAGAGAGGAATTACTGAGATGATATAAACTATCTGGCACATGTTTCTTCACTCTACTGAGGTGTCTTCATAGAGTCACTGATGTCCTCCTATTTGACAAACTCAGGGGCTTTTTTTGAGTATTTTATATACTGTAGTTTTTTGCATACCTTTGACACCATTGATTATCCTTTTCTTCTTAATTCTTGACTACCATGTCATTAAATCATCTTGGCTACCCCACTTCTATCCTATTTCTTCTCTATTTCATTCACCAGTGTGTTCTTGTTCATGTATGTGTATGTGTGTGGTGTGTGTTTGTGCATGCATGTGTATCTAGTCCCTTGTGCTGCCTGAGCTGCTTCTGTGACCATGCTCTCTGTCAAGCTTGAAAAGTATTTATTTCTGTAACCCAATCACAGCTTGGCTGCTCCTCTTTGGAAGAGTTGTAATGGAAAACAGAGAAATGGGATAGTTTGTAGAACAGAAAAGGAGGCCTATGCAGAGTTTTTATCAGATAGGAGAAACACTGAATATTTGAATATTGATGCAGAGTATAGAGGATGGATGCAGTAGGGAAATGTGCAGGGGAGAGAAAGGGAATATCCATGATTACGCTGAATGTACTAAATGAAATTAGATTAGCTTCCATCTAAGTCCTATGTTAAATATTATTTGAAATACTTTAGATATATTACCCCATTATATGCTACCTGCAGTCCAATAAAGCATTATTGTACTTGTGGTACAGATGCAGAATCTGAAGCAATACAGATAAGTAATGTGCACTGTGTCTCTCGAGAGCAAATGGTAGAGCTGATGCTCATTTCTGCCTGGCCACAAAGACTCTGCACTGCACCTGGCACAAAATATGTGCAAAGAGTATCCTCTTTTTTAATTTTTTATCTTTTTTTTTAACTTCTCTTATCTTTCCTTCCTAGGTAGCTATCAGAGTGCATTCCAAGTAGAATAAATGCTCAATAAGTGTTTGCTGAATGAAATTTGCCTAAATGAAGATGAAAATTTATGATAGAATGAGCAAAAATATGGAATTGCTTTTGATTCAGTCCATGAAGAACACCCTGCTAGTAAAGAGTTCCCCCCAAATTTTATCTTTCTTTTATGAAATATAATAATTTATCACTTATCATTTATTTTTTAATTTAAATGACTTTTTTAATGTAAGTTTTTATATTCAACAGCCATGCAATTCAATTTTAGGATAAAATTGCTAACAATTGGATAGCAAATAATTATTTTTTAGAATCATTGGACATCAAGGAATCTGCTTGTTTTAATAGTATGAATAAAATTAATACCATCTGAGGATTACAAATTTTCACAGAGAGTAAGGGAGAGGGATAGAGAGTTAGAAACATCAATGAGAGAGAAACATCGATCAGCTGCCTCCTGCACACCTCCTACTGGGGATGTGCCTGCAACCAAGGTACATATCCTTGACTGGAATTGAACCTGGGACCTTTCAATCTGCAAGCTGGTGCTCTCTCCACTGAACCAAATCGGTTTCAGTGGATTACCAATTTTTAAAGGAAATACATTCAAAAACTATCTTTCCCACTAAAACTCACTGTAAGATTGTGATTTGCTGCCTATCAATGAAGTACTTCATGGTTCTGTGGTGCCTCAGGGATGTGATTATGAAAATGAATTATAATCTGTGTTTTTATGAAAAGGAAGTCTGGCTATTTCATCTTTCTAGGTTTCTGAATTCTGAATCAATGGGGTCGTGAGTCAATATCAGAGAAAGTGTTGTTAGGAAACAAAGACATGAAACCAAAGCAGCCTGGGGGTGCAGTTTAAAGGATGCCACCTGCACTCTGAGTGGCTTAGTGAACCGTGAGAGTAAGAACGTGGACCCAGAGAACAGCACTTCCGCCAAGAATGCAGCCTTGGCCATACCAGTGTGGTAAGGTTTTGCGTCAAGCATGCCCTAGTCCATCTGTGCTGCTATAAGAAAACACCATAAACTGGGCGGCTTGAAATCAGTCGAGTCTGGAAGTCAAGATCAGGGTGCCGGGCATGGTCAGGTTCTAACGAGGGCTGCAGCTTGCCGACTTCATTGTGTCCTCACACATTGGAAGTGGGCAAGAGAGCTCTGCTTTTTAGGGCACTAATCCCAATGGAGGGCCCTCATGACCGAATCACCCCACAGAAGCCCAGCCTCCTAATATCATCACCTTCGAGGTTAGCTTTTAACAGCTGAATTTTGGAGGGACACAAACATTAAATCTATAGCAACACATTCTCTGTAGTCCCTGGAATCAAATAGCGAAGACTTCTATGGCATCTCATTTGAGCCCCACATAGCAATATAATTCCTATGTCTATAGTTAAGCATTTTACCATAATATGGTCTGTAAGTACCATCCATTCTAACAAGCCTGATACATTCAGCAATAATTGCCATTCTGGCAAAACTTCCCCTCCCTAGTTTCAACCAAAGGCACCATTTTAGGAAATTCTGAGCCAAATAACTTGAACTGCTTTTGAATTCTAAATGAGTGGGGGGCAAGGGAGCTACACTTTCCTTTATTAAAAAAAAAAAAAGACAGTGTCCAGCATTATTCTTTTCTTTTTATCTATCCTATATAATAAAGAGCTAATATGCTAATTAGACCAAATAGTAGAACCACCATTCGACTATCTGTTTGCCCTTCCAGAGGCAGACAGGGCTGCAATGGTCAAGCCCCTTGCACGGATTTCGTGTCTCAGGCCTCTACTGGTGTTATAAGGTTGTAGCACACTTAATTGCATTTAATTTTTTTTACTTAGCTTTGTAAGTTCACTTTAAAAAAATATTTTAAATATATGCTAAGCTGTTCAATAAAGCTAATTTTTAATGATATTCAAGAGATTTTCCTTTGGTTCCCTAGTCAATGTCAATGCTCCTCAATGAGGAAGGAAAATCAATTATCAAAGCACAGTTAATTGCTTTCAAGATTAAGCTGATTCAAAGAGCAGCAAGGTATTTTGTCTGTGCTCAGCAGTTTTAGCTAAGGAGAGTCTCCTAAGCACACTGGGAAGAGAAATTTAAAATTCTTACATTCTTCCAGCTTTCTCACTTCTTACATTCTTCCCAGCGTTCTCCAAGCCTGTCATTAACAGAGCCAATGGCAGGAGCTTTTGCCCCTAGAGCCACAGCATAGGGTACTATTTTCAACTAGTATGATCTGTTTGTTTTCTCCAAAGGCTTTGGTGCTTGGCAGTCCAACTATTTTCATGTTTAGCCAAAATAGTTTCTTGGACATGCCTGGAATAAAGAAAAAAAGTCTTTTATGCTAAGGATTCTCCCACCCCATGTACCAGTATTCATTGGTGGCTAAAATTCTCTTACTATTGTCCCTTGAGTTTGGTTAATTTTGCAGCTTATATCATGTTGGAAGAGCATTCTAGAAGCTATTAATATGAAGATGAGTAATATTTGACTCCTACACTTAGGAAGCTTACAATCCAAGGGGGAGTAGACAAGAGCACAAACCATTTTATTCCCAGGGGTAAAATGTAGTTTAGCCACAGGGAAGTCTGCCCCAGGAGAGTAGAGCTGCAGCCTGCTCTGAGTAGAGGACAACAGACATCACCCTGGGTTGGAACTGTATCCTTAGTGGAGGTAGCATGTGAGCAAAGACAAAAACATGAAGCAGCTTGGGGGTGCGGGACACCCCATTCAGTGGTATTAGGGCCTGAGCTATAAGTCAGATATGGGTGGGGGGATGAAGCAACAGGAGGCTCTTATGCTAAGCATGGGAATTGATCCTGCAGGCAATGGGAGAACACTGAAGTTCTAAATGGGGATGTGACATGGCAAATGTAGAATGTGTTTAAAATCGTAATGTCTTTTTTATGTTTAAAAACATGATATATGCATCATAGAAAAGTTAGAAATTGCTGTGTTGCAGGCTTAGTTGAGATTGGAGACCATTTATTTGGAGGACATTTTTTTTCAGGAAAGGTTTACAGGTCTTGTTATCATCCTATATTATTAAATATTATTATGAGGCAGGAGTTATTACCTCCATTTTAAAGGTTCAAGAAACTAAGGCACAGAGAGTATAAACTAAACATATTCATCTTCACAGCTAGTAAAAGAGTGACTGTGGGACTTACTATTCTTCCCAGTACCTGGAGAAAGCTGAACTCCAAACTACTCAAACTCATAATAAATTGTGGTTTACTGGATCTATTAGAAGAAATTGTATTAGGAAGCATCAGCTGAAAACGAGGTGACATGCTGTACAGTAACAGAGAATCTCACAATCATTTCTAACAAGAGCTCAGTCTGAACTTGCATCTAAGAGACTGAGTCCCAGATGAGAACAGGGTTTAAAGCAACAGCACAGAGACATGTTTTCCAACCTTACCAACCTGGCCTCAGCATACCATACTAGCCTCTCTGAGCTCAAATGTTCTACTCATTACTAGGTTTTAGCCAAGATGCTGGGTAACACCAAGAGTTAAGGGTCCAATTTAAGAGGACAAGTCAGTGTCATATTTAAAACTGATTTTCAGTCACTCAATTGGGTCATTTGCCATCTGAACAAGGTCATTAGGAAATTGTCTAATCTTGTTGCTCCTACAGTACCCATGCCACATTCTTATTTCAGGATCTATCTATCACACGCTCCTACAACTGTTGGTTTACATGTAGTTCTCCTCAGTACATAGAGGATAGAGAATCTTATGATTATATTCATGGGACCTATAATAATAGGTCCTAAATAGTAGGAAATATGTAAGAATTAAAAATAAAGAAATGGATAAATAAGCAATTGTGGTTGCATGGGTTAATAGGATATTTTAAAATGTAGTATATTGTATGCAGTAGCTTCAAATTTAATGTTGATGAAGAGGTATCAAGTAGAGACTCTGTTAGGCATGTAATAAATAAGAATTAGTTCTTTATCCTAACATTTGAGGTTCTCAAAGATTTGAGCTCAAACTACCTTTTGTATGATATTTCCCTTGAAATAACAATAACTATTTCCTGAGTCTTGCCTAAACCTCTACTTGTCCGTATTCTTCTCACCAGCAGAATCAACCTTCCTCTCTACACTAGAATTTGTAATTTGAAATTTACCTAAGCTCTAAGCTCAGCAGCCACCTCCTCAAAACCTTATAACATTGCTGTAGTTGGAATAAATCTCTCCTTTTTTCTATATTCACATAACCTTAACCTTTCCTACTTACTGTACTTAGAAATCTCATTGTGGTGTTTGCAAAGCATGGGGAAATATTTGAATTTGGACTCAACAATTGACTAATTCGGTAACTTTAAAAAGTTACTTAGACTCACTGAGGCTCACCATATTCATCTTTGAAATAAAGAATAGTAATACCTCCTGCTGTTGCTGTGAAAATTACAATATTAAATGTAAGTAAAAGGCTCTTTCTCTTGCTTCTTATAATTGTTTGTGTTTGGGTAAGCTTCTAGTCTACTAGACTCAAGTATTTTAAAGGCAGAAGTACTCTTTAATGATTCTTTACAATATTCCAAACATATAATACTCAATAAAAATGAAAATGAATATATAATCTATGTGTTATTTTAATGTAAATAGGTACTGTGAAGGTAATTAGAAAGGTTTTTTCTTTTAGTTATGTTAGCTACTTTCTCCTATAATCTTCATGACAAATTTTATATCAAAGCCCCTCTAAATAAACAAAAGTTAGATCATGCTTAGTCATTAACTCTGAACTCGTCATGATTTCACTTATAAGATTTTTGCTGTAGATAGACTTCTGTGTTGAGATCATTAACAGCTAGTTTCTTTAGTTATAAGCAATGAAAATTAACTCTACCTGGCTTTAGCAAGAAAAAGGTATATATTAGGAAGATTGCTTATAGTTTTCATAATGAGAGAAAGAACTGAAAAATCAGGACAGAAATTTCAGTGTCCAAAAATCATGGACTATATCTCAAGGCCATTGCCATTGGATGACCATCTTCAACCTTCCTCCAGAAACAGATCTCCAGGTCAAGAATTTTCTTCTGGGGAAAAGAATTTGTTTGGCTTTAATTGGATTTCACACTCATCCATAGGATCATGATTGGCAACCTCTCTGAGCCAAATACTAGAAAAGGCAAAGGACAGGTTAAAATAGAAAACAATCACCAAGATATGATGCTCTGTTTTTTATGAGTTTTTATGGATCCAACTGTATTTTTTAAATTACCACCTCCCAATTTATGAAAATAGAAATGTGGGGAATTGTAGACTAAAAATATGGACTTTGTGCTAACTAATAAATAAAATTGTTTTTTGACTAAAGAAAAATACTTTAAAGCTCAAAACCATACCATACAGGTATTTAGGGAGACAATCACACACAATTCACCTTATAAATACATTATTGTTTTTCCTCTGCATTTGACCATTAGATTTATCATCTGTGGCACCAAGTTTTTGAAGTAAAATATTTTCAGTGATAGGCAAATATTAATAAGGAATACTTCCTGTAAGACTCACTCATTCATTCATTTATTCATTCAACATGTGCTTATTGTGAGCATAGGAGCAGGAGCTGGGGATACAAAGGTACACAAAACTGACATAAGGCCTGTGCTCACAAATCTTACAGACCAATAAAAGAGAAAACACTCATAATTATGTGATAAATATATAGGTACTGATAAAGACAAATCCTATGAAGAAAAAGTGAAGTTCCTATGAAAAACATGTGTGGAAAGTTTACTTTATATTAAGTAATCAAAGTAATCAAAGAAGGAGTTTCTGAATAAGTTGAAGCCTCTCATTTTAATCCACTAAGTCTTATTAGTGACTAAGGGAAATAATGATAGTGATGGTAGAGATGAAGATGTGAATTCAGATACATTTTAGGAAATGAATTCTACAGGACTTCATACAATTTTATTGCAAATGAATGATTCTTAGGTTTTTGTCATGAGAAACTAGACAAATGGGGGTGTCATTAGCCAAGGTCACTGATCACTGCAATAACAGTAAACCTGGAGGAACTGTCAAGCGTTAAGGTTGTTAAATTTTGGATGCCACATGATATTCAATGGGAGATGTCATGCAAACCACAATATATATAGATCTGAACATAAAAGAGTCTGGACTAAAGATATAAATTTGAATGTTGTCATTTATAGGCATTAATTGAATTTATGGGCAAGAGTAAGATTCGTGTAAAAGGATGTGTAGAAGGAGATAAAGTGAGGTCTTTGGCCTGAGCTCTGGGAAATTCCAACTGTAGTACCAGATAGAGGAAGAGAAACTCAGAGAAGGGATTGAGTAAGAGTATCAGAGACATATGTGAACAAAAGAATGTGGAATACAAAAGATAAGAAAATAAGAAACAACATAAAGGATGCATATAAAGTACTGTGGAAATGTAGAGGAATAAGATCAGATTCATCTAGGAACTAGCTGGTTCCTATTTAAGAAAGGTGTGAAAGAGCAGTTGCATTCTAAAACTATTACTGTTTTTCTTTCCAGCTTCCCTGAATAGGAACCAGCTCCACTGAAATCTAAACTTGTAATAACTTGCTTTTTCAGGGCACATTGGTGATATTGTGAATCTTGGAAAACCACCAGTTTTGACAATGCCTCTGGATGAGAGAGTTTCAGAAGTCTCTCCTTTTAACCCTTTTAGTTACATGGTTATGAAAATCAAACTGACTTAGAAGGCAACTAGCAAAGTTATAGTATTTTTTTTTGTAAAAAGGTGTCTTTTTGCATTGGGTGTGGATGAGGCTCTCACATCTTTTGGATGGAGAACACAAGGTGCTTTTAAGTTATCTTAAAATTCAAAAGGCTAGGGCCCCTGTGAAGAAGGAAGATGGTTTTTATTACCCATCCCAGGGGAGCTGGCATGTGAGCTGATATTTGACGCATAGGTAGGCAGAGACTTGCAGACATGGGAATGAGAGAACAATATTCAGAAGGTGCCGTGTGCAAAGTGTGTGGAAAGGCAGAGGATGATCAGAGAAAAGAGAGAATTACTCATGACTGGAGTATCAGTGGTCTGAATGAAGGCAGAGCGAGATAAAGCATGAAGAGTGCTTTAGAGCCTCATTACAAACAACATTAAATGCCTTGCCAAGAGCTTTGCCACTGGGAAGCAGTAGGAAAGAATATATTCCTTTGGATTGGGGGTGGGGAGGGGAAGGGGAGGACTGTTTTCTTTAAATTAATCTGTATTTTGGCTTCTCTCTGTTGCTGCCTCTTGATATAGAGAGAAAGAGAGAGAAATAGTTCCCCAGGCTAAATAATGTATGGGAATAATGTTCCCTGGTCAAAAACAGCTAGTGACAAGGGAGGAGGAAGAACACTAGTAAAGCAACACAGAGCTGGTGGAGGGAGTGCTGGTGTACATAAAGAATTTCACTTGCTAAATTCCATGTTAATGACTGCAGGCTGAAAGCATTTTTCAGATGGGTGCCTGTAACCTCTGAACTCAGAAGAGGAAGAAAAAAAGAACAAAAACAGAACTCTATTCTTCCACTTGCTTTTACTTCACTCTTCAAAGCAGTTATTTCCCTTCCATTACCAATATAACTTCTGTTCCCTCCCCGAGTCCTCAAGGGCTTATTTTTGAGTAAAGAAGTGGCAAAATTAAGTTGAGTTATAGGAAGATTACCCAAGCAGTGGATCTTGGGATAGATTGAAGGAGGGCATTACAAGAGATCTGATGAGAACTAAACTAGATAAAAGAAAGAGACTAATTTGACAAAGATTGTAGAAATGGAAATGTAGCAAATTGCTGGTTGATTAGACATGGTAGCAAGAAGGAATAGTGAGTAGGGGGCCAACCCCAGTTTGCCAGGGACTCTTGCAATTTTAGTGCTAACAGTCCCACTCCTGAAATTTTTTTCTATCCTGGACAAATCAGAATTGTTGGTCATCCTTAGGAGGCTGTGATGGTTGTAAGATTTCAGTTCTGGGTAGCTCAGAGAATTATAGTCTTTAAAAGAAATGGAAGGCACAGGAGAAAGGAGAGCTAGAGGAGAAAGATAACCAGCTAAGGTTTTAAGAATGTCAAGTTTCAGGTTCCTGTGAGGCAGCTGGCATGGGGCAGCCGGTCAGCTGAGGATAGCTGAAGTTCTGATATTAGGTAAATGTGCCCAGGGAGAAAGTTTAGAGAGAACAATAATAAGGAAAACAATGGTTCATTGAATGCCATCTTTTAGAAGTTGGGGAAAGAAATAGGAACTTGAAAGGGATAAGAAGGAGAGCACAATGGAACAAAAGGTTGACAGATAAAGAAAATAAAGAAGGATCTTCCTGCCAATTATTCTTCGATTTTCCACAATTTCAAAATGATATTTTTAAAATATTACAAAATAAGAAAAAGCGTTTGGATTTTGTAACTAAGATATTATTGCTGACCTTGGTGGAAGAATTTTTAGTGATATAGCAAGACATTGCAAATAAACAGGCAGGGTCAGGAAGACAGAACAAAAACTCTCAAGCATCTTAGTAATGGAAAAAAATTATGATAATAAGCTAATAATTTACTATTTGATATTACACTAACTTCTAAAACACCAATGGGCAATTAATAAGTCATCTTTTTTGAGAAAAAGCACAATATAAAGTTATGAAATGTATTCCAATAACTAGTTGTGGGACTTAAAATGTCACTAGCTCCACTGGAGCCCATCCTCTCTTAGGTCTGTAAAGCAAATGGCTTATCTTGGATGATTTCTAAGGTTTCCCTCCAGCTCCATTGGACCTCATTTCTGGAATTTGAGTCTATGAATCAAATAACTGTGACACACAGTTGTGGTTTTGGAACTCCAGATAGTTTCTCTGAATTATCTAAAGTAGCATTGTCCAACTAAACTCACTATCATGATGTAAATGTTTATATCTGTGTTGTCCAAAACAGGGACCACTAGCCATGTGTGGCTATTGAGCATTTGAAATGCAACTAGTGCAACTAAAGAAGTGAATTTTAAATTTTATTCAATTTTATTAATTTAAATTCAAACAGTCACATATGGCTTGCATATGGCTCAAGGCTATTCTATTGCATAGTACCTCTCTAAAGAAGTATAATGAAAGTCTCAAAAAGTTTCAAACCCAAATTAATTTAGAATAATCATATACTATGTGCAATATTGTGTTGATAGGAGGACTCCAAAACAGACAAGCCCTTGAGAACTTTAGCTGGCAAGACATTTTACTAAATGAATGCAGGTTAAAATGAAGCCATGTCAGCTGCTACTAAGGTAATTGTCCTGACAGAGAAAGAATTTCACTGCTGAAAAAAATGCTCATGAGAAGATTATTTTCATTTTTATTCCTGCCAAAAGTAGGAATAAATGTGTTAGGAGTTACTAGCTGGTTGGGAAGAAGCTTAGAAAGATGCTGAAAATAGATCCTGACCTACAACTATATGTAGTATGTGCCTAACTTAGTCCTAATTGCTTAACTGATTACAGTGCAGTAAAAGCGGTACACAAAGCAGTTTATTATCTAAATAACAATGATTAAAAATAAAAATTTGTCTTTCTAAAAGTCTCTTCTTAGATCACCCCTATTAGTTGTAACTGTTAATAAAAAAATAGGTGTTAAATTCAGAAAAATCAGCTTTTTGTTCACTTCATAAGTCAAGCTATTAACTATGGAAGAACATTTATTTTTTCTTGTAGAGAGATTCCGTTTTAATCTCACTGTGAATAAAGGCAAAAACAAGGTTGGAACTTAATAAGATGCCACAGGGAGAAATCATCACTACCATAGTTTTCTAACTGCAGATATAAACATCAATTCAAGTGTTTATTAATTCACCAGTGTCATCATTTTTCATCAAGGTCAGAGAACCACTTCTTGAGGCACACCAGTTGATCAGTGTTCAGAACATGGGTGTGATTCTAAAATGTTATCAAGTAATATGGCCATTGACAATCAAATAGTTGGGAACACTTTTATGTATTAGCCATAAACCCTAGCCAGTCAGTCACCTCAGTACCAAAGATGCCTTTTATCATGTGCAACACTTAGAACTAATATTGTCTGTATAGTGATAAATTAAAAAGAAATAAGAGCAGTATAAAAGGCATTGAACTAGGAGACCTGGTTATGGTCCTGAGCATAGCACTTACTAGTGAGAAAGCAAAGCTAAGCTCTCTGGTCCTTGGTTGGCTCATTTATAAAATGAGCACACTATTAGTTTTGCTTTTCATTCTGCATTGTTATATAGCTCAAATAAATAATGACTGTCAAAGCATACAAAAATCATAATGTACTTTCCAATTGTAAGCATGATTCTAAATTAATAGCAATAATTCTGATTATTATTACAATGTCCTGGGATGCACAACTCTGCACAGAGAAGTAGGAAGCCTCTCCAATATATTATATTAATGACTCTCTGAAGAAACATTCACATGGTAAAAGTGACACCCTGGTTTGGAGGTTCCCCATTAAATTAAACATGGAATTATTATATAACTCAGAATTTTCACATAAGGAATTAAAAACAAGTCTTCAAAAAAAAAACAACAAAAAACCTTGTACAAAAATGTTCATAGCATTGCTATTCACAATAGCCAAATAAATAAATTGTAGGATATAAATACAATGGACAATTATTCCACCATAAAATGGAATGAGGCATTAATACAGAGCTAGTGCCAGGTAGAGGTAGAACCTTAAAAACATTATGCTAGTGAAAGAAGGCAGACATAAAAAGCCACATTATATAATTCCATTTATATGAACTGTCTGGAATTGACAAATCCCTACAGGCAGACAGCAGATTGTAGGAGTAGTAAAAAATGAGTTTTCTTTTGGAGTGATAAAAATTTTGTGGAACAAGACAGTGGTGATATTTGTATAACATTGTAAATGTACCAAATGCCACTGAATTGTATACTTAAGCATTATTAAAAGGGTAATTTTATGTCATGTATATCATATCACAATAAAAACATTTGCTATTAAAAAAAGTTGAACCTCCAGTTTGAAAATTGATTAAACTTAGAAAAATTAGGTTCTGTTATGGGTTAACAGCCATTTTGCAAAATACTAATAATCCAGTAATTTACTCTAAGTATCCTCTAGATTCGAGCTATACTATATAATAAAAGCCTAATATGCTAGTATTCAGTCATCCCATTGTCTATTCAACCAATCAAAGAATAATATGCTAATGATATGTTAAGGCCACTCAACTGCTTGCTATAAAGTGCACTGACCACCAGGGGCATATGCTCAGGTCAGTAGATTAGCTTGCTGCTGGGGTTTGGCCAATTGGGACTGAGCCAGTCTGGCCAGAAATGCCCTGGAACCCTCCTATGGTCCCTCCCCAACTGACCAACCTCCTATTTCCCTCCCCAGACCTGATCATGTACTGGTGGGTTCTTCAGCCTGGCCTGTGCCCTCTTACAATCCAGGACCCCTCGGGGGATGTCAGAGAGCCAGTTTGGGTCTGATCCCACAGGCCAGGCTGAGAGACCCCACTTGTGCACAAATTCATGCACTGGGTGTCTAGTAACAAATATATGAAAAGAGGACAATGAATTATCTAGACCAGTAGTTTTCAGCCATGAGGTCAAAACACATAGTGGCTTTCAGTCAGCTGTATAAAAAGGCAAGCTGTTATGGAATTGTGTATAACCTACCATATTACCCATGAGAAAGGTCCTCCAATTAACTATGCAATTACCTAGGAAGGAGCATTCCTCATGGGAAAAGTGTTTTGGAATGCTAGTCTATATTATTCAGTATGAAATAGCTGCAGTCCAGATGGTTCCAGATGGTTATCAGATGGTTTCAGAATAATGCCAGGACAATTTCCTTAGAGCAGAGAACACCATGACACATCAGCAAGAAAATTAAACAAATGTGAGTAATAGACCAGTAATTTTTTCCAGTAATGTTCAAGGATATGTCAAGATATTTAAAAATTAGTCTTTCTCACCTTAATTGATGTGGCTCAGTTGATTGGAGTATCATCCCACACACCAAAAGATTGTGGGTTCAATTCCCTATCAAGGTACATACTCAGATTTCAGGTTCAATCCCAGTTGGAGAGTATATTAAAGGCAACAGATTGATGTTTCTTTCCCACATCTATCTATCTATCTATCTATCTATCTATCTATCTATCTATCTATTTCTCTCTCTCTCAAACAAAAAAATCAGTAAAAATTGAAAGAAAACAAAACAAAAAAGATGCACATTTACTCTTCCATCCTACCATTGAGAAATTCTATAGTCAGCCAGCCACAGAGCTTTGATAACCTCTAGCAAAGTAATTAATGGCCTACTAAACACCCCAATAAGAGCACTTCACAAGGAAGATACAGAATAATGAGACCAAAGCCCTACAAGTAACTTAAGGAAATAGAAAAAATAAATCAGAAAAGGGGAAAAAATGTCAGAGGTGCCAAAGGAATGACTTAAAAGTCTTTCAGTTTTCTAGAGAAAATATGCAATTTTTCTGGAGAAGATTTTCAGCATGGGCACGATTAATTTATCAATGTGTGGACTTTAGCCCCTAAACTACAACTTTATCATTAACACAGGTAACATAAAAATATTTGAAAATTGATTCCAACTTTTGAATAGTAAACTAAAGGATCTCCCACGAAGAGAATTAACATTTTTATTCTTACATATAGCTAAATTTATATAATTATCAAGTAGATGTTAAAATTTATAAATACATTTCATTTCCTATTCTGACTTTAGCTCTTTTATTTTCATATACCCCCTGAAATTAGGTACTTTGAGAATGTCATTATATATCCTGGCCCAAGTAGATCTTCAGTCAAAATGGAAATACTCACAGGACCTGAAACAGATGAGACTCTGCTGTGAAACCTCTTAAAATTAAAATGCCACAAAGCAACATTTCAACTAAAGAATATAGCATATCCAATAGGCATTTTGAACACAAATTTTGGTGGGAGATACTTTTGTATCAAACTTTTCTTTTTTAAACCTTGATTTCTCCATTGACACAAAACCCAGATCAGTGAAAACCTTAGGCAGGCTTATAAATTTAAACATTCAGTCAGGGAAGGGAGACATCTACTGGTGGATAAAATAAAAAATGCTAGATATATTTATAGATGTATTATATCTATATATAGTACTATAAACATATACAAATTCTGCATGTATAATGTATTTATATTTTACTTGTTAGTATATTTATATGCATATACATATACACACACACCAGATAAAACAAGTATTCAATCAAAGACATTTTGTAAATAATAAAAAGGACAAGTTAAAATATACTTTCTTAATACATAAACTGTGACATGATGTAGTAAGGTACAAAGGAAAGATACAGGCAAGCACGGTTGGTTAATGTAACCGAAAATATAACTCAGAGACCTCCCTTTATGAATAAGGTACAGCCTGTTTCTCTCTAAGAAATTCAATATTATTTCAATATTATATAGTAAATTTTGATTTCTCATGTGATTTTACTCCAATAGAGGAACTATACCAGATTACTATTTTTGTTTACATCTGACATTATTTTGGGCCACTTATATATTTCACTTTGATCTCAATATTTTTAAATAGTTCTCTGAATTTTTACTTATTTAATTCAAACTGATAATGCTCAAATGAGATAATTTCTAGGTTGGTATCACAGAACTTCACTGTGCCTGACGGACCAGTGTCATTACCATCTGCTGGCTGGGTGATCAGTGAAACAAACATTCTCTTCTCTACACACCAAGCTCCATGCCTTCTTGCTATTTCTCTCTCTTTTCTAAAATGGGAGGAAAAAAATCCTTTCCCCAATTATCAGTAATCGCTTGAAAGGTCTTTTAATTTCAAAAGTCATAAGTGTTAATTAGCTATTATTAAGTGCCCTCTGTATAATTTAACATGATTGATGGAAAAATTAAGGCTAATGAAAAATGTGGCAATGCATGTATTTTTAAGTGACTATATTAAAAGATGGCAGTCCCTCTGGACAGTAATTCAGACCTTCTGTTCTGTACCCTGACTTATTATTATCTCTTGCTATCTCCCCTCCACTACTTTTTTTTTTTTTTTGCATTAGGGAAAAATGTGAAATCTTTAACTTTTTAAATCAGTTACTTTACAATTTTATTTTTTTTAATTGGGACACTTATTTAATACTCTCTCATGAAGTAAAAAAATATTCCTCATTTTTAATCCTCCAAATGGAAGGAAATGTCCTCTATTTGGAAAGAATCAAATAACTCTCCTCTTCAGGTGGCTGGGAGGTAGTGTGGGAGCCTGCAGGGCAACCACACTGTGGAGCAGGAGCTGTATGCCCAGGGCTGGTGAGGCACCAACCTCCCTCCTTTCATTTCCTTACCTCACTCTAGAGTATTTGGGACAGAGTTCAAAATTAACAACAGTTTTTTACAAAAATTAAAATGGAACCTACACACCGATATCTATTGAAAGTTAAATAATGTAAATTTGACACTGAAGATTACTAGGTTTATTTGAAGGGGAAGGTTCTTTGTTTTTTTTAAGTATGTAGGATTGTCACAATGAGAACAGTTCTGTAGTTGAAGATTTGGGGCATCTAATTCAATACAAATATTAGTGAGAATTTTCAAGAATAAAAGATAGTGTAATAACACTGTATGGTGTCAGACTTCATAAAGTATATAAATGTCTAGTCACTGTGTTGTACACCTGAAATTAATATAAGACTGTATGTCAACTAAAATTAAAAAATAACTTAAAATAAATAAATACATAAGAACAAAGGTGATCAAAAGTCATGAAATAAAGTTACCAACACTTCAAAGATAACAATGTTCATTTAAAAGTATAGGCAGAGAATTTTTTTCATACAATGCATGAAATAGATTTTAGTTTTCTTTTATAGATAACTGGAAGGCAGGCAGAGTGTATATCTATATATATTTATATATATAAAGCTTAAGTGACCGTTTGACCGTTAGACCATTCCACTTGTAGCTATGATGCGTAATGACCACCAGGAGGTAGACACTTCGACCAATAGGTTAGTTTGCTGCTGGGGCCCTGTCAGCCTTGAATCTGGTTCACCAGCACTAGATTCCCTTACTATGTGCACGAATGCATGTACTGGACCACTAGTTAATAATATTTTTTAAAAATTACTTTTATTCAGAATCAAACCTTATTTCCAAAATATAAAATTCTTGTCTTATGTTTTAGTAAAAAATGGAAAAGCAATTATTTTATGTTTGTTTTGTAAAGACTACAACATTTTGCATATTTATCATCCTTTTTCAAAGCATCAAAATAACTTCAACTTTGGACTTCTAAATTCCCTAAAATGATTCAAAACATCCAAAATGTCTTCACAATGTCCAAAAGTGATATATTATATGTAGGCAATAAACAGCTTAGCTTGCCTGATTGCTATATTAATGGTTTGGGCAGGTGTGTTTCCATCTTCTTTATCAATCTCTCTCCCTGCCTCCCATATCAATCTCTCTATGAATACTTAAGAAGCCAGTGATGGCGAGCACTTGCAATGCTAACCACTACCTCACGTCTGATCTGTGGGACAATGTTTACTGTGACACATTGCATTTCGGGACATTGTGACTTGCATCTTTTTAATATTCTCTTGAAGCTCTGTGCTTTTTGCAGGTGCTCACACCTTGTGCAGAGGTGATCTAGCATGCATCCAGGGAGACTGCTGCACTGGCTGTGGGGGCGGCTGTGTTAATTAGCTCACTGCCTTTTCAGTGGAAGAATGTTCAGAGCTGAGAACAGCACTGCATTTATGAGGCACATTATCATATTGCTTGTGGGGACAAAAAGAAGAAAGAAAGCTGAGTGATGGGAGACAAAGATGGGTTCAAAATCACGATAATAATTGTTGACTGGTCTAGTCAGATGCAAGGACATTGAGCTCAAGAAGGATCTGAAAATTTGTGGCAGCCTCCTCTGCCCAGTGAGAGAGTGAGAGGACCCCTATTTAAGGGAGGATGCTGTAAAAGAATCAATTTGATAATGAGATTTGGGGAAAAAAAGTAATTTAGTGCTATTTCTGATATTATATGATTTTTAATGTCTGTGGATCTACAGTTAAGTCTTACTATGGAAACAAATAGCAAGATTGAGGTGAAATGCACTCTCTGTCCTCCTCACTCACATAAATCCCTTCTCAAGTGGACCCACCACAAGATTTAGTGAGAGACACAATTCCATTTAAAAAAATAAATTAGGTATATTGTGACTTGGCATTTGAATCTGAAAAATGCTTCTTGGTGCTCTCAAGTATTTTCCCCCAAAGGAAGTCATAATTAAGCAATCAATGATGTCACAATATGGCTATCATGAGAAAGTGAAAAACATCTTCCAAGGCAGAAAGATAAATTTATGCTAAATTTCAGTGAAGTATAATTTAAAATAAAACCTAAAAACAACTCAGATGTTTTAAAAACATTTCATTCTGGTAAATAATGTGAAGAAAAAAGATGTCATAGGAATCCCAGCTATGCAAGAAAAGTGTCTGTCTCTTAGCACAGGTGGCCAAGACCCAGATGCCTTCTTTTAAACTTCAGAATGTTAAACTATACTTCACTTAAAGAAGCAGGTATTTAAGCTTCACACTTCTTAGTGAGCTTGTAAGAAAGGTAACAGTTTGAAAATAGAAACTTAATGTACCTTCCTATCTTACCTTTCCACACACATGCATCCTGTCTCTGGTTAGCCCCAGTATTCATTCCATCTGCTGAGGTGAGGTGTCAGGTGGGCAGGACTAGGCTTGCTATAGACGAGTGGGGACTCCATGTGTGGCCCCAAACTAGAAGTATCAATGGAACCTATTAGGCATGAAAACTCTCAGGCCCCTCCCAGCCCTAAGGATTAAGAAACTCTGGGTGTGAAATCCAGCAATATGCATTTTAATCAGCCCTCCAGGTAATTCCAGGTTGTGTTAAAGCTTAACTATAGTATAAAAGAATCAAAGAGGAAGAAACAGTATACATAGAATTACTATTTCATTTCTGACATCAAAAATAGAATTTGGCCCTAGCTAGTTTGGCTCAGTGGATAGATCGTCAGCCTGTAGACGAAAGGGTCCTGGGTTCAACTCTGGTCAAGGGCACATACCCAGGTTGTGGGCTTGGTCCCCAGTAAGGAGTGTGCAGGAGGCAGCCAATACATGCATGATTCTCTTTCATCATTGATGTTTCTATCTCTCCCTCTCCCTTTCTCTCTGAAGTCAATGAAAAAAATATTTAAAAAAATAGAATTTGGCAAAATCAATGATTGTCTTTCATCATTGATGTTTCCAGCTCTTTCTACCTCTTTCTTCCTCTCTCTGAAATAAATAAAAAATATTTTTTTAAAATAGAATTTGGCAGGATAATAGTCCTGAAAGAATAGCATGTTGGAGGACCAAAATATTTTCTAAATCTCATTCAACAAATCAAGGGTTAAGTCAAGTGAGTAGGTCATAGATCATTTTTTTTTAAATAGGAAAGTCACGGATTAAAGAAATAAGAGAAAACCTTTCCTGTTGCCACCCCAAAAGGACATGGAAAGAGAAAGTCAGATAGAAGAGAGAGGAAATATACCCCGATATCACCATCCTGGGGCTTCTGCAGACATAGCCCTTTTTTAAAAAACACATTTTATTGATTTTTTTACAGAGAGGAAGGGAGATAGATAGGAAGTCAGAAACATCGATGAGAGAGAGAGAGAGACATCGATCAGCTGCCTCCTGCACACCCCACACTGGAGATGTGCCCGCAACCAAGGTACATACCTCCAACCGGAATCAAACCTGGGACCTTACAGTCCGCAGGCCGACACTCTATCCACTGAGCCAAACCGGTTCTGGCCAGACATAGCCCTTTGAATGCTGAAGGCTCTTGCTGTACCTGGCAGTGCTCACCTTATCAATGTTATGGCCAGGCAGAGAGAGGGTCTAGTGTGCATTCCCAAGCTGCTCCTGGTCTCCACATGGTATTGACACTGGATTGAGAACCAAAGGGCTTTCCAGGGGTCCAGTGTGGTTGAGAAAAAGCTGACCATGAAGCTGAGCTTGCTGAGTGGTCAGCCTGAGATTCAGCTGTCACTCAGAAGGGTCTATGGCGCATATAAGGCCAGGGAGCAGGCTGAGTTTGTGGGGAAGTTTGCAGACCCCAGACTTCACTTTAAACCTTTAAAGCATACAGCATATCAAACACACACACACATACACACACACACACACACACACACAAACACACACACTATTTAAATAAAGAACAAAAATAAAATATGCAGAATTACATCACATAAAATAATTGTTAGAATCATACATGCAAATGAGCAAATATTGCTTTATTTTATACTAGAGGCCTAGTGCATGAATTCAATGCACCAGTGGGGTTCCTCTAACTGGCTGCAGGATCGGGCTGAAACTGGCTCTCCAACATCCCCTAAGGGGTCCCAGATTGCAAGAGGGCATAGGCCAGGACAAGGGGCCCCACTGGTGCATGATCAGGGCCAGGGAGGGCCTCTGGAGGGCTCCAGAGCATGTCCTGCCCATGTTGTTCAGTCCCCATGGGCCAGACCCCAGCAGTAAGCTAACCTACCAGTCAGAGCGTCTGCCCCCTGGTGGTTAGTGCACAACATAGATAGCCATTGAGTGGTCTTAGCATATCATTAGCATATTATCCTTTGATTGGTTGAACAGCCAACAGGACAACCAGACACTTAGCATATTAGGCTTTTATTATATAGGATGGAATATAGAAACTGAAGCTGAAACATGTGAATGTATGTAATTGTTTCAATGAAAAATCCTCATGGTCACAAAAGACTGTGTGCTTATGTGGAAAGTTTTATAGAACACCTGGGCAGCACTATCACTCAGGATCTGGGTTCAGGGATACACACAACCCCAAGCATCTGCTCTCAGACATAACACCTTTCAGGTGCCAGTGAGACACCTCAGTACTTTGCCCTATGCCTGTAAAACAAGATGACTGCTTCCCCAATCTGTGATGGATCAAGGTGGTCCCATTGCTGGTGTTCAAGGCAGGCCCTGCTTCACTGCAGGGAGGTTTGATTGGAGGAGGAACTCTACCAAATTTTCCTCTCAGTAAAAATACAATAGAATTATCAAGTAATAAGGTGTCATTTTCCAAAAGTGTCCATCTTCTTGCTTCTTTTCATGTTCCAACTTATAATCCAAGGGCACTTAAGAACAAGTTCAATGTTCAAAGCAGGTATGTGTAATGAGAGGGGACAGGACTCCAGCTGGGTCATAGCATGGTATTCTTTTGAACAACCATAGATTACAAATAATCAATTTTGGATATGCTCTGGAAGGGAAAAATTTTGGTGAAAAGTTTTTATTTGGTCTTATAACCACTTTAGTTGCACATTGCTAAGCAAACAATACAATATACTCAAGAGAAATGTTCAAATAGAATGGACTGTGGATTTTGAATTCACAGTATTCACAGTATGTGATTTGAATTATTGCTTGCTATCAATGTTAGCAAAAAGACAAAAAAAACAAGAACTTGGTTATTTCACTTTTAGAAGATTGAAATTGCTTTTTAAATTTTGGAACAGTATGGTATGCCTGAATTGAAAACAAACTGCATGTGAAATATGCAAAAAATATGACATTTTAATTAAAAAATTAGAATAAGAAAACAAAAGTGCTTGCTTGACTGTGAAGATTTATGTAGAAATACTCTCTAAACTGTTTCTATAAAGTCCATTTTTTAGACATTATAGATGAAGGCACAGTCTTTACTAAAGAGATAGTTGAATATGTAGAGTAGGGTATAGTTACCTTCATTTCTAAAAATATACTGTGAATTGAAAATTTGAAAGAAGCAAAACAAAATAAATTGTATGAATCTAAAGAAATGCTAAGGGATATTAGAAATATAAATAATAATGTTTACTGTGAAGTTTAATAATTTGTAATATTTTAATAACAGTTTTATTATATGCAACTTCATTACAGAGTTTGAACAAATGTAAATTTCATGGATTAATTCCAAATCAAATATTGCTTTAAAATTCTTATTGACAATTCTAATTGCTACCCCTTCAGCAAAGTTAAATTTCTTCAAATTGAAACAAACAAAAATATGTGTAAAACTATAATGTCTCATTTGGCATTTACTATCAAAAACACCAAATTACGAAAATTTTGATCAAAATTTTTTGCTGAAATGAAATCAAGAAAAATAAATTCATGAAACAAATGTTATATATTGAATTATACATTTCTTTATTTTATTAGTCATCCAACTATTACCAAAACTGTTTTACGAACTTATATGTATATAAGCCATAGCTTTAAACACAGTTTTCAATATAAAGGTATATTTGTCAAAGTAAAGAAAAAGAACATATTAAAGTATATTATCTTGATTTATAATAAAAGGGTAATATGCTAATTAGACCAGATAAACTGGACATCTTCCGATCATCTAGTCCTCCTTCTAGACAAAGCCATGGTGGCGGGGTCCAAGGCAGATGTGGTTAGGGGCAATCAGGCTGGCAGGGGAGCAATTAGGGGTGGCAAACAGAGGGGTTAGGGGTGATCAAGCAGGCAAGCAAAGTGGTTAGGGGTTATCAGACAGACAGGCAGGTGAGTGGTTAAGAGTCAGCAGTCACATGCAGTTTGTTTTCAATTCAGTGGTAAGGACTGCAAAAGGGATGTTCTGGATTGGAGAGGGTACAGGCCAGGCTGAGGGCCCCCTCCATGTATGAATTTCATGCACCAGGCCTCCAGTATTTATATATGTATGTATATCACAGGATCTTGCTACACTATCATTAGCATGATAGGAGTCACTTAAAGACTGAAAATCCTTAAAGTCTAAAAGTAGAAGTGAGGTACCATTGGATAAAGGGAGTGGAAGGAGAATTCTCTGAATCACAGCACATAAGTGGTCCCAGTCTCTCCCAACTTAAAAAAAAAAATCTATTTTGCAAAACAAATGCCTCTGTAATACAATCTCAAATAGAACTCTGAACCTAATTTGCTCATTAAAAGGCCTCCATACATAATAAGCAAATGTGTTGACATATCACTCCCATCTTTTTCTTTTCTTTCTTCCCTTTGCAGCCGGAAATGTTTAGAAACCTAGTTGGAGTAATAAGCAAACAAACAACTAAAAGCAGTCATCTTCAATTTTAGTACTAAAAATTTAAACCTTGAACTGTAAACACAAAAGAAATCAAAGTGAATAAAAACAGACCATGTAGTCAGGCTGATTAATAAACAGCTTAGTGCATAATGAGGCCAGAATTGCAAGAATCAAATCCTCAAGATAATCTAGAGTGTATTCTTTCCATTATAAAATAGGCCTTTAAAACAACAACATCTGTGATCATTAAAATGACTTCTCATTATAAGAACAGCATCCAAATGAGTTTCAGCATTTGCTTTTTAAAAACTTAAAATAATAATGCTAAATGATGGTGTGTGAAAAGCTTTCAACTTTGATGTAGTCATAATGTTTATCTGGTTTTCTTCCAGACTTTTTTGAGTAAGGCATATTTAACAAACTATAACTACATGGAGCAGCTAGATTTGGTAAAGAAATTTTGGTAGAACTAATAAATATGGGGACTATATTGTGCTAATAGTATGCTTTAAAATCCTGAAGTGTGGGAAACCATAAGAGATCCTAATTAAGCCTTTGCAAATTACAGTTTCTCTGGAGGAGCAAATTATTGACATGATTTTATAAAGGTCTTTTTGTAAAAAGCTGTAAGTAAATAAAAAAACAGTACTACATCTGGAAAATGGAACAATGGAATAAAGACCAAAATAGGAAAAGGCTGTCAAGAAAATCAGTAAAAGCTGACTTGGAGATATCAGTGGCAGAATGGAAGAGTAAATCTATAACAAAGGGAATAACTATATGGGAATAGAAAAAGGAGAAAAATGATAGTCCATTAATGTTTATAACAAGCTTTATTTTTACAATGGAAGTATTCTTTTTACTTTCCTTGAGGCTTTCTTAATTTTAACATATTTTTCTAAAAATATTATTATTAACTGGAACCAAAAAGTTAACATGGAGATGCTATTACCACCTTTCTTGGTGCATCTGTTTATGACTTGGACCAGAATATATAAACAGAACCCTGTGCATCACTGTTGAGCCTCCTATCAACCCATGCTTCACTTAGAAGTTCACCTCTAGCAAGACCCCACTTAAACAGTCTCAGACAGGAATAAAGAGACTACGTGCCACCTACTGCTCAGGTTTCAGATATGCAAGGTGTTTACTTGGCCAGATACTACATACTGTCTGTGCCATGAAGCTTCTTTCTTTGGTTTTAGCTTTCCAGCAGGCTAGCATACAATCTCTTTAGAAGGGTCACACCTAAACTATTACCTATCAGTTACACCTCTGTGTGCATGAGGTTATCAAATATTTTGCTAAGAATGGGTTTTTAAGAAGGAGAAGATAACCTGAGAACAGCCATCAAAGGCTACCAGAAGGAAGACATTGAAAGTGGCCAAAACAGCAATAATAAAACCCCTTTTCAATTTTGTGGGGGCCATAAAGAGTTCCATTACTTCCTAAATCTTGCTCCCTAAGGAGCTAAAAACAGATTTCCAGGGCAGAAATGGAAGTTAACTACTCTCAAAGTTGTGGCCTCCTGATTAAGGCTAAATATATCTCAAGGCTCTTTCAAGAAAGAATCTTGCAGAAAGTCGCTAGTGAACTAATACCAATGGAGGGTCTAGGAAATGCAGGCACAGTGTGTAAGACAGGGAGAGCAGGAGATGCAAAGATAGGGCCCTGGCCCCAAAGAGGGGAACATCCACTAAAGAAAAACAGTAATTTAAATTTGCTTCAAAATATAAATGGAGAGAAAATGCAAAAGAAATATGTCTTAATAATTCTTTTGGGATTTTGATGCTATAGAATTCAATTGGTTTGACATAGAAAAATAAATGGAGTCAAGTCCTTCATTTGTGAGAATCCACTCTACTATAAGATAGCATAGCACATGCTTAGTGATTCCAAGAGGCACCAGAGATGCTATAAGATAAAATCCTATCTAATCAAGGAGAATATGTAAATTGACCATCACACCATTACAAAGATGGCAGCACCCAGTCCCCTGAGCCCCTCCAGAGTCCCCCAAGTCTCAGGGGGTGGCAGGCACACAACTGAGGCTTGCCTGCCACCAGAGTCCTCCAGTTCTTTGCGCCCTGCCAGAGGAGCAGGAGGACTTGCCTTCAACCCCCAGCTGCCCAGGTCCAGCCTGAGGCACAGGCAATCCTCAGATATTAGCTGCTCAGTTGCCTAAGACCAGCCCAAGGTGCAGGCAAGCCTTGAATGTTGACTGTCCAGCTGACACCCGAAGTGCAAGCAAGCCTCGGATGGTGGCTGCCTAGCCATCCAGGGTCTCCCGAGGCTCAAGGCATGACTTTTCATGCACCAGGTCTCTAGTTTAATTATAAAACCAAGAACAATCCTAAGGAAGAGAAAGTGTATGTACAATGGGGAATGGGGTGGAGGCTGGGGAAGGAGATCCTTTAAAGAAACTAGTGTTTTGACAGGGAACTTCCCTTCGATCTCAGGTTTTAAAAAGATTTATAGGCAATTCAGAGGGGGGAAAAACATGCATGATCTTTAAACATGAGAAAAAAAACGTTAACTTCACTATTTATAACTTAAAGTACACATGAAAACAATACCACTATCAATTATCTTATAAGTCAAAAAGTGTGATATATTGTGTGGGTTAGGATTCTAGTCTATTTGGCATATTCACAATTTGGCAGATATATAAATTATGGAAGGCAATTTGCAAATATATATATAAATTGTATCTTTTATTTTGAGATCATTGTAGATTGACATGCATTCATAAGAAATAACATAGAGAGACCATATGTACCACTTACTCAGTTTTCCTCAGTAGACATCTTGAAAGCTATAGCACAATATTACAACCAGGATATTGATATCTGTACTGTCAAGATATAGAACACTTCCATCACCACAAGAATCCTTCATGTTGCCCTGCTATTGCTATGAAATATTCTTTATCTCCATTCTCTCCTTAACTCCTACAACCACTAATTTGTTCTTTATTTCTACCAGGGATCAAGCCCACAACCTGGGCATGTGCCCTGATTTGGAATCAAATTGGCAACATTTCAATGCACAGGACAATGCCCAACCAACTGAACCACACTGGCCAGGGCTCAATTTCATCTTTTATGCACTTATCTTTATTAGTTTTCCCCCTTCTGTTTACTTCAGGCTTATTTTACTATTCTTTTTCTTTCTTCTTGAGGTGAGAGTTTAGATTACTGATTGAGACTTTTCCTCTTTTCTTATGTAAACATTTGGTGTTATAAATTTTCCTCTCAGTACTGCTTTTAGCAACATCTCACAAATTTTGATATGTTATTTTCATTTTCATTCACTTCATTGTATTTTTTTAGTTTTTCTAATATTTACTTATTGACATGTGAATTATTTAGAAATGTATTAGATTCTTAGTGATTGGAGATTTTCCTGTTATCTTTCTGTTATTGATTTCTAGTTTGATTCCATTGGAGTCAGAGAACATACACTATATAATTTAAATTATTTTAAATTTATTAAGGGTTGTTTTATGGTTCAAGATATTTTCTTTCTTGGTCTGCATTCAACTGGTACTTCAAAAAAAGCATATTCTGTTATTGAATGGAGTGCTTTATAAGCATTAACTAGATATTGGTATATGTTGTATTGGTCAAAGTTCATTTGCAACAATGGATTCTTCTCTAATCCCCTGTTTCTCATTTAGGGTTCCATTGAACCCCAGGCTTCTGCAGTTTTTTCTAGTGATTTTTGTTATATCACAATAAACAAAATAAACATTATTTTTGAACATGGCATGAACATGTAGTGATAGTGATGTAGGAAGTTTGTTACTTATTTAATTAGCAGTCTTTCATGCTCAGACAGCATGGCACAGTAGAACCCTGTTAATTTGGTTGAGATCTTCTCAGTTTTTGACCCAGGATAGGAAAGGTAATTAATAATTGGTGAGCACTGTACTGCTCAGAGACCAGGATTATAAACTGATGACATTAGTGTTTCCCTTCCAAATCACCTTTCCCTACCTCCTCTTAGTATCAACTGACATGTGGGAACAAAAAATCTTTGCTCATGTAATAGAAAATAAATAAATTTTTACTATAAAAAATAAAATTTAATAAGCCACAAATTAGTTCCCTACCCCCACATCTTACCATTCAACCTTTGTTGTAAACACTGCAGAATATAATACTCTAAGTTAGAAGTGAATTGTATTGTTTTGCATTATTTGGTAATTTCATTTACTAGTGGCCCAGTGCACGAAATTTGTGTACATTAAAAGGGAATTAATAAGAGGAAACATTTTAATATTGCTATTTCACCATTCTCTATAATATTAGTGTCAGAGATGAAAGAAAATTAGTAAAATGTATATGAACATTTCCCTCCTGTCAGAGTATGGAGTGTGCCATGGGACCCACAGTCAAGTCCCCACCCATCCGCACACAGGTGGAGATCTTATGAGACTCAGACCCAGCTGACCCCACCTCCATTGGGAGAGATCCAGACCTGGCTGGCCTTACCTTCATCAAGCCCTGTCAGGCAGCAGGTGCAGCCTCAGGGCCCCCATCAAGCGGGAGACACAGCCTCAGGTTCCCTGGCCAGGTGCCAGGGTGGGGGGCATGGCCTCAGGTCCCCTGCCCTGGGATGAGAGATGTAGCCTGACATCTCTCAACAAGCCCCCTGAGTGGGAGGTGTGGCCTAAGATACCCAGGCCTAGAGCCAGGGTGGGGTAAGCAGCCTCGGGTCCTCCACCCCGCCTGGCACCACACAGCTTCAGGTCCCTGCTGATTGCTCATTATGGCTCGTTACAGGACTCCTGTCTCTGCTGTGTTATGGGAACCCAGCCTCCAATGAGTGCACTGCCATCTTGTGATGATGTGAGCGTCAACTTGCATATTACCTCGTTATTATATAGGATAATTGTACCCTTCTATTTTATATTTTATTAGTATTTGTGTTTTATATGCATACCTAATGATCCAATGTGGAGATATTTGAAGACAGAGTCTTAAGATGGAAGAGGATTGCAGGCCTAGACCCATGGGCAATACTGATAAGATTAATGGTACAGCCACTTTCTGAGTCATTTCATTGCACAAGAGCAAGAAACATCAAAGAAGCTGTTTTACAATAAAGCTGTTTATCAATTGGTTTTACATGGGCTAGTGACCCAAATAAACTGTCCTATTCCATTGTTGGCAAATAAGTTTAAATGCAGAACCTGCTCCAGGAAAATGGGAAACATATACCCACAAATTGCAGCAATTTGCCTAGTAATGGTGCCTATTACTTTTAATGGCCATAGGCATGTCAAAACAAACAGCAAAATATTTGTTTAAAAAGTTTTATTTGTCTCAAAAAGCAAGTTATTTACTAACAAAATGTATTACCTAATAAAAGTTGCACAGGTAGTGAAAACAAAATAATGTCAAGGTTCTATTCTTTAATAATATGGTAAGTCAATATATTAATGACAAGTCTCAGAAACCTGAAGAGGTTCTGTAATCAACTGAAAAACAACAGCTTCTCTATTCATGTCAACGAGTCAACCTATTTCTCCAATAAAAGTCATTCTGTAGTATTTGTGAGATTTTTAGTGAAATTCAAGAAAAATTTTTACAGCAAAGAGCTATCCCATTCAAGCAATGGCCAAAATATATTCAATGTTTGGTCTTCCTAGCTGGTGACAAGAAGTCTATCTTGGAGAAATGATGTTAACCTGATATTGATAATACCCATCAATGGGTGGCCCCATGAGATTCTTTGCCTCTCACATAAAATGTCCTAACATTATCACAATACATTCTTTTCTTCATAGACATGGGGTGGTGTTAAAAGTACTGGAGCTTAAATGAACAGAGTTCTGACAATACAAAATTTGGTGACTTAAACAAATGTTAGATCACTGAAGAATGTTTGAAAACTAGGACAAAGACCATATAAGTCTGCTCCATACTGAAATGTGGTGGCTTAAAGAGGAAGAGTTCTCAATAGGATATTGGAGCTGAAATGTGAAAGCCAGGAATGCTTCGATGAAACATTAGGCTATATTTTGCTGGGGGTTTTCAAGATGATGATTGACTACAAAAACCATCCTACAAAGCAGATTTTCTTTTCACTTTACCTATTATTTTTTTTTAATTTTTTATTAATTTTTATACATATCTCCCCATTGCCCCCCCTCCCTCCCAGGCATACCCCAACCCCCCAGTGTCTATGTTCATTGGTTATGCTTATATGCATGCATACAAGTCCTTTGATTGATCTCTTATCTACCTCACCTAACTTTAATATGCCTGTTGTAATTTCACAGTCTGTTTGAAGCTTTACTGTCTCTGTATCTATCATTTTGTTCATCAGTTTATAATGTTCTTTATTATACCCCAATGAGTGCGATCATGTGATGCTTCTCCTTCATTGACTGGCTTATTTCACTAAGCATAAGGCTCTCCAGTTCCAACCAGGTTGCTACAAATGGTAAGGATTCCTTCTTTTTAATGGCAGCATAGAATTCCATTGTGCAGATGTACCACAGTTTTCTGATCCATTCATCTGCTGAGGGGCACCTAGGCTGTTTCCAAATTGTAGCTATTGTAAATTGTGCTGCTATGAACATAGGGGTGCATAAATCCTTTCTGATAGGTGTTTGTAATTTCTCAGGATAAATTCCTAAGAGTGGGATTACAGGGTCAAATGGGAGATCCATTTTTTAGTTTTTTGAGGAAACTCCATACTGTTCTCCACAGTGGCTGCACCAGTCTGCATTCCCACCAACAGCGCAAAAGGGTTCCTTTTTCTTCGCATCCTCGCCAACACTTGTCGTTTGTTGATTTGTTGATGATTGCCATTCTGACAGGTGTAAGATGGTATCGCATTGTCGTTTTGATTTGCATCTCTTGGATGATTAATGACTTTGAACATGTTTTCATGTGTCTCTTGGCCTTCCTTCTGTCGTCTTTTGAAAAGGTTTTATTTAGGTCCGTTGCCCATTTTTTTATTGGATCCTTCATCTTCCTTTTATTAAGTTGTATAAGTTGGCTGTAGATTTTGGAGATTAAACCTTTATCAGTGATAGCATTTGCAAATATGTTCTCCCATGCACTGATCTTTCCTGTTGTTTTGTTGATGGTTTCTTTTGCTGTGCAAAAGCTTTTTATTTTGATGTAGTCCCATTTGTTTATTTTTTCTTTAGCTTCCATTGCCTTTGGAGCAGTATCAGTGAAGAAGTTCTTTCGGCATATATCTGAGATTGTGCTGCCTGTGGATTCCTCTAGTATTTTTATGGTTTCCCTTCTAATGTTTAAGTCCTGTATCCATTTTGAGTTTATTTTTGTATTTGGTGTAAGTTGGTGGACCAGTTTCAATTTTTTGCATGTATCTGTCCAATTTTCCCAACACCATTTATTGAAGAGGCTATCTTGACTCCATTGAATGTTCATGCCTCCTTTATCAAATATTAATTGAGCATAGTGGTTTGGGTGGATATCTGGGTTCTCTATTCTATTCCATTGATCTATATGTCTGTTCTTGTGCCAGTACCAGACTGTTTTGAGAACAGTTGCTTTGTAGTATCGCTTAAAGTCTGGTATTGAGATCCCACCTACTTTATTCTTTTTTCTCAGAATTGCTGTAGCTATCCGTGGTCTTTTTTTGTTCCAGATGAATCTATGAAGAATTCTTTCTAGGTCTGTGAAATATGTCGTTGGTATTTTAATGGGTAGTGCGTTGAATCTGTAGATTGCTTTGGGTACTATGGACATTTTAATGATGTTGATTCTCCCAATCCATGAGCATGGTATGCTCTTCCATCTGTTAACATCTTCCTCTATCTCTTTTTTCAGTGTCCTGTAGTTTTCTGCATAAAAGTCTTTTACCTCTTTAGTTAGGTTTATTCCTAGGTATCTTAATATTTTGGTGCGATGGTGAATGGGATTGCTTTTTTAGCATCTCTTTCTATAATTTCACTGTTAGTGTATAGAAATGCCACAGACTTCTTAGCATTAATTTTGTATCCTGCTACATTGCTGAATTCATTAATTAAGTCAATTAGTTTTGGAATGGAGTCCTTTGGGGGTTTTATGTACAATATCATGTCATCTGCAAATAAGGACAGCTTTACTTCTTCTTTTCCAATTTGGATGCCTTTTATTTCTTCTTCTTGTCTAATTCCAATGGCTAATACTTCCAGTACTATGTAGAACAGGAGAGGTGAGAGTGGGCATCCCTGTCTTGTTCCTGTTCTTAGCGGAAATCGTTTTAGTTTTTGCCCATTGAATATGATGTTAGCTGTGGGTTTATCATATATGGCTTTTATGATGTTGAGGTATGATACTTCTATTCCCACTTTGTTGAGAGTTTTTATCAAGAAAGGATGTTGGATTTTGTCAAATGCTTTTTCTGCATCAATTGATATGACTATGTGATTTTTATCTCTCAATTTGTTTATGTAATGTATCACATTTATTGATTTGCGGATATTGAACCATCCCTGCATTCCTGGGATGAATCCTGCTTGGTCATGGTGTATGATCTTTCTTATGTACTGCTGGATCCGGTTTGTTAGAATTTTGTTGAGGATTTTGGCATCTATGTTCATGAGAGATATTGGCCTATAATTCTCTTTCATTGTGTTGTCTTTATCTGGTTTTGGTATTAGGGTGATGCTGGCTTCATAGAAGGTGTTTGGTAGTATTCCTTCTTCTTGAATGTTTTTGAATAGTCTGAGGAAGATAGGTTTTAATTCTTCCTTGAATGTTTGGTAAAACTCTCTTGTGTAGCCATCTGGACCCGGGCTTTTATTTGCTGGAAGCTTTTTGATTACTGCTTCAATTTCTTCCATAGTTATTGGACTATTGAGATGTTTGGCTTCCTCCTCATTGAGTTTTGGGAGGTTATATTTTTCTAGGAAAATGTCCATTTTTGCAGGTTGTCCAATTTGTTGGAATAGAGTTGTACATAGTATTTTTTAACAATCCTTAGTATTTCCACAGGGTCTGTTGTTATTTCTCCTCTTTCATTTCTGATTTTGTTTATTTGGGTCTTCTCTCTTTGCTTCTTGGTGAGCCTGGCTATGGGTCCATCAATCTTGTTTATCCTTTCAAAGAACCAGCTCTTTGTTTTGTTGATCTTTTGAATTGTTTCTTTGGTCTCCAAGTTGTTTATCTCCCCTCTGATCTACACTATTTCCTTCCTTCCGAGTACACTGGGCTTTTCTTATTGCTCACGTTCTAGCTCTTTGAGTTGTAGGTGTAGGTGATTTATTACCATTGTTTCCTGTTTTTTGCAGTAGGCTTGTAGGGCTATGAACTTCCCTCTCAAGACTGCTTTCACTATGTCCCATAAATTTTGTATTGTTGTGATGTCATTGTCATTTTTTGCCATGGTGTTTTTTATTTCTTCCTTGATCTCTCTGGTTACCCAGTCATTGTTTAATATCATGCTGTTTAGTCTTCATGTGTTTGATTTCTTTCTATTGTTTTTATTATAGTTGATTTACAGTTTTATGCCACTGTGGTCTCAGAAAATGCTTGATATGATTTCTATCTTTTTGAATTTGAAGAGACTTTTCTTATGAAACAACATATGATCTATCTTTGAAAATGACCCATGTGCACTGGAGAAGAATGTATATTCTGTGGCTTTGGGGTGAAATGTTCTGAAGATGTCAATTAATTCCATCTGGTCTAGTGAGTCATTTAGGATTGATGTTTCTTTGCTGATTTTTATGTTTAGAGGATTTGTCCAATGGTGACAGTGGGGTATTAAAGTCTCCTACTATGACTGTATTGCTGTCAATCTGTCCCTTAATATCCTCCAAGAGTTTTTTTTATGTATTTAGGTGCTCCTATATTGGGTGGATATATGTTTACCAGAGTTATTTCTTCTTGTTGGATTGTTGCCTTTAGTATTATGACGGGCCTTCTTTATCTCTTGTTATGTCCTTCACTTTGAGATCTAATTTGTCAGATATAAGTATTGCAACCCCAGCTTTTTTTTCATTTCCATTTACCTGAAATACCATGTTCCATCCCTTCACCCTCAATCTGTGTGCATCTCTTTTCCTAAGGTGGTTTCTTGCAGAGAACAGATATATGGATCATGTTTTCTTATCCAATCAGTTACCCTATGTCTTTTGATTGGAGCATTTAATCCGTTTACATTTAAAGTTATTATTGATAAGTACTTATCTGTTGCCATTTTTAGTCCTTACCCCCGAGTTCCTTCTTTGCTTCCTCTTTCTTTTTATTACAGCAGACCTTTTAACATTTCTTGCATTGCTGGTTTGGTGGTAATATATTCCCTTAGTCCTTTTTTGTCTGTGAAGCTTTTGATTTCACCTTCAATTTTGATTGAGAGTCTTGCAGGGTACAGTATTCTTGGATTCAGACCCTTCCTTTGCATGACTTTGTATATTTCATTCCATTCCCTTCTGGCCTGATGAGTTTCTGTTGAGAAGTCAGTAGCTAGTCTTATGGGGGTTCCTTTGTAGGTAACTTTCTGTTTCTCTGCAGCTGCTTTTAAGATTCTTTGTCGTCAGTGTTTGCCAATTTAATTATAATGTGCCTTGGTGTCAGTTTGTTGGGGTTAATTTTGCTTGGGACTCTGTGAGCTTCTTGGATTTGTGTGGTTTTTTTCTTTTCTATATTGGGGAAATTTTCTGTCATTATTTCTTCAAACACATTCTCTAATCCTTGTTCAGTTTCCACTCTTTCGGGAACCCCAATTATGCAGATGTTATTTTGTTTCATGTTATCCCAAAGTTCCCTTAGACTCTCCTCTTGTTTTTTAACTTTTTTTTCTAGAAGCTGCTGTACTTGGGTATTTTTTCCTACCATGTCTTCTAGCTCACTGATGCGGTCCTCTGCTTCTTCTAGTCTACTTTTGATGGTTTCTATTGAGTTCTTTATAGCAGTGATGTCATTTTGCATTTCTTCTTGTTTATTCTGTACCTCCTCTAGGTTCTTCTGCATTTCTTGTTGCTGATTCTTCACCTCCTCTAGGTTCTTCTTCATTTCCTCTTGGCTCTTACTCATATTGTCAAATTTATCTTCCATTCTTTTCAACCACATTATGATAATTTCTCTGAACTCTTTCTCTGGAAGGCTTATTTGTGGTTCTATTTCGTTTACTTCCTTTTCTTGTGAAACCTGCCTTTCTGTCTTATGTGGGCTGTTTCTTTTTCTGCCCATGGTCTTTCTTCTCTGGGTGTCTGGTTATGTCCTTTTCTCTCCTACGTTGATTGAAAGGCACAAACTACAACAGGACCAGGTACAGCACACAAGGCACTGAGTAGAAATGTATTCAAGATAATAATCACAAATAAGGTGACCACCAATGAAGGACAAATTAGGGGTAAATAGAGAAAGAAGAAGAGGAAAATGAGGAACAAAGAAAAGAAAGAAGTGCCAAAATCGAATTGGGAGAGTGAGAAAAAAAAAAGATAAATAAATGAACAATAAAATAAAATAAAATAAAATAAGAAAATAAAAAGGGGAAAAAGGAGAAGGAAAGAGGAAGAGAAAAAAGTCAGAGAGAAAAGAAAGTGTATAAGATAGAAAAAAGGAACAAAATATAGATGTCAGGAGACAACTCCAATAGAACAGTCACTAATCCCAATAAAGGCCAGCAACCAGTACCTAGAGATTAAGGCAAATTGCAAATAGCAACTGGTAACAATGGAGGTGAGGGAAAAGAGACATAGAAAACAGAGCAAGCAAAAAGCAAAATAAAACAAGTAGAATAAACTAAAACAATCTCACAAAATAATTTCAAAAAATCGATATAATCATTTTTCAGGCAAATAGCAACAAAAGGACATAGAGAAAAAACAACTTTTTGGCTAGTGAAGACAAGAGGATAGAGGTTTGTGTGGACTTGTAGTAGGGGATTTGAAATTAGATATATAAATGGGGTGAAATTTTAACCAGGTAAAGAGAAAAATAGGGAGAATCTAAAGTTGGAAAAGGGAAAGAGAAACAAGACAACAAAATGGGGAAAGTTAGGAGGAAAGTGTTGGCATAAAGGTAGAGTTGAGTTGGAGTAAAATTATGCTAAAGGAAAGTTGAAAATAGAATGTAGAACTCTAATCCCGAAATAAAATAAAGACAAAACAAAATGACACTTTTTTTTCCCAAAAATGGTAAAGTACTAGTGGTAATTAATAATACTAGTTTAAAACAAAAATGTAATAATTATAAAGGTAAAATCAATTGAGGCAGAAAGAAAAAATATTCTTTTAATTAAAATATGTGAAAATGAAAAATAAAAAATTAAAAATTAAAAAAAGGAAAAATTAAAAAAAAGAAGAAAAATAGAATGGTTCTTCACTTCCACTATTATTCTGCTTGGCACGCCTGTTTCCCAGTAGGGGAGGTATTGCAGTTCCCTGTGTTCCCCTCTTGGTGTTTTAATCTCTTTATTCTTTTGTGGTTATGCGAGAGTCAATTTGTGTGTCCTCCATTGGGTGGCAGTGTTTCGGAATTGATCTCTGAGACAAAGCACAGGACCTCTCTAGACTGTGCTCAGATCCTGCTACTCTGTGGTTCTCAAAACCAGTTTGTGGGGGTTTTGCAGCCAGGACACTGCAATAACTCCCAGGCTGTCCCTCTGCCCCAGAAAAAAAAAAAAAGAGTTGTTTTCCAGAGCTCTCCTCTGTCAACAGCTCAGAGGGTTTGCCTTCACACTCAGGGATCATGCCCTGACCACCTCTGCGGACCTCTCCAGAGGCAGCTCTCCTGCAGCCCAGATCCCACAGTATGCGTCTCTGCCCTGCAGGGGTAGGAGACCTCACCCTGGCCCAGGCGAAATCTGACTCTTCCTAGTGCCGTGTGGATCTCTGAATCCTCCTCCTGCGCGTCTGTGCTGCCTGGGAAGCCACGCTCTGGGTCCTGGCTGCTCTGTGGGTGCCTCCGTCAGCCGCAGCTTTCAGACCTCGGCAGACATCCACCTCCCCCTTAAGTCAGGCGCAATCTGACCTTTCCGTGTGCTCTGTGGATCTCTGATTCCGCCGCGTGTCTGCCCCGATTGGAGAGCGGAGTTCTGGGTCCCCGGGTTCCTGGCTGCTCGATGGGTGCCCAGCCGAAGGCTTCAGACCGCAGCAGACATCCACCTCCCACTGCAAGATGGCTCGGGCTCTGTGTTCGTGCTGTTGGCTCTGGCCAACAAAAACCCCGTGGCAGTGGGGCTGCCTGGCCGGGAGAGCCCCCTCCAGCAGTTCCCCGCCTTTCCCTGGAGGACAACTGACTCCTAGCTTGCCAACAAACACTCCCAATGCAACTCTCAGCCACGCTCTCTCCCTCTGCCCAGTGACAAAGCTCCAGACGCGTCCGTCTACTCCGCCGCCATTTTCTGTCTCCTTTTCCAGATTTTTTTTTAATTAGTTGAACAAATCCCTGAGAAACACTGGGGAGGAAAAATAGTTTTGCTTTAAATTATAAGATTTTAAAGCAAACTGAAACTTTGGAAAAAAAATATTGTAAAGAGGACTCAGAAAATGTTTTTACTGGAGTAGAGAAGGAAATCAGTCAAATCTTACTGAAAACTCTATCAGAACTGCAGAACAAAGTGAATAACATTCTCTTTCCCTTTCAGTGCAAGTGTTTAATAGAGAAGGGATCTATCTCTGAATATTTTGTTCAGCCAAGAACTTAACTTTGAGAAAAGATGAAGAATATGTAAACTCAAAGACTATATACTCAAGATAAGAAGTACTAATATCTCTTGAGACTAGTTCTCTATTTCTATAAGAGTATACTGCCATTCAAAAGAAATATTTTGCTATAGTTTTCAACCTATTACATGTGTTAACAACATTTTTATTGTTTAATAAATATCAACAGAAAAAGCAGATATCATTTTATTTCAACTGAAAATGAAATCCATAAGTGTTTATTGCAAGCTCAGCCCAAAATTGAATATTTGTACAGTGAAAACCAAACACAGGTCTCACATTAAAGAGTCAGATTTTATTCTGTATATCTAGTTCCAAAAATGAAAATTTTTATGCTTATCTAAACTTCTAAAAGAGATCAACACGTGCATATAATAATTTTGTAATGTCTAGACCAATGTTTGAGCCTGATCATGTCACTCATTTAAAAAATGTGTTTCAAAGTCTAATACTAAATTGCATAGGCCAAATTTTCACCTATTTTGCTTTCATTATGATTTTAGTTACTTTACTATTTAACATTATGAATAAATTTTCATGTTATAAATAGCATTCATTTAAAGCATCTTTTAATGATTAGTTAAATTAAATCTACCAAATCTGCCATTGAAAAAATAAATGTCCATTTTTACTTAAGCCCGTGAATTAGCAAAAATTTATTCTTTTTGTCTTTATGGAAAAAAAGTATTAAATAACTACCTCTTATATTAAAAATATTGGCAAAAAGTATATTTTTCATTTCAAATAGAGCAAAAATTACTCTTGCATACAATATTATATATACCACACCTTGTAGAAGTTTGTGACAAGACTCTTGGATTTACTTGGATATATTAAAACATCAAAAAGAATTTATTTTTAAGGCTAACTTGAAATTTCCTCTGCCTATAATGCTGACTTGCATTAGAGTAGGTAGCCTTTGTGTAAGGGAACCATATAAAAGAGTAAATGAATAAATTAGTCAAGATAAACATCCTCAAAAAAGATCATTCTTTACTCAAAAGAGATTGACAATTATCACTCAACTAGAGGCCCTATGCACAAAATTCATGCAAGAGTAGTCCTTCCTTTCCCCAGCTGCTGGCACCAGTTTCGCTCTAGCACCTGGGACCTGGGCTTCCCTTGCAGCCCTAGCTTCATCCTGAAGGTCGTCCAGAGGATGTCCAGTCTAATTAGCATAATGCTTTTATTATTATAGACTAGAGGCCCATTGCAGGAAGATTCCTTCAGTAGGCCTTCCTGATGTGGTCTCCACTGCACGCCAGCTTCCCTCCCTTCTCCACTACCCCACTTGCTTGCTTCTCATGGCTTCCCTCCCTTCTGCAGCACTTGGCTTCCTTCTACTCTGTCTTCAGTCTTTGCTCTGCACCAGGATATGCAAATTAACTACCATCTTGGTTGGGTTAATTTTCAGACTCACTCTGATTGGCTGGTGGGCATGGTGGGTGGGCATGGCTTGTGAATGTAGCAGAGGTATGGTCAATTTGCATATTACTCTTTTATTAGATAGGATTATTATATTACAAGGTAAAGATCATGCTAACCATGTCATGAACTTGAAGTACTATCATTTTTAAACAAAGGGATTAGCTGAAATCTGAAGATAATTTAAGGATATTTTAAGGTTAAAAGATTAAGAAAGAATAGTTTAGGCAATCCAAACAAGAATGGATATATTGACGCATATTATGTGGCTTACAGAGTCCATAAGTTTAGTACCTATGGTTTTTACTATGTAATTTATTGTTTCAGGCCTTACATTTATTTAATCCATTTTGAGTTAAATTTTGTGTATGGTATCAAACTGCAGTCTACTTTCATTCTTTTGCATGTGGCTTTCCATTTTCCCCAGTACCATTTATTGAAGAGGATTTCTTTTCTCCATTATGTGTTTTTAGCTCCTTTGTTGAAAATTATTTGTCCAGGGGGAAAAAATGGCGGTGGAATAGACGGACGCATCTGGAGCTTTGTCACTGGGCAGAGGGAGAGAGATCAGCTGAGAGTCGCACTGGGAGTGTTTATTGGCAAGTTAAGAGTCAGTTATCCTCCAGGAGAAGGTGGGGGACTGCTGGACTGGAATCTCCTGACCAGGCAGCCTCACTGACACGGAGTTTTTGTCCGCCGGAGCCACCAGAGCGAATGCGGAGACCACGCCATCTTGCAGAGGGAGGTGGATGTCTGAGGCAGTCTGAAAGCTGCAGCTGAAGCACTCACCGAACAGCCGGGGACCCAAAACACCACTCTCCAATTGGCGCAGACACGCAGACTCGGAAAAGATCCACACGGCACGCGGAAAGGTCAGATTTTGCCGGGATAAGGTGAGGTCTCCTGTCCCACAGAACAGAGATGCGCACACTGGGGGAACAACACTGGAGGAAAGCTGCCTCTGGAGAGATCTGTGGAACAGTGATTATATCGATTCTTTGTACTTTTTTGTGAGATTGTTTTAGCTTATCCTACTTGTTTTATTTTGCTTTTTGTTTGCTTTGTTTTGGTTTGATTTTTACCTCTCTTTTCCTTGCCTCCCTCGATACCAGTTGTTATTTGTAGTTTGTATTAATCTCCAGGTACTGGTGGCTGCCTTTGTTGGGATTAGTGACTGTTCTATTGGAGTTTTCTCCTGACATCTATATTTTGTTCCCCTTTTCTCTCCTTATCTTATTTCTTTTCTCTCTGACTTTTTTTTTCTTTCTCTTTTCCTCTTCTTCTTCTCCTTTCTATTTTTTTATTTTATTTTATTTTTTGTTCATTGATTTATTTTTTTATCTCCCTCTCCTAATTTGATTTTGGCAGTTCTTTCCTTTTTTTTTTCCTCATTTTCCTCTTCTTCTTGCTCTACTTACCCCTAATTTATCTTTCGTTGGTGGTCACCTTATTTGTGATTATTAACATCAGGAATACATTTCTGGTCAGTGCCTTGTGTGTTATACCGGGTTATATTGTAGTTTTTACCTTTGAATCAACATAGGAGAGAGAACTACATAACCAGACACCTGGAGAAGAAAGACCATGGGCAGAAGAAGAAACAGCCTGCATACGAGAGTAAGGCAGGTATCACCAGAAAAGTAAGTAAACAAAATAGAAGCAGAAATAAGCCTGCCAGAGAAAGAATTCAGAGAAATTATCATAAGGTAGATGAAAAGAATGGAAGACAAAATTGACAATGTGAGTAAGAGCCAAGAGGAAATGAAGAAGACTCGAGAAGAAATGAAGAAGAAGCAAGAACAAATGCAAGAAGAAATGAAAAATGACATCACTGCTTTAAGGAACTCAATAGAAAGCATCAAAAGTAGATTAGAAGAAGCAGAGCACCGTATCAGTGAGCTAGAAGACACAGTAGAAAAAAATACCCAAGTACACCAGCTTCTAGGAAAAAAAATTAAAAAGCACGAGGAGAGCCTAAGGGAACTTTGATAATATGAAACAAAACAACATCCGCATAATTGGGATTCCAGAAAGAGTGGAAACTGAACAAGGATTAGAGAACCTGTTTGAAGAAATACTGACAGAAAATTTCCCCAAAATAGGAAAGAAAAAACCCACACAAAACCAAGAAGCTCACAGAATCCCAAGCAAAATGAACCCAACAAAACTGACACCAAGGCACATTATAATTAAATTGGCAAACACCAACAACAAAGTAAGGATCTTAAAAGCGGCCAGAGAGAAACAGATAGTTACTTACAAAGGAACCCCCATAAAACTAGCTACTGATTTCACAACAGAAACTCATCTGGCCAGAAGGGAATGGAATGAAATATACAAAGTCATGCAAAGGAAGGGTCTGAATCCAAGAATACTGTACCCTCCAAGGCTTTCAATCAAAATTGAAGGTGAAATCAGAAGCTTCACAGACAAAAAAGGACAAAGGGAATATATTACCACCAAACCAGCAATGCAAGAAATGTCAAAGAGTCTGCTGTAATAAAAAGAAATAGGAAGCGAAGAAGGAACTCGGGAGTAAAGACTAAAAATGGCGATAGATAAGGACGTATCAATAATAACTTTAAATGTAAATGGATTAAATGCTCCAATCAAGAGACATAGGATAACCGATTGGATAAGAAAACATGATCCATATATCTGCTGTCTGCAAGAAACCCACCTCAAGAAACGAGATGCACACAAATTGAGGGTGAAGGGATGGAAGATGGTATTTCAGGCAAATAGAAATGAAAAAAAAAGCTGGGATTGCAATACTTATATCTGACAAATTAGATCTAAAAGTGAAGGACATAACAAGAGATAAAAAAGGCCAAATCATAATACTAAAGGGAACAATCTAATAAGAAGAAATAACTCTGGTAAACATAGACGCACCCAATATAGGAGCACCTAAATACATAAAAAAACTCCTGGAGGATATTAAGGGAGAGATTGACAGCAATACAATCATAGGAGGAGACTTTAATACCCCACTGTCACCACTGGACAAATCCTCTAAACAAAAATTCAGCAAAGTAACATCAATCCTAAATGACTCACTAGACCAGATGGAATTAATTGACATCTTCAGAACATTTCACCACAAAGCCATAGAATATACATTCTTCTCCAGTGCACATGGGTCATTTTCAAAGATAGATCATATGTTGGGTCATAAGAAAAGTCTCTTCAAATTCAAGAAGATAGAAATCATATCAAGCATTTTCTCAGACCACATTGGCATAAAACTGGAAATCAACTATAATAAAAACAATAGAAAGAAATCAAACACATGGAGACTAAACACCATGCTATTAAACAATAGGTAACCAGAGAGATCAAGGAAGAAATAAAGAACATCATGGCAACAAATGACAATGACAACACAACAATACAAAATTTATGGGACACAGTGAAAGCAGTCTTGAGAGGGAAGTTCATAGCCCTACAAGCCTATTGCAAAAAACAGGAAACTATGGTAATAAATTACCTAACCCTACAACTCAAAGAGCTACAAAGAGAGCAACAAGAAAAGCCCAGTGTACTTGGAAGGAAAGTGAAGATCAGAGCGGAGATGAACAACTTGGAGACCAAAGAAACAATTCCCAAAAGATCAACAAAACAAAGAGCTGGTTCTTTGAAAGGATAAACAAGATTGATGGACCCATAGCCAGGCTCACCAAGAAGCAAAGAGAGAAGACCCAAATAAACAAAATCAGAAATGAAAGAGGAGAAATAACAACAGACCCTGTGGAAATACAAAGGATTGTTAAAAAATACTATGAACAACTCTATTCCAACAAATCGGACAACCTGCAAGAAATGGACATTTTCCTAGAAAAATATAAGCTTTCAAAACTCAATAAGGAGGAATCTAAACATCTCCATAGTCCAATAACTATAGAAGAAATTGAAGCAGTCATCAAAAAGCTTCCAGCAAATAAAAGCCCGGGACGAGATGGCTACACAGGACAGTTTTACCAAACATTCAAGGAAGAATTAAAATCTATCCTTCTCAGACTATTCAAACTCATTCAAGAAGAAGGAACACTTAAAAACACCTTCTATGAAGCCAGCATCACCCTAATACCAAAACCAGATAAAGACAACACAAGGAAAGAGAATTATAGGCCAATATCTCTCATGAACATAGATGCCAAAATCCTCAACAAAATTCTAGCAAATCGGATCCAGCAGTACATCAGAAAGATCATACACTATGACCAAGTAGGATTCAGCCCAGGAATGCAGGGATGGTACAATATTCGCAAATCAATAAACATGATACATCACATAAACAAATTGAGAGATAAAAATCACACAGTCATATAAATTGAAGCAGAAAAAGCATTTGACAAAATCCAACACCCTTTCTTGATAAAAACTCTCAGCAAAGTGGGAATAGAAGTATCATACCTCAACATCATAAAAGCCATATATGATAAACCCACAGCTAACATCATACTCAATGGGCAAAAACTAAAACGATTTCCGCTAAGAACAGGAACAAGACAGGGATGCCCACTCTCACCACTCCTGTTCAACATAGTAGAAGAAGTATTAGCCATTGCAATTATACATCAAAAAGAAATAAAAGGCATCCAAAGTGGAAAAGAAGAAGTAAAGCTGTCCTTATTTGCATATGACATGATACTGTACATAAAAAACATGAAATACCCCATCAAAAACGTAATAGACTTCATAAATGAATTCGGCCATGTAGCAGGATACAACATTAATGCCCAGAAATCTATAGCACTTCTATACACTAATAGTGAACTTACAGAAAGAGAGACTAAAAAAGCAAACCTATTTACCATCACACCAAAAAAATAAGATACCTAGGAATAAACCTAACTAAGGAATAAAAGATGTATACACAGAAAACTCCAGGACACTGAAAAAAGAGATAGAAGAAGACATAAACAGATGGAAGAGCATGACATCCTCATGGATTGGGAGAATCAACATCATTAAAATGTCCATACTACCCAAAGCAATCTGTAGATTCAATGCACTACCCATTAAAATACCAATGACATATTTCACAGACTAGAAAGAATTCTTCATAGATTCATCTGAAACAAACAAACAAAAAAAAACACCACAAATAGCCACAGCAATCCTGAGAAAGAAGAATAAAGTAGGTGGGATCTCAATACCAGATTTCAAGCTATATTACAAAGCAATTGTTCTCAAAACAGCCTGGTACTGGCACAGGAACAGACATATAGATCAATGGAATAGAATAGAGAACCCAGATATCTCCCCAAACCACTATGCTCAACTAATATTTGACAAAGGAGGAATGAACATTCAATGGAGCCAAGATAGCCTCTTCAATAAATGGTGTTGGGAAAATTGGACAGATACATGCAAAAAATGAAACTGGACCACCAACTTACACCCAATACAAAAATAAACTCAAAATGGGTATAGTACTTAAACATTAGAAGGGAAACCGTAAAAATACTACAGGAATCCACAGGCAGCACAATCTCAGACATATGCCAAAAGAACTTCTTCACTCATACTGCTCCAAAGGCAATTGAAGCTAAAGAAAAAATAAACAAATGGGACTACATCAAAATAAAAAGCTTTTTCACAGCAAAAGAATCCATCAACAAAACAACAAGAAAGATCCCTGTATGGGAGAACATATTTGCAAATGTTATCACTGATAAAGGTTTAATGTCCAACATCTACAGCCAATTTATACAATTTAATAAAAGGAAGATAAATGTTCCAATAAAAAAATGGGCAATGGACCTAAATTGAACCTTTTCGAAAGACGACAGAAGGAATTCCAAGAGACACATGAAAACATGTTCAAAGTCACTAATCATCCGAGAGATGCAAATCAAAATGACAATGAGATACCATCTTACACGGGTTAGAATGGCAATCATCAACAAATCAACAAACAAGTGTTGGCGAGAATGCGGAGAAAAAGGAACCCTTGTGCACTGTTGGTGGGAATGCAGACTGGTGCAGCCACTGTGGAGAACAGTATGGAGTTTCCTCAAAAAACTAAAAATGGATCTCCCATTTGACCCTGTAATCCCACTCTTAGGAATTTATCCTAAGAAATCACAAACCACCAATCAGAAAGGATTTATGCACCCCTATGTTCATAGCAGCACAATTTACAATAGCTACAATTTGGAAACTGCCTAGGTGCCCATCAGCAGATGAGTGGGTCAGAAAACTATCGTACATTTACACAATGGAATTCTATGCTGCCATTAAAAAGAAGGAAAACCATTTTAACTATGTTGTTTCTTCCAATTCATGAACATGGAATTCTTACCATTTGCAACAACCTGGGTGGAACTGGAGAGCCTTATGCTTAGTGAAATAAGCCAGTCAAAGAAGGAGAAGTATCACATGATCTCATTCATTTGTGGATAATAAAGAACATTATAAACTGATGAAAAAGATAGATACAGAGGCAGTAAAGCATCAAACAGACTGTGAAATTACAGCAGAGAGATTAAAGTTAGGTGAGGTAAATAAGTGATCAATCAAAGGACTTGTATGCATGCATATAAGCATAACCAATGAATATAGATACTGTGGGGTTGGCATATGCCTGGGAGGGAGGGGGGCAATGGGGAGATATGTATAAAAATTAATTTAAAAAATTATTTGTCCATACACATGTGGGTTTATTTCTGGGCTTTTGATTCTGTTCCATTGGGTTGTATGTCTGTTTTTCTGTCAGTACTATGCTATTTTGATTATTGTTGCTTTGTAGTATAAATTTGAAGTCAGGGAGTGTGATACCTCTAGCCTTGTTCTTTTTTCTTGGATTTCTTTGGCTATTTGGGACCTTTTGTGGTTCCATAGAAATCTAATGATTTTTTTTCTCTATTTGTTTTTTAAAATTCCATTGGAATTTTGATGGGGATTGCATAAAATCTGTATATTGCTTTGAGTAAACAACCATTTTAACTATGTTGATTCTTCCAATTCATGAACATGGAATATCTTCCCTTTCATTTATGTGTTCTTTAATTTTTTTAATGTGTGCGAGTTTCTCTTTGTGTGCATGTGTGTGAGAGAGAGTGTTGGGGAGGGGGAAAGAGAAGATGTATATAGGAAATATGCTTTTTACCTTTACCATCTCTTTAGTGCTGTGAGAACATTAGCAAACAGGTGGAATTGATTGAGAACCAATCCTCTATTTAACACAAAGGCTTCTTAATAGCACTTGCTTGCTACCTACATTGTACGTGTATATTTGAGTGATTCACACTGCTCCTCAATGTTTGACAACTGGATTAATGTTTCTTTTAGATGTGCAAAGGCTCTGAGATGAACCTAAAAACAAGCCATAAATTTTGCTTAGTTGCATATTTATTGAGTGGGACATTGGACTTAATGACCTCCAATTGTCCTCTTACCTTAATGAAGTAGGTTTAGAGAAATGTATGGTTTTATTGAGTTTTACTTAAATTCTAGTCCTAAAATTATTAGCTAATATTGAAATCAGGGTAACCCAGGGCCATTTGGTCCATAAATCTTCCCTTCTAATTCATTAATGAAGATAATTCACTTGAAATGCCACACACCTGCCTTTTTATTATGTATAATAATAATGAGTAAATGTGTTAGGAATATGTCCAACTACTTTTGTGCAAGATAACTTCAACTGTGGCACCTGGACCTAACAGGACATTTTTGTTTATTTAGTAAACATTTCCTGAGTATCTAATTTGTAGCTGTTACTGTATAGAGGACTAGATTTCTATTCCTCACTTGTGTGGATTACAAAAGTCTGTAATGTCTCCAACCATAATTTTAGCAGAATTAGTTGGTTGGGACTTATTAGTAAAATTCAGATGAAAGAAATTCTGAAAATCCTCTCAACTCTCTTAAAAGCCCATTTAAGTTCCACTTCAATCAGCTCCAACAGCCTAAACTAATAGGCTAATAGTTAACATTAATAATACTATGTTCCTGTCTTTAAAGTATATTTTTAAACCTCCTTCTCTTGTTACTTCTTATATTCAATAAAAACTGGACACGTAACTCTCATTTGGATGTAAAGATGCTGGAGTTAACTTGGTCCTTAATTTACTTGCCAACAGTTTCCAATATTTTTATGAATTTCTTGCAACTCTCATTCAATTTATATAAGCCATATAATGTAAGAGAGAGAAGCAAGGAATATCAATAAGATATCTTGATAAAGGACAAACTAAGAATAAATCAAGAAGTCCCTGTCAATAGAAATTTAAGAAACAAAATTTTATTGTCTTTTTAATCTGTTGCTATAAAGTGTCAGTCATCTTTAGAAAGAGAGTGAATCTGACATTTTTGTGTTGACTCTCACATTTCCCATTACAGACTCCTCTCATGTCTGTCCTGAAGCAAAAATAAATTTCCATTTTTAAGCTTTTGATGATAAAAATCTCATCTGAAACCTCATAAATGATCCTTTATTATCTATATTAATAATGAATAAATGTCTTTCGAATACTCTGATCTTTTGCATTAATAGCACCAGATGTATTATAGATAACCTTTTGATTTAACAGCACAAACTCTGAAACAATATTAAACACTGAAGAACTGATCGTACCGGATTCCTGAGGTCAGAATTATAAACATTTCTTTCAGTTGGATATGTCCATTAGGTGACACTAACACCTATCAATATTTATTTTTGAATGAGTATGTGTTTCTGGTGTGCAAGAGAAGAGAGAGAGAGAGAGAGAGAGAGAGAGAGAGAGAGAGAGAGAGAGA
>JAAGEH010000392.1:17746473-17839366 GCA_011751065.1 Lasiurus cinereus
AGAGAGAGAGAGAGAGAGAGAGAGAGAGAGAGAGAGAGAGAGAGAGAGGATGAGTCCTGGAAATCGAGCCCATAATTTTTTACTTTCTGCAGCCTTTTATTTTTTCACATATTACACGTTCCTTCTACAACTTTATTCTAGTGTGAGCTAAAGTTCTTAATGGAGACAGATTTTTAAAGTATTCCTGCAAATTTTGCTTTTTTCTAGCCTTTTTAAAAAATAAAATTAGTATCTTGTTACTGCATATCCAGTTAGAAAAATTCAGTTGGAAAGATGTATACTACATTAAAAAAATCAAAGGACCATTCATAAGAAACTTAGCAATTCATTCTTCAGGCTTTTTACTCCATTTATCTGATTATTATTCTATTTCTTTATGCCGTCTTCACTCTATCACAGACACAGATACTACAGATGAGTGTCAGAGGCCCAGGGGAAATGTGTTGCCAGATCATAGAGTGAGTCAGGGAAGAGTTGCAACAATCCTATAGGTTTCTAACTAAAGTCAGCTTTCTTTACCTATTTCAGGTTCAGCCTCTTCCACATACTTCAATGCTTGGCCTGAAAGCTGAAAACACTAATGGAGTTATAGACTTACTAAAGGAATAAATGCTAGGATAGAGAAAAGGGTAGGTAAAGAAATAATGATCATGTGTTCTCTCTGGAAACGACACAGTGGCCTGACATCATGCAATTATTTACCACAGAGAATTTTTTTAGTATCCAGTATGCATATATTCACCATCTAGGAATATAATGTATCAGAATAATTGGGGAGCTGATTTCTCAATGAGAAAAACATCAGATAAATTCTAACAGAGAATTTGATGGTGAGACTGGGATTATGAGGTTGGGAAAGGAAGATCATAGAGGTAAACTGCCATTTTATCACACCATATCAAGGGTGCATGATATGAAAGTGCTTTGGAACTGTGAATACTGAGCTCAATCACCTGGATGAGGTAGTAATATCTGTCAGGATTCTCCACTGTAAAGTTACTCTTTGTTTTACCATGTCTACTTCATACAAAATAGGAAAACAGGGACATGAAACAGACCTGCTCAGATTTTTTAAAAGTTATCTTTATTATCGAAAGTATTACAAATGCTCCTCTTTTCCCCCCACTGATTCCCTCCACCTCAAACCTGCCCTCACTCCCAGGCCTTCATGAACTACTGTCTGTGTCCATGGATTATGCCTATATACATATAAATTTTTTGGTTAATCTCTCCCCACCCCATCCCTTCCTTTTGGGATTGCATTCCTTCTCCATCATCCCATCTGGCAACCAACAAAATGTACTCTGTATTTATGAGTTTGTTTCTGTTCTGCTTATTCATTTTGTTTATATATTATTGATAGATATGTATTTATTGCTATTTTATTGCTCATTTTTTAATCTGCTTCTTCAAGAAGACCCTTCAACATTTAATATAATATTGGTTTGATGGTAATGAACTTCTCTAGTTTTTTCTTATCTGGGAGGTTCTTTATATGTCCATTGATTTTAAATGATAGTTTTGCAGGATAGATTAATCTTGGTTGTAGGTCCTTGCTTCTCATTACTTTAAATATTTTTGCCACTCCCTTCTCACCTACAAAGTTTCTGTTAAGAAATCAGCTGACAGGGAGAATCCAAGATGGCGACATAGATAAACACCTATACTGCTGCCTCGCACAACAATTTCAAAATTACAACTAAAAGATAGAATGGGCATCATCCAGAACCACATGAAAGCTGGCTGAGTGGAAGTTCTACAACTAGAAAGAAAGAGAGGGGCTCACAGAGACCCAGAGGAGCTGCAAAAAGCTGAGGTACGGAGACGTGCACGTGGTGAGAAAGGGTGACAGAGTACCTGGCGGGCTTTCTCTGGCAGGAGGGAGACAGAGACTCTCAATGGCATTGAACCCCTTATCCTACGACACTAAACCCCAGATCCAGCTGAAACTCATACGGGTCCCTCCGTATGTACTGTGAAAAGGGAGAAGTACACGGAAATTTAGGGGAGTCTCAAAAGATCAGAAGTCTGGTGACGCACACAGCACTGCACACAGAAGACCGACTGCTGATTGTGCCACTGGCTGTCACAAGTGGGCGGGAGACAGACCCTCCCAACTGCACCATTTCACTAAACCTCAGTTTCGAGCGAAACCCTGGGGACCCAGACTCATGTGGTCCCGGAGTGCAGGGGAGCCGGAGGGGCAGCAGTCTAGAAGTACTGCAAGAGTGCACGCGCACACAGGGACTGCTCTAGCGATTACCCAGTCACATGAAACTCAGGGGCCGTGGAGGGTGGGGCCAACTGGAAGGCAAGGCGGTCCCTTAAGCCCTGAGACTCCACCCATCCCAGGCTCAACAGAGAGGCTTTTGCAGTTTTGCAAGTCTGGTATCATAAGGCTGAATCCAACACAGAAGTTCTCCTGGCAGAGTGAAAATGCCGGGAAGGGATCACAAACAAAAGAAATGGAGGAAAACAAATGACTGGATGTAGAGTTCAAAACCACACTTATAAGGTTTTTCAAGAATATCCTAGAAAAGTTGGATAAAGTTAGCAAGACCCAAGAGGAGATGAAAAAGGTCCAACTAGAAATGGGAAAGGACCAACTAAAAATTAAACATACACTGACTGAAATAAAAAAATATATATATATTATACAGAGACCTAACAGCAGACTAGAGGAAGGCAAGAATCAAGTCAAAAATTTGAAATATAAAGAATCGAAAACACTCAACTGGAAAAGCAAGAAGAGAAAAGAATCCAAAAATGTGAAGATAATGTAAGAAGCCTCAAACGTACCAACATCAGAATTACGGGGGAGCCAGAAAAAGTGAGAGAGCAAGATACTGAAAACCTACTTAAAGAAATAATGACTGAAAACTTCCCACATCTGGTAAAAGAAATAGACTTACAAGTCCAGGAACCCCATAAAAAAGGAATCCAAAGAGGACTACACCAAGACACATCATAATTAAAATGCCAAGAGCAAAAGACAAAGAGAGAATATTAAAAGCAGCAAGAGAAAAACAGTTCATTACCTACAAGGGAGCACACATATGACTGTCAGCTGATTTCTCAACAGATATGATGCAGGCCAGATGGGAGTGGCAAGAAATATTCAACGTGATGAGTAGCAAGAACCTACAACCAAGAATACTCTATCCAGCAAAGCTATCATTCAGAATTGAAGGGCAGATATAGAGCTGCACAGATAAGAAAAAGCTAAAAGAGTTCATCAACTCCAAACCAGTATTATATGAAATGCTGAAAGGTACTCTTTTAGAAGAGGAAGAAGAAAAAGGTAAAAGATAAAGAATTATGAACAACAAGTACGTATCTATCAACAAGTGAATCTAAAAATTAAAGGAATTAAAAATTTGATCAACAGAATAAACTAATGAATATAATAGAATCAGGAGCACAGAAAGGGAGTGGACTGATAATTCTCAGGGGAAAGGGAGGAGGGGGTGTACAGGGAGAGACTGGATAAAAATCATACCCATATGGATGAGGTCAATGCGAGGGAGGTAAGGGTAGAGAGAAGGGTGGGAGCCAGGTGGATGGGAGCTATGGAGGGGAAAAAAGAGAAACAAATGTTAATAATCTGAATAATAAAGATTTAATTCAGGGAAAAAAAAGAAAGCAGCTGACAGTCTTATGGGAGCTCACTTGTAGGTAAAATTGCTTTTCTCTTGCTGCTTTTAAAACTCTCTTTGTCTTTAACCTTTGGCATTTGAATTATGATGTGTTTTAGTGTGTGTCTATTTGGATTCATCTTGTTTGGGACTTCCTGGGGTTATCTATGTCTTTCTTTCACCAAATTAGGAAAGTTTTCTGTTATTATTTTTTTAAATAAGTGTTCAATTTCTTGCTTTGTTTCTTCTCCTTCTAGCACCCCCATAATGTGAATGTTAGTATGCTTGAAGATCTCCCAGGGGCTCCTTACACTATCATTATTTTATATTCTTTTTTTCCTTTTGCTGTTCTGCTTGAGTGTTTTTTGCTTCCTTATATTCCAAATTGATGGTTTGATTTTGCCTTCACCTACTCTACTGTTGATTCCCTATAAAGTATTATTTTCTTAAACATATTTTTATTGATTTCAGAGAGGAAGAGAGAGAGAGAAATGTCAATGATGAGAGATAATTATTGATCAGCTGCCTCCTGAATGCCCTCTAATATGAACTGAGCCTGCAACCTGGGCATGTTCCCTGATTGGGAATTGAACCTTCTGGTTCATAGGTCAATGCTCAATGACAGAGCAACACTGGCCAGGAAGTCCCAAACAAGATGAATCCAAAGAGGCCCACACTAAATTATTCTTCATTTCTGACTGGTTCTTTTTTATGCTGTTGAGGTCTTCACTAAGGCCCTTGAGCATCCTTATAACCAGTATTTTGAACTCTGCATCAAGTAGATTGCTTGTTTCCATTTTATTTAGTTCTTTTTCTGGAGTTTTGCTCTATTCTCTCATTTAGGACATGTTTCTTTGTCTCCTCATTTTGGCCACTTCTCTGTGTTTGCTTCTATGTATTAGGTTGAGCTACTACATCTCCTAGGTTTGGTAGTGTGGCCTACTATAGTAGGTACCCTGTAGGTTTCAGTAGCACAGCCTCCCTAATCACCCTAGCTGGGCACTGGAGGTGTACCCCTCTGTATGGACTGTACATCCTCCTGTTTAAATTGAGTATTGATTGCTTTTGGCACATCCTAGGGACTTACTCAGGCTGATCAGCTACAAGGATTAACCATGACCACTGACAGCACCTCCAACTATCTTGGAGGATCAGCTGTGCAGGGGCCCACCCACACAGAGAAAGACTTACTTCAGCAGGGCTGTAGTACCCACTATGTCCACTCCCTTGAGTGTGTCAGTTGTGGAGGTGTTTGGGTGATGGAGGTAGCTGAAGGTGATGGTCTGAAGCTGTCCACTGGGTATGCTGGATCTAGAGCCTCCTGGTAGGTGCAGGCCAAGGTCAGCTACCTCCTGTCTTCTGCCCAGGAACATCAGGCATAAAGTACAAAGCAATCTGCAGATGACTGTTTTTTGTGCTACTGGTTGGTTCCACAGGGGTAATGCCAGTCAGAGTGCTAACAGTCACAGAAACTGTAGTGGTTAAGGCTGTGATAATGTCAACAGAAGAACTTACACTTTTGATGCCAGTATCCTCTCAAATTATAAGCACAAATCTTTAGAACATGAAGAAAGGAAACCCAAATTTCCTTTGCAAATCCAAAGATAAAATTCCTGTGACAGGAAACCAGCTCTCAGAGCACACATAAGACAGCACTGGGGCTCTCCCAATGGCATCTGGGAAGAGGTTGGTCATTTGGAACTTTTTCAGAGAATGCAGGGACAAAGCCAGAAAGTATTTGTAGTGACTGCTTTTGTCACCCTATTTGCAAAATGCCTGTTGAAGACTTAAAATGTGAGAGGTCTGGAATGGTAATAGAACCAACTAGAGAATGGAATATTATTCGATATTTGTAAGTTTTTATTAACACATAGTATTAATTTCCCCTTTTTAATAGCATCTTAATTTCTTTTAGGAAATTCTTTCTTCCCCATTGTATGATATCTTTATGAGACAATAAATTCAGATGCTTGCCTCTTACTGTCAAAATTGTTTGGCAAAATCCTTTCTCTCAGACACTTCACACTGAGAGATGGTTAGGCAGAAAACAGTCTTTGTGATGTTGAGTCTTTAGAGAGGAACAAAGGGCAAAATAAATGGAAGTGACATGGGTGCTAGTGGAGGCGCTCACTGATTAGATTAAGCTCTTACTATAAGCCCAGCTCTATGGTTTCAGCTTCCTAACCCTCTGGAGTTGCCTTGCCCTTCCCATTGTCAATCCTATTTCACTAGCTCCCCCATTACTGTTATGACATTCTGACATCCTTGCAAAATATGGCTTTTGTCTATTTTCCCCAGGGTCAAGTTCTGCTTTATGTCCCAGACAAATTCTATATGATACAGTCTTGTATACCATGTTTGCCTTTGAAGTTGAATTTTCCTATGTAAAAAATGGTGGAAGACACACAATCAATTATCCTTGGAATGTAAACTGTATAAGAGTAAATCTTGTGTACAATAAATCAGTAAACAATGGTAAACCACTTCACTGTGTTCCAATGAAGTCCAAATTTGTGTCCTGGTGCAGCATTTCATGCAGGCTTTGGCACTAGGCAGCTGGGGAGATAATAAGCCAAGATCGGAATAGATCTGCATTATAGAATAGAAGGTGGCCAAAAGCACTGATAACTGAAAAGGTTGCTAGTATATGTAGGTTCAATGAGGCCTGATATACAGTTTTATTCGTAGTTCTATAAGTGATGGTAATCAAAAAATCTAATTAGCAATTCAGCATATAGCAGGTGCAAATCCAGCCAAGAAGCTACACTAGTGTTGGGACAATTAGTCTACAGACAGCTAGACTCAACTTAGGGAGGGTGGAGTGAGAACCCTCGAGGAAGAGACTATTAAGAACCATGCAGGATTCCTGGATCCAGCTTAAGTGTGCTAGAAGGTCACTACTATGCACAGCAACTGGGCAGATTATGGAAGAGGGAACAAGTATACGCTCAGTTTGGTTAACATGGGGTCTGGATAAAATAAGGAGTTCTGTGATCTGGTTGAGTACCAGAGGTGCAGGCAGACTCTGGGACTCTGGATTCTCGGCTCTCCATATGGCATCAGAAGAGACTTGGAGGATTAAGAGCATGGGCATGTTGAAGATGACCATATGTCTAGATTCTAACTATGGGGAACGTAATGTATATCCAACTCAGATTGACTTTGGCCTGAGGCCTCAGATGGAGGCCAGCAGTGAAATACATTTGAGAAAGTGGGAATGAACAGAAGAACAAAACCAGGGATGACATCTAAGGTCTTCATGGATTGCCCTCAACCAATCATTCCTCCTAACTTATTTTTGACCAAACTGGATGGTTAATATGCTCCATGAACTCTTGTTTTCTAACTTCTTTTCCATTTTCTTTTGCTATTTCTGCCTTACCCCCACAATGTAAACTTAACAAAATGTTTCCAATTCTACAAGGCTGATCTCAAATCCCATGTCTTCATGAAACCTTGAATAAAAATTGAATTCTACCTTCTTTGAATAGTGAAAGAATTTTATCTGTGTCTCTATGTTGTCACTAACATCATGCTTTATAATAGAGTTTTTTTGCATTTGCCAAATTACATAAAACTGACCCAAAAGTTACTAGGAACACTGACAATACTTATATATTCTGCCACATGACATATCCTTACCATCATATAGATTACCTGTCCTGCAGAAACTTACTAGTAGAGACTCATGGGTGACTTTAGAGTAGGCACTGTATGAAAGCTGAGTCCATGTAAATTAATTTAGCATTCATTCTATTGCTGTTTCTTTAATTCCTGCCTCTGGCATGTTTTCTTTGAGAACCTTTTACTCTCACTCTTCTTTGTGATCAGTATGTTGCATGACTGTTCATTCTAATAGGTGTTATTGGGTTTGCTTTGCTGCCTCACACAACTCTCTCCCTTTGTTCACATTAACCTGCATTTTCTGAGCAATGATGCAGTCACCAGCAGTGTTACTGCTTGCATTATTCCTATCTTCTTGCTTCCAGTGGGACTTCACTGGAATTAGCCAAGTAGGAGCTCAGAGGTGAAGCTATTTCCACACAGGCAAAACCAAAAGGAAAAACTGTTCATTGAGACAGATCATATTCTGAACTTTCATTTCTAATGAAAAATCAATTAAGGAGGTCAAAACTGTAGCTTGATTACCTGAAACAGCCAAACCTGTTGGACTATTGAGGATTTCTGTTGTCTATTATGAAGCTATTAATGCAAACTCACTTTGTTAACAATAAAAAAAGATAGACTACTGACTTCATATATTTAAAATCTTAAGAAAAATATAGAGCAACATTTTCATATAACCAGACATCAAATACCTGAAACAGATGTTTATACATAGGTATATGGCCATATTTAATTATTTATCTATATATATAAAAGCCTAAGTGACCCCATGACCGAATGACCAGCCAACTGGTTGCTATGATGAGCACTAACCATCAAGGGGCAGATGTTCAACACAGTAGCTGCCCCCTGATAGTCAATGTGCTACCTCAGTCAACCTCCCACAGCCGGCCAACCTCCCGCAATCTCTTCCCCTGGCTGGCCAGCCCCCTGGATTGGCCTTAATCTCCAGCTAAGCCAACGGATCCCACCCATGCATGAATTCATGCACCAGGCCTCTAATATTAATTATAAAAAACCAGTGCCTTGGTGCATGGATTCATGCACATTGAAAGAAAATTAATTAGAAAGTGGCCAGAGGGGTAGGACTGGACAAGATGGGCCAAGCATGCCCTAGAGCCAACCTCCTGCAATCTCTCCCCAGCCATCAACACAACACCTGGGGCAGCAATGCAGCTCAAAGGGCATCTGCAGAGTGAGCAGGGTCCCTCGGGCAGGTGGGGTCCCTCAGCCTGGCCTGTGGGGATTGGGTCAAAACCAGCTCTCTGACATCCCCCAAAGGGCCCCAAATTGGGAGAGGGCAGTTCTCAGGTGACACAACCCAGAATTGAGCTCCCTCCTCTCTGGTTTCAGGGTGCATCACCCAAGAACCACAGCTGCCAAGTCACCACAGCTGGGTAGCTCCTGTGTTGAGTGTCTGCTCCCTGGTGGTCATTGCATGTCATAGCTACCAGTTGGGACAGTTGACCAGTTCGATGGTCACTTAGCCTTTTATATATATAGATGACTACAGGATGATAGGAGTGGCTAGCGACAGAGAAAAATAGTCTTGAAATGTTGAGTAAGGTTGGGAAGTTTTAAATAATTTTGAAAGTGAAGCATTCTAGCATATTAGAATCAGAGGAACTCCAAACTCTCAATTTTATATAGTAAAAACTGAGGCACAGCCCTGGCCAGTGTGGCTCAGTTGGTTGGAGCATTCTCTCATGAGCCAAAGGGTCACCAGTTCAATTCCCAGTCAGGGCACATATCCAGGTTTCTAGTTCAATCTCCAGTTTGGATTCATATGAAAGGCAACCAGAAAGGTTTTTCAAAAGCCAGGGCCTTCCTTCCCGCCCCCCCTCCCACCCAACCCCACCCCTGCTGGCAGCCAGCTTCACCTCCCACCCACACCTGTCTTGGCCTGGTGCCACCCAAGTCTTCCACCACCCACCCTCAGTTCCCCATTCCGGTTGGGTGATCAACACCTGCCAGTCAGGAAGAAAGACTAGGAGATTGGCCAGCAGGCCCCAATCAGGCGATTGGGATAGTTAGTGCATATCATAGCGACCGGTTGTTCTGCCATAATAGTCGCTTAAGCTTTTATATATGTAGATGGGCTAACTTTCCACTTTACCATCTGCCTGTTGAATATATGTTTGAGAAAACCCATTTGCTCATTGAATTATTTTTATCCTTTTGGATTTCAGCATTTCTTCTGTCTCTAATTGTCCTAGTAATTGTTTCTGATCTTTTCCTCACTTCTGATCTGTTTCACATCCTGGGACTTTGTCCTCAATTCTCACAGGGACGCTGTTTTGTTCAGATTTTGAGATGTCCTGCAAGAGTTAAGGGTCAACATAAGAAAATACAATACATTACAATGTTGTTGCCTAAGAGGGTGATAAACAAGTACATATCGTTCTTGTTCTGAAAATAAAAATTCCAAATCCTGAGTGAACATCAGAGTAAATAGAGGAATTGTTAAAAATGGGAATTCATAGACCCCATCTACAGAACTCATAATAGGCCTCTGGAGAGGAGCCTGCTTGTTAACTAGTATGCCAGGAGATTCCGATACAGGTTGTTCATGGGCCTCACTCAAATAAATTAATTGCAGGGATCCCGAGGTGTCCACTTTATAATATTAGAAATAAGAGTTAAGGAAGCTTCAGGATTGGTACACAATATCTTCAGGGACCTATGTTCTCCCATTTTCAACTCTGTGGTACTTAGCCTGCTGACTGGTCCTGAGCTATCTCCCCTCAGAGTCACCAGACAGCTACGGAATATCAGATATCACCTCTCATATCCAGAAGTTACAATGCCAGAAGCCATGTTTTCATTTTGCTTCTTCTAAAAAAGGAAGAAATCCTTTTCCATATGTATGCACAGTAAATCAGTAGATCTACCCTTACACATTTCAGTGGCCTGCATTGGGTCCCATTTCCACTCTTAAGCCATTAGATGCCACAGGAATTGGACCACTCTGATTGTCTCAAACTAGCCAAGAGTTAGGTCATGTGGCCAGAACAGTGAGCAAGTAAATCAGAAGGGAGGACAAAAATGAGAAAGGCTTTGAGTAGTTAACACTTAATGCCTGAGCAATATTTTACTTATTTCCAATAATTTATTTTTTATATCATTTCTATAGAATAGAGCACTGTGGTGTCAATGATAGCACAGGAGTTCCCCTTCATCCACGGGGGTAAAGTTCCAAGATCCCCAGTGCATATCTGAAAGCTCAAATAGTACTGAACCCTATGTATACTATATTTTATTATGCCTATAATGAAGTTTAATTTATAAATTAGGCACAGTAAGAGATAACAGTACTAATAAAATATTGCAATAAAAGTATGCCAATGTGCTGTATCTAGCTATCTAGCTATCTATCTTTCTCCCCAAATATCTGGAATGTTAGAGTTGGCAAATTCATACACAGAAAGTAGAATAGTGGTTGGCAGAGGCTGGGGTTGAGGGAGAATGGGAAATTGGGTTTTAATAGGTACAAAGTTGAGGAAGAGGAAAAAGTCCAGGGGATGGATGGGGGTGAATGTATTTAATACCTCAGAACTGTACACTTAAAAAGACTTACAATAGCAAATTTTATCTATGGCAATAAAAGCATAATATGCTAATTAGACCAGATGACCTTCCAGACAAAGCCAGGGTTGTAAGGTCTGAGGCAAGCCAAGCCCCTTCCATGAATTTCATGCATCAGGCCTCTAGTTATGTATATAACAATTTAAAAATAAATATGAATTTGCTAAAATAAAGTCATGTCAAACAATCTTATCTTCTTTATGAATAAGTTGATGGACTGGGGATCAAAGGGAATTTCTTAGACATTTATCTTGAATGCAGCAAATCGGCTGACAGTCTCTCCTTGTAGGAAATGAGAACTTGATAATAGCACATTTCGATAGAGTCAAAGCAAGTGCTGCAAGCTCATGAGGATCACTGTCAACCTGCTGTTTTTTCAATTCTGGTGATTTAAATATTTAAAAATTTCTGGGACTGCAACTCATAAGATCTCTAGGGACAGGGTCAGGGCTATGAGAGTTTTAGAAAATTCCCAGCTAATTCTCATTTGCAGTCAGTGATCACTGAGGTCAGTCTCCAGGAAGGTATTTGTGGCATGTCTCAATTCTCTATCTTGAGGGGACACAAACAATTTGAAATGAAGAAGATATAAAATAAATCAGACTTTTGTAGGTATTTCTCTCTTTCCACATCCAGTGCAGCTAGAAAGTGGGTCCAATTCCTGAGTAGGGGTGGCTGGGGATTGAGAAATAAAAGAGAGACAAGACACAAAGACAGAAGAAAAAAGCAGGGACCGGGTGGGACCACTGTCTTCTTCTGATGGAGAGACAGGGACCCAGAGCCAATCCAATGAGTTTATTTTATATCCCAAATACCAGGAATTTTCACCAAAAGGTCAGGACAAAAGGAGATTATTTGCATTCTTGAGTAGGCCCTGAGCATTCCTGATGCTAAGCTGGATTTAGATATCAAAACCACTTCCTCACACCACTGGGGGGATAGGGGGGTGAAGAGCTGAAATGAAGGTCAAGTTGACAACACCCTTGCCCTTTTGGCAAGGTGTATTCCCAGGACATGACTTTGCCTACACTACTGGGTTTAGCTGACAATAATTAAGGAATGCCCATGTGCTTTCCCTCTACAAACCTGGGTTTCAATTCCAGACTCTCCCTTGTCCATGTGTTACTCTAAAACCTTGGGCAGACACATGACATATCTGAGCTTTAGTTTGCTCACATGGAAATAGGATTAAGTCTTTCTACCTTGCAGGTGAAAGTAAAAAAAAAAAAGTCATGGGGGTGGGGCATGTAAAGGACCTTAACTAAGTGGATATGACTCCAATGGAAGCAAATTTGGGAAGGCCCATTACCAACAGGAGGCCCAGCCTCAGTGCAGCATGGAATTAACAAGGAGAGGAGCACAGAGTATTGGGGTGGTATGACATAGGATAGACTATGCCATCCAGCACTTCTTCAGGGAGGGTTATGGAACACCATCAATGGCAGTCTGAAGAATTTAAATAAAGAAGCCTTTAGCTGCTTTGTCCAAAACATTCCTGAACCAGTGAATGGTAGAACCTAATAAACCAACATAGAAGACAATTATAGTTAATTCAATTCAGCAAAATTTTATTAGCATTTCCTCAGTTACAACCACTTTTCTGGGAGATATTGAAAATATAGCAAATTGTAAAATCTAGGAATACTAATGTCTGTATCAATAAATATTTTGGAGAAATAAACAAGAAAAATGAATCAATGAATAACAAATAGTTGGGCAAGAAGACAGAGGGTAGCCCCAAAGGGATAACCTGATGAAGCAAAAGTTTCAAGAAGAAAGAAACTTGGCTATTTATTTTTAACTAAGAGTTAGATCTGAGCTAATGATGTGGGCAATATATTTTTCTGTGGTTGAAATGAAATAATATCTCTTAATGAAATAAAATAAGTACCTTAGTTTTGGCCAAAATAGTGTTCTGCTAAATATTTGACCTCTCTAAATGTCTAGATTCTGTTATATTGTTCAGATTACTTAATTTTTAAAAACAGTATGACTTATAAATTAAAGAAAAGTTAAATAAATATTAAAAACTTAGCTATACCTTTTGAAAAAAAGGTAGCACAGATCTTGTCTTATCATGGTAGGAATAATCCTATCTAATAAAAGGGTAATATGCAAAGTGACCATCACTCCAACACACAAGATGGCCACCCCATGTGGGCAAAGATGGTTGCCCCCATGTGGACAAAAGATGGCTGCCACAAGATGACCAGCAAGGGAGGGCAGTTGGGAGGGACCAAGCCTGCAAGGAAGGGCAGTTGGGAGTGACTAGGCCTGCAGGTGAGGGCAGTGGGGGGGACCAGGCTGGCAAGAGGGGGCAGTTAGGGGCAATTGTGCCAGCAGGAGAACAGTTACACATCAATCAGGCTGACAGGGAGTGGTCAGGGGGTGATCAGGCTGGCAGGCAGAAGTGGTTAGGGGCAATCAAGCAGACAGGCAGGCAAGCAGTTGGGACCCAGCAGTCCTGAATTGTGAGAGGGATCCCAGATGGGAGAGAGTGCAGGCTGGGCTCAGGGACACCCCACCCACCCACCCCAGTGCACGAATTTTGTGCACTGGGCCTTTAATATGCCAATAAAATGCACTATCAACTGGTTCCTAGTCAAATGAGAAAGGAAAAAAAGAAAGAGAAGATAGAAGGGCAAGAGAAGGGATGCATAGGTGCAGGGAGAGATGTAAGTAAACTTTACTGAAACTAATAAAATTTGTGAAGCAATATCAGTATAAGAACAAAACTTGAGAATATAGCCCTAACCAGTTTGGCTCAGTAGATAAGAATGCCGGCCTGTGGACTGAAGGGTCCCAGGTTTGATTCTGGTCAAGGGCATGTACCTTGGTTGTGGGCACCTCCCCAGTAGGAAGTGTGCAGGAGCAGCTGATCAATGTTTCTAACTCCCTAGCCCTCTCCTTTTCTCTTTGTAAAAAATCAATTTTATATATATATATATATATTATTTTTTTTAAATTGAGAGTATATCCATTTAGATACAAAATCATGACTCACACTTTTCTGTACTTTCTAAAGATGACAAGTAAGCCAAAATGTTTTCAAAATTACATTTTCCACATCACCTGAGCTGATATACCAGAGTAATATGAAATATTATAAATTTGACTTTCAAAGGTGGTATTTCAACTTTCATTTTCCAGTGTGCAAAATTAAGCCAATCCTACTGAATTGATTAACTGCAGAAAACAAACCTGTAGGGGAACAGGATATATTTTCTGATCCCCGGGCTACTCTTCAGGGGAATATATTTTTGATGTTCTCTTGGGAAGCAATGATATAGGGTTGTCATTTAAAAAATCAAGCATTTCATTTAGTTACTTAGGACATCCCATTTAGTTACATATGACAGCTGCCAGACTGCACACCTCATTTTAACTGCAGCATCAGTGCGGCTTCTTTGTAGCTCTTTTAAAGGTGGGTGTGTGTTCCTTTTTTGTTTATTCATTTTATATTCATTAGCTGCAGTAATGATGCCACGAACTGGAGTGCCCTGGCATAAAGAGGACATGGAATAAATTCATGCTAAAGAAAAGGAGGGAGAAGGTTTAGAGTAAGGTTAAGTCAAGAATCACCACTGTAGTGTTTTTAAAATATATTTTTATTGATTGTGGAGAGGAAGGGAGAGAGAAAGATAGAAATATCAATGATGAGAGAGAATCATTGATCAGCTGCCTCCTACATGCCTCACATTGGGAACTGAGCCCACAACCCAGGCATGTGTCTTAAATGGGTATCAAACTGTGACCTTCTAGTTCATAGGTAAACCATCAACCACTGAGCCACACTGGTTTGTTTATATTTTCATTGAGCTCCTCCAGAGCTTTATTCCATAGCTATTCTCTGGATGTCTAGCCATCAGGAATCCTATTTTTATCCATCAGCATTTTAAACAAATGCCAGCAAACAGTTTCAAGTGGGGTAGGGGGGACAATAAGTGAATGCCCTTATGAGAAATGATAATATGGATGATTTTGTGAGAAGCAAGACTGTTTAATGTATTTTTAACAGGAACAGAGAGTAGATGGCCCCAATGCCCATTGCCTCACCCTTTCGCAGATTCCAGCCTGTCTGCATACAGACCTGATGCCCCAAATGCGAAAAGGGCAGACTAGACATTTGGCTCTTCCTCCCATCCCCCATTCGTTACCCTTCCCATTGCTTCCACCAGCCATGGACAATCCTTTTATTCACCTTCAAAGAGGTTGTTGGCAAAAGGAGTTAGAGGGAGTGGAGGGGACCATGCACCAATTGTCCTTAGACAAAGCAGAGAAGGAAGGGTAACAGAGAAGGCAGAACACAGAGCCTCATCTGTAATGCAGGGCCTATGGTCCCCAGATGGTAGCAAGCATCAGCATCTCTCCCTGCAAGAAAAATTGGATTAGTCTCCGCCTTGCCTCCTAATGGACACACTCTATGATCTTTAGAGCTTCATTTACTGGGTTAATAGTGCTTTGCTTGAGTTCCTTTGCTATGGGGGAAAAAAGGGAAAAAAAAAAACCTGTAAGAAGAAATATTCTGGGTGCCGTCCGCAACCACTGACACGAGTAATATCGTATTCATCACAGACAGCCCTCGTATCTCATTACTGCTGAAGAGTTGCCCTGGAGGCATCTGAGCTTGGCCAGGCCAGGCCTCTCATGTGAAACCGTTCAGGTATATTGTGAAATGATTTAATGCGATAATAATGTCCACTTTGTGAGATAGATTATGTTTTTCATAGTGGCTGATGGTTAATGAATGATACATTAGCAAACATCACTAAAACATTATTGGGAAATTCAGATGAAAAGATGGAGTTCTTTTTCCTGCTTCTTCTTGGCTTTCTCCCCAAGCGGTCCTACTCTCGCCCTTCCCCCACTTCAATGCATAAAGATGGAAAGCAGAAGAACTTCCAAGAATCAGAAAACTTAATTTATTTAAAGGGGGGGAAAAAATCCCAGCTGTGTACTCCTGCCTTTCAGCCTCTCCCTATTGAAAGGGGATATGAATACTAAAAACATTCAAACATGAGCTGAAATATCTCTTCTTAAATCAAATGAGAATCAATGAAAGTGCGAACCTGAACAAATACATTATATGTTGGCCCAGTTTATTAGATGAAGCCGTTTACCCTGATTTGATTTATCTGGCAATACACAGCTCAGCTGTGAAATGAGATAAGCCGAGCCCATTCACCTTATTTACTACATTATCGCAGCTCTCACTAGCACTGCCATGGTTAAGGGTCTGTCAGCAGTTCCATTACAAATCCCTATTTTCAACAGCTGCAAAGATTCACTCCCAGCTGCTCCATGGCATGGTCAGCCCCAATCCAGGAGCACAGCCTCTGAAAAGATGGATGTAGCTCCATCTTGTTATTCACCATCTCTGTGCTGAGTAACAGAAGGAATGTGACTGTCCCGAGTCCATGAGGCTTATTCTACTGGATGAAGAGATCAGGCATGCTCCCACTTATATCTTACTTTGATTCTTCTTTCACTGACCTTTCCTATATAGATATTTCCAACATGTTCTTTTCTCATTTCCATCCATTTTGGAATGCAAAAGCCTCTACATTTCCCAGGGCCCATCTCCCCCATCAGTAGGTCTTCCTCCAGACAGCAATGAGGGGCTGAGATAATAGAAGACAGACGTGCTGTAGAATTAATGGGTGGACCTGCCCAGGAGGCAGGAGACAGACCTTGTTAGTTTTTCAATAAACATTCACAATCCAGATGCCCAGATTCAATTAAGTTGTACATAGGGAGAAAGAGAGGCGGGGGAGAGATATTTATTTCTGTTACTAAAGTTTTGTTTAAGAGGTAATTTTTAAAAAAGCATTCTTATAATCTTTCAGTCTCACTTTTGTTCCAGCTCCACATGCTACCCCGTGATACCTTCTACTTGCTCTTTCTTGACACATCTCCAGGCTCTGGTGTGTAGCACATTCATGCCCAGCAGAAAGCAGGGGAACTGGTATCTAACATACGTGAGATCCCCACTGGTCTCTCTCCTGAAATGTCACTAAAATAAGAAGCGGAATAAAATAACTAAGCCTGCAGACACAAAGGAAACAGGAGAGGATGCATCAGCAGATGAGCACGTTCAACCAATTTGTTAGAAGCTTGAAAGAAAATGAAAGGCCGGTAACTGACTTAGCAAGACAGAGGAAACCACTTTGCAACTAGACAATGCCTCCCACACAGAGCAGGAGGTATGGACTTAGTCTCTGAATAAATTCAGCTAGAGAGGCCCCAGCTGCCAGACACGAAGGAGGGTAGATGATTCCATCCTAAAGCAGGACGGGCTTTTTTTTTTCAGATTTGTTGGGGAAATTTTAGGGATAGAGTAAGCAAAGCCAATGGCCAAATGAGGCAAAGGATTCAGGGAAAGCCAAAAACTGTGCAAGGGGGGGAAAAAAGAGTCACTGTGTATATTAGGCTCAACAGTGAATGATATCCACAAAGTTCATAATAAACAATGTAAAAACAGTGATTATGACCATGTTATGGAGATAGGTAGAGTAGGTGGGAAAGACAGTATAAAGAATCTAAATCTTCATCTATATAAACAGGGCTTAACGAATGAGTAAAAATTGGCAGATGAATAAATAAAAATAAGCATATTTAGAAATGTGAAAATAAAAAACAAAGATACCAGGGGAAGAATTAAATGCAGGTAATGGCTCAGAAATGAAATCCCACTTGATGAGTAGACTCTGCTTTCTACTTTCCATCTGGATTTATCTGAAAATGGCTTGGCTGTAGGGAACGTTAAGGGTAGGGACTTGGAAATGTTACTCCTCTTTCCAAGGTCTCCCTCCATTTCTGTTCTCTGCCCATCTGGCCTTCTTTTATTCTTTCAACACTTGAGCCCTCTCTCTGTCATATGCCTCCTATTATAGGGGGTTTGCACAAACTATTTTGTCTCCTCAATTCTCTCATCTCCCTTTCTTCTCCTTGCTTCCCATTCTTCTTTAGCTCTCAGCTCATAACATCTTCCTCATGGAACCTTATCATGCCCACCCTCAGTTAAAAGCTATGCTCCCAACTCTTATGTTACCCTAGTAAATACTAATTCCCTTGAATTTCCTGCCCACCTCTTTTCTGTTGTGCATTACTGTGCCACACACTGGAATTTGGAAATGTCTTCAAGAAGGATCACATAGAAGGTTCTTAACCTTCGACTTCTCTTCTGAAGTCAACTCCAAAGTAGCTTTGATCCTTTGAATCCTCTCTCCTCCACTTAGATTATAAGCTACAGGGTGTCTATATAATTTCTCTCTCCTCATGATCCTAATGACTAGTTCAGTAATTTCCCATATAAAGCACTCAAAAAGATGCTAAATTAATGAATAAATGAAAACACAAAATAAGGAATGAATGAAACTGACCCTCCTTTAATGAAAAAGCTTGATACCCAAACTTGTGTAAATCCAGAAAGAACTGTCCTATGAAAGATTATGCTTCTCTAGCCTTGAAGCTCACATGCAAAAATGTTTAGAGGGAAAAGAAAAATTACTTCCTTGACGTTGTGATTTAAAAATTTCTTCTATGAGCGCTTTTACACTACTGGTGATAATGTGAACTGTTGCAACCATTATGCAGAACATACACCTCACAATATTAAAAACAGAAGTACCATATGATCCAGCAATTTCATTTCTGGGTATACCCAAAGGACACAAAACCACTATCCTGAAGAGATATTTGTGGTGTCATGTTTATTGCCATGTCATTCAATGTAGCTGAGATATGAGAACACCCTAAGTGCCTGCTGACAGATGAATGGAAAAAGTAAATGGGGTTTATTTGGAATACCTTTAAAAAGGAAATCCTTCCATTTGAGATAACATGGATAAACCTGGAGGATATTATGCTAAGTGAAATAAGCAAGATACATAAAGATAAATACTATATAATCTCATCTATATGTGGAATCTAAAAAAAAAAATGGAACTCAAAGAAGCAGAGAGTACAATAATGGTTACCAGGGGAAGAGTGGAGGGGAGTAATGAAGAGATGGTAGTCAAAGGGACAAACTTTCATTATAAGGTGAATAAATTCTGGAAACTTAACTACAGCATGGTTACTGTGATGGTTAATTTCATGTATCAACTTGACAGTCCTAAGGGATGCCCAGATAATGGTAAAACATTATTTCTGAGTGTGCCTGTTTGGGCATTTCTGAAAGAGATTAGCATTTGATTCAACAGACTGAGTGAAGAGATCTGCCCTCACCCATGTGGGTGGATATTATTCAATCCATTGGGGACTCAAATGGAACAAAATGGCAAATCAAGGGAGAATTTACTCTTTCCCCTCTTGAAGTAAGACACCCATCATTTCCAATCCTTGGACATTGGAGCTCCTGGTTCTTAAACCTTTAGACTCCAGGGTTTATATGAGTGGTCCCCTGGTTCTCAGGCCTTTAACCTGGGGCTGGGAGTAATACCACTAGATACCCTGATTCTGAAAGTTCTCAGGCCTTCATACTTGGACTAAATTATATCCCCTCATTCCCTAGTTCTCCAGCTTGCAGATAGCATGTTGTGGGAGTTCTTAGCTTCTATAACTACATGAGGAAATTCCTATAATAAATCTCCTTTTTACCTATATAAATATCCTATTGGTTCTGTTTCTCTGGAGAACTCTGACTTATAGTTACTATAGTTAATAATAATGTATTGCATACTTGACATTTGCTAAGAAAGTACCATAGAAAAACACAAAAAAAACCAAAATAACTGTGTGAGGTTCTACATTTGTTATTTAGCTTGATTGTAATCATTTACAAGGTGTATCATTTTATATGTTAAATATATATAATTTTTACATGTTGATCAAATCATACATCAATAAAGCTGAGGGGATAGGGGGGAAAATGCCCCTTTTATACTCAGTATCCATCCCCAATGGTAAATCATCAACAGCTCATCCATAATAGCTCAACAGAAAATAAGCAGCAATAAATACTTAATGATTCCTTGACTGATAGTTGTTTGGGAACCAGTATTCAAATGGTATTTTAAATTCTAAATATACCTCCAGGAAAAAAATCATCTTGCCTGTTTTAAAGGTAAACTTCATCATATGCAGGGGATATATTTTATATCTCCTGTGATTGAACCTACCAGATAAATCCCAAAGTGCTAATGAGAACAAGTCACTGATTTGGGGACAGATGATTTCTTTAGGACCTTATGAGATTCAGAGGCCTATTTTGCTCAGTGTACCAGTTTTAATGGTTTACCAGTTTCCAAAAATATACCTGCATCCAAGCAATTTCCTTCTCTCCTGGAGACTGACTCTTCTGCTCAAAGCATAAAGTTCAGGATCTTGATCTTTGAAATCGCACCACTGTTTTCACTTCCGACTGGACCCTTTTTGAAGCCTCAACTATGTGAACAGAGCTGCTGTAGGCCAGAGAGGGAGTCAGACACATAGCTTCCTGGGAGCAGAGGGTTCACCAAATTGCATTAAAGCCATATAGCTTCCTGCAAATTTTCTCCCATATTGCCAGGTAATACATGGAAGTAACTGTGGGGAAACCTCTGGCCTTATAACAATAAATGTATATATTTCTGTCATGACAATATACTCAAATCTACTTGAGATGAACTCTGGAAGCAAAATGCTGATAGGGATCCCCTGAATTTAAGTTTAACCCTTTGAATACCTGATCAAATTAGAAGGTTAACAGAGGCTAGCATTTGTTTCTAGGATTCATTTTTATTCCAACACTGAACTTAAGCATCATCATCCAATAAGGTTTTGTTATACAAATTTTCAAGTATAATTTTTTAAAAAATACATTCTCCTATCCCCAAACCAGGCTGTTTTTCAGTTTGGGGATTTTCCCCCTTCCATTCGCGACAGATATAAATGGGCCCAGTTTATTTTTCACACCTGTTCTGCATTCAAGAATGTGCCACAATATTGGGATGCACGAAAAATCTGTCTGGATTGTCTACATCAGCTGCCTGCTAGCTTTAACACAAATACAGGTGGGACCTACTTTGTAGCTGTTGTGAAAGCAACAAAATGCTGCAGGAGAGGGCCCAGGAGGACTACCCCTTTATGGCTACACAGAATTTCCAGACCAGGACAGACTGGGCCCCTCTTAAATTGCAATTTCCCTCAGCCTTAAATGACCTCTGTCTCCCACCAATCAATGTCCTGGTACAGGGGAAACTGGGAAGTCCCTGTCATCAAGGTTATTTCTTGCCTGAAGTCCAAAGGTTTTGGAGCATTGTGAGGAAATCTAAAATATTTTGCAGTGGTGACACATTTGGATTTCAAACATAGCTCTGGGCTCAAACAAGCTACCTAACTCTTATGAGCCGAGAGGATATTATCCACTTCATGGGTTTGAGATATTTACCATCTTCACTTGACTATACAATACTTCCCAATTTTACCAGAAAAAAATTTTAGGGAAAAGTAGATATGCATTAAAAACACACACACAAACAAAAAGGATATCTAATACTCTCAACAATAAAGATACATTTAAAAGTATCTTGACTAATAAAAGAGTAATATGCTAATTAGACCAGGTAGAACGAATGTCTTCCCGATGTCCTTCTGGGCACAGGTACAGCAGCTGTGAGGGCTGATGAGGGCCAGCAGCTGCAGTGGGCTGGCAGTGGCAGCAGCAGCAGCAGCAGCAGCAGAGAGATGGGGGTGGTGCCTTCCCCTGATTGGGGCAGTCGCCTCCCACAGAGGGAGGCCAGACTGCAGCTTAGGCCCACTCTCTGCAGACATCCCTTGAGGGCTCCAGGACTGTGAGAGGAGGCAGGCTGAGCTGAGAGACTCCCCACGCATCCCCCCCCCCCAGGGCACAAATTTTTATGCACCAGGCCTCTAGTGTATATATAATAAATTTGATTTTAATGCGGTTTTTGAAAGATGGGCATGACTTGTTAATGTTAATGTGTTTTTATCTGATATTTAAATTCAGATATCGGCTCATTCTTTATTCTGATCCCTGTGTTTTTATATCTTCTTATACATATGCCTCAATGGCCAATGTCCTATCCACTGCTGGTTTTTCCCTGTCTTCATTAGTAATAGAAACTCTAATTTGTAGCTAGGCACATGTTCACCCTATAGTGCTTTTTTCAGACATAAAAGTAGCAGTATGTGTAACAGCTTCCAGGAAGCCCCTCAAAAGAGAGCTGGTTTGTGTCATTACCTGCTTTTGTCATTTTCCCTTATCCTTCCAGCTAAACAAAATGCAGCTGCATTGGTGGAGATCAGGAAGCCTTCCTAGATCAGGGACATCAGACCAAGGATAGTGGATCAATGAGAGCATTTGAGCTGGATCCCTGACAATTATGGAGCTACCATACAAGGTTCTATCACAGGCCTCCTTCTGAAGAGAGAAAAACTAAACAACTCTCTTGAATAAGATTTAAAATGCTACAAATATTCTCGGTTTTCTGTCACATGTATCTGAAGCAAATCCTACTTGAAGCATGGCCTTTTCCTATTCCATTCTGAGGGTAGTGTTTATTATACCTAGTAGCTTTCAACATATTTCTTCTTTTCCATTTTCTTGATTTGTGGCAAGACCAGAATACCATTCAGCAGTCTTTTACCATGTTTTGTTTTGTTTTATTAAAGTCTATAACATTGAAGTCTTAACTTAAGTTGCTTTTGAATCTTAAGCTATAGTTATAAATTGATTCTAAAATGTTACAAGAATAACCCAAGCTCCACCTCATTTTTATAGAATGTCTCTCATTATTTTGTCATCAGTGCTCAGCAGCCTTCTGTAAGTGGGCCACTAGACACAGGAGAAGTTTGAAATACTTTCCTTGAAATGGGTATTGAAAGAAAACTATCTCTTAAACCAAAAGAAAAACTATTTTAAAAAAGGACTGAGTACAGAGCCAGGAATTAGTGATGGCACCAAGAAACCAGGACCCTTGGGAACAATTCCCACCTCAAAGTGATCTCAAACTCAGCTGAGAGTCCTGGATGTCTAGTCATCATTTTCATGTGAGAAAAGTAGCCTCATGAATTTATGACCACAAAATAATCTCTTACCTCAGAGATCTCCAGTTGTTGCATGAGGAGTTTCACCTTTCCTATTGCTCATATTGCTATTATGATTTCTTAAAAGGCTCAAAGTCTCACAGAGGGGCACTAATTGTAGCACTTTCTATGGGCTTCTGTGTACAATAAGATGTACCTTAGAGCAGTGGGAAGGCAACTGAGTTCTACAATGTAGGGAGTCTAAGTACAGACCCTTATTGTCCTGACTGAATGATTTTTCACTGCAGCAGAAAATGCAGAAGTTTCATCTAAAGAGTCTCAAGACTTCAGCCAGGGTACACTGCACAGAGCTGATGAAAAAAGCCCATCTCAGTTCTGTCTCTATTCCAGATGCTCAAACACTTGAACATCTGTTAAGTCAGCCAGTTGTGTGAAATAGCATGCTTTTGCAGTGAGAAGGAAATGCTATAAGATATGTGTGTGGAACCCACCTCCCTTTGTACTTTTATCATGTCTCCATCCCCAGGAACCTCCTCTCAGCTGTAAGAAAGAGGAAGGTCAGCCCCAAGTCTTGGCTCAATCATTTACTTAACTAGGTAATTTTTCTCAGACTCAGTTTCCTGTTATTAGAAATAATAATCTAAGAGATAGGATCTTATAAGGATCAAAAGAAACAATGTATGGGAAAGCACCTGAAGCACTCTGAACATCCATCCATATAATAGCTGGAGTCAGAAGTGGAGGTGAAGGTAGGACTTGCTGAGAAGTTGCAGTATATTCTGCATATTCTCATTCACAGTCGTTATGCTCAGACCAAAGAGGAGAGAAATCTAAGCTCCCCACTTTGAAATTAGCTTTTCAATGATGATTTGTCAGTTTTGCCACAGAGCTTTCTGCATTACTGGTCACACTTGTTGATTCAATGTTTGTCTTCTAGAAAATTACACAGAAATATTATGAATGAATGAATGAATGAATGTGCAAAGTTCACTACTTTTTTTTACCTCTTTCAGAATGATGAGGGAATGTGACTTTGAATTCCACAAGGAATACAAAAAAATCCCTAATGCTCTCTTTTTTTCTTTTTCTTCTATGTTTTTACTGATTTCAGGGAGAGGCAGGGAGAGGGAAAGTGAGACAGAAACATCAAAGGTAAAAGAGAATCATTGATTGGCTGCCTCCTGCACCCCTCTCCTACTGGAGATCAAGCCTGCATGCAACCCGGCATGTGCTCTGACTGGGAATCCAACTAAAATCTCCCTATTTATGGGCCAACACTCAACCACTGAGCAACACTGGCTGGCTCTATTGCTCTCTTTTATTTATGTCAAACTGATCAATGATTTTATCCACCACTGAACCAGGCCTTTGATGGTCAGCATATTGAATAAGCTTACAAACAGGATGTTGTTGATCAACAATCATTAGGACATGAGTCTTCAAATCATTCTCTCCTGAATCTGGGCAGGGTGTATATTTCTGCCCATGCCTTTAAAAACTGGAAGCTTCCACTGCTCTCTTGGGATAGCTTTGTCCGAGATCCCTGAGCTGCCAGGTAAGTTCTGTGGCAGTTCTTCCACTGCATAGGCCACCGCGCTGCTCTGTTTAATAGTCTCAGTTCAGTCCAGTCCTGACACACCACCCTCCCCACCGCAGCTGCATCAGTTTCCTATGGCTACTGTATCAAACTAAAAGTTTAAAGCAATACACATTTATGTTCTTATCATTCTGGAGGTCAGAAGTCCAAAATCAGTCTCACAGGGCTAAAATCAAGGTGTCATGATGAAACCGGACACAATGGGTCTGAGGCTGCCTGTCACTCTTTGAGCCAAATTAAGCAGAGACAGGGTTGAATCATACATGAGCATTTATCCCAATAATGCCAGCAGTATGGGAGAGCAGTTGATCACCCTAAAAATTTCTGCTCTGCCGGAACCGGTTTGGCTCAGTGGATAGAGCATCGGCCTGCGGACTGAAAGGTCCCAGGTTCGATTCTGGCCAAGGGCATGTATCTTGGTTGCGGGCACATCTCCAGTATGGGGCAGGCAGGAGGCGGCTGATCGATGTCTCTAGCTCATCGATGTTTCTGACTTTCTATCCCTCTCTCTTCCTCTCTGTAAAAAATTAATAAAATATATTAAAAAAAAAATTCTGCTCTGACCCCCCTCACCAGTTGGCTGACTATATATGGATAAGGCTGTGTGCAGCTGTGAGCTTCAAGTGTAACATAGAAAGAGGATATAGAGTCTGAGTCCAGCCTTCAGGAGCTCAAAGTTTGATCACAAGGTGGTTAATCTTCTATGATGTTACACACAGCTCAGCCCATTCCTGGGATTGGAGAATGCTCAGCATTCCTGAGAAAATTCCCAGAGTGGGTCAGGGTCCTAACACAGCAACCAAAGTGTCTGTTGTCCTTGGTCTGTTCTCAGAATGTATTTCTTTTCTGAATAATGGACCCATTGAGGCATCTTATCTTTTTATGGCCTTGTTCCATCCTCCAATTTCCCATGGTCTGTAAGAAAACTGCTTATCTTTAGTTAGTGAGGTGAATACTTATTAGATAGCTATGGCTCTACTCTTATGACATGTCCTTCCCCACTATCAACCAGAGACTCACTTCCTACAGAGACTCTAGAGGAGAATCCATTTCCTTGCCTTTCCCAGCTTCTAGAGCCACAGATAAAATAAAATGGTCATTGTTTGAAGCAACTAATATTTTAAGGTAATTTGTCACAGAGCAGCAGATAAACTAAAACAAGTACTGATAGACTTGGGTTGATTGATTCCACTTTCTGCCGAGAGATTCATTGTGTGCAGAAGCACATATCTTTGAGATAGCTTTTATGGTCAAGAACACTTCAAAAATTAATTCAATTTCCTCCATCCTCCCTATTTGATGAGGGAAGTAAAGGGAATGGTAATCTTGTTTTGTTAAAGGAACTGAGGCCTGGTGCGTGAAATTTGTGCATGGGGGTGGGGGAGTGGGCCTCCCTCAGCCCAGCTTGCACCCTCTAGCAGTCCAGGACTGATTGCCCCTAACCACTCTGCCTGTCTGTCTGATCACCCCTAACTATTCACCTGCCTTTCTGATCACTCCTAACTGCCTATGCCTCAGCCCCCACCATGGCAGCTTCATCTGGAATGACGTCCAGAAAGTTGTTCGGCTGTCCAGTCTAATTAGCATATTACACTTTTATTATTATAGATTAGTGCTGAGCAGGTAAACAGCAAGCACTCCTGAGCATCTTCCCCCATTTTTCCTCCAGACTCTCTTTTCACTTTCTTCTTTTCTCCACCTTTCCTCTCAAAGCCTAAAGTAGAGTTATGCCTTGAGAGTAAAGTAGAAACCAAGGGTCTGAGAAGAAGCATTTTAATTTCCTTTTTTCTTCCTTTTATGAGCAGTAACAAATTCACCACATACCTGTCTGAGGGCTGCTGTTCCATGTCTCTTCTTCACTCCAGACTCCAGTGGGTACCCCTTCTTCTGAGCTGGAAAAGCTTTTTAGGGTGTTTTTAATGTTCTAGAAGATGAGTTGTCCAATAGCCTTTGCCCTTACTCTGTCTCAGTGGGAACAAGACATGCTTTCTAATGTTCTTTTTTGGAAAACTGAAATCCTTGGTACTGGCTCTTAAACGCACTATGTTAATAAATACTCTTAATAGTTCAAAGCATTGGAGAGTCTAAATTACAAAAGACTTTAGGGTGAATTACTGAGTTTGTTTACTCAAGTGTGACTCAGTATATTTTGTTCCTTAGAAGCCATTTCACTTCTTTCAGGGCACAAATCATACATTTATTTAGAAAGGCATTCATGTCCCCAGGGATGCAGGCACATGTGCTCATCACAGTGCTAGATCTGGGGTATGGCTAGGATGATCAACCATGCTGGTTTGCCTGAGGCTGAGGATGTGGGGCTTAGAGCTTTAAAACCTGGTAAGTTCCAGAACAACCTGAATTAGTGGTCACCCTCTCTGCCCTTCTAGAAAATATAAAACTGATAGGAAACAAAATTACAATTGTGAGACAAGTTGTTAAAAGGGAGGACAAACGTACTCTAGTTTGATGATTAGAAAAGCTTTCCTCCAAGAGATCCTTAAGTTGATATTAGAATAATCAATAGGACTTAGCTTATAAAGCAAGAGAAAAACAGTCTAAGTAAAACCAAGGTATGTGTGAAGGCCTCAATGCTACAGAAAGCATGGTGCATGCAATGAAATAGGACACATCCTTTGTGGCAAAAGTCTACAGAAGGAGGGAAAGATTGCTTATAGAAAAGATGCTCCAAGGACAGATTGAAAAGCCTTATAAAAATCCCTATATGATTCTAAAAAGAGGTTTTAAGAAAAACTATAAATAAATTTTCATACTATCAGATTTTGCTAAAGATCTTTGCTGCCAAACTGCCAAACTATTAATTCTTTTTGAGGGGCCCTTCCTTCCTTCCTTCCTTCCTTCCTTCCTTCCTTCCTTCCTTCCTTCCTTTTTTCCTTCCATCTTTCTTTTTTTCCTTTTCTTCCCTTTCCTCTCCTCTCCTTCCTTTTTCCCCTTCCTTCTCTTTCCTTCTTTTCCTTCCCTTTCCTTCCTTTCCTTCCCTCTTCTTCTTTTCCTTTCCTTCCTTTTTTCATTTCCTTTCTTTTTTTCCCTTTCCTTCCCTTCCTTTCTTTCCTTCCTTTCCTTTTCTACCTTTCCTTTCCTTCCTTTTCTTTTCTTTCCTTCCTTTCCTTTCCTCCTTTTCCTTTCCTTCCTTTCCTTTCCCCCCTTTTTTTCCTTCCTTTCTTTTCTTTTTCTCCCTTTCCTTTCCATCCTTTTCTTTCCTTTCCTTTCCTTCCTTTCCTTCCTTTCCTTTCTTTTCCTTTCCTTTCCTTCCTTTCCTTTCTTTCCTTTCATTTCCTTTCCTTTTTTCTTTTCCTTTCCTTTCCTTTCCTTTTCTTCCTTTCCTTTCCTCTTCTTTCCTCTCCTTTCTTTTGCTTTTCTTCCTTCCTTCCACCCTCCCTCCATCTGTTCCTTCTTTTTACATCTCGGTTGGTGCCCTTTTAGATTAATCCTACAGCTCCTTCAACTTCAAGCACCCAAAACATTTTATGAGAGTCTGGATGAATCCTTCCAATACCCAGGAGTGCTCTAGTAGTTCACTTCTCACAGTGAGGTCCACAGACTATCTGCCTCAGAATCACATAGAAAGTTAGCTAAAGATACAACTTTCTACTCCAACCCAGTATAAGTCTAACTCCTCTTCAAAATACTCCTATAAATATTTGAGATAATCATCACATTCTCTCCAAGACTCTGCTTCACCAAGTCCATTATTTCAGTCACTTTTCTATGCATATTAGATATCTCAGGCCTTATGTAATCCTTGTCATTCTCCTTAATAATTCCTGGCTTTTCATTCCCCCTTTTACAATGTGCTGACCAAAATCATTGCAAGGTTAATATTTAAATTTTCTTTGGCTTTCAAAAGTGTTAACCTAGGGAAAGGGTCTTATTTTTCTAGATTCTATTACATTTTGGAAATGTATCAATTTCTTGATTAGATATAGTTACCAAATACAACCAATCACCCATAGTTGAATATTTCTTGCCAATCCTCTCTAACTTGCAAAGTTTCTATTGAGAAATTAGCTGACACTCTTATGGGAGCTCCCTTGTAGATAATTAACTTCTTTTCTCTTGCTATTAAGATTCCCTCTTTGTCTTTAACCATTGCATTTTCATTACAATGTGCCTTCATGTGGACCTCTTTGGATTCATCTTGTTTGGAACTCTCTGTCCTTCTTGGACTTGTATGCCTATTTCCTTCACCAGCTTATGGAAGTTTTCTGTCATTATTTTTTCAAATTGATTTTCAATTTCGTCCTCTCTCTTCTCCTTCTGGTACCATTGAAATTGTTCCAAAGGTTCCTTAAACTATCCTCATTTTATAAAAATATTTTTATTGACTTCAGAGGTGAAGGGAGAGGGAGAGAAAGATAGAAACATCAGTGATGACAAAGAATCATTGATTGGATGCCTCCTGTAAGCCCCACACTGGGAACTGAGCTCACAACCTGGGCATGTGCCTCCACTGGGAATCAAACTGTAACCTCCTGGTTCATAGGTCAATGCTTAACCATTGAACCACACTGGCTGGGCTATGCTTCTTTTTTTATTTTTTATTTTTGCTGTTCTGATTAGTGTTTTTTGCTTCCTTGTACTCCAAATCACTGTTTTCTTACCTTCATTTATTCTACTGTTAATTTCCTGTAAATTATTCTTCATGAAAGTTAGTTTATACTTCATTTCTGACTTTTTTAATATATTTTCCATGTCCTTTTTTATGCTATTGATTTTTTCACTAAGTTCATTTACTCTTTCTCTAAGTTCATTGAGCATCATTATTTCCAGTGTTTTCAACTCTGTATATAGTATAATGTTGTATCCATTTTGTTCAGGTGTTTTATTTTTTCCAGAGTTTTGGTCTGTTCTTTTATTTAAGACATGTTTCTTTTACTTCTTTCTTATTTTGTCAGCCTCCCTGTGTTTGTGTCTATGTATTAATAGCGATGCTCTATCTCCTGGATTTGGACTTGGTAAAGTGGCCTTATGTAGTATCAGATATCCCATAGGGTCCAGTGGCAGAGGGCCCCCCCACCCCAATTCATCCAAGCTGGGCACTCCAGGTGCACCCCTGTGTGGGTTGTATACACCCTCTTGTTGTTGAGCCTTGATTGCTATTGGTATGTCACTAGGAAGAATTTAGCCCCAGGACAATCGGCTGCAAGGACCGGCTGCAACCACCATGGAGGATAAACTGTGCAGGGGCCCACCTCACAGCGCAGGACTTATCTCAATGGGGTTATGTTGACCACTGAATCTGCTCCTTGAGTATAACTTATAGAGGTGGTTTGTGGTGCTTCAGATATGGTCAGATGTGGTCTAGGGCTGTCCACCACACCAAGTGCTCTTTCTCCAAGGCTTCCTGGGAGTTACAGGCCAAGATCAGCTGTCACCTGTGTTCTGCTTGGAGTCTCCCAGCATGAACTAAAAAGTTATCTACACCAGTTTTAACACATTCTGACTGATATTCCTACATGGGCTAGGAATTCCAGCCATGTGCATTTGTTTACTCATGGTGACTGGTAAATATATGCAATTTCTAGACCTACTCAGTATAAATTAAAAATTACTGTAATACATGTAGAAAACTTTTCTGTGAAATTATACTTTTCATATATACTTAATTTTAATTACACAATCTCAAAAATTCTATGTGCTTTTTTGTTGTTTTATTAAGAGTCACTATCATTCATTCCCCTACCACCTCAATAAGATGCATTGGAACTGTGTTAGAGGATAGTTTCTTGTTATATGAACTTCCCTAAATCATTTCTCCAAAAAATAGGTGCTGCCCTAGCTCAGTGGCTCAGTTGGTTAAAGCATCATCCTAAACACCAAAAGGTTGCTGGTTCAATTCCCAGTCAGGGCAAGTATAAGAGGAAACCGGTCTGCTTCTCTCACACATCAATCTCTCTCTCTCTCTCTCTCTCTCTCTCTCTCTCTCTCTCTCTCTCTCTCTTCCTCTATCCCTCCCCCACTCCCTCTCTATCACAAATCAATAAAAATATATCCTTGAGTGAGGATTTAAAAAAATAGGTGCTAATATAGCAGAAACCTAATAACATGGTAACATGTTGTATTATATTACAGTATTACCAGGTGGTTGGAAATCATATTTCACAACACATAAAAGAAATTATTTGCTATAGCTCTCCAAATTTAATCATAAGTTCCACATTTTAAAAACTTAAAGAATTTATGACTAATTGTGGAAGATGTTGACAAAATATTGGACAAGAATAGTTATTCATGCAAGTTGCTTGGGAGATAATGTAGTTTGTGGGCTGGGCCTAGATCTTGTCCTAAACAAGTGTTTGATTTTCTGGAAGACCTTGCCTCAAATCCTCAACACCACAAACTAAAAACAGTTCTCCATTAAGATAACTCATTCTCATTTTCATTCATCAGTTTTAGTAACATAGGTAAGTACAGAAATGCTACAGAACCATATTATGGACCCAAAACAGAATCTATCAAATCTTTGTAAGTTTAATTTTTTCATTTTAAAAATTGCCCTTTCCTTTCAAAAAAGAAAGTAGGGAAGGGAAGGCTGCAGGTGAAAAGCCCCTTTCCTGCATTGCAGTGTCTGATAGAAGGACGATCCGAAATAGCATGTTCCCTAACTCGATCAGGCTTGTTTTGTCTGGCAAATGAATTATGTAAACCTTATCCACCAGAAACTGTTTCAAGTCAATTAATTGTTGTAATTACTTAAGATTTCTTTTTAATGACTATGGCTCTCCAGGGATTTGATGATATCCTGTCATCTGTAGGGCCTGATAAATGAAATGTGATTTGTGGCTCACTGCAAACTGAACCCTTGTACTTGAGCAATGTCTGCTTCCCCCGTGCTTGTGAAATGGAAGAAATGCCCTTGATGGAGGCAGGGACATTCATCAGAAACTGAAAGTGAAGGCAGAATGGCTGCACCACCCTTCTTACTCTCCTTCTTCCTTCCATCCTTTTGAAAGGGAATTAACCAAGCGTATGACCTGTACATCTAAATCATTATCAGTCAAGATTCTGTCTCTCATCTTCATCAGGTTCAGTAAATTGAGGTTTCAAATTGCTATTTAGAGATAATATTAGAACTGAATATAGAAAGTACAAGATTATTTTTCCAGACCTCTTCTCTCTCTCTCTCTTTCTCTCTCTCTCTCCCTCTCTCTCTCTCTCTCTCTCTCTCTCTCTCTCTCTCTCTCTCTCTCTTTCCCTCTCTCTCTCCCTCTCCCCTTCTCCCCTCCTCTTTCTCCCACTCCCACCCCCAATATTATTCTTTTCATTTTTAAGTATTAAGCTCTCTAAGATTTGGTGAAGTAAGGTGGCTTCTCTCTTATGTAAATAGCCCATTTCCAAGTGATTTGTATTCAATGAGACTTGCTACAGATGAGAAAATCTAAAATTGCACAATGGAGTACTGACAACCAGTTCTAATTTTCTGAAATATGGATATCATCTATACTAGTAAACAAAACTCTATAAGAAAACACATTTTTAAACATGTCTGTTGTCTTCAGCAGTTTTATTTTTCCCCAGCTAATAATTGAGTCTACCCCAATAAAATGTTTTCCTGAGATATTTATACTTGATAAACATTGAATCATAAAGCAATTTTTAGCCAAATTTTTCAAAGAAGATTAAAACAATTGAACAATAATGAACCACAAAACTTTATAAAGTAGCATTGCTACATTTATTGTCCTATTCAAACATTTGATTCCTAATTGAAAACAGTCATATTAAAAGTACTACAAGTAAAATATATGTTTGCTTTGAAATCCATAATTTTTGTTGAAATTTACAATTTTACAGGATTGTGTGAAACTGGTTACAATGAATATTTTGTAATAAAACACGAACCAGAACTTGGGAAAATAAGCAGTTACTATTCCTTAATAGTCAAGCAATGTTTGTTGATTCAAAGTTTCAGGTTGTTCACATTCCCTTATAAACTCATTAGTTCTAAGCCAAATTTAAATAGGAAAGATGGTATCATAGACAAACACTGATTTATGACTACAAGCCTTTCACTATGGTGTATCTTTCACTATCTTAAAATCATAATTCTAGGAAAACCCAAGAATATCAAAAACATGTGAAAATCAAGGATTTTATTAAAGCATTCATTCAGTCAACAAACATTTATCAAGCAGCTGATAAAAAGTTAGACACTCTGCTGGACCTATTACAATGGTGAACCACTACACAGATAACCCCATCATTGCATGTTTACCATATACTAGACACTGTCTTAAGTGCTTTGTAAACATGCTAACCTCAAGGATCCACTGAGCCTTTAAAATACCCTTTTTTAAAATAAAACTTGTACAACCAAACAGATCACCTAGACCGTAATGCCCAATTTCTATTTCCTGCCTCTGTAATGTGATTGCCCATACTTCTTTATCCTTATCCAGATGTGACAGTTGCTTATTTCATACCTATTCTTATACAAATAGCAGTACCCTAGGATGAAGAGCTACCTAAGTGCAGATCCATTAAATGGCTGTGTGACATTTGGAAAGTTATAAAAATCTTTTTATCTCTGTTTCCTCATCTGCAAGATACAAATATTAACCATGATGATGATAATGATGATATGTGCCTCTTAAGAATTAAATGATTTAATATATCATAAATATTTCATGCCTAGGATGATTAAATAATCAATAATTTATTATTGTCATGCTGTCATCATCATCATCTGAATATTGTTGACAAGAAAATAAAGGCACAGAGAAATTAAGTAACATAGCCAATATTGCCTTGTTAAAAATAGAACTAAAACTTAGAACAGCTTTCTTGCCCAAAATTGACAACCATTTCTTAGCCAAACTACCGTGTGGCATTCTGCAGCATATCAAGAGAAAGTCATGTCAAGTTGTCAATTCTCCTATTCCTCAGCAGCAGCAGCAATAACCAGAGGCACCATGTGTTGCAATCCTAGGTGCCTCTACTAGGGTCATTGAATTTAACTAACATCATTTTAGTTACATGAAATCTTTTATTCCAAGAGTTTATGGAAAGGTAAAGAAATAGTACAAAACGAATTCTGATTCTTAATAAACCCCTGTAATGTATACATTATCGGGTGACTTTTATAATAAAACTAGAGGCCTGGGACATGAAATTACTGCACTGTGGGGGGAGGGGGTCTCTCAGTGCACCCTGCACCCTCTCAAAATCCAGGACCCCTCAGGGGATGTCTGGCTGCCTACAAGATTGGGCCTACACCAGCAGTCAGAAATCTCTCTCACAATCCAGGACTGAGGACCCCTAACTGCTCAACTGCCCACAAGATCGCCCCTAACCATTCACCTACTTACCTGATCATCCCTAACCACCTCTGCCTGCCTGCCTGATTTCCCCTAACTGCCTCTGCCTGCCTGATTCCCTTTAACTACTCTTCCTACCTGATCACCCCTAAGCCCTCTGCCTGCCTGATCAGCTCTAACCACTTGCTGGGGGGCAGCCAGCCAGGATGAGGGGCCATGGTTGTTCTGGTCTCTGATTATTCTGCTAGTTCCACCATTTCAGTCCCTGGGCTTTTATTATATAGGAATGATGCTCAGATTAATTTATTCACTTGCCTAAAGTCACCCAAAAAGTGACTGAATTAGAACCTCTGTTTCCCAAAATCCTGTGACCTAAAAATACTTAGAAGGGGTAATGAGTAGACACTATTTCAACTACACTATCTCTTCTGAACCTCTTTCTTTAACTGATGGCACTTATAATTAAATATCTGGTAGATCAAGGTACTCTTATTTTCTTTATTTTCAAACTAGATGTCTGGTGCATGAAATACATGCATGGGGGTAAGGGAGTGCAGTCCTTCAGCCCTGCTTGCACCTTTTCACAATCCTGGATGCTTGCCTGCCAGCCTTCCTGATTACGCCTAACCACTCCACCTGCCTGATTGCCCCAACTGCTCACCTACTTGCCTGATCACCCCTAACCGCCTCTGCTTTGGCCCCGCCACCACAACTTCATCTGGAAGGACGTCTGGAATGATGGCAGGAAGGTTGTTTGTCTATCCAGTCTAATTAGCATGTTATACTTTTATTATTATAGATAGTTGCCTTGCTCCAAGCTGTAAGGACCTGCTTGTCATAGAGATAGAAAAGTTTTAATTTTTACTCTTGATTATGGCAATTAACTAACACAGATGGCCACCAAAACGGTGACTTACCAAAAGGTGTATAGCAACGGTGCTGTTAAGTCTTCTTCCATGAAAATGTGCATGTTGTGCATTGTATCTGCCTGGTTACATAAAAGAGTAAAGTTTCCATCTGTCTTTGCTATCATATGAGCGAATTTTCTGAGACCCCAGCCCAGTCTGGTTTGGTGCTCACAGAATAATAATAAGAGGTCTTCCATTTTTTCTTTGCTCCATTGGTGGAGATTTCTTACAAGTTGCAGGATATCTTCTTTTTAATTTTTCCTCTATGCTCTCTCTGACTTTACTTGTCTCTCACCTTTGCTTTCCCTCCATCCCCCACTTGCAACAGTAACTTGCTCCAGGCTCACTTTGCTCCAATGTCTAGGAGATCTAGCAATGCATCTGCCACCAGAACTACAATTCCCAGTATTCCTTCCTGGTGCTCCCTGCCTCTGGACTTCCACTTTTAGTTCAGGGGCTGCCACCAGAACTATGATTCACAGTATTCCTGGTGCTCCCCATGCTCTTGGTTTCTGCTTCTGGTCCATGGGCTGCAGAAACCAAAAGGACTGGGAACTCCAGCCTGCTTTCCTGCTCTGCTCTCTGGCCAGGCTTGGCATCCTGGGTCAGCCCAGCAACCGAGGATGCCAAACCTTCCGACCTGCTCTCTGGCTGGCTCTGTGGCTTTGGCCAGCATGGCTATCTTTGTCGTGTCAATTTGCATATCCCCTCCTTATTGGCTATGGGCACCATCTTTATCACAAAGTGATGGTTAATTTGCATATTACTCTTTTATTAGATAGAATATTTTTTCTGGGTATTCTCTCAGAAAAATTTATTTATTTTTGTGTGTCATTCTACATTTCAGAAACATCTTGTCAAATACACAATGAATCTTATTAGAATCTTTACTAGCATTGCATTAAACCTATCAATTAATTTCAAAAAATCGGCATGCATATTTTTAAAATTCAGTCTTTTCATCTAGCACTTTTTGTTTTTCTTTAAATTGTCAAAATTTACTTTCTTTGATATAATATATATTTATACATGTAAAATATATATCCATTATAATATAAAGGTAATATGCAAATTAAACCTCAAACCATCACAAGATGGCTGTGCCTACAGCGGAGGCCAGGTTCCCGTAACACCAAATGGCTGCACTCACAGCAGAGGCAGAGTCCTGTAATGAGTGACCAGCAGGGACTTGAGACTGCATGATGCTGGGCTGGGGCTGGAGACCTGAAGCTGTGGGACTGGGGACCTCAGGCTGCACATCCCACCTGGTGGGGCTTGACAGGGGACCTCAAGACACACCTCTTGCCCTGGTGCTCATACAGGGAACCTCAGGCCACACCCCTGTCCAGGAGGGTTTGACAGAGGATCTCAGTCTGTACCCCCTGCCCTGGCACTGGACCAGGGGACCTGAGGCTGTGCCCCCACCCAGTGGGACTTGACAGGGAACCTAAGGTTGTGTCATCTGCCCAGCAGGACTTCACAGGGGTGGGGCTGGCCGGATCTGGGTCTTGCCCAATGAGGGTGGGGCAGACCAGGTCTGGGTCTCATGTGATTTTGAGGTGTGCGTGGGTGGGTAGGACTTCACTCTGGGACCTATGGCATGCCTGAGACTCTGATAGGTGGGAGATTTTCATATGCATTTTGCTAATTTTCTTTCATATCTGACATTTCTATTATAGAGAAAGGGCAAATAGCAATAATAAATATTCCCTCTAATTAATTCCCTTTTAATGTCCACGAATTTTGTGCACCAAGCCACTAGAGTGTGTGTGTGTGTGTGTGTGTGTGTGTGTGTGTGTGTGTATTTTTTTTCTCTTTGGGTAGATTCTGAACATTTCTAGTTCAGAATGTTCTAGGTATTTATTAAAGATATTTTGTTATTGAAAAAAACACATTTTCCATTATATTTTCTAACTGGCAATTGCTGATATTCAGGAAACTTGTGGTGTTTTTTTTAATTCTTATTTTAACCAGTAAATTTATATGTATCCCATCCAAGTATAGTCCTCCCTTTCTCTTGGTTACATGGCTACCTAGATTTCCAAACCTCCCTTGTAGTTGCTATAGGTAGATAACTATGTTTGGCCAATGAAATGTAAATTGAAGTGGTATGTGCAATTTCAAAGTCATCTCCAAAAGCTTTGTATTTTTCTTCTGGAGAACACACTTGAGATGAATCATCTTTAACCATGAAAAAAGCAATAAGTTATAAATCAGGAGTTAGAAATCTATGGTCTGTGGACCAAATCTGACCTATGGCCTGAGTTTTGTATGGTCCATGAATTAAAAATGGTTTAATTTTTTTAATTTTATTTTATTTTATTGTTTAAAGTATTACAAATAGTAGTACATATGTCACCTTTTTTTCCCCATTGACCTTCCCCCTGCTTTCCCTGTCCCCTGGCACATGCCCTCATCACCCCCGCCCCCAACAGTGTCTTCATCCATTGGCTATGCTTATATTCATGCAAACAAGTCCTCCAATTGATCTCTTACCTCCCCGTACCAATCCCCCCAGCATTCCCATGATTGTTTTAAAAAAGGAAGGAAGGAAGGGAGAAATAAAAATGTGACAGAGCTTGTATGTTCCTTCAAAACCTAAAATTTTTACTGGCCCATTACAGAAAGATTTGCTAATCCCTGTTCTAGAGGATTATTGGACAACAAGAGAGAAGGAACTCAGATCTCTTAATCACCACATGGAGCAAAGTAGATCTATTCTTGACACTTGGATGAAAAGAAATTTCTATCTTATTTAATCTATTGTCTTTGAGTTCTCTTTGTTAAATTATCCACTAACCTAATTAATCAACTAACTAACCTTAATGTTATTAACAGTATTTAAATTCATCCTCTCTAATAAAAGAGTAATATGCAAATTAACCATCACTCTGCTACACCCACAAGCCACAACCACCAGCCAATCAGGAGCAAGTATGCAAATTAACCCAACCAAGATAGCTGCGGACATAAAATGAGCAGGAGGGAATCTTGGGTTTCCCCGGCAATGGAGAAAGCCAAGTTTTCCACGCACCCTGGCGGGCCCAGGTCTCCACTCAAGGCTACAAAGTTTCAATTATAGAAGATAAATCCCAGATACCAGGGCTTCCACTTAAGTCACCAAGGGGCATGGCCAGCCTGCAAACTACCACAGGCCCCTCATCTAGGCTGCCCCACACCCCAAGGGAACCCACACCCTGACCCAGGATACCCTTCAGGAAAAACCAGCTGGCCTCCCATCCATGCACAGGCTTCTATCCTATCTAATAAAAGAGTAAAATGCAGGTTGACCATTACTCCAACATACAAGATGGCTGCTGCCATGTGGTCACAGATCCTGCCCCCATGTGGACACAAGATGGCCACTACAAGATGGCCAGCAAGGGAGGGCAGTTGGCAGGGACCAGGCCTGCAGGGGAGGGCAGTTAGGGGCAAACAGGCTGTCAGGGGAGCAGTTAGGCATCAATCAGGCTGTCAGGGGAGTGGTTAGGGGGTGATAAGGATGGCAGGAAGAAGCGACTAGGGGCAATCAGGAAGGCAGGCAGGCAAGCAGTTGGGAGCCAGCAGTCCTGGATTGTGAGAAGGATGTCCGACTGCCCATTAAACGAGCAGTCAGACATGCCTTGAGGAGTCCCAGATTGGAGAGGATACAGGCTGGGCTGAGGGACACTTCCCCCTCTCCCCTGTGCACAAATTTCATGCACCAGATCTCTAGTCTCTTATAATTTCTAAAAAGACAATGTCATCTATAAACAATAGTAGTCCTGGTTGGTTTTTCTGTTTTGTTTTGTTTGTTTTATTTTGTTTTGTTTTGTTTTCCTTTGCTTTGTTTTTGGCCCTGGCCAGTTAACTCAGTTAATTAGAGCATCATCCTCACATGCCAAGGTTGTAGATTTGATCCCCAGTCAGGGCACACACAAACACACAAGAAGCAACCAGTGAATGCATAAACAAGTGAAATAACAAATCTCTCTTTCTCTTTCTCTCTCTCTCTCTCTCTCTCTCTCTCAAAGAAAAATCAATCAATAAAAAAGTTTAATTGTTTTTTTTCTCAATAACAAACACATTACCTCTTATATATTTTTTTCTCTTCTATTTTAATAGCTGGAACTTTCAGGACATGATAACTTGATGGTGACAATATCATATAGCCATGTTTTGTTCTTAATTTTAAAAAAACTTTTGTTATTGATTTCAGAGATTAAGGGAGAGAGTGAAACATCAATGACGAGAGAGAATCATCAGCTGCCTCCTGCACACCCCCACACTGGGGATCAAGCCTGCAACCCGGGGCTAGTACCCTGACCAAGAACCAAACCATGACCTCCTGGTTCCTAAGTCAATACTCAACCACTGAGCCACACCAACCAAAGCTGTTCTTAATTTTAATGGCAATGCCTTTAGCTCTTTACTGCCTAATAAAACTATTGCTTTTTGATTGTAGATATTTTTCATTATCTTAAAAATATTCAGAAGAAAATTTGTTCAGTAATTTTTCTCCCTTTTATTTACTTTTTTAAAGTTTTGGCATCAATTTACACTATTTAATTAAATAAATTGGGTTGCTTCCCAACTATGCTGAGAAGTGGCTGATATACCATAAAAATGAGCTATGCCTTAAAAGTTTGGGAAACGTTATTTGAAAATAATCCAGCCCTAAAACATTTTAAAAGAAATTCTTCAAAAACATTTTCAATTTCTTTTATGATTATATTCAGCTACCAATCTATTGGATTAATTATGATCATTCATATTTTCCTTAAAATCATTCATTTTTCCAAGGTTTTCAAATTATTAACATAAACATGCCTAACATTTTCTTTAACTTATTTTATCTCTCAATATCTAATATTACAATCACTTTCTTACTAGTATTTTGTTTCTTTGTGTTTTCTAATTTTTGTTTTGTTGATATAGTCATATGCCACATAACATTTTGGTCAACAACATTCTGCATATATGATAGTGGTCCCATCCTATCTAATAAAAGAGTAATATGCAAATGGACCATACCTCTGCTACACTCACAAGCCACGCCCACAAGCATGCCCACCAACCAATCAGGAGTGAATATGCAAATAAACCCAACCAAGTTGGCAGAAGGGAGGCTTGGGTTTCCCTGGCAATGGAGGAAGCCAGCCCAAGCCTCCACTCAATGCTACAAAGTTTCAATGATAGAATATAAATAAACTCCAATGAAAATGGTGGCCGCCAAGGAGCTGGAGAGAGCAGGAGGCTTGAGTTGCTCCTGGAGATGGAGGAAGCTAAGTTTTCTGCCTGCCCTGATGGGCCCAGTCCTCTACTCCAGGCTACAAAGTTTCAATTACAGAAGATAAATAAACCCCAGATACCAGGCCTCTGCTTGGGCCACTGGAAGGTGTCACCATCCCACAAACCACCACAGGTTGCCTCATGCCCCAAGGGAACACCCACACTGATCCAAGACACCCTTTAGGGCAAACCAGCTGGCTCCCACTCATGCATCAGGCCTCTATCCTATCTAATAAAAGACTAATATTCAAATTAATCATCACTCCAACACACAAGATGACTGCTGCCATGTGGTCAAATATCTTGCTCCCATGTGGACACAACATGGCCACCACAAGATGGCCAGCAGGGGAGGGCAGTTGGCAGGGACCAGGCCTGCAAGGGGGAGCAGTTGGGGTGATCAAGCCTGGAGGGGAGGGCAGTTAGGGATAATCAGGCTGGCAGAGGAGGGAAGTTGGAGGTGATCGGGTCTGCATGGAAGGGCAGTTGGGAGGACCCAGGCCTGCAGGGGAGAGCAGTTGGGGGCGGGGGGGGACCAGGCCTGCAGGGAGGGCAGTTAAGGGCAAACAGGCTGGCAGGGGAGCAGTTAGGCATCAATCAGGCTGGCAGGGTAGTGGTTGGGTGGTGATCAGGCTGTCAGGCAGAAGCGGTTAGGGGCAATCAGGAAGGCAGACAGGTGAGCAGTTGCCCTTTCTCTATAATAGAAGTATCAGAGATGAAAGAAAATTCATAAAATGTATGTGAAAATCTCCTCCTGTCAGAGTCTCGGGCATGCCGTGGGACCCCTAGTCAAGTCCCCACCTACTCACATGTGCCTTGAAACCCTCACTGGAAGAGACCCAGACCCGACCATCTCCACCCCTGATGAGCCCTGATGGGCAGGGACAAGGTCTCCTGCTGATCACACGTAACAACCATTTGCATATTAGCCTTTTATTATTAAGATATACATTACCTATGGACACAGACAATAGGGTGGTGAAGGCCTAGGGCAGGACAGGAACAGGGTGGAGGCAGCAAGGGAGGGGGAAAGAAGGAAGACATTGTAATATTCTCAACAATAGAGATTTTTTTTAAAAACCCAAATGGGTATAGCTGTGTTCCAGTAAAACTTAATTTAAAAAGCAGGTGGAGCTGGATTTGGCCTGCAGGCTGTAATTTGCTGACCCATTTTATTTTATTATTTTAAAGAATAGTTTATTGATTTTTTAGAGAGAGAGAGAAAGAAGAAGGGGGAGAGAGAAAGAAAGAGAGAAAGAGAGACATCAATAGGTCTACAACCAGGCCATGTGCCCTGCCAGGGAATCCAGCAACCTCCTGGTGCAGGGTACGATGCCTAATCAACTGAGCCACACCAGTCAGGGCTGCTGACTCCTTTTAAGTAAGTTTGCATTTCTGCTAGGATATTATCTAAGTCAAAGAACTCTTTTGTTTTGTTCATTCTCAGCGTGTTTTCAAAAAAAAATAGCATTTAATTTTTATTTCACATTTTCCTAAGTCTAAATATAGTAATAACAGTTTTATTTTTAAGTTTTTCCCTCCGCACATTGTTGCCTCAAAATTCTGTTTGCTTTTGTTATATTAGAGGTTTTTCTCAAATATTGATGAACCCTGGTTATCTGCTCATGTCTAAGAGATTAAATAGCATAGCAGTTGCCTCTGTAGTGGGGGAGGTGTTAACTGAAGCATGACAAAACTTTCTGGAGAGATGAAAATGTGATCTATCTTGGGTTGCGCAGTGTACACAATTGTCAGGAGCCATTATACTGACCACTTAGGACCTTTGCAATTTTCAGAACTAGAACAAATTATCCTAAAATTTATATGGAATCATAAGAGTCCTCAAATAGCCAATGCAATTTCAAGAAATAAGGACAAAGTTGGTGGTATCATGCTCCTGGATTTCAAAATACACTATAAAGCCATTATAATCAAAACAGCATGGTACCATTCACATCTATCAATGAAATGGACAGAGAGCCCAGAAATAAATTTACACTTATGCATTCAATTAATCAAAGATAAAAGGGGCAAGAAAGGTGTTGGGAAAACTGGACAGATAAACACAGGCAAAAAAAAAATTGAAACTGGGCCTCTTTTTCATACCATATACAAAAATAAACTCAAACTGGTTTAAAGACTTAAATGGAAGACCTAGAACCATAATCCTAAAAGAAAATATAGGCCATAAACTCTTTGACATCAGTCTCAGCAATGTCTTTTTGGATATGCTCCCCAGGCAAAAAATAATAAAAACAAAAATAAACAAATGGGATTATGTCAAACTAAAAAGCTTTTGTATAGCAAAGAAATTCACCAACAGTAACAGAGACTTGGCCCAGCTCAGATCGGGACCCAGGTAACAGACAGAAACTTGGCTGACAGCAGCTGCCCTATATCTAAATTCAGCCTAGCACCAAGAATGCTCAGGGCCTACTCAAGAATGGAAATAATCCTTTCCACTAATATTTACAGGATAATCTAAGATTGTTGGTAAAGTATTAACCTTGACAGTAAAAGAGTAATCAAGCTTTCAAATTAAGTTAAATTGGCTAATTGAAATAAGTGAATAATCAAGAAAAATTAGTTGTACTGGACAAAAAGCTGTTTCTAAAGCAAGATTACATTAAAAATTTTTACAAAAGTCTCCATTAATCAAAAAAGGGGGATAGTAGGATAATATCATGTAAGGAAAAATATCTGTTAAGTAAATTACATCTAGAAAATTTTTACTTTAAAAAAATTAATTTTCATTTGTAATACTAATAGCAAGACACCCATGAAAAACATATATGATGTCAAAATAAGCCAAAGGAAAATCGTTAGGGCAAAAATAAAAAGGATCCCAAGTCAATTTTATAGAAAAGATTCCTTTATTAACTTTTGGTCAAGAATATGTTTATATAGTTTCAGAAAACAACTCCAAGACCAAGTGGACTCCTGACACAGAGAGGAATTGACAGGACTGCTCCAACTACAAAGACAAGAGGAGAAACAGTCCAGAGATGGAAAACGTAGACGACACCTTGCCATGCTAGCGGTCAGCAGCTGTGCGTCGCTACAGGATGCCTAGGACCGAACCAGAGAGTGTCGGACCTACATTGCCACCATTTGTCCACTATCCAGATACCACTGGTGACGTGTACACATAAGGAACTGTTTGACATTGAAAGTGGGACTCATAACTATTGGACATTGAAATTGGGACTCAAACATTTTTTGTTCTTATAGATTTATTTCTAGCCTGCAGAGGCAAGATGTTTTTAAAGAAAAGAATCAGGGAGGGGGCGGGGGCAGATACAGAGGCAAAGAAGCAATGAACAGACTGTCATACTACAGTGGGAAGGCAGGGGAGGATAGGGGAGTGGGGAGGCCTGTAAGAGATCAACCGAAGGACTTGTATGCATGTATATAAGCATAACCAATGGATACAAGACACCAGGGGTGGGGGAGGTGAGGGCATGTACTGGGGGGTAGGGGAGGCAGAAGGGGAGGTCAAAAGGGGGAAAAAAAGAGGCATATATACTACTATTTGTAATACTTTAAACAATAAAAAATAAAAATAAAAGAAATTCACCAACAAACAAAAAGACAACTTAGTGAATGGGAGAAGATATTTGCAAATGATATATTTAATAAGTAGTTTTCTAGAATCCATTGCCTCCTCTTTCAAAACTATTCTTGCAGTCTCCCTTTTTCATTTGTGTGCTTTGTCCATATTGTTTCACAAAATCCTCTTAATTTTTGTGCCTTTTTTGTCTGTCCGTCATATGTATTGAAACAATCACAAAATAACCAGCCGATTCAGGAAATCCTAAGATAAAGCACACAGCAATGTATGACAATAACAGATAAAAAAGGCAAATTGGATTTTCCCTTTACGCTTATTTCTTGTAGATATAAATCCTAATTCTCTATTCACATATGAAGTCTTTGTTTATTTTGTTGAGGTTTCACAGCCAAGTCTGTTAAAATGTGTATAGTGCCATATTATATTATGATGATCATTGTAAAATAGATTGCTAATACTTCCCCCCCACAAAAAAAAAGTCTGTCACAGATATATTAGGTATCACTGCAACACTAACTCAAGCTGTTATATAGAATGAAAATAATCAGAGTTGAGAGGAAAACTAGAAAAGAATGTAAGAACCATTTTCTAAAAGTGCAGAAGCACACGAACACTTGTCTAAGCTAATCATCAGGAGTGTAAAACTTTTATTTCTCAGTTAATAAGCACCACCTGTGTTTATAAGAAGTGTCTGATGACTTTTGTCTCTTGCAAAGAATATAAAGTGTTCTTAGAATAGATTCCATAGAGTACATACATATTATTAATATATTCTAAAATCCTTCCATATGACTGATGTAGCCTTCATTATCCTCTTCCCACTCCCTACTGCATACTTCCTTCTTTAATTTTTTTATTGAAATGATATAATATAAAAAAAACATTGACTACATATAAATCAATTGTCTGTGACATCTTACAGGGAAAAAGAAAGCATCAAGATTGCCAATAACAGGCACTCAGTCTCATAAAACTTGTAATCAATTCCCAAGCCAAGGTGTAAACTGTAATATATTGCTAAAACGTGTAACAATAATAAACTATTTGAATTGCACCTTCACATTCCCTGTCATTAATAACAAATAAGCATGAAAAAATTTCGACAGTCATTCATTTTCATGGGTGTCTGCTTGTTTATCAGATGTCATCTGGCATTGTAGACTGCAACCTTATTCTTAGAAGGGTATGAGGAGAGAGTGCCTCAGCTTTGGATTCTCACTACAGACAATGAGAATTCCACCCACAGGAAAATTCTAAGACTAACTTATTTTTTATCTCAGCTCCAACAAAAGTCCCTTGACCCTAAGTTAATATTTTAAAAATGCAAGTTCCTCATCTGATTAATTTTTATTATTCAGATTCTTCTAGACATCTATTGATGCATAAAAAGCACTCCAAAACAGTACCTTGAAACAATCACAATAATTTATTTTGCTTATATATCAGGGAACTAACTGGGCTCTGCTAGGCAGTTCTCATTTGAGGTTTTTCATACAGTTGCTAGAGCTGAGGTCTGACTGAGGTCATCTTGACTCAGGTTCAGTGCCTGTGCTGGGGAGACTGAAATAGCTGGGTGCTGGACTAGCTAAGAATTCCTTCAGCATCTCTCTTTCCCTCCTCCTCCGTGCCCTGTCCCTGTCCCTCTCCCTTTCATCTCTCCATATGGTCTCTGGGCAGGGTAACCAGACTTGTCAGATGGTGACTAAAGTCTCAAAACAAGTACCCTGAGAGAGAGCAGGTGTAAACTACCTTGCCTTCCAGGACCTCACAATCACACTCTTCTGTGTTCTGCCCATGGAGACTTCATTAGGCACAGGTGTGAAGCAAGGAAACAGACTCCATTTTGTGATGAGTCATCAACAAAGTTCTGTGAGGTTCCTGTACAGGATATGGTACCTATCTTGCAGTGGCGATTCAAGAGTCATTCAAATTGATCAAACAATCAAGAAACACAAATTGCTTTCATTTTTAAATTCTTTGAAAATGGTTATAACATGCCAAATTCTATCAAAATACCTATGCTGGTTGAGAAGATCTGATTATTCTGCTTTTGTGTTATCCTTGACTATAAAATCTGAAATGTCAACCATAATCTTTCTTGGTTATGAATAGAGTATACATGAAAATGTGTGTGGTTATGATGACACTATTGACTGGATTTCAGTTATGCATTTTTTCAATAAGGAAATCATTTTAGTGGAGTTTGTGTTTTCTTTTTTTAAGAAGGCAGTATCATTAGTCAAGCACTCAGACTGCATAACCCTTCTCACAACAGGCTCAGTCACCAGGAACCATATAGATTGGAAAAAGAAACACATTACTGCATACCCATGAAAGGTGCCTTTGTAAAGGCAAGGGGGGGTGAGAGGAAGTGAATCCAGATCAGTCCACTTCAAACACAGGATTAGGTACCATCAAAACAGATTTCACTCAAGCTCACAGTGACCAGCTCTCAAGTTCAACGGTTTTCTAGATACGTTGACCTTTTCATTAAAAGGTAATGTTTGACAGCATGCGGGCGATGCAGATTATGTAAAATAATAATTTTAGAAACTTCATGTTTCCCTTCATGGAGCAGAAGGAATGGTTTTTATACCCTAGTAATGCATGCACTTTGAGAAAAATGAAGCCTTTCGTGTTGGAAGAAAATAAACCAATTTTTATGCTTGTGAATGCAATAGCTGCTTCCGTTTTCAACCTGGTGGTTTGTTTAAACTGTAGGGATCATTAGAGATCTCCTGCAAGGCAGATAAAGTGGATTTTAGTTTTGTTTTTATGATACATAATAGCTGTACAAGAAACAGCAATTCCCCTTCTACATCAAGGTCTGCTAAGCGAGGAGATAACATGAGGAATTTACATGAATATGGAATGAGTATATAAATGAATTGTTTAGGCAAAAAACACTCCTAAATTAAGCTACCTATTTTTCAATTCACAAGGGTTGAGTGACAGACTTGCTTACAGATGCCAGGCAATTTATCCAAGGTGACCTCTTAACATCTCTGCTCAGAAATATGTATTTGTTGCAAAGACATTCTCCTGACTTTGAGAACAATTAATCCTACCTAGTAACTCACAAAACCTACCAGTGGGGGTGGACAATGTAGATTTCTTTTCTTTTGGGGAAAATAAGTCACAAAGTGGAAAGAAAAATGAAGAATGTTAAGGCTAGTGGTTAAGAAATGACAGTACCATCAGTCCAGTCCTGACAGGTCCCTCATGTTACCAAGCTCTCCAAGAAGCCATTTAGCTACTCTGATCCTAGGATGCTGCCAATGCCCCCATAGATACACAAACCAGGAGCAGTTCTTCAAGGTGAAAATTTTATCTCTGGAGCCAAGTGACTTCGCAAACGGTTATATCAAAGATCAGAAATCTCTTCTTCCTTATGTCCCCATAAGCTACATAATTACATCACTAAAGAGTCAGGAATTTCTCATTTTACATAAATATGTGCAATGATTCAAAAAAAATGCTTGACCTTTTACAAACACCATCATTCAATATCCACGTGAAATGTTCTCTGAAGAGCAAGAAGAAAGTGGAAGAGGGAAGTCAGATGTCCCACCCCTGCAGCCCCTGCTGACTCCACAGCCCTGAGTTCCCACTCATCACTCTGAGCCCCGCCGCTCGCCTCTCGGTGCAAATCTCTGAGCGCATGAAAGTTTGTCATGCAGGTGTGTGTCCCATACCTGCCACAGTGTGAAGCCATGCCAGTTCTGGCCTCGAGGAGAAAAGTTCTCTTTCCTTGCAGCAAGATAATGTTTTAAAAAGCTGACTTTTAAACCTCTTACTGAATTTTTTAATGGATTAAATTCATCATGTCACCAGCTGCTGTGCAGCTAATAGAGCCATAAAACACTGTATTAAAGGATTACCCATGCAAAATTTCCTCTTGTGCTAATGTGAATTTTAATACTTTTAACATTTAGTTGAGATGGGAATGTCCAAGAACAGCTTGTTCAATAGGTTGTTCTATAAAATTAAGTTCCTCATCTCATCAGAAATGCCAGGACTCCATTAAGCTAAAATTTTACAGAGAGGCTAAGATGATTCACTGCGCAGCATTTGTGAGGTGGAGACAACATCTGCTTCTATGTTAATGCTTTTTAGAAAAAAAGAAAAAGAGGAGAAAAGCAAAACAGTCATGAATCGCATAGGTTCATGCAGACTGGGCTGAGCAGAGAAAAATGCTAACTTCAGGTTTGTAGAAGGTCCATTTATACAACCACAAAATGCTCCTAATATTCAAGAACCTAAATTTATGTCCTTTTGAAGGTCATTTGTCAGAAGGTCAAAAAGTCTTAAAAGCACAATGTGGCTATTATGCAAAATCACATATAAATCATACTTTGCATAAAAGTGTCATTATATGTATCTAGATGGCAGAATAGAGAACAGAGAAAAATGTATCTGATAGAGGATAAAAGAATCACAGGAAAGGACACTAGCAATTATGTAGTTCAGCTTCTTAGTCTCATAGGTTGGGAATCAATGCTGAGACCCTAAGAGTTGCCGCTTGCTCGAGGTCACATGCTAGTCAATGCAGACTGAAGAGTGAAACCCAGGTCTCCTGACATGCACACCAAGAGACCACATGCATAGCTCGGATATCTATAAATACATACATGACAATTTTATATTTATGGAATGACTTGTGTGATGAACAACAATAAAAAGCAATAAGTAGCCAGGCCAGTGTTGCTCAGTGGTTGAGAATTGACCCAGGAACCAAGAGGTCACCTGTTCAATTGATCTCCAGTAGGAGCCATACAGGAGGTAGAGAATCAATTATGTTTCTCATCAATTCTTCTATCTCTTTATCCCTCTCTCTCTAAAAAAAATTAATAAAAACATATTTTTAAAGTAATAAGTAAACAGTGATAAGATCACCTTTCCTCCCTTTATAAATAAGGGAACAAGGCTATATGTATTGCATATCATTTCCAAAATATTTCTAAATCATACCACCCTCTGAGTAGTTAACTTGAAATGTTTTAGTTCTGTTGCTTTAGCCTGTATTCATTAATAACCCTTCCAAAGTCTGATTGTAACTATAACCTGTATATCATAAATATTACAGCATTTCATCACTTACTAAAGAAATTGTATCTTCAGTGAGGTTACTAGAAAACAACACAGACTTTCTTTAATGTTGTTCAATAATTGATCTAAATTTAATCATCGACAGAGGCTCCAAATTCACATCATGATTAAAGTGACATTAGAATGCGACTTGCCTGATTTGAAAATACGACCCAGGGATGACCGGTTTTAATGGAAATTCTCCAGAGTCAGTGCTCGCTATCCCAGCTGAATTTTGTCCACAGCTCTATATTTTGTACTCTGTATGTATTACTGTTCTGAGAGCCTGTCATTTCTTATCAGAATGAGAAAGGCTAAAGAGATAATATTTCAATAACATACTGGCCTGATCATAAAATAACTCAATGGAAATGTGTAACTGCCTCAGGCAGCCCGGCAGGGTACTCAGCACTCAGATGATTTCTATTCTGGGTGTTTTTTTTTTTATGGTTACATTTTCTGTTATATCAGACATACCCTCAAGTCTTAGTTATGCTTTTATTCAAAAGGGAGAACCATAGTATAAAGACCTACAAAAGTTATGATATATTGCTATTTAGAAATAAAAGTAGCTGCCATGGTAGCATATTGATAAGGACAGGCCTGCCACATTAATTGACCTTCTTTCGTTTCCCCACTAGAGCTGAGACCTGAGTTTCCCAGTTGCTAGGCAACGGGGGTCACATTTTTCAGGTCTTAAATGCACAACCTCATCTAAAAGAAGATGATGTGATCTTCAGAGGAAAGCAGATGTTGGGCAGTAATAAGAATTTCAATAGGTACAGAGGTTTGGGTTGTTTTTGGTTTTGGTTTTTATAATTATGTTAAGGCTGAAAAGGAGAAACTTTAACTTGTCAAAAGACTGAGGGAACAGATTTTTAAGTTGTGATTAGAGTTTATTGCTGAAACAATATGAAGAGAACAGAACCAAGCTTCTCTTTGACAAACACACTGACATATAGCTTAGGATTTTAGCTGCTGGTAAAACAATGATCAAGCTCTCACTGGAAACACACATGCACATGTAAACACATCAAAAACACAGAGTGATACTGGGTGATGAATTTGGGGCTGGCTGGGAGGTGAGGGGGTTTTCTGTTTCTGATTTTTTTGTATTCTTATTTATTTATTTATTTTGCAAACATTACTATATTCGGTCATGCTTAATGAGTGCTGCAGGCGGCATACCAGTCCTTAAAGATTAGCTGTAAGAAATCTCATTCCTGCCCCTCTCTCTCCTGTCAAGTCAACACTTTCTTTAAACTTTAATAAAGGGCATTATAGAGAATCTATTTTTCAACGGGAAAGAAGCACTCCATCCCTATATAATTGCACTTGAGAATATATCCCATTTATATGTATTTAACTTGTGTTATATTACCCTAATAACATTTCAATAATGACAACTTTTTAAACAAGAAATTTAGTAGATTTAAATAAGTTTCAAGATTATGTAAGAGAAGCACTTTAAACTTTCCATTTCAAAATTTATTTGAATATCTTACCTTAAGCAAAGAGCAACTATTTTTACTTTATTTCCATACCCACTCTGTATGTATAGTAATATCTTGTAGAAGTGACATGATAATTAATTCTTAAATGTTTACTTTGCTTAATGTAATGTTTTGGGGGAGAGAGGAATAAAAATATTAAAGTGTGTGTGTGTGTGTTTGGGGAAAAGAGTAACTAATTATAAACAATGGGTGGACAATTTGAAACCCAGAATTTTAAAAGACAAAGGTTGCTGGTTTCCTTTTCCTGGGCCATGTGGAAGTTCCTGTAGATTCCCCCAGTTCCACCCTGGCTGCTGGACAGCTGTCCTGGCTCATATAAATGGCAATGAGACAGCCAGGAGGCAGGTCCGGTGCCTGGAGACTGAGGCTGTCAGGTAGCTCTAATGATTTCTTTAGCCCTTCAGGGTGAAAAATTTACTCCATATTTTTTGTCTAATATTTGCCATTTTCCTTTCCCTGAAGATAGCTGTCATTCGTAGATATGTCCGCTGCCTTTTCCAAGTAGTCAGCATTGAGAGGACATAAAACGACGTAGTGGGAAATGACAGAGACCCCCTTCCACGGGTCAGATGCACACATGTCCCGAAAGCAGAATGGGTGAGTCTTTCCAGCTACCGCTCAGAGCTCTGTGGCACATTATTCTTCTGATTCACAGATTCTGTTTTTTGTTAAATCTTGGTCAAGACTTCCAGAAATTCACAGGCCAGAGGGCAGGCATGGAAAAAACAAGCTTCCTGCAGAGCAGCCTCCTAGATCAGAAGGACCTCAGTGGATGTTCTGAGTAAGTGTGGGCCCTGAGTAAGTGTAGAAACAGTGTGGTCTACAAGAGTGCCGAGCAGCAAGGAGGTATGCAGTCATTTCAGGCTGATTGAAACCAATGCAAAGTATTTGAACTGGGGCTTTGTATGTCTTTTTCTATTAAGCCTTTAAAAATCTATTATACTTTACAAAAATGCAGGTCCGCCATGCATTAGCAGGGGGGAGAAACTGGTTCTTGAGAAGCACTATCCTCAGCTGAGGTCATTGTACCCAACCTGACATGGTCCTGCTAAAAGTGGAACAAATCAAACCTCTATGCAGAGCTCCTGACAGAGGGAAGGTCGGAGCCCAGAGGATCCTGTAGAAACTTTTCACCAAAACCTGCTTGTTTTTGCCACAATGCTTGCAATTTATTACTTTGAGCCAAGCATTTCTTCTCTGAGAGTCTCAGAGGCCCGTTGATGTGGACACATTGATCATCTGTCTGGATTCACGTTTGGCTGATTTCCTCTGAGAGTAGAAGGCAGATATTGAGCTTCACAGCAAGACAAAAAAGTTTAAAAATTTTGAAGTGACACTGGGGCTTAGTAGAGAGTCCAAGAACCCTGGTTCTGGTTCTGAAAGAGGTCTAGATGGAACGGTGCCTCTGCACTGCTTGGACCCCCATATCTCAGCTGCTCTCCAGGAGGTACATGGCTACATGGTCTGCGCACATGTGCACGTACACACAAATACACACACTCACACAGGGAGCGATCCTGGCCTTCTCTACAACTTCCTTACTCTGAACTAATAGGTGATTAATTCCTGAGTTTACCCCTTTAGACTATTTGATTTCATTCTATCCTTTTCCCTGCTCTGCTCGTATCACAGAAACAGTGGTTTCCAGACTCCCTTCTCCTCATGGCTTCCTCCTTAGGTTTGTTTAATGGGAGGCGCTGGCAGAAGACTGAGTGGACTGCTAGGTGCTCCTCCTGGTTTGCAGACCATCACTCTGCACAGTTCTCAGCAAAACCGCAGTCATCACCTCCAGCAGTCAGTTCATCGTTACCGAAAGTGGCCTGGAGAAGCATCATGGTCATCGTTCCTCAACCAGACTCCATGCACCAGAAAACGAGGCAAGTGTGCAGCTGGAAAAGAGCCCATAACATCTCTGAAGAGCTACATCATATCATGAACATGCACATCTGGTGCAGGCATGGCAGGGAGAGGCAGGGGCCGCCTGACAAAGGTGGGGCCCATGAGGGAACCACTGAAGAGACTGAAAGGATCCCTTGGCCTCTGGAGAGCCACCCATAGAGCCTGTCAGCAAAAAAAAAAAAAAAAAAAAAAAAAGCAAATATTGGATAAAACATTTCTAAAAGGATTAGGCAAGTAGTTATGTTCTAATAAATGACTTTCTGTTGCATTATCCTAAAAGGGGGCACTTCTTCCAACCTTTATTCAAAGCCACATCTAATATTTGGATATTATATCTCCCTTTTCTTCTCTTGCTTTGCTTGTCCCCAGCCCCTTCCCGTCAGAGGAGCTAACATGAATTTTTCAGCATGTTACCCAAGGGAAACTAAAGATTCTCCTTCTTGCTCTACTTTGACAGGCATCACTAGCAGCAGCTGCATCTGTGCAGGATTCCAGGTTCCACTGGGAGAGCCCACTGTGGTCCTAACCCACCACTCAAAGGAGTCAGCTTCTGGAGTCTGTTTTCTCTGACTCCCTCCAGCCATTCCCCATGTTGCTCATCTCCAAGTGCCTCGCCATCCTGTCTCCTTAACTATTCTATCACCCACACAAACAATCTCCTATCTTCAATCCCTCTTTTAACATGTCTCAAAAGATTCTTATTCTCTTGAGATATGTGCTTGATATGCTTATGGGTAAGTCTATATGAGCAACTATGTAACTAATATCCAGGCATACATTGGGCAGAAAAATCTCTAATGGAGAATATAGCACATACACATAGTACATACATGTTAATTATGACTAGAAGTTCCTTGGGCATCAAAATCCTGTCTTATTCATCACTGTATCCCCAAGACCAAATACACATGAGTGGTATACAAAAAAAATACTATTTGAATATTTTTAAGTGAAGAATAAGGAATATTGTACTTAAATATTTTAAATGTAGGAAACATTAGCATGTTCACTTTATACTGTGCAAAAGTAAGATTAGGGGCTTTTATTTAATGGAATCTCGAGTCACATTGTTTTATTGACCAATAATTGGCCCATTCTTTTAGTGAAGCAATGAGCCCAATGGAACTTAGTTTTCCAATTATAAAATCAAAAGTCAATCAGATTTGCCTTTAAAAGAAAAACAAGAGAGCATGCTTCCCCCTCTTTACATGGAGTCTGTGCTTGTTCTTCAATAAATTTCCACCTTTGCTATACCATCTTCTGTCCGTGTATTTATTCTTTGACTCCAGCAGACAAAGAATCTGGGATCCAGTCCAAAAACTTCCGTATCATGTTGGTGCTTCAGCCGAGAAAATTTGTTAATCCCCTTCACGTCAAACTACCCCAATAGGAAGACAACATGGTGTTGAAATAGATGGACATGTCCAGAGCCTTTTCCCGGAGCAGATAGAATGAGCAGCTGAAACGAATAACATCCACTCCTGATGGTGAAGGAGACTCAGTTTGGGAGATAATTTTCAGCCAGGAAGGGCAGAGGACTGGTGGAGAAAGGTAAAATCAAGGATCTGGACAGGAGAGATCTACCAGACCTCTGAACCCAGAGGGTCAGAGGGAAACCGCATAGCACTGAGCTGCATCCCTTGGGACAGGCACAGTGTCTGACTGAAAAGGAGGTCCACAGATCTGCTGGTGGCAGGGGATTCTAGATCTGGGTCCACAGTCACGGAAGAATGAGCCCAGAGGGGGCAACCTGAAGGGATGACCAGACCACGCAGCAGCATTGGCAGGAGAGGTGCTCGCAGAGATGCAGTCTTTCCCCTCTCTGTGGCCGGTGCTTTTCTTCACTGGGACACTCACCTGTGGCTGAGGTGCAGGAGAAAGTGCGGACTTATGGAGCCTGGGGAAAGCCTGGGGAGAGGAGAGGGTCCAGGAGAAGTGGCAGCAAGTCTGACGCTGAATCATACCTGAGCCCGGGACCTGGGCACCATTTTGTCCTAAAGAGATAGCCCCTCCTACCATTCTCCAAACAAACAATACGCCACACCCAGAATACACCCTGGGGGTACAAAGGATTTTTTTTTTAATCTGAATAGTCCCCAAAAGAGGCCTTCAGTCCCAGCAACAGGAAACTGGGGAACTACAGACAGTGCAGAAGACTGGGATCTTAAGCCAGCCAAAGGAACGACACTTTACTTTTTCATTTTTATTTTATTATTACTTTGATATCTCTTTTTTTCCTTATTTTTTCTTTTCTTTTTTTGTTTGTTGCTTTACTTTCTATTTCTTTTCAAATCATTTTTCCATCATTCTATTTTATTTTATTTTATTTTATTTTATTTGCTATTTTTATTTTTATACCATTTTTAATCATTTTTGTAAATTATTATTATTATTTTTCTTCTCATTCTCTTTCTTCTTATCTATTCATCCTCTTTCTACTTCCTCTATACTGAACTGAGGTCCTTTCCATATTCATCCAATCCTTAACCTTATTTTCTGTATATAAGCTCAGCCTCTACAGATTCTTCCCCCAACCTCTTTGCTGTGTGTTTGGTGCTTGCATTATTTTAGTTTATCTGTTTGTTCTGTTGTGTTTTCTCCTCATATCTACACTAATAAAAGATAAAAATGATCATTGATCGTATCTCTGCTAAGCCCACCAGCCAATCTGGAGTGATATGCAAATTAAACCAACAAAGATGGCAGGTAAATTTGCATATGCAGGCAGGGCAGGCAGTGCCAGACACCTCCTGTGGGGTCCAGGCTACAATTAGGGATCAGCATGCCAAGTGGGCAGTGTCTCAGGATCACTGTCTGTCCCCAGGCAACCAACCCCACGTTCCTGGCAAGGAGAGGACAGTGGGCATTTAGGAGCCACTAAGGCTCAGAAGGGACTGAGAGCAACCTGCAGGCGTGCTACCAGGAAGAGGTGCTAAACCATGAGGATGCCGAGGGCTGGCTGATGGAGGAGTGCAAAGGTGCTGATGAGGTGGCTCTTGCTGGCACTGAGCTCAAAAAGCTCATCAATAGCCTGATGGACGAAATTGCCTTCCTGAAGAAAGTGCATGAAGAGGAGGTCGCCGAGCTGCAGGCACAGATCCAGTATGCTCAGATCTCCGTGAAGATGGATGTGTTCTCCAAGTCCAACCTCTGTGCCATGCTCAAGGACATTCACGCCCAGTAGGAGAAGCTGGCTGCCAAGAATATGCAGAATGCCGAAGAATGGTACAAGAGCCACTTCACCGTACTGACCAAGAGCACTGCCAAGAACACCTAAGCAGTGCGCACCACCAAGAACGAGGTGTCCAAGAGCCACCACCTACTCAAGGCCAAGACCCTGGAGATTGAAGCAAGCCAGGGCATGAACGAAGTGCTGGGAAAGCAGCTACAAGAGCTGGAGGATAAGCAGAATGCAGACATTAGTGCTATGCAGGGCACAATCAACAAATTAGGAAATGAGTTGAGAACTACAAAAAGTGAAATGGCATGATATTTAAAAGAATACCAGGACCTCCTCAATGTGACGATGGCTTTGGACATTGACTTTGCAGCTTATAGGAAACCCTTGAAAGGTGAGGCTCAGTTTCACCAGCCTGGGAAGCATAGCCAGCGGTTACTCCCAGAGTTCCCAGGTATTTGTTCGATTTGAGTACGGTTGTTTACAGATTAGCTCCTACTTGATGTCTGCTCACTCCTTCCCTTCTTAATATATTAACCATGTCCATGAGGAGCAGATCAAGGTGAAGGAGACTATTGAGGCTGCAAAAGCTGAGGAAGCTAAGGACGAACACCCTCTGAAGGAGAAGCTGAAGAGGAGGAGGAGGAGAAGGAGGAGGAAGTGGCTGAGGAAGAGGAAGGAAATAAAGAGGAAGAAGGTGCCAAGAAAGAATTTGAGGATGCAAAGGAGGAAGAAGGAGGTGAAAGTGAAGGAGAAAATGCCCAAGAAGCTAAGAAAGAGAAGAAAGATGAAGGTGCTGGGGAGGAGCAACCAACCAAGAAGAAAGATTGAGCCCCCCTTTCCTTAGTTATTTCAGAAATAATCCTCCTGAAACCAGGTCAACACGAACAAAGCAGTTGAGTTCCTGATATTATATGAATTAAAAAAAAATATATATATATATATATATATTTGTGTGTGTGTGTGTGTGTGTGTGTGTGTATAACATTCTGAGGTGACTCCGGTTGGACATTAAATGTTGTGCTATGACTTTTCTCCTTATGCAGAGTATCTGTTTGCTTGCAGAGTGGCTTCCTGGCTTGTCGCCAGCCTGTGCATCGTCCATGTTTATGAGTTCAGGATCTAGGACAATGTGAATAATTCAGATGTTTACAATAAAAACACTCGAATACACAAATTCACTAATGTTAGTGTTAAACTTCATGAAAAAAAAATAGTCCTTTGAATCTTTGGTGGTTAGAAATTAAAGAACTCAAATTATGTGCAATAAACAGTAAAGTTACACTGAATAACAAAAAAAAATTACATTAGGGGCCAGGAAACATTCAAAGAACTGGGGAACCATTCCCAAATCAAGAATGGAAGTCACAGGGTGTATATTATTGCTACGAATACAGTATTTCCTACTACTTACAACATAAACAATGTAATGTATTAGATGCCTTCCTATTGCATGAAGTACATATTCTCATAGAGTAATACTGGTAGATATGTTATAGTTATGGCAGTATGTCATATCCTATCTATATTAATAAAAGCGCAATATGCTAATTAGACCATGAGACCTTCCAGACGTCCTTCCGGACAAAGCCATGGTGCAGGGCCAAGGCAGAGGCAGTTAGGGGTGAGCAAGCCAGGAGGGGAAGGCAGTTGGGGGTAATCAGGCTGGCAGGGGGACAGTTGGGAGCAAACAGGTCAGTAGAGGAAACCAATTAGGGGTGAGCAGGCCGGCAGTTAGGGGTGCAGTTGGGCGTAAGCAGGCCAGCAGGCAGAATGGTTAGACACGGTCATGCAGGAGGCAGGTGAGCGGTTAGGAGCCAGCAGTCCCGGATTGCAAGGGGGTTGCCCAATTGCTGGTTTAGGCCTGATCCCACAAGGGTCCCAGACTGGAGAGGATGCAGGCCAGGCTGAGGGACAATGCCTCCCCCATGCATGAATTTTGTGCACTGGTGTGTGTGTGTGTGTGTGTGTGTGTGTGTGTGTGTGTAATCCTTTTTCTTCCTTTTTCTTTTCTTTCATTTTTTTCTCTCTTTGATATCATTTGTGCTCTCTTTTCTCTCCCCTAATTATCTTTTCTCAGGTGGTCACTTATATTGGGGTTATCAGTGTTGTGAGTATATCTGTGTTTTGTTCCCTTTGTGTCATGTCTTGTCGAGGTGAATTTTATCCTGTCCAGCCAATGTGCTAGAGAGCAAACCACATAACAGGGCACATGGAGAGGAAACTCCATTCACAAACAGGTCAATAACATCCCAGACCTAACTACAGAGGCAGGAAGAAGGTGGCAGTGAGGCAGAGAGTGTAAGTGAATGAGGAAGCAAAAGAGGAGTGTGTGGTAATGTGTGGTGTGTGTGTGTGTGTGTGTGTGTGTGTGTGCATGCGTGCGTGTGACACAGATTCCACAGGACCTTCAGGTTCAGGCTAACCAGGCTAGCCTAACAAGGCAGCCTCTGCTACCATTGCAAACAGTACTGGGAGGCCAACTCTTCTTCAGAGGCCTTGCCTTTTTGAAGGGGAGAGCTGCTATAACTGGGATCCCAGCCTAACCTCCACCCAGGGTGCCCTCAGATAACAACTGGGACTCTATAGCCACTCCTGCCAGGGACCTGCTATCTTGGCTGTGGTCCAACAGTCATGGAGTCTGCAGCCACCCTGGGCACAGGCTCCTGTGAGTTCCGAAGCATGCTCCCATCTGACCAGTTCAATGCTTTAGCGCAGGGCACTGCGACCATGCAAGCAGCAGAGACATGAGCAGCCTACTCCTATCCAAGGAGCAGCAGCCCTATGAGCAGCCCACCCCGGGCAGAAGAGCAGCATCTTCACATGGCCTGCCCCTGTAAAAGAAGTAGCAACTGTGTGAGTGGCCCACCTCACCCAAGGAGTAGCAGCAGTGTGCAGCCAACCCCCATCTAAGGAGCAGCAGCTTCATGATCAGTCCACCCCTATTTGAGGAGCAGCAGCTGTACAAGCAGCATTGCCCCACCAGCCAGAGGAGCCACTGCTGCTGCAAACAGCACTCACCATAGGAGCCTCTGCCACCCAAGGAGTAACCCCTGCACAACTCGACATTAGATGCATCAGTGAGATCAAATATGAGTAGACAGAGAGGAACCAAGATGGCGGCATAGGTGAACACCTGAACTTGCTGCCTTGCACAACCACTTCAAAACTACAACTAAAAGACAAAATGGATATCATCCAGAACCACAGGAAGGCTGGCTGAGTGGAATTTATACAACTAGAAGAAAAGAGAAAAGCACACTGAGATTGAGAGGAGGTGCAGAGGTGCAGAAGTGAAGTGTAGAGGTATGAAGGCACGTGCCAAAAGGGGTGGAAACTGAGTACACTATTGCCTTTTTCAATCGGGAGGGAGATACAAACTCCCAACTGGTCTGAACTCCAGTTCCGGGCAAGAATGGGGACCCAGACTCATATGGGGAGAAACTGAACTGTCTGGCATTGGGCCAGAACATGAGGACAGCTTTCTCTCAAAGGTGCTGGAAGTAATCATTATTCCTGCATGGTGCCACGGGACAAAAAGACCCAGGGACCTCTTCGGGGCAGGGCTGAAAGTCAGTTATTGCTGTTTGCTCTGCTCTGGTCCCTGATGGGCCACAGTACCCAATTTACAACCCCACCCAAGCTGTGCACACAGGCTTTTGCATCTAAATGGCCTGGCCTTTTCCAATTTAAAACCTAACATACTGCAGCTGAGTCAGAGAGTCCCAGCACCTTCAGAAGAAGGCCCAAAGCTGGAGAGCATCTTGCATTCACAGCTGAGATTCATCTGGGCATGTCCAAACCCCAAACAAAGAGGAGGAATCTGCAGATCTCTCTATAGCTCCTGCTGGATGGCTTCAGGCAGTGGCTAATTTTGCACCTCCTTGGAGATCCAAGAGCCAGTGTACCCAGTGGTCAGAGTGATCCCATCCAGATTACAACTCTTCACATCCATAAGAGACACACTCAGGGGGCAGAATCAGGGAGCACCAAAGCCCCACTGAAGCAAGTCTTGCCCCATAAGGGTGTCTCTGGCACAGAAGTTCTCCCATTGTAGACACAACTGCTCCTCACAGCCAGTTGGCCTGGAGGTCAATTTCTCCCAGTGATACCAACAGCAATCAAGACTTAACTACCACAAGACAGTGCATACAGCCCACAAAGGGGTGCACCAAAAGTGATTAGGGAGGCTGAACCACTGGGCCCTATAGGACACCTGTCATACAAAGCTACTATATCAACACAGGGAAGCAGCCAAAATGCAGAGGCAAAGAAACAGGTCACAAATGAAGAAAATGGAGGAAAACAAACTACTAGATATAGAGTTCAAAATGTCGGTTATATGCTTACTCAAGAATCTTCTAGAAATCTCTGAGATATTTAGTGAGACCCTCAAGAATATGAAAAAGGACCAACTAGAAATTAAGCATACTCTGACTGAAATAAAGAATAAAATAACAGAGAACCAACAGCATATTAGAGGATCTCAAGAATCAAATCAAAGATTTGAAATACAAAGAAGCAAAAAAAATCCAACCAGGAAAACAAAAAGAAAGAAGAATCCAAAAATATGAAGATAGTGTAAGGAGCCTCCTGGACAACTTCAAGCATACCAACATCCGGATTATGGGGGTGCTAGAAGAAGAGAGAGAGAAAGATACTGAAAACCTATTTGAAGAAATAATGACTGAAAACTTCCCATACATGGTGAAAGAAATAGACTTACAAGCACAGAGAACCTCAAACAAAAGGAATTCAAAGAGGATCACATCAAGACACATCATAATTAAAATGCCAAGAGCAAAAGACAAAGAGAGAATATTAAAAGCAGCAAGAGAAAAACAGTTGGTTACCTACAAAAGAGTTCCCATAAAATTGCCAGCTAATTTCTCAACAGAAACTATGCAGACCAGAAGGGAATGGCAAGAAATATTCAAAGTGCTGAATAGCAAGACCCTAAAACCAAGATTACTCTTCATTCAGAATTGAAGGTCAGAAAAAGAGCTTCACAGATAAGAAAAAGCTAAAGGAGTTCATCACCACCAAACCAGCATTATATAAAATGCTGAAAGGTATTCTTTAAGAAGAGGAGGAAGAAGAAAAAGGTAAAGATAAAAATTATGAACAACAAAGTGAAAACAAATACATAATTATTAACAAGTGAATCTAAAAATCAAGTAAATAAAAAAATCTGAAGAACAGAATAAACTGGTGAATATAATAGAATCAGGGCATGGAAAGGGAGTGGACTGACAATTCTTGGGGAAAAGGGGGTGTGGAGGATGTAGGAAGAGACTGGACAAAAATCATACACCTATGGATGAGGACAGTTGGGGGTTAAGGGCAGAGGGTGGGGTGGGAATCTGGTAGAAGGGAGCTATAGGATAATAATCTGACCAATAAAGATTTATTTTTTACAATAGGTAGACAAAGAAATCACAAAAGGAAAGAAAATGAGGAATTGCCAGAAATGCAGCTAAGTGTTACAGAGGCATGCAATATGTCAGAAAAAGAATTCAGAATAAGTGTCCTACAGTTCATAAACCAGATGGAGGAAAAAATCAATAATTTATATAAGAATCAAGAAGAAATGAAGAGTGATATAGCTTCACTAAAGAACACCATGGAAAGTTTCAATAGTAGAACTAGGAGAAGTGGAGGATCAAATTAGTGAACTAGGAGACAGGGAAGCAAAACATACCCAAACTGAACTGTAATTAGAGGAAAAAATTAAGACAGTAGGAGAGCCTAAGGGAGCTATGGGACAACATGAAATGAAGCTACATACAAATAACAGGGGTGCCAGAACAACAGGAAGAAAAACAAGGGTTAGAAAACCTATTTGAAGAAATAATGTCAAAAAACTTCCCTGATGTGGGGAAGAAAAAAGTCACACAAGCACAGAGAGTCCCAAACAAGATGAAACTGAAAAAAAACACACCAAAACACATCAAAATTATGATGGCAATTGTTCAGGACAAATAGAGAATTTTAAAGGCTGCAAGAGAGAGACAGAAAGTTACATACAAGGGATCTCCCATTAGATTATCAAATGATTTCTCAACAGAAACACAGCAGGCCAAAAAGAATAGAAGGAAATTTACAAAATGATGCAAAGCAAGGGACTGAATCCAAGAATACTCTATCCAGCAAGGCTATAATTAAAGATTGAAGGGGAAATAAGGAGCTTCACAGACACAAAAAAAAGCAAGCAAGCTAAGGGAGCTTATCACTGCCAAGCCAATAATGCAAGAAATGCTAAAAAGACTGGTATAAAAGAAAAAAGAAAAAGGTAAGAAAGAACACAGGCACAAAATATAAAAATGACTACAAACAAGTACCTTTCAATAATAACTTTAAATGTAAACTGACTAAATGCTCCAATCAAAAGACATTCAGTTGCTGAATGTATGAAAAAACATGACCTATATATATGCTGTCTACAAGAGACCAACCTCAGAGCAAGAAACTCACACAAACTGAAAGTGAAGGGATGGAAAAATATCTTAGAGGCAAATGGAAATGAAAAGAAAAAAAAAAGGCTGGGGTAGCGATACATATATCTGACAAAATAGACCTCAAAGTGAAGTCCATAACAAGAGATAAGGAAGATCTTCATAATACTAAAGGGATTGATACAGCAAGAGGATCTAACCCTGGTAAACATATATGCACCCAATGCAGGAGCACCCAAATACATTAAAAAAAAAAAAGCTCCTGGAAGATATCAAGGGAGAGATGGACAACAATACAATCATAGTAGGGGACTTTAATCCACCACTGACATCACTGGATAAATCCTCTAGACAAAAAATCAACAAGAAAACAGCAATCCTAAATGGCTTACTAGTTCAGATGGACTTAATCGACATCTTCAGAACATTTCACCCCAAAGCTATGTAATATACATTCTTCTCAAGTGCACATGGGAGAACATTTTAAAAAAATAGACCACATATTGGGTAGCAAGCAAAGTCTCCCCAAATTCAAAAGGATTGAAATAATATCAAGCTTCTTCTCAGACCACAATGGCATAATATTAGAAATAAATTACAATAAAATTAATCCAAAAAACTTCACACTTGGAAGCTGACTAGCATGCTATTAAACAATGATTGGGTTACCAAAGAGATCAAAGAACAAATTAAAAACATCCTGGAAAGTAATGACAATAAAAATACAACAATCCAAAATCTATGGGACACAATAAAAGCAGTCCTGAGAGGGAAGTTTATAACTCTACAAGCCTACCTCAAAAAACAAGAAAAAAAATAGTAGTAAATTGTTTAACTTTACAACTTAAAGAATTAGAAAGAGAGCAATAAGAAAAGTCCAGAGTGAGCAGAAGAAAGGAGATAATAAAGATCAGAGCAGAAATAAATGACATAAAGACAAAATAATAATAATTATAATTATAATAATACAAGAGCTGGTTCTTTGAAAGGATAAACAAGATTGATAACCTTTAGCCAGGTTCACCAAGAAACAAAGAGAGAAGATCCAAATAAACAAAATCAGAAATGAAAGAGGTGAAATAACAACAGACCCCACTGAAATACAAAGGACTGTTTAAAAATACTATGAACAACTCTATTCCAACAAACTAGACAACATGGAGGATATGGACATATTCCTAGAAAAATACAATCTTCCAAAACTCAATCAGGAAGAATCTATAAATCTCAATGGGCTGATAATAATGGAAGAAATTGAAGCAGTCATCAAAAATCTTTCAGCAAACAAAACTCTAAGCCAGATGGCTCACAAGGGACTTTTACCAAACATTCAAGGAAGAACTAAAACTTACCTTCCTCAGACTATTCCAAAATATTCAAGAGGAAGAAACACTTCCAATCTCATTCTATGAAGCCAGCATCACCCTAATACTATAATCAGATAAAGATAACACAATGAAAGAGAATGACAGCTCAATATCCCTCATGAACATAGATGCAAAAATCCTCAACAAAATTCTAGCAAATTGGCTCCAGCAGTACATCAAAAAGATCATGCACATGTCCAAGTAGGATTTATCCCAGGGATGCAAGGATGGTACAATATCTGCAAATCAATAAATGTGAACCACATAGTTATATCAGTTGATGCAGGAAAAGCATTTGACAAAATCCAACACATTTTTTTGATAAAAACTCTCTGCAAGGTGGGAATAGAAGGATCATACCTCAACATAATAAAAACCATATATAACAAACCCACAGCCAACATCATATTCAATGGGCAAAAATAAAAACCATTTCTCCTAAGGACAGGAACAAGACAGGGATACCCACTCTCACTACTTCTGTTCAACATAGTACTGGAAGTACTAGCCATTGTGATCAGACAAGAAGAAATAAAAGGCATTCAAATTGGAAAAGAAGTAAAACTGTCCTTATTTGCAGATGACATGATACTGTCCATAGAAAACCCTAAAGACCATCAAAAATGAATTTGGAAATGTAATAAGATACAAAATTATTGCCAAGAAATCTATGGCTTTTCTATACACCAATAGTGAACTTACAGAAAAACAGACTACAAAAGCAATCCCATTTACCATTGCACCAAAAAAATTAAGATACCTAGGAATAAACTTAACTAAGGAGGTAAAAGACCTCTACTCAGAAAACTCTAGGACACTGAGAAAAGACATAAAGGAAGACATTAACAGATGGAAGAACATACTGTGTCCATGGACTGGTAGAATCAACATCATTAAAATGTCCATACTACCCAAAGCAATCTATAGATTCAATGCACTACCCATTAAAATACCAATGGCATATTTTATAGATCTAGGACAAACTTTCCAAAAATTCATCTGGAATAAAAAAAGACCTTGAATAGTTGCAGCATTGCTGAAAAAGAAGAACAAAGTAGGTGGGAATCTCAACACCAGATATCAGTATTGTAACAGTATTACAAAGCCACTATTCTCAAAACAGTCTGGTACTAGCATAAGAACAGACATGTAAATCAATGGAATAGAATAGAGAACCCAGAAATTGACCCAAACCACTATGCTCAATTAATATTTGACAAAGGAGGCATAAACATACAATGGAGTCAAGACAGTCTCTTCAATAAATAGTGTTGGGAAAATTGGACAGATACATGCAAAAAAATGAAACTAAACTACCAACTTACACCATACACAAAAATAAACTCAAAATGAATCAAGGATTTAAACATAAGACAGGAAACCATAAAAATACTAAAGGAATCCACAGGCAGCCAAATCTCAGAGATATTCTGAAGCAATTTCTTCGCCAATACCATTCCTAGGGCAATGGAAACTAAAGAGAAAATAAACAAATGGGACTCCATCAAAATAAAAAGCGTTTGCACAGCAAAAGAAACCATCAACAAAACAACAAGAAAGCCGCTGCATGGGAGAACATATTTGCCAATGTTATCCTTGATAAGGGTTTAATCTCCAACATTTACAGGGAACTCATACAACTTAACAAAAGGAAGATAAACAACCCAATAAAAAAAATGGGCAATGGACTTAAATAGATATTTTTCAAAAGAAGACAGAAAGAAGGCCAAGAGACATATGAAAACAGGGTCAAAGTCACTAATTATCCAAGAGATGCAAATCAGAACAACAATGCAGTACCATCTCATACCTGTCAGAATGGCTGTCATCAACAAATCAACAAAAGACAGATACTGGAGAAGAGGCAGAGGAAAAGGAACTCTTATGCATTGATGGTGGGAATGCAGACTGGTGCAGCCACTGTGGAGAAGAGTGTGGAGTTTCCTCAAAAAACTAAAAATGAAACTCCAATTTGACCCAGTGATCCCACTTCTAGGAATATATCCCAGGAAAGTAGAAACACGAATCAGAAAGGATATATGCACCCCTATGTTCATAGCAGCACAATTCACCATAGTTAAGATTTAGAAACAGCCTAAGTGCCCATCCATAGGTGAGTGGATTAAAAACTGTGGTACATTTACACAATGGAATACTATGCTGCTATAAAGAAGAAGGAACTTTTACCATTTGCAACAGCAATGGATGGAGCTGGAGAGCATTATGCTAAGTAAAATAAGTCAGTAAGAGAAAGATAAATATCACATGATCTCACTGATTTCTGGAATATAATGAACAACATAAGCTGATGAATAAAAACAGTTCCAGAGACAGAGAAGCATCTATCAGACTGTCAAACCTCAGAGGGAATGTAAGGAAGGATGGGAGTGAGGGGGAGAGATCAACCAAAGGACTTGTATGCATGTATATAGACACAGACAACAGGGGGTGAGTGCATGAGTGGGGGGATGGGGAGCAATGGGGAGATAAGGACACATATGTAATACCTTAATCAATAAAGAATTCTTTTTTAAAAAAAGCAAGAGATGCCCTAGCTGGTTTGACTTAGTGGATAGAGTATCAGCTTGCAGACTGAAGGGTCCCGGGTTAAATTCTATTCTAGTCAAGGACACATGCCCAGTAGGGGATGTGCAGGGAGGCAGCCGATCAATGATTTTCTCTCATCATTGATGATTCTATCTCTCTTTCCATCTCCTTTCCTTTTGGAAATCAAAGAAAATATATTTTTAGAAAAGTAAGAGAAATTGTTTCAGTAGAATTCCTTTCTGAAATTCAAATTCAGCTAGTTATATTCTACCTAGTGGAAGTGTACTTACTTATAAGAGGTAAATCATCACATCATAAAACTGTCTGATGGGATTCTCCTGTTTGAGGTGTTAAATACTTATGTCACCTTCAAAGAAAACTACTTTTGACATTTACTTCAAAAGGAAGGCAAGAACTAACACAGGCAGGGATGGCCTGAGGCAAGATTGAGAAGTCACAGAGATCGTTCTTGGTGCACCTGCCTCCTTTCCTAACACCACAGACCCTTGCCTCTCCCTCTAGCACTTTTGAACTACTACCTACTATAACATCTTAGAAACTCTCTTTATATATAACCCCTGGAATATGTACGTTGTTATAGTAATCAATGTGATCACTCAAATTTTTGCAAACTCTTTAAAGATACACAAAATAATAAAAACATGTTTTAAAAATACAAATTCCCCTTGATTTACTTCCAAAATTCTAATTTATTGGAGCTATAGTGTAACTCAAATCTGTATTTTTTAAAGTTTTTCATTTGATCCTGAGGTACAGCCCTTGCGGAACCCCTCTCGTAGGCAGTCAGTGTTCCAGGGAAAAGAACTCAAGTAGACCCGAGTTCAATCCCAGTCCCACTTCTTACCGCCAATAGAAATTTGGATAAATCACTTAAGCTCTATAATTCTCAGTGTATTATTCATAAAATGTAATTTTCAGCAGTCATAACTTGCCTTGTGTTGTCTTTCTCCTGCCCTGCCTGCTTGGGAAGCAGCTCCCAACTCTGGATTCAGTGTGAGAGAAAAAATGATAATGCACCTGTCAAAACTTTAAATTTGGGCTCCCCCACCAAAATGTCAGGAGTAAGAGAGGAGGGGATATACTTTTTGCTCATTTTAGTTGAAAAAAACAAAACACTTTGTCAATAAATGAAGAGTTGATTCCTTGAAGAGTGGTGGCCACTTGAACAATCAAGCACTATCCTGTAGACTCATCGCATGAGTAATAGTGATGCTTCCTCATTACTTTTTCTTATATAACTGTCCCCCAACTCCTCAAGAGTTTTTAATTGAGGGAAATTTATTATTTAAAACACTTTGAAAAAGGAATTAGATACATTATTTCAACTTTTTTGCCTCATGCCATAAAAAAACAATGTGGCTTAGCAGTTCATTTAATTTGTTCAACAAATAGTTTTCAGGGTATTAGGTGTAAGGACTATGAATGTAAATAAAACCAAACTCTCAGAGAATCCAAGGTGGCGGCATAGGTAAACACCTACACTGCTGCCTCGCACAATAATTTCAAAACTACAACTAAAAGACAGAACGCACATCATCCAGAACCACAGGAAAGCTGGCTGAGTGGAAGTTCTACAGCTAGAGGGAAAGAGAGGGGCTCACAGAAAACCAGAGGAGCTGCAAAAAGCTGAGGTACGGAGACGTGCATGAGGAGAGAGCGGGTGCCAGAGTGCCTGGCTGGCTTTCTCTAGCAGGAGGGAAACGGAGACTCTCAAAAGCATTGAACCCCTTATCTTACAACACTAAACCCCAGATCCAGCCGAAACTCATATGGGGGGAGTTTGGACTGTGAAAGGGAGAAGTGCACGGAAATTTAGGGGAGTCGCAGAAGATCAGGTCCGCTCTCCCACGCGTATTGTGCTGCGCAGAGGACAGACTGCTGATTGTGCCGCTGGCTTTTGCCAGTGGGCGGGAGACAGACCCTCCCAACTGTGCTACTTCTGAGTCCACTGGGCCCCTGTTTCGGGTGAAACCCTAGGGACCTAGACTCGTGTGGTCCTGGTGCACACGGGAGCCGGAAAGGCAGCCATTAGAGGCACTGCAGGCTCGCACAAAAGGACCGCTCCAGCCATTACCCAGTCACATGAGACTCAGGGGCCGTGGAGGCCAGGGCCGACTGCAAGGCAAGGTGGTCCCTTAAGCCCTGAGACTCCACCCATCCCAAGCTCAACAGAGGCTTCTGCTTTTTGCGTCTGGTATCATAAGGCTGAATCCAACACAGAAGTTTCCCTAGCATAGTGAAAATGCCGAGACAAGGGAAGGGATTACAAACAAAAGAAATGGAGGAAAAAAAACGACTGGATATAGAGTTCAAAACCACGCTTATAAGGTTTTTCAAGAATATGCTAGAAAAGATAGATAAATTTAGTGAGACCCAAGAGGAGATGAAAAAGGACCAACTAGAGATGGAAAAGGTCCAACTAAAGATGATAAAGGACCAAATAGAAATTAAACATACACTGACTGAAATAAAAAATATTATACAGAGTCCTAACATAGCAGACTAGAAGATGGCAAGAATCAAGTCAAAAATTTGAAATATAAAGAAGCAGAAAACATTCAACTGGAAAAGCAAGAAGAGAAAAGAATCCAAAAATGTGAACATAATGTAAGGAGCCTCTGGGACAGCTTCAAGCATACCAACATCAGAATTGTGGGGGTGCCAGAAGAAGAGAGAGAGCAAGATACTGAAAACCTATTTAAAGAAATAATGACTGAAAACTTCCCACATCTGGTAAAAGAAATAGACTTACAAGTCCAGGAAGCACACAGAACCCCATATAAAAGGAATCCAAAGAGGACCACACGAAGACATATCATAATTAAAATGCCAAGAGCAAAAGAGAAAGAGAGAATATTGAAAGCAGCAAGAGAAAAACAGTTCATTACCTACAAGGGAGCACCCATACGACTGTCAGCTGATCTCTCAACAGAAACGATGCAGGCCAGACGGGAGTGGCAAGAAATATTCAAGTGATGAATAGCAAGAACCTACAACCAAGAATAATCTATCCAGCAAAGCTAACATTCAGAATTGAAGGGCAGATCAAGAGCTTCACAGATAAGAAAAAGCTAAAGAGTTCATCAACTCCAAACCAGTATTATATGAAATGCTGAAAGGTACTCTTTTAGAAGAGGAAGAAGAAAAAGGTAAAAGCCAAAAAATTATGAACAACAAATACATATCTATCAACAAGTGAATCTAAAAATTAAGTGAATTAAAAATTTGATCAACAGAATAAACTGGTGAATATAATAGAATCAGGAGCACAGAAAGGGAGTGGACTGATAATTCTCAGGGGGAAATGGGTGAGGGGTGTACAGGGAGAGACTGGACAAAAATCATACACCTATGGATGAGATAGATCAATGGGAGGGAGCTAAGGGCAGAGGGAGGGGTGGGAGCCGGGTGGAGGGGTGCTATGGAGGGGAAAAAAGAGAAACAAATGTAATAATCTGAATAATAAAGATTTAATTTTTTAAAAAAACTCTCAAAACACTCATGGTCAATGAGAGTAATGGTCATTGAAGCAAAACCCTTGAATAGAATGTGGTAGATACCTGAATAGAAGCACGTAGAGGGTTTGGAACCTGGATAAAAAATGTGCACTGTTACAGCTAAATGAGTTTCAAAAATCACATGGCAGCATTATTTTCAATAGCCCAGCTTTAAAAACAGCCCAAGTGCTCATCAATCGATGAGTGGATTAAAAAAAAGCCATGGTACATACTAGTATATACAATGGAATACAGTGTTACTCAGCCATTAAAAAAGTATGAAATCCTCCCATTTGCAACAGCATGAATAGACCTGGAGGGTATTATGCCAGTGAAATAATCCAGTTAAAAACAAATACTGTACGATTTCACTTATATGTGGAATCTAAATGACACCAAAAATGAACAAGCAAAATTGAAACAGACTCATAATTACAGAGAAAAAAACTTGTGGTTGCCAAAAGGGAGCAGGGGGTGGAGGGGCGGTGGAGGGGTGTTTGGGGTACTGGGTGAAAGAGGTAAAGGACTAAGAAGCACAAATTGATAGTTACAGAATAGTCATGGGGAAATAAGTAAAGCATAGGAAATGTCAATAATAATGCAACAACTATGTATGGCTCCAACTGGGTACTCGAATTATCAAGGGGAATACTATGTAAAGTATATGATCATCTAACCACTAGGTGTACACATGAAACCTATCATGTGAATGTACTTGAAATGTCATAGAACTGTACATTTAAAAACGCTTAAAAGGGTAAATTTTATATTATGCATATTTCAACACACAAAAATGTATGCCTCGATAATGCTGATTTTACAAAAATGATACGGGGTGTCCAAAATAGAAGTTTGCAAGAGAATGAATTACACTGTCTAGAAATAAATAATAATATTTGGGGGAAATCCCTGCCACTTTTTAAAGAGCAGATTAAATGGTTCAACCTTGACACAGAGACCCCTGCAGCCGTCTTTCTGAGTCAGCATGCATCAGAATTACCTAGACAGTTCTATTAAAACTGCTTCCCAGTTCCTGAAGTTTAGAACATATAGGGGAGACCCTGAGGACCTGCTTCCCTCTAAAGTGTCCAGGTGTTGCGGATGCTGCCGGACTTCGCATGATGAGCAATTAGGAGGGTGTTGGGTGAGTGCAGACAAAAGGTGTTGAGGGGGTTTGCAATCAGATGATCAGAGCCTGAAAGGCAGTTACCTGTTGGAAAACAGATCACTCACAATGTGGAATGCACTCAGTTGAACAAACACTGAAGCTCTGGTTTCCGAGAGGACACAAAGATTAGGGGCAGCAGAGCACAACGGAGAAATATGGAGTGTACACTCACTGGCCTGGGTTTAAGTTTCAGCTTTGCCACTTACGGGCTGTGTGATTTTAAAAGCTGGTTACCCAATTTTTTGGACAATTTCTTTATCTACACAATGAGTAAAACCAAACCAAACCCCTATAGTTTTTATAAGGTTAAAGGAGAGGATGTGTCTTGGACTGTGGCTGTGAATGACAGCAGTGAGCAGCACACAGTCCCAGGGTAAAGACTGACATTTACAGATGAAATTGAATATGAGGATAATCACAATAAATGCTATATTGATGGTTAAAAAATGAATCTCAGTGGAAGAACAGAGTATTAACAACAGCCACTTCACAAAGATACTCTGAGGAGTCAATGAAATAATGCATCGAAAGTTCTCACATGCACCTGTTATCTACTAGGCACTTCGCAAGCGTTCCTTTCTTGCTCCCTTCCTTCCTCGATTCTAACTGAAAAGATTTCTGAGAGTCTCATGAAGTGGGTGAGGTTTGAGCAAAGCTTAAATTCTCCTAAGCTGGCTATGGCTTTTGTGCTTTCCCCTCAACATTGTGAAGAGATAGTACCCTATCAAATGGCCAGGTTCCCAAATGCTCACAGGTGACGTTTCCAAATGCTCACAGACCCTGGTAAGGTCAGCCTCACAGATTGCCAAACACTGTTATTCCCCCACTGATAAACCCACCCTACCACCAAAGGTCGTGTCGGCGTGATGAAAGGTCAAGGGGAAACCTGCGGAAGTGCAACATTCAATATCAGAAACTTAAAAATGCTTTTTAAAATTCTATTGGAAAGATCAGGAAAGCTGCTTTGGTCAAATTTCACTGTGCATGTAAAGGCCTCTTTGAACTTTTTACCTTTTGGTGATGCTTTTGATCTGCAACACACACAATCTCATTAAAAGCATACTCTTTAGCTTAAATTTCAAACACCTACCAGTAGCCTGGGGCTCTGGGCAGTGTAATGCAGTTCGGGGGGGCTTTATGTCATGGCAACATGTCATAAAGTATCTGCCAGGAAACTGCTGCAAAGATATGCTGAGGAGGGGAGAGAGCTTTGCAAAGTGATGTCAGTCTGTGTGCCAATGAAGTGATTCCTAATTACTTGGGAATGCTGGGTCTGGGCTGCTGACAAACTAGGCAATGAATTTTAGTGAAAATACCAGATACCGGGTTCTCAGATCATGACTTTCCTATGTCCGGTACAATCTACTGTCTTGTGTCTCAATCTTACACAGTCTTTAGAGTAAAAGTATAACCTAAATCATGGGACCAGCCATTGACTTGTAGTTTGGCTTTTCTTCATGGGCTGAACGGGTCTTACAGAGCAAAGCAGGTTGTGTTAATGTGACCACAGTGTAAATACATAATCACTCCTATACAGTGGTACCTCGAGATACAAGTTTAATTCATTCCATAACCTTGAGGCATGGGAAACTATGAAACACTCGAGTCACGGTAAACTGGTGGGTCGTGTGCAGCCGGCCGATCCGCGCAATTACTCCTATCTCAAATGTTGCTCGTATTTCAAAGCAAAAATCACTCGCTCGATGGCTGGTATCTCAAAAATCTCGTATGTTAGGGCACTCGTATCTCGAGGTACCACTGTGTTTATAACTAGAGGCCTGGTGCATGAAATCTGTGTACTCTGGAGGGGAGGGTCCCTCAGCCTGGGTTGTGAGAGGGTGCAGGCCAGGCCAAGGGACCCCACAGGTGCACAATCAGGGCCTGGGAGGGATTCAGGAGGTTGGCCAGTCAGGGAGGGACTGTGGGAGGGCTCCAGGGCAATTCCAGCCCATCTCACTCAATCCTGATCCACTGGGCCCCAGCAGCAAGCTGGTCATTGCATGTCATAGCAAGCAGTTGAGCCTTAGTGTATCATTAACATATTATGCTTTGATTGATTGAATGGCCAACCGGATGACCGGACACTTAGCATATTAGACTTTTATCTATCCTATCTAATAAAAGAGTAATATGTAAATTGAACATACCTCCACTATACCCACAAGCCATGTCCACCAGCCAATCAGAGCAAGTATGCAAATTAACCCAACCAAGATGGCTACAGCCACAGAGAGAGAAGGAGGGAGGCTTGGGTTGCTCCTGGCGATGGAGGAAGCCAAGTTTTTGGCACACCCTGTTGGGCCCAGGTCTCCACTTAGGACAACAAACTTTCAATGGCTTCTGTGTGAGCAGAAGGTTTGGCTCCACTCCAGGCTACAAAGTTTCGTTTGTAGAAGATAAATAAATCCCAGATACCAGGGTCTCTACTTGGGTCGCTGGGGGGTGTGGCCAGCCTGCAAACCACCACAGGCCCCTCAACCAGGCCACTCTATGCCTCAAGGGAACACCCACCCTGATTCAGGACACCCTTCAGGGCAAACCAGCTGGCTCCCACCATGCACCCAGCCTCTATCCTATCTAATAAAAAAGTAATATGCAGATTGACCATCACTCCAACACACTGGAGATGACTGCCCCCATATGGTCAAAAGATCCTGCTCCATGTGGACACAAGATGGCCACCACAAAAAGGCCATTGGGGAAGGGCAGTTGGCAGGGACCAGGCCTGCAAGAAAGGGCAGTTGGAGGTAATCAAGCCTGCAGCAGAGGGCAGTTAGAAGTGACCAGGCCAACAGAGGAGGGAAGTTGGGGGTGACTGGGCCTGCAGGGAAGAGCAGTTGTGTGTGTGTGGGTGGCGGGGGGGACAGGCCTGCAAGGAAAGGCAGTTAGGGGTAACCAGGCCCACAGGGTAGGGCAGTTAGCGGCAAAAAGAATGGCAGGGAGCAGTTAGGCATCAATCAGGCTGTCAGGGGAGTGGTTAGAGGGTGATCAGGCTGGCAGGCTGAAGCAGTTAGGGGCAATCAGGAATGTAGGCAGGTGAGCAGTTGGGAGCCAGCAGTCCTGGATTGTGAGAGGGATGTCTGACTGCCCATTTAGGCAGAAGCGGTTAGGGGCAATCTGGAAAACAGGCAGATGAGCAGTAGGATAGAGCCTAAATGGGCAGTTAGACATCCCTCAAAAGTTCCCAGATTGGAAACGGAGCAGGTTGGACTGAAGGATAACCCCTCATGCACAAATTTTGTGCACCAGGCCTCTAGTAGGATTATACTTGGTAGAGCTTGCTGCATGTGATTCTATATGTACCCTCATGTGGTGGGTAAAAAATAAATAGAAAATGAAACCTGCAGGGCACAGACCTGCTCTTCTCTGATCAAGAAACTTTAAGAAAAGGAAACAGAACACCAAGTAATGGTTTGTTTCCAGGGGTCATATTTTTCCCCCAGTTTACATCCCTTTCTCTCTGAATGTAAGTCAGTCCCTTTCTGCTTCAATAATGGACTCCACTGGGGAAGAATAAATAGTTCCTTGTTTGATGCAGCCCAAAGTCAACAACTGAGCAGGACCTGATACAACAAATGTCCAGAGGGCAGAGGTTCAGAGTAACTCATGGGGCAATGAAGTGAAAGAAACAGTCTCCTTTCATCTTCCCTCCTGTCATCCTGCTGACTTCTCACCTCATGTACCTTCAGGCATTATACTCCAGAGAGAGGCAGGAAGACTCAGGGAAGAGCAAAACAAGAAGGGGTGGTATCTGCTACTGACATCTGCTTTTTCCAGGTGTCCCTACCATAGACTTCTTCTTGTCTTACTGGCCAAAATTAGGACACCTGGACACTTCTAGCTGCAAAAGAAGCTTGAAAAATGGAGGACTCGATATTATAATTGCTTGTACCAATCACAAACCATCCCCAGGAACTGGACACACTGTAGCCAGGATTTGGAAATTGATATTAGATAAGTAACTGAGTGTTCCCATCTCATTTTCAGATGGAAATTAAAACTTCTTTATAAAACCATATCTGAGACTGGACAAATTGCCTCACAGAGAATTAACCAGAACCTTCTAGATGTCTTTAGAAGGATTTGGGTTGGTTAGTAATTTGAGGTGTAATTCTTCAAGATGTGGTTATTGGAAAAAGAGCTTTATCTCAGCCATGCCAATAACCTCCCTGGCACCCTCACAAAAGGGATTCAAGGCTGAGTGTCATCCTTGAGCCCAAGTGCCAGGTCCTGGAGTGAACCCAGTGCTCTGTCAAGCTCTCTGTAAGAGCAAAGGGTTCCTCATAGCTTTCTCATCAGGATTATTATCTTTTCTTCCCTTTATTCTTAATCTCAAATTCCTACCAAACCAACTTCCCAGTGACTCCCACTATGAAATGCTCATTGGGACTTCAAAAACTATACCCATTGATTTCTAGAATAACCATCTGTTCTCTTTATAAAGAACCATTGGCAACACTGGTAGCTCCTAGGATTTTATAAGTTGATGGGTAAACTTTTCTACATGTCTAAGAAGCAGTGTAGAGGGAAGATTCGGAGCTGCTAGGCTAACTTCAGTGCACTCCCTCTAACAAATTACCTAAAAATAAATTTAGGATTCCTTCACTATTAAGGTGTATGCAATAGTCAATGAATAAAGGCTCCCACGTCAATGTCTTGCTCACTAGCACTATTCCTCAGAGCAACAAGAGATGCTAAAAAAACAAAAACAAAAACAAAAAACACTGCACAGTAAATGAAATACAATTAGCAGAGCAAACATGATTCAACACCACCAGCCCAGTAAAAAAAGTAATCATTCAGCTTTCATTCTCAGCATCCATTAAAACTTGCACTATTTTTCAAATCAGTGATCTTTTTAAGTGATTATTATCATGAACACCCTCCTAAATTAGGGAATCCTCATTAAGGAGTAACATCATGATTAAACTTCAGCCTTTGCTAAGAAGTGGAAGTAATAAAGCTTTCCAAGAAGTGACAGCTTATATTTTTGATTCAACCCATAAAAATAGCTAAGTACTTTCTAACACTTTAATAAGCTTGGCTTTTTAAATTTTTTTCTTAAGGAGCATTTTCTTGAATGGTAGACATTTAGGGACCTCTGAAAACTTAGAGTTCTGCTCCCTCATTAAACAAATGAGAAGATCAAGACTCAAATACGTCAAATGATTTACACAATGTCTTACAGCTAGTTAGTTGCAGCACTGGTTTAGCATATATAAATATAATCAGAAATGAGCCTCATTGAGACAGAAACTTAAAAGCATTTGTACTTCGGTGCTTTTGCCCAAGTAGGCACCAGAGAATCTGCTCAGTATGTGTAAATGAACACTACGGTGACAAAAGTACTCCAGAAAAACTGATCAGGTTTAGCAAATAAAAATACAGAACAGCCAGTCAAATTTAAATTTCAAAGGAGAATGAGTAATGTTCTAGAATCAGAATATCCCAAACAGGACATTTTGTTTTGTTTATTGAAATACTTGTTTTTATCTGAAATTGAATTTAACTGCGCATCCTGTCTCTTATCAGACAATCCTAACCCAAGCCCTCATGAAGATGATAAAAAGAAGGCATGAGAACGGGCAGCCGAGATGTTGTATTAGAGGTGTGTGAGGGCTGTCATAACTCAGGACCTCAGACTGGGGGCTGGAATGACAAAGATGCTCTGTCTCGAAGCCGGGAGGCTGGAAGGCTGAGATCAAGGTGTCGGCAGGCTGGTTCCTTCTGAAGGTTGAGAGGAAGAGTCTGTTCCTGGCCTCTCCTTTCAATTCTGGTGTTTGCTGGCAATCTGGCATCCTGTAGCTGGCAGGACCCCTCAGCCCAATCTCTGCCTCAGGTCTACAGGGTGTTTTCCCTCTGTGCATGACCCTGTCCAAATTTTCCCTTTACAAAAAGACACCGGCCATATTGAATGAGGGCCCACTCCAATAACCTGTTTTACTTAACTACAATTAACCCTTGCACAACATGAGTTTGAACTGCACAGGTCATGTATGTGAATTTTTTTTAATAAGGACAGTAAATGTACTTTTTCTCCCTTTGATTTTCTTAATAATATTTTCTTTTCTCTGGTTTACTTTATTGTAAGAATACAATACATATAACATGAAAAATAGATGTTAATTAACTATGTTGTTGGTAAGGCTTCTGAATAACAATAAGCTTTTGGTAGTTAAGTTTTGAGGAAGTCAAGAGTTATACATGGATTTTTATGCAAAGGTCTAACTCCTGTGTCGTTCCAGGGTCTGTAATTATGTCTGTAATGACCCTGTCTCCAAAAAGGTCTCATTCTGAAGTACTGGAGTTAAGGAATTCAATATATTTGGGGAACACTATCTGACTCATAACGAATATTACTGAGAATTACATATGGCTTGTAACAAACATTTAAGTACAGTTAACCTTGAACAACACAGGTCTGAACTGCATGGTTCCACTCATACACAGATTTTTTCAATATACAATCAGCCATCTGTATCTCCAGGTTTTGCATCCACAAATTCAACCAACCATCGGTAGAAAACAGTGTTTTTGATCTGCAGGTGGAAATCTGTGGATGCGGGGACCAACTGTATCATTATTTTGTACCTTTTTATATAAGAAAATTCAGAATTTGTGGATTTGAGTATTCCTGGAGATCCTGGAACCAATTCCCTGAGAATAACGAGGGACTACTATAGTTAAGTTTTGGGGGAGTCAAAAGTTTATTGCGGGAGGGTCTGTGCCCACAGCTTTCCGTTACTCAGGAGTCAACAGCACCTAGTCTATAAGGTACACAAGAGGTTCTGGTAGCAATCGCTGTTTCCTCCTCCACATCACACGTGATCACTCCATCTATTTTGGTGAAATATATATTTTCTCTGAATGTGGCCTTCTGCAGAATTGTTCTTCAACTTTGCTTTTAGGCACTGTCTTTAGGGTCAGAATGTGGTTTCTGAAGAAGAGTTTAAGTCCCTCCAAAGGCTGGCTGCTTGCTTTGCTTCTGAGAGAGAAGACTACTGCCTTCCACTCCTCCTGCCTGAGCCTCCTGCTGGGTCTGTGTGGCCTTGTTCCCTCCATCCCACCAGCTGCTGAGGAGCATGGTGATGCAAGGGGTATGTGAAAGCCTTTTTGTCAAGAAGACTCACTTCCTGCTTAACATTTGAACTGAAAGTGAACCACAGAATCTGATAGTTGTAATTACTGTTTAATTGTTTTATGCCCCAAATTACCTTATGCTCCATAGGAGGCCCAGGTATGATAAATGATTTGCTCAATATCTTACAAAACTAACTTAATATATACAAAATCTAGTGAGAAATAAATCTCTTTGAAATAAAGTGGAACAGCATTTCTACCAACAGAACAAGACTGCAGGCTAAATGTTCTTTTCTCTGTACCATGTGACCTCCTACTATTTCCCAGAAAGTCAACAAAAGATGCCAAACTTATTTGACTGTGCCTAATAAAGATGATTTCTCTGATTAGTAATGACTTTGGACAGTGACTTCATGTCCTTCCTTGAGTTTTGATATTTGCTTCAATGATCACACCAAAAACTGTGGGTGTCACTCACTAGCAATGTTTAATCATCTGGCTTGTACCAAAAAAAGATGGAAGGAAGGACTTATTGTGTTGGGGACAGAGGGAAGTGGAGGGAGTGAGAAAAAAATAGAGAAAGAAAGAATTCACAGACAACAGTGTTGAGATTGTCGGGGGAGAACTCATGGACAACAGTGTGGTGATTGTGAGAGGATGATGGGAGGTAGAAGAGGCCATAGAAGGAATACATGGTGATGGAAAAAATCAAATAAAAATACTAAAATAAATGAAATTATGCCCTTAATATGACATTTCACTAATACTATTATGTTAGAAATGGAGATAGATTAACAAGATATTGTCTCTTTGAATGAAATGATAAAGTGACCTCAATAAAAAACATCAAAGTTTTAAAACCAGAAATGAATTATATTTTCTATTTTACATTTCTACACAAAAGTGAATCATTACCCACAATTAATATGTTTAAGCAATCGATAAATGTATTTTACTTTTTATCTCACAGTAGATTTGCTTCTGCTGAAATAGAATAGAAAGGTAGGCTGTAACTTCTGTGATTACAGCCTATTGAAAAGCCTTCATAACCTCAAGGATCTGATTTCCACCCCTCCCTCTACCCTTACCTCCCCCCAACTGTCCTCATCCATAGGGTGTAAGATTTTTGTCCAGTGTCTTCACAAACACCCAAACCCCTTTCCCCCAGAGAATTGTCAGTCCACTCTATTTCTATGCCCCTGATTCTATTATAATCACGTTTATTCTGTTCTTCAAATTTTTTATTCACTTGATTTTTAGATTCACTTCTTGATAGATGTGTATTTGTTGTTTATAATTTTTATCTTTACCTTTTCCTTCTTCTTCCTCTTCTTAAAGAATACCTTTCAGCATTTCATATAATACTGGTTCGGTGTTGATGAACTTCTTTAGCTTTTTCTTATCTGTGAAGCTCTTTTTCTGACCTTCAGTTCTGAATGATAACTTTGCTGGGTAGAGTAATCTTGGTTTTAGGTTCTTGCTATTCATCACTTTGAATATTTTTGCCACTTCCATCTGGCCTGCATAGTTTCTGTTGAGAAATCAGCTGACCATTGTATGGGTGTTCCCTTGTAGGAAACTGTTTTTCTCTTGCTGCTTTTAATATTCTCTCTTTGTCTTTTGCTCTTGGCATTTTAATTATGATGTGTCTTGGTGTGGTCCTCTTTGAATTCCTTTTGTTTGGGATTCTGTGTGCTTCTTGGACTTGTATGTCTGTTTCTTTCACCAGGTGGGAGAAGTTTTCAGTTATTATTTGTTCAAATAGGTTTTCAGTATCTTGCTCTCTCTCTTCTTCTGGCACCCCCATAATTCGAACATTAATATGCTTGAAGTTGTCCCAGAGGCTCCTTACACTATCTTCATATGTTTGCATTATTTTCTCTTTTTGTTTTTCCCGTTGGGTGTTTTTTGCTTCTTTGTATTTCAAATCTTTGACTTGATTCTTATGGTCCTCTAGTCTGCTGTTGGATCTCTGTATAATATTTTTTATTTCAGTCAGTGTATGCTTAATTTTTAGTTGGTCCTTTTTCATATCCTCGAGGGTCTCACTAAATTTATCAGCCTTCTCTAAAAAATTCTTGAAAAACCTTATAACCATTATTTGAACTCTATATCCCATCATTTACTTTCCTCCATTTCTTTCATTTGCGACCTGTTTCTTTGTCTCCATATTTTGGCTGCTTGACTGAGTTGATAGAGTGGCTTTGTGTGCTAGGTGTCCTATAGGGCCCAATGGCTCAACCTCCCCAGTTACTTGAGGTGGACCCTCTTGGTGCACCCCTTTGTGGCTGTGTGCACAGTCTTGTTGTAGTGAAGCCTTGGTATCACTGGGAGGAACTGACCTCCAGGCCAATTGTCTCTGAGGATCAGCTGTGTCTATGCTGGGAGAACTTCTGTGCTGGAGACACCCTTATGAGACAAGACTTGCAAAAAGCCTCTGTGCTCAGCTTGAATGGGGCAGAGTCTCAGGGTGGAGAAAACGGCAATGGCTTCCCATCAGCCCTGCCCTAAGAGGCCCCTGAGTCTCAGTGTCCCTCTGTAATTGCTGCAAGCATCTCTGAGAGAAAGCTGCCTTTGAGTTTTGCCTGCTGCCAAACAGTCCAGTTTCTCCCCAACTGAGTCTGGGTACCCACAGTCTTGCCCAGTACTGGAGTTTAGAGCAGTAGAGAGCTTTTTTCTCCCTCCCAATTGAGAAAGCCAACTGCATACTGTTTCCAGCCCTCTTCGCATGCACACCTTTGTACTTCTGCCTTCCACAACTCCTGTGAGTCTCAGTGTGCTTTTCTCTTTCCTTCTAGTTGTAGAATTTCTACTCAGCCCACATTCCTGTGGTTCTGAATGATGTTTGTTTTTTCTTTTAGTTGTAATTTTGAAATTGTTGTGCCAGGCAGCAGTTTAGGTGTTTATTTATGCCACCATCTTGGCTTCTCCCAGCCACCTTCTAATTAATTTCCTTCCAATGTGCACGAATCTGGGCACTGGGCCTCTAATGTTAAATATAAAAAAGTAACAGTTTGTGTTCACTGTTGATTATACTCTACCAAAAAGATAGAATACATACTGAAGAGGCTGAGTATTTGATTAAATGTCAAGTTATAGAAATCAATGTTTGTTTGAAAAATGAACTGTTAGTTCACAGAGATGAAATAACTTCTAGTATCATAATATACAGCCCCCTTACAATTAAGTAGTTTAGGATGGCACTACTTTTAATATATAGTTCTTAGATGTAATTGAATTTAATTAAGTACCATTTATTGAATAAATGGCAAACATCCATGAACATTAGAGGTAATTACTTATTTAAAATCAGTTTAAAATAATTTATGATCTTCACACAGAATAATAGTACCTGATGAGGACTCTCTAGACTAAGAAAAATAAGTCTGTCTGAGAAGGAAAGATTAGTGTATAAAGACATGTTGTTACACTTTAAGTTCTGTAAAATAGGGTTTGGGGAGTCTACCATGCAATCCATGTTCAACCACTAGGTGGCAGAGTATTGCCTTCTTTCTACCATTCCACAACAGAAAAAGAAATTACCATTAGAAGATTTTGGGTTTAGTTTATTGTTTGTTTTTTATGTCAAGTATTCACCAAAATGAATTTAGTATCATAAAAGTATGGATCTGCAAGTGGTTCCTTCTCAGCTTTAAGAGTAATTACCATTAGAAATAATTTTGCTTTGCTTTTTCATTAAGTCAACAAGATATAAACACACCAATGAGCAGAAATACTAATTAGATAAGCACACTGATTGCATAGAAACAGAAACAACTGAAAAAATAATTTTATCTTGCAGGACACTCAAGCAAAGATTACTGGCATTTAATATTCTGTACTTGTTTTTTTATAAATTATAAATTTATAATTACAAAAAAGTAAATATGGTAAAATAAGAGAAATACCATATACAATCTAGTTAGAATTCTGAACATTGTAAAGATTTGGGTAGATTTTCCCAAATCTATTAAGTGACTATATTGCCAAAATCACTCATCATTATAACCCTAATTTTTTTAAGTTTTAAACAGATTCTCCATTTATACTGATTCAGATTCAGGGATAGAGATTGTCATAATGCTTTAGAAATAGTCCTTTCTGCCTAAAAGTAAATATGTCTTTAACTTCAACTTACTGAAAAAGATGCCCTTTTTTGTTTACTGGGGATGTCAAACACATTTTGAGTTTGCCCCAATTGATTAAGAACTGGCAAACATAAGTAGCACTTTACACAGCACATTTAATACCATTGATCAAATGGACTGCACAAATCAGAATTGTGCCTCTTTCCATTCTAAAATGGTCACAGGACAGAATCTGGTGAATTCCAGTCCCAGTTTTGCTAACTGTGCTTCGTTGAGCAAATCTTTTTACTTTTTTCTCAAATAAAAAAACTAAGTAGAATATTTCTAAGCCTCTATTTCACTTATAAATGTATGGTGTTACTATCTAAGACCTACCCTAATGAAGATGATAGTGTACAGATTGCCTCCCATCTTCTCCATCCTTTCTGATGAGTAGAACCAAGAACTTAAAATACCCAAAAGCAGGAGAAACCTTTGGTTGAGAATTTGTTTACATACTCTGGTCTAATAGATATTTAGCCACCCGGAATGAATTCATGTGCCCTTTCTCTGACTGCCTTGCACAGAATCATCAATAATGTAGATCATCTTCACAGATTCCACTTCCTGGTACACACAATGTGGGTGTCCAGTGAGAATGATGGCTTTAGAACTATGTATTATGCTCATTTAAGATTATCCTATAACAACTAAGCTTCTTTTCTTATAATGTGTTCCTGAATTAGTCAAACTTAGAGTTCCATTATGTCTTTCTATTGAGTTTAAAAAAGTAAAAATCCCTGAGTTACTCAAATTTGGGAATGATTCTATTGTATGCATGTGCTAGATACAAAATCTACATTGAACAAACAGCTGATCCATATTTTTACTCGAAGACTTACATTTCTCTCTCTTCCATAAGCTAATTACTGTGTGAATTTACAAATTTGTCCAAGAAATATATTTCATGGGCTAACCATGAGAAAACATGTTTCTTTCTTTAGCATAGAAGGCCTTCTTTCCCTCTTTATTGTGCACCTCTGACGGTATTTTTTAAAAAGATTTTCATGAAAGACGGATCCTTAATTAAGACTTTAAAATGAAGGCAATAAATATATTTTATTGGTTATAATACCTTTTTCCTTTATTAGAAGGATAACAAACTGCTGGTTAACTGGTCATGAAATATTAATTTAAAAAAATATATATGATGGAAGCAATCTCAGTTGGTGCTAATTCCGGAAATTTTTCTGCATAACGTTAAAGGCATATGGATCTAGTCATATCATCCATAGAGAAATATCAATTGGTCTTGCAGTTCTTACACCTGCAACTCCCCAGCGAGCGAGTTTCTCTGCACCAACAGCCAGCACAGAGAGCGTCTCCTTTGAACCTTCGCAGTCAGGAGTCATGCTCAGGACAACGCATGTATAACAGACTTCCCACAACAGTGCGTATGAACACAGCATAGAACAAGGCTGTCCCCACAGAGCAAGGGAGACAACAGGGAATTCTGTCTTTCCCCTCTCTCGCCCCCCCTGCTCGCCCTCCCCCATGCTTACCTATGCTAACTAGCAACCTCCGGTTAAATGCCACATTTCTCAGATTCTACCCACTCCCATCAACCCCTCCCTCAACCTGGCTCAGGAGGTGATATAAAACTTAAATTTAAGAGAAAAAGCCGATGTTTGAGGGCAGCAAGAAAAAGAAATCCTCAAATAGTGCCTGTGATATTAAAAATGTAATTAAGATAAGCCTCTTTGGGCAATTCCAATATAGTGATTTCATTTTGCTGGAAGAAATGCTGGGACTATGCCCTCACTCTCCGCGGCAGGGCCTGGGGAGATGTGTGTGCTGGTAGTCAGCCTCCTCGGAGGAAGGATTTACTTGAGGCCTCAGTAGCAATCTCCAAGGCAACCAGCTACCTCCAACCAGGGATTCTCAAACTTTAATGTGAATCTAAAAGGCAACTTTGATTCAGCATTGTCTAGGGCAGCAGGAAGGACCCTGCCCTTCTCTCCATGAAACTTGGAGCCAGGTAGCCACTGTCCAGTAAAGGGAAGGAAGAACAGAACCTGACTGAAGCCTATAGGATTTTTTTTTTTAATACAGATAGGTGTCTTAGTATAGTTAGAAAGTTCTTGTCAACTTTTAAAAATCTTCGTCTTTACAATACTATTTCTATAATAAGCACTTTTATAAATTTTTGAAAAACAACTTTCAAAATAATTGATGATCTCCAAGTGCTCTTTCCTTTTTCCTCCCAGAATTTTTTTCAACCTTCAACAGGACTGTTATGATTAACAATTTATTTTATTCTTTAAATTATAACACAGTAAAATTGACTTTTTTCTTTTGGTGTATAGGTCTATGAATTTTAATACATGCATAGATTCATTTAAACACCACCACAACCAGTCCATCCTTGGTTCCCCACCCCCCAAAAATAAAAAGACAGGATTTTTTCTACAGCTTTCTTTTTCTCGCCCCTTTCTCTAGTTCCTCTCTTTGTTCCCAGACTTTCAGACAACATTATGGATTTTTAATAAAAGTAAAGTGAATTAAGTATCATTTTGATAAAATGTCCAGAAAATTTACATTCTCCTTGAATTAACAGGAGGCACCAGCGATTTGAAACTCTGAGGTTCAGAACCCCTGTGATAAAATTATGAAGGTCTGAGAATCCCATTTGGAAACACATACATCCTCCTGGCTTGAGCTCCCAGACAGGGACCAGTTGGTCTCCATTGTGGATTTCCCTGAGAATGGGTGATTCTCAACAACATTGTCTTCATTGTACTGCCAGATCCAGCACAGAAGAGAGTCCCGGCTGTCTCAGAGCCCACAGTCCTCAAGGTTGGAAAGTGAAGCACCTTGCTACATGGGAACTGCATCTGAGAGCCCCAAAACCGGTCACTGGCAGAAGGAGGAAACCAGCTGGGTAATTAATACTGTTTCAGCTTGCGGGGTACTGGAAACTATTGAATCTGTACCCAAAAAAGTTTTAAATTACAGAAAAGATCTGGTTCTTCAATGATTCATATTAATAACTACAGGTAAAAGAATAAACCTTCAGAGGATGACAAATGCTTTAATTTGGGGGCTACTTCTAGCCCCTGTATACTTATAGCTCCAGTCATACCACAAAACTAAAAGGTCTTGTAATATTGCCTTTGATTTACGGAAGGGAAAAAAGATGACATTACTGAAAAGACCCATTACTCCTGTGTAGTTCAGCGTTAAGTACTCTACAAATCTGAATCCTTGGTGGAATGCAATTCTGTAATTCAATCGAGAGATCTTGCTAATGTCCCAGTCTGCAAGAACATAGCTTAAGGGTTTAGGTTTAGCAGGAAACCTTGCAAATCAGGGATGGAATTACATACAACCTGCCTCTTCAATCAGGGATGAGTGAGGCTTGTTGGCAATGAAATATTAAACAATTATGAAGATTTTTCAAAGGAAAAGCAAAAATTATAAGGTTAAGTTTGTCTCAGTTAGAGACTAGTAATTGGAAGTGAAGGATGAAGACAAGACACCAGATGAACAAAATGTTGATCATTGTTGATGTCGGAGCATTAGTAAATGTGAACCAAATAGACTATTTTATCTATTTTTTTCATATCAAAATATCCTTAATAAAAACACATGGAACCTATATGTTCATGTTGACCAATGTAACCCAATAAAACTTAATTTAAAAAAATAATTTTAAAAAAAAATGCCATCAAAAATATGATGGGATGAAACTTGTGGAATTTGTAGCTATTTTTCCTTTTACATGTTAAATGTAAATATAAATCAATATTATGTGATATGGGAATCCAAGATGGCAGCATAGGTAAACACCTACACTGCTGCCTCGCACAACAATTTCAAAACTACAACTAAAAGACAGAACGGACATCATCCAGAACCACAGGAGAGCTGGCTGAGTGGAAGTTCTACAACTAGAGGGAAAGAGAGAGGCTCACGGAGACCCAGAGGAGCTGCAAAAAGCCGAGGTACTGAGACACGTGCGCTGAGAGAGCGGGTGCCGGAGTGCCTGGCTGGCTTTCTCTGGCGGGAGGGAAACGGAGACTCTCAAAGGCATTGAACCCCTTATGCTACAACACTAAACCCCAGATCCAGCCGAAACTCATACAGGGTGAGTTTGGACTGTGAAAAGGGAGGGGTGCACGGAAATTTAGGGGAGTCGCAAAAGATCAAAGGCCTGGTGGCGCGCATGGCACTGCGCGCAGGACAGACTGCTGATTGTGCCGCTGGCTTTCGCAAGTGGGCGGGAGACAGACCCTCCCAACTGTGCCACTTCTGAGTCCACTAAGCCCCTGTTTCGGGCGAAACCCTGGAGACCTAGACTCCTGTGGTCCTGGTGTGCAGGGGAGCTGGAAAGGCAGCAGTTAGAGGCACTGCGGGCGCGCGCACAAGGACCGCTCAAGCGATTACCCAGTCACGTGAGACTCAGGGGCCGTGGAGGGCGGGGCCAACTGGAAGGCAAGGCGGTCCCTTAAGCCCTGAGACTCCCCCCCTCCCAAGCTCAACAGATGCTTCTTCGGCTTTGCAATCTGGTATCATAAGGCTGAATTCAACACAGAAGTTTCCCGGGCATAGTGAAAATGCCGAGACAAGGGAAGGGATTACAAACAAAAGAAATGGAGGAAAAAGAACGACTGGATATGGAGTTCAAAACCACGCTTATAAGGTTTTTCAAGAATATGCTAGAAAAGTTGGATAAATTTAGTGAGACCCAAGAGGAGATGAAAAAGGACCAACTAGAGATGGAAAAGGTCCAACTAAAGATGAAAAAAGACCAACTAGAAATTAAACATTCACTGACTGAAATAAAAACTAATATGCAGAGTCCTAACAGCAGACTAGAGAAAGGCAAGGATCAAATCAAAAATTTGAAATATAAAGAAGCAGACAACATTCAACTGGAAAAGCAAGAAGAGAAAAGAATCCAAAAATGTGAAGATAATGTAAAGAGCCTCTGGGACAGCTTCAAGCATACCAACATCAGAATTGTGGGGGTGCCAGAAGAAGAGAGAGAGCAAGATACTGAAAACCTATTTAAAGAAATAATGACTGAAAACTTCCCACATCTGGTAAAAGAAATAGACTTACAAGTCCAGGAAGCACACAGAACCCCATATAAAAGGAATCCAAAGAGGACCACACCAAGACACATCATAATTAAAATACCAAGAGCAAAAGACAAAGAGAGAATATTAAAAGCAGCAAGAGAAAAACAGTTCATTACCTACAAGGGAGCACCCATACGACTGTCAGCTGATTTCTCAACAAAAACGATGCAGGCCAGACGGGAGTGGCAAGAAATATTCAACGTGATGAATAGCAAGAACCTACAACCAAGAATAATCTATCCAGCAAAGCTATCATTCAGAAATGAAGGGCAGATAAAGAGCTTCACAGAGAAGAAAAAGTTAAAGGAGTTCATCAACTCCAAACCAGTATTATATGAAATGCTGAAAGGTACTCTTTTAGAAGAGGAAGAAGAAAAAGGTAAAAGACAAAAAATTATGAACAACAAATACATATCTATCAACAAGTGAATCTAAAAATTAAGTGAATTAAAAATTTGATCAACAGAATAAACTGATTAATATAATAGAATCAGGAGCACAGAAAGGGAGTAGACTGATAATTCTCAGGAAGACAAAAATCATAAAGCATCAAACAGACTGTGAAATTACAGCAGAAAGATTAAAGTTAGGTGAGGTAGATAAGTGATCAATCAAAGGACTTGTATGCATGCATATAAGCATAACCAATGATCACAGACACTGGGGGGTCGGGGTATGCCTGGGAGGGAAGGGGGGCAATGGGGAGATATGTATAAAAAATTAATAAAAATTAATAAAAAATAAAAAATAAATATTATGTGATAACTTCTATAAGATTATGAGTCAATTAATCCATGTAAATGGAAACTTTCTGTACATGCAGGAATAAAGCATCTTCTTGGTGCACTAAGAGAGCTCTCTTATGTAATGCAGTCTGTGGAGTTGTGTTATTCATATGTTATTCATACACACCTGTGCACACACATATGCAATATTACCTAGTAGTTGGACTTCCAAATGGAAAATCAGGATTTAGAAACACTGAATATCTGTGTCACAAATGGGTCAATAATATAGCACAAGGATTTCTGTCTATATAACAAACTGTTTGTAAACTCTAATTATAATCATTTAGGGAATATTTGAAAAATACTACCTGGCCCTAATTCAGATCAATTCATCAAGTTATCCAGATTTTTAAATGCATCTAGATTTGAGGGCTACTAGCCTACTGCTCTCAGGAACACAGGTAAGACTTAAAGTGAGAAAATGTCTTCAAAATTGTCAGGATGACCATATTGCTTGGTTAACCTCAAACACCCATGCTAAGTAAGGTAGAGTCTGCTGTGGAGAAATTAAATTACAATGGAAGTCATATTATGCTCAAAGCCAAAGAGAATAAAATGAAGAAAACAGGAAAAAAATGTCCCCAACCATGGAGGTTGGACAATGTTGGGTCAATGATGGATTGGGGATCCACCATGCAACATGCAACATGAGGGAAATTAAGACACAGTAAAAAGGTCTAGGACCAGACTACCCCAATAAACATTGGAAAATTCATCGAGCTCAGCAAACTACAATTCCAACCACACACTCCCAATCATACTTTGTTACCAACAACTCCAAGCAACTCCTTAGTTTTTCTAACTTTCTTCCAAGGAATCACATGCCCTATAAATCTGAGTTTGCTGGGGTTTGCATAGCTTGTTAGTTTTGTATGTTTAATCTCAGGATAGTCTTTCTGATTCTCTGTCTTCTGCATAAACTATTTGAATTAAGGAGCTTCTTAAACTCAAGGCTGTCTGTTCTTGAATGAGTAGTCTCACATTTCACATAATATCTAAAGGGAAGACAAAGCATCCTGGCTTTGGTCAAGCATGATTCCAGTTGCAACCAAATTAAAACAACAACAACAAAAACAATAGTATCAGCTCATGTTTATTCCATTAAGGCTTTCAAGGATCAGTTCTTTCCTTAGAATGGAATGCCTCAAATTCAGAAATGATCATGTAGGTATACTATCATCACAGCTAAATTCAAGTAATTACTAGAACACCTTAAATTAAATACAAACAGTAATTTATTTGATCCTCACAAACCCAATTTATTTGATCTTATTATGCAAGTATGACATGAATTAATATCCATATTTTACATATGATCAAACAGAAGCTCAAAAAGATTATGGCTTTCCCACAACTCTGACCCTACCTGTCAGAGCATGGACAAATCTGACTTTCTGATTTTTAATCTACTGCCCATTCTACCAGCTCACAGGTGCCCTCAACTACCACACATTAACATGTAAATGGATTGAGCAAAGCATTATGCTGGATGCAGTAGGAGAGACAAGAGAAAGGTCCTTGTTCTGTAACAGCTTGAAATCGAATTGGGAGAATAAGATATTTCATTTTATGAACAAAACTAGAGGCCCAGCACAGGAAATTCATGCACGGGTAAGGTCCCTAGGCCTGGCCTGCGATCAGGGCTGATCTTTCCTGGCTGCCAGCTTCTGGCCCTGCCCTTTGCCCCCTGCCAACCACTGGTTGCTCTCTGTGTGTGGGGCCATTGGCACGGTGATTGGGCCCCAGCACCATCTCTGCCCCCTGTCACTCATCCCTGGGTCTCGATTCCCCATTGGGCAATCAGGATCTGCAGGCTGGGGGCAGCTCCTGCACTGAGTGTCTGCCCTCTGGTGGTCAGTTCATGTCATAGCCAACTGATTGATTTGCATATCATGCTTTTATATAGAGATAAAAAAAGAAAAAACCCTAATACCTGTAGTAAACATTGGAAAATAGATAATGAAAGACAGTACAGGCAATAAAGCAATAGGAACTGATAATTCAAACTGAACAAAAAGAAGATTCAACAAATATTTCCTCATAAATATTTACTGAGCACTCATATCTGTCAGCACTTTTCTCAAAGGGCAAAGACCTTGTACTTTTCTTACCCAGGCTCTCACCGAATCTGAAGAAACCTAGGTGGGAGAGATACTGAAGGGTAGCCCAGGTGACTTTTCAGGGCCCTGGAGTGCAGAGCTGACATGGCCCTCTCCCACACTGAATAGTGTGGGGCTGGGAACCAGGACATCTTGCTAAGTTACACATGGCCACGTGGCTCTCTCCTGCCCTTACCCCATCCCTGACTGGTTGATCAGTTCATACCTTGATCAAACCATTGATAAAACCAATCCTGGAACCAGGTTAGGTTTTAAAATCTACTCATCGTGCTGTGGATTGTGTGGTGTTGTCTCCAGCAATCAAAGAGGCCATGTAAAACCATTCTGCTTTAGCCATGCTGACCTGTCAGTCTCTGGAACCATATCCTTCTGGCTTTTATCACTTCATGTCACTGGGAGGAAAGAAATCTCTGTGCAGCTCCATCTAGCTCAGCTGGCATACCAGTTCACCTGCACACACCCCCTGTGTTTTCTGTTTTACTGTGGCAGTTTCTTCTACATTCCTTTGAAGCCAACTCCCAACTATGAAAGCTACGGGGGCAATTCCAGGGGAAAAATAATGGCCGATATTATTTTAAGAGAAATGGTGTTTATTTTCATAAAATATGTTTATTTCATTACGTAGTGATAATATTTGCAAAGGAGAAAGTCGCATGCTTATCATTGGTCTCTGAGCTGACATTAGTGGGTTTCAATTTAAGTGAATTAAGTTAGCTAATTAATTTATAAAGCAAATGCTATCTGCACAACTAGGTGTCAGGAATGGCATCAAGAAAAAAGAACTGATTTCTTTTCCCACAATAACTTTTCAAGGCAGTTTAGATGCATTTATCAATGACAAAGATTGAAAGAGGTGATATTTGCCTTGGGCTTCATTAGCCATTTTACTTCTACCTCCTACCACCCTTAGAGACTCTCCTCACATGTGCCCCTCCATCCCATCGCCCTGTCTTGAAATGTCCTCACCAATGTTATTCACACCCACATATCATGTCTGGCCACATCAGTTCCAGAATCCTATTAAAGTTTCCTTGGCCACTCAGTCCTCAGAGTTCTCTCCCCTCTGAGCAGCTGTAGATTTCAAGTGAATAATGTGCTCTGGAGCCATAGGCTGTCTGTGGGGTCCCACCCTCAATGGCACCTGCGAGGACCGCAGCCAATACTTGACCAGTGACTGAGTGACGTTTATAAACTGACAGGTCTCCTATGCTCTGAGAGCTTAGAAAAAAAAAGTGACTCCTAGAAATCTTTATTTCTCAACAAATCTATTTTAACATTTTATGTTAGAAGATAGTAATTTAAACTATCTTTTATTTGCATTTATCTGTTGATACGCCTTCCAAAAAAAAAGTCTCAGTTATCAATCAATTATACTCTTCTCTGTCATTCTTTTTACCCTGTGAGTAAAAATGTAACTATTTGCATTTCTTGGACCAAATGCAAAATTTAAACTTGGTAATTCGCATTAGTTATAAGGTGTTCGTATTAATCAAACCGGGGTTTCTCTACCCAGGAACAAAAAACTGGTAAAAGTCTTAAAATCCACCAAATTGATCTGCAGCTTCTTGCTGCCCAATTCCCAGTCTTATCTGAGCTGTAATCAGAACGGAGTTATCTTTGTTCTCTTGAGAACTTCGGCTGACACCCATCAGCTCCCTCAGCATGCTCGCTGGGTTAGGGAGGCCCGGTCCTGGAAGATTTGTGCGTGCCCCTCTTTGTGTAGCATAACTATACATGATTTTAAAGATCTTAGCATATCTCACCTTCTCTCTGCCCCCAGAACTAATCTATATGCTAATTTGCACTTGATAATGCCGCCCCACAATATGGTAATTCCTGTAAAGGAGGGGGGAAAAAAAAGCAGAAATTGAGCCCTGGCTCCATCTCAATGCTGTGCCTTCCTAAGAACCTCGGAAGAACAGGTTACAAGCCTGAGCCCACGTCGCTGTTTGCCACATTGAGGTCAAAGTGAAATCATTCTGGAAAACCTGCAAATATTCTCTTGGCTACACTGTCTTAAATGATCCCCGAATCACGAATTGTATAGGGAGGCAGTGAGCAGTAGCCTATTGCGGGGGTAGTTAAAAAACAACTGCTTCCCCCACCTGAAAAGGCTCCTAAATTTACAAGAAATCTGAAACCCCTGACATAACAGCTCATCATCTTAAGAATGACCAAAACTTCTGGCTCCTGCACAGAGCCCTGTTTGCACCAAAGGCCTTGGCTTCTTACCCTGCTTCCCTACATTGCCCGGCAATATTAAGATATCAAATGCAGGAATGACAACAAGAAAGCCCTAATTAAACAGCAGCAGCGAAGGTCCTCTCGAAGGAACAGCTTGAACCCAAATAAAAGGAGCTGGAGACTAGAAAGGGGGAAAAGACAATAGGGGCTTTGAAATCAGCTGGGTTTGAAGCAATGAGTTTGTTGTGTGTATTTAAAGGGCCAGATGACACAAAGCGCTCCCAATGCTGTCAGGCCAGAGACTAAGCTCTGGATTCACCAAGACAGAAGGGGTAATACTCCCTGAGTCCTGTGACCAGAATCGAATTATAATTGGCCTCAGAGATCACTTATGGCAATCAGGGAAGTAATATGTTTCTGAATAATTATGAATAATTAGGCACATTTATGAATAATTACATTGATAATAACTATCTAACTCATTCCATTTTAAAATTGTAATTCAGCATTGAGTAGTCATTCCCTCCCTCCTCCTTTCTGCATATTCATAGCCTGGTCTGTCTGTGTCTCACAGCCTTTCTCCAGGTCAGGACTGTTCCAGCAGCAGCCAGGTGTGTATGCAGGTGAATTGAACTACCCCTAGGGACAAGGGAGCAGAATGGTGTGCAGGACGGTGACTTGAGAGGACTGGACAGAACAAAGCAACACAAAGGACATGAGGAAATATTTTCCTAACACACAAAGCACTCCCAATGCTGTCAGGCCAGAGACCAAGCTCTGGATTCACCAAAACAGAAGGGGTAATACTCCTAACACACTGGAGCTTTGCCCTCTGTGACTCATTTATTAATTCTCAGATGGCTTCAAAGTAATGTCCAGGAGCTCATTGCTGTTCTCAATACTGGTGACAAATAGAAGCTATTGTTTCTATGTATCATTGTAAAGAATACCAGTGAATTGTTAGAAGAAGAGAGGAAGAGGAAGAGGAAGAGGAAGAGGAAGAGGAAGAGGAAGAAGAAGAAGAAGAAGAAGAAGAAGAAGAAGAAGAAGAAGAAGAAGAAGAAGAAGAAGAAGTCTGTCTTTTTATAGTGTTTTCTGATCAGAGTATTAGGCTGTTTAGAGCATCAGAAGTTCCCATTTGAAGATGAAGTCTTAAAGTGTGCTTCCTCAAGGCTTTAAAAAAAAACATGCCCTTGTCTATTGACCATGCTGCCTTACATCTTACCTCTTTTCCCCCTTTCTGGTGTCCTCTCTGTCTTTCTCCTTCTTCCTCTCTCTCTCTCTCTCTCTCTCTCTCTCTCTCTCTCTCTCTCTCT